>OW240916.1:19520422-19791166 GCA_933207985.1 Pelobates cultripes
TTTTATTTCAGGATGAGTAATGTTTTGGACCACTTTCCCTATAGTGAAAGTTTCGGCATTTAATCCCTATGGACATAGGGCTGATATCTCCTGCAAAGACACAGTGTGCACACTATATGCTCTATGTATGCTCTATGTATGAGTTACTGTGAGCAGTGTATATACCCACTATATGCTCTATGACGAGTTACTGGGAGCAGTATATGTGCCGACTATATGCTCTATGACTAGTTACTATGAGCAGTATATGTACCCACTATATGCTCCATGACGAGTTACTGGGAGCAGTATATGTACCCACTATATGCTCCATGACGAGTTACTGGGAGCAGTATATGTACCCACTATATGCTCTATGACGAGTTACTGGGAGCAGTATATGTACCTACTATATGCTCTATGACGGGTGGCTGGGAAGACTCAGCTTCAGTATATGTATCCATTATATGCTCTGTGCATGAGTTTCTATGAGGGCTCAGCCTCAGTATGTGTACACACTATAGGCTCTTTGTATGAGTTTTTATGAGGACAAAACCTCTATAGATGCATCCACTATATGTTCTATGACGCCTTGATATGTATCCACTTAATGCGCTATGTATAGTTTCTATGAGGACTCAGCCTCAGTAGATGTACCCACTATATTCTCTATGACGAGTTGAAGTGTGGACTCTGCTTCAGTATTTGTATTCATTATATGCGCTATGTATGAGTTTTTATGAGGACAGCCTCCGTATACGCTCTATTTTGGAGTTACTGTGAGGACTCAGTATATGTATCCACTATTTGCTATGAGTATTATGAGGACTCAGCCTCTGTATATGTATCCACTATATACTCTATGTCGAGTTTATGTAAGGACTCTGCTTCAGTATATGTAGCCAATATAGGCGTTATGTATGAGTTACTAGGAGAACATTAAACTCCTGTATATGTATCCTCTATATTCTTTATGTATGAGGTACTGGGAAGACAGGGCCTCAGTATATGTCTTCACTAGATGCTCTATGGATGAGTTACCAGGAGGTTACTGCCTCAGTTTATGTATCCTTATTAGGCTCTATATATGAGCTTCTGTGAGGACGCCGCCTCGGTATATGTATCTTGGTATATAGCATATGTTGTCTAAGTATGCTTTCTGTTTGAACAGATTCAGTATATGTGACTGATATCTCGGGGCATTACGGATTGTTAAGAGACACCCACAAGGTATGTGATTTCAGAGAAAACCTATCAGACAGCTTTACTAGCAGGAGCTGCCATAACCGGAGATATTTTTTTTTTTTTGCTCAACGCACTGCAGAACATAATTCCTGGAGACAGGATTAACCTCTGCTCCAATCGTTCCAGAATTTGCAGTTGTCAAAGGAAAATCCCCTTTTCTCTTTATGACTGTGGATGTTTGGTAGTTTATGGTTGAGATCATAGATGACTGATACCGCATCAAAATCGGTCCTTTGTGAGCTTCCCATGGGTAAGCAGGAGCTGTTTGGGTCTCACTTGAAGAAAATCTTAACACAATTTAGAGACTAAGAATATACTGAGCAAATTCTGATAAATTGAAACAGGAGATTACAGAGTGTGGCCGCTGTACTTTCTAAAGAAAGTAAAGTTGTGTAAATAATGGCAATCAGACGGAGCAAACAGAGGGAAACATTTCTGATGCCGACGATTCTACCAGCAATCCATAAATTCTATTTCTTATTCAAAAGAGTTCCTAGATCTCGTGTTCAAGTCAAACACATTGTTGGTTTTCTCTCCCCTATCATAGAAGTAAGGGAGTTGGTAGTAGCGGATCCGTTTTTCGAATTAGATAGAGTTCCTTTCAGGAGGCTTGTCTTCCGTCTAAAGATCTTGTTGGGGATCACTACAGATGCTCTTATCTAGTCCCATCATGTTTCCTGGTAATGGTTAAGGGAGAATCCGCAGATTTCGGGTTTAAAGCTGTACTTCCCGCCCTTCATCTCTGTAGTCCGTGGATATCAGAAAGTTTGTTCCTTAGGTCCATGTAATTTTTGCAGTCTGGAGAGGAAATTTGGTGTTCCACACATGGCCCTGTTGGCAAGCATTACAAAAACACTCATTATAATGTAATGTCAGGCTGGCATGCGTCTTTCTTCCGCTATTTCCAAGTTGTCTTCGAAAATTAGGGCTGTCGGTGCCTTATCCTGGTTCTTATTCCATTCTGGCCATACGAGGTTCTGGTTCCCGACGTTCAAGAAGATGGCCTCCACACAGTGGTAACCTCCAATCTCGAACGATCTCATGATGAATAGGAATCTACCCTAGTGGTTCTGTAGAGGTCCAGGTTAATGGCCTGGCTACTGCTAGCTTACTTCTTCATCATCTAGGTCTGCAAGAAGATAGATTTGGCTGTGTTGCTTTGATCAACTAGATTTCCAGCTTTAAAGGTCTACTTTCTAATAAAGGTTTTTTTTTTTTAGTTTTTTTTTTTTTATTATTGGTGTTGGGAACACCACTGCCTGTGTGTTCATCCATCTGTAGACCCATGCTTTAATGTCTTCAGGATATTTTTCTGCAGGCTTCAGTGTTTTCTGCTTTCTGCTTTGAGGTTCAGGCCTCAATTCTGAGAATCCTGCTGAAATAAGATTTTGCATCCATATGTTAAGCTTAAGGTTTTTTTTGTAATCTGCCAGGTCCAGACATCCTCCTAGAGTTCTGTTTTTCCTTCCTGGGATTTATCCTTTAATTTTACTGGCTCTTGGTAACACTCTTTCGATCCTGTGAAAAGGTTTCCCTTACAAGTTTAGTTCCTCTAGACCACCTTCTTGGGGGCAATCACATCGGCTAGAAGGTTCAGTGAGCTTCAGTCATTTTCATCCCCAGATGATTTTTTTTTTCTTTTCAGTATTGATCGTGGACACGGTGGTTCTTCACCCTAAACCTTTCTTTTTTCCTATGGGTTTGTACTACGAGTCACCGTTTGTTTCTGCTTTCCATTTGGTGGTTATGTCACCTCTCCTCTGGGGCTTAAATTGTTTTTTCTTGTATCTAAAAGGAGCATTGCAATATCTCTCTTCCGAGGACTGAAGAGCTCAGGTATTCTGGCCATCTGTTTGTTATCCTCCAATAAAAAGGATACGGTGCTTCCTGCAATTCTTTGTTTCAATTGACTCAGACGAGTGAGTAGGTTGGCAGTTTTCTCACGGTGGTCTTCAAGTTCCAGTTTCTCTCACGGCTCTTTACACTTAGGATATTGGCTGCCTCAGGGGCAGTAAGAGCTCTTATTTCTTACAGTGGACATCTGTGAGGCACCGTCTTGGGCTGCCTTTCCACATTTTCATTAAACTCTACTGGCTAGAGATATTCTCATCCTCTGAAACGGTCTTTGGGCATAAAGGTTGCGACCTGGTGTGACATTGGACCCGCCCGGGTTGGGGATCTTGCTATATCCCACATGTACTTCCACCATATGACAGAAAAAACTGAAATTTTTACTTACCGTAAATTATTTTTTTCTTAATATGGTGGCAGTACAGCTTCCCTTGTTACATTTTCTTGATTACAGTATAAGTTTTATCTGTGTTTTTTTTTCTTGCTACTTACTGAGGTAGGTTTTGCCGGATAGCCCTTTTATAGGGCAAGGGGGAGGGGTTTGTTGATTTAATCTTGTTAGATGCTTGTCCACAGGAAAGGGGCAAAACCCACATGTACTGCCACCATATTAAGAAAAAAAGAATTTTACGGTAAGTAAAAATTTCTGTTTTCCATACAGATTTTAAGTGGATTCAAAAATAAATATTCTAACACTCTCTAATGCTAAAAATAAATATATATATATATATATATATATATATATTTTTTTTTTTTTTTTTTTAAACTTGACTTTTCCATAGTAGATTTAGCTACAGGGTAAAAGAAAAAAAAAACTGTTTAAATATAAAAACCTTTTTATAAACGTACCTGTAATTCAGCTCCTCGCAGCAGACAGTGAGATCTATGAGGTTAATTATCTCTTGTCCAATTAGATTCTTCTTATAGAGGAGCATTGAGGACCTAAGGTGCATAGGTGGCAATTGCTGTGCTCCACCAGTGAGATGCTTCCTACACCGAAACATTGAATACGTGCTGTGTGTGTTGACCTTCGAAAGAATTGAAGGCCTTAAGCATGAAGTGACTCTATCAGTCTGCCGGCCACTAGAGGCATGGTCTCAGAATAGGCAACATTTTACATTGTCTAAACTCTAAAGGGACAACATCTATGCATCAAAACTACTAAATTAAAGATGTAGTAGTTTTGGTACTTAGATTATCCATGTAATGTTTATAGTCTGTTTAAGCCTTTGATAGCAAATAGACTTTAAAGAGTTTTTGTGTACAGATCATGACTCACTGCTCATTTCTCTGCCATTTGGGTGTTAACCCCTTAAGGACACAACTTCTGGAATAAAAGGGAATCATGACGGAATAGTTCCGTCATCTGTCCTTAAGGGGTTAAATCACTTTTGTTTCTGTTTATGCAGCCTTAGCCACACCTCCCCTGGCTGTGACTGACAGCCTGCATGAAAAATTGCTTTATTTTCATTCAGATGATAACTTGCTTTAGGAGTTTTTATCTCCTGCTCTGTAAATTGAATTTTAATCACACACAGGAGGCTCTTGCAAGGTCTAGTGCAGGAGATAGTAAATTCTAAATTACACAAACTGTGCAATGCAGGAACCTATCATATCTATGCTATTTTTCAGGAAGTGTTTAGGAAGGCTGTGTA
This sequence comes from Pelobates cultripes, assembly GCA_933207985.1. NCBI lineage: Eukaryota > Metazoa > Chordata > Amphibia > Anura > Pelobatidae > Pelobates > Pelobates cultripes. The sequence continues at coordinate 19,525,153 of OW240916.1, forward strand.
AGTGCACTTGCAGAGAGGTGTTACTAGGATGGTATAAACAAAGTGATTTAACTCGTAAATGGCAGAGAATGGAGCAGTGAGACAGCTGGGGCATGATCTATACACCAAAACTACTTCATTAAGCTAAAGTTGTTTTGGTGACTATAATGTCTCTTCAGTATCTTGTGGTGTATTAATGTAATTTGTGCACAGTAAATCACTTTGTCTTGCAACTGTTTAATTTATGAAGGCGTCAAAGATAAATCCTAGCCTGTGCATAGTACGTGATTTGCATGTGGGACTGCTCAGCAATGTCAAAGCAGGAAGAACCAATTAATGTAAAGTTTAATTTTTAAATCACATATTCACATTTTAGTGTATGTCGGGGACTGGGAACATTGAGGTGTCCTACTCGTGTGTACAGTATAACCATGACTATCTCTCACCTCACCTGACTGAGTAAGCTTTAAACACAATTTCGTATCAAGACCCGCTCTAACCACAAGTAAATCAAATCTCTCTCTCTCCCACAGAGTGGATGCTGGACATGCTGTTGGACATCATTCGAGATCCTAATTCTTCTTCTGTTCTTATTCATATGGCTTTTAAATTTCTTTATTTCATTTCTAAGGTAATAATGTGACTTACTCTGTCTTCTGTTTCTGCCATCTCCCCCTGTGATCTGTTTTTTCTCTTTTGATTTTGCATGTGTTCTCTATCAGGTCACTTCATTTTCTAGCACTGTATCTTTTCTTTTATCTATATGTGTTTCTTCATAATCCCTTCATTTTGTTTGTCTGTATCCACATGTGAAGAAATAAGGAATACATTTTTTTCTTAAGCTAAAGGTTTGGTAATTCATGACTCTATGTCACTATATCATAACCCAATCCTCACTGAACACACAAATTTATTCTCAATTTTGATCCAAAGGGTGTACTGACAACACCCCGGTGTGGATTGAGGACCTTGTTGAAAACTACTGTTGATTATGACACACACTCAGTGATGTACTCTTACAGACAATGTTTATAGGTGATGACCTTCATTGTTGGGTACCACTGGCTGGACTTGGCTCATTGTCTAAACTGTCGAGCAGTTTTTTTTTTCTTCAGTAGGGATGAAGCATACTAAATAACTTATCTGTCTTTCTTTGCAGGTCCGGGGTTATAAAACCTTTCTCCGCCTATTCCCACATGAAGTGGTTGATGTCCAACCGGTACTAGAAATGATTTCAGCACAGGATCCTACAGATCATGAGGTTTGTACAAGTACCAAATCATTGGTCTCTTTCTGTAAAAGAACTGAATATTTATAATGCATAGCATAGAGCAGTGATTTCCAAACCAGTCCTCAAGGCACACTTACCAGTCCAGGATTTAGGGATTACAAAGTTGTGTCTAAGGTGTTTTTTTTCCTTTCCTTTCCTTTAAAAAAAAGAATTGGGTAATCTCTAAATCTTGGACTGGTAGAGGTGCCTTGTGGACTGGTTTGGAACCACTGGCATAGAGGATGCCAACAATGTGTAGACTGCCTCCAAATTTCATTTTTATTTTTTGTTTGTTCTCAAATACATTTTAGGGCCAGTTTAAAAAAAAATAAAAAAAATTATATTTCTTAAATATTATGCTGACCACCGACATGACTGGCTTAGTGGATATGTGTCTATTCCTCCACAGCTTTCCATGCAGTATCCCACAATGCTTGGCTGGACTCTAAGCATTTTCAGATTACCTAATTAGGGGGGTTTGATCTATTCATTTGCTAGTGATTTCGCTCATACATTGTAGAGATCAAATATTATTCCCTGTACAGTATTGTAATATATTTGTAATATTTGCATGGCTGGTGCACTTTAACCCTTTTCGTCTGTTTTGTTTCCCAGACATGGGAATCGCGTTACATGTTGTTATTATGGCTTTCTATGACTTGCCTAATACCCTTTGACCTTTCACGCTTGGATGGAAACCTCTCCACTGCCACTGGTGAGAAACGCCAGTCAACCATGGATATGATTCTGGAAGTCGCCAAAGTATGTTCTGTGATGAATATTCTGTTGCTGTAAATTATGTTTTAAAACTGGCACATTTGATATTTGCAGTAGATCAGATTCACTGTAATGGTTTAAACTCCTTTGCAATTAGAAACAAATAGCCAACTTACATATTTTTTTTTTAAATTTTTTATTTTTGCAGTGCATATAAAGGTAACAAACAGGCATGGGGTACCCCAAAGGCAATCCACATGCACATTTCCAGACAATAGTTACACAGTAGTAAAAGCATTGGGGTATGTTGAACAGTGCACTAATTTTATATTTGGGTAAATGCTTGAGTCGTGCTAGATAATCATTTTGTACACAAGGTTCCGTTAGCGCTAATTTTACTAGGTTGGCATTAGTAACTCAGTTGTTATACCATGTGTAGAGTATGGAGCCTATACAGCGATCATTCATTTTGTTATATTCGGTGTTCACAGTTATACTAAGTTTAATAGCACTCGACAATCACATTATCCTAATCACCATAACTGTTAACATTTAACCGCTTAAATAGCTGTAACCATGCTTAATTTAATTTAACCCTTTCTTATTGTGCTGGGCATTTGAATATCAGGCACAGTTGCATTAGAACATAAACTTGTTTAACATAATCAGGGTTAACCGTGTAGCTTCGTCTGTAAGTATGTATTTATGCTGTGAATATGCTTGGTCAGAGCGTGGGTTAAGTTGGAAGCTTGCGGTTACACATTGCTAGGCAGGTAGATTATGCATGTTGTGTGGGTAATATGCTAGGCTAGTGTGATGTTATCAGGCATAGAAGTGTAGGATCTATGTGTAACAAGCTGGTGAAGCGACAGCGTGTATAAGGCTGATATAGCTATAGAAGCTGGGATTTTCGTTGTTAGCCAAGGTGTGAGTAAGCCTGTGTGTACAATGGGTTATTTACAGTTAACAGTGTCCATGAGGGGTTGTCAGGTCGCAGACCGTTGGCAGGTTTCAGGAGGTAGGCTGATGGGTGTGTTGTATGCCTTCCTCAGCCTATGCCCCGTGCTTGCCGCAATGGAGAGTCCGTTTCCAGGTCTGGTTTGCTCGTGCTTCTAGTCGGTATGCGGGAACGTGGGTTGCCCTGTTCGCGTTGCGAGCTCTGTGTGCTGCACGATGGGTCTCTGTCTCTTCGGCTCTGGGCTTTGTTGGGGGCTAGTGCCCTCTGTCCGTGGATCCCCCTCCGTCGGGAGGCCGGATCGTGGGTCCCCGGGGTTTCCGGCTTGCGGTCTTCCCTGTGGGTGGTCGGACTGCGGCCTGGAGTTTCCTCCAGTTGGGCCCCCGGCCCAGAAGAGGGACAGGTGTCCGCTGCTGTGTGGTAGGTAGGTTCTGTTTCGGGAGGGCACGGCTGGGGTCCCCGCTTGGCTAAGCGGTCCCAGAAGGCCTGGCAAATAGCCTCAAACCGGGCGTCAAAGGCCTCTCTCCAGCTTTGGTCCGTCTGGCTTACTGGGCTGTGTTGGGGTTGCGCTGTGGCGGCCATCTTGAGGGTGCCTCGTGGCTCACCCAGGTGTCTGGCTCAGGCCCCTTGGCAGTAGCTAGTAGTCTGTGCTTCAGTCGCTTAGTGTGGACCGGGATGTCCCCCACCGGTCCAGGGGGGGGGGAAGGAGTTAGGAGGTATGCTGAGCCTGTGGTCTGGCTCTCTAGCGAGGAAAGCGGCCGCCTCTCCTCGGTTCGATCCCCAGTAGGCCTCAGCAGGTTTTTAGGGTTCCCGGCTCTTGTTAGACGAGAATCGGGTGTCAATCGGTTCCTCCGGGTGTCCCCTCCTTGTTTAGCATCCTCCTGACAGTAGACGTGCCGTTTTTTAGGGGTTTTTACCCTTAAATGTGCAGTTTTGGTCAGGAGCTTGGTTCCTGCACGTCTGATCAGCCTGGAAGCTAGGCTCCGCCCCCCGCCAACTTACATATTTTGTACACTACACTTTTTTTCTTTCTCATTGGTTTTTGAATAAATCGGACATTAACCAGTTGTTTGTAATTCTGCCCCCTGTAAATTGTGGGTTTTTTATAATCCCGTGTGCCATTTCTCAATTTAAATATCTGCTTGTTTCTTCCCTCTAGTCTTACCTGGTGGTGAGTGACAAGTCTCGCGATGCTGCGGCTGTGCTTGTTTCAAAGTAAGTTTGAGAATGTATACACTAGTGAACAGCTGTTTAGGTTAAAGGGTTTTTAGAAATGTCTACTTTGCGTAAAGGGCTTTCCAGTTCAGCAATTTTTGGGAAATCTTTGTAAATCTTTCCCACGGATTAATCCGTAAACCCCGTTCATGTCTGCCCTCTACTGCATTAATACTTCTTAATAAGACCCCTGGGATTAAATCTATATCATTTGTGCAAATGTGTATATAATTACTAAAAATAGTCCATTGAGCTTACTGATAGCGTAACATTTTGAATACTTCCTGTTCTGTAAATATCCCTCTAGTTGTTAAGTGATTACAATTCCTTAAAATCTAAGTCAGCCAGTCACCTAACACCCAAACATTGGTTTAGGATCATAGTATTCATAGGTAGCTAAAGCTGTGGGAACCTGATTCTTCCTATGTGAAGGACAGTTAAGTACTGTATGCGCTTTTATATTTATTATGCTGCTTAGCTGGGAATTCTAAGAACGATAACCACCTATAAATCTGCATTGGTTATGTTGTCCGCAGTCGCCTGGCACCATTTTGAGACGGAAATAGCGCAAAACAAAGCCATTTTTGTTAAAGTGTAAGTGCTATAAAAGCAAAAGAGAAGGCCTAAACTTTCTAAATGAGCAGTACATTGCTTTGAAATAAGAAAGAAATGTACACCTCGGTGCCTGTTAAACTACACGATAACAGAATGATTCATTGTCTACAGCCATAACCATAACCTCCAACACAAACTCTTTGTATCACCATTTGAAACAGACAACTAGCAGAGCTTCATTGATACCCAATACACTGTGCTGAGCCTGAGCACTGCTGGCATATTATATCAATATATTGTACTCTGTTATTGTAATAAATGTGAATTTAGAATAGAGTCCCCAACATGGAGGTGCACTCTGTGTCTTCTCTGGACTAGCATTGCCCAAAGGGACATGGGATTTTTATACTGTTGCTTTAACCCCTTAAGGACACATGCCATGTGTGACATGTCATGATTCCCTTTTATTCCAGAAGTTTGGTCCTTAAGGGGTTAAAGGGACTCTATAGTGTTTTATAAAAATCTGTATTCCTAACACGATAGAGCCCTCTGATCCCCCCCAATCACCCCTGGCAGCTAAGGGGTTAAAAAAAAAAAAAAAACCCTTTAGTCACTTACCCGATTCCTGCATTAATGTCCCTAAATCCTAGGTCAGCGCTCTGCCTCATCGGATATCATGCGACTTTCGGAGAGGCGCCTAAAGCACATGCGTGGCGAGCACATTATGCCCTCCACTTAGGAAAGCATTGCTTCAATGCTTTCCTATTGGGGATTTTATTTTTATTTTTTTATTCTTTATGTTGTGGATACATTTGTGTCAAACAAGGACAGAATTTTTTCCACAATTTTGATGTTGGAAAGGCACATAAATCCATCAAATACATTTATTGAATACTTGTCTTAAAAAGAAACCTCGCTAGAAGGGGTGCAATGGAAAGGGAAACCCCTCTTATCTCCTGCCCTCCCGTTTATTCTCCTTTACTGCACACAGACTCCCTCACCCATCTCTGGTTACCTATATCACATGGCAGGTACATGTTTTACACAGGCACATCATTTAAGCAGGAGCCGTACTGTCACTCATCACTACCAACATTTTCCTCTCTTTGAATCAAAAGACATAGAAAGTGGGTAGGTTGCTCTAGGGAAACACTCTCTGACATAGAATGTCTGGGAACAAAAACTGTAACTGCAAAATAATAAAACAATTAAGGGGTTAGGCTGCAGTCACACAGAGACCTCGATTGAGGCCTGGCAGGCCACCATTTATTGCCTTCTCCTATTCCTATTGGGGATTTTAATGACACTGGATGTCCTCAAAAGTCTGTTACCAAGCAGAAAGCTCTTCTAGTGGCTGATTGACAGCCACTACATGCAGTCTTAGTCCTGCAATGTAATTATTTCAGTTTCTCAAAAACTGCAATGATTTACATCTCAGGACTAGGACACTGCACCCAGACCACTTTAATGAGAGGAGGTGGTCTGGGTCACTTAAGTGTCCCTTTAAGTTTAAACGAATCCTACCTTCCTCCTCATGCTGTTTTGCACTTATAACTTGACTGCTGCACCTGAGGGAAAGGAGGAGACCGGAGGAGGCCCCAGGCTCTGCTGTGTGATGCTGGCTTTCTGCCAGGAGTCTGCAGAATACCACATCACCCCTTGCAGAGTTGTATGCACATTGAATGTTACACACCTCACAGGATTTTATGCACACCTGTCTGTCATGTTATTACTTCGTATGAAAGATTGAATACTTACTTCCTCCATTCCGGGGGTACATTTCCTTCCTGAATCACAGTGAGAAACGTGTATAGCATTGCAGGTGCTACATTTCTGCACTGACGTGGGGGGGTGGCGACGGGGGAAAAAGGGGGTAAGGTGCCTTTTGGTGTGTGGAATCCGTCTGAAAATGATGCATACATACAGTTGTTTATGAAGGGTGCTAGTATGGACTGATTATTCTTCTACTGACCTTTATGGTGTAGTGCATGATACACAACACAAAATGTCTGAGGTTTTTTTGTTTTTTAATGTTACAAAGAATGTAGTGAAGCCCTATGTTAAGTTTATTTATTTTTAATGTTTTACTTTTTATTTTATTTTTTTCGACAGTGAGAAATTCTAGATGGAGGGTGTGTTTGATCAAAATTGCCTCCAGGTGGCAGCAGATAGCTGTTATTACTTCCTGTTTAATTGGGTACATAAAGTATTGTAAATAGATTGAGTGTAGCCTCAGGGAACCTTTACACCTGAATCCATTCCACTGTACAATAGATCTTTCTTTGTTTGAGAGAATTATGACCTGATAACTAAGTTATTTTAATATTTATAAATAAAACCGGAAACATACTTTCATACTTCACCTGAACTTAACACAACGCTTTTAAGTACTTTTTATATTCGTATACTGTATGATGGGTAAAAGGAGTGTTTCATTATATATGCTTTTGTAGATTCATTTTTTTTTTGTAAGCCATAGTTTATTAATATTGTTTACATGACAAACATGAACAAGTACCCGTCAGGTAGTGCAAACTTTCAAACTGTATCAACACAACTGTTGGTAACATATAGAGATGTTAAAAGCACTAAACATTACCACGGAAATATATGAATCCGGGTGTGTCAAGAAAGGTACAGCAGAAGGACAAAGTCCATGCTATCGCAGACAAGGTCAGGAAATGGAGGAAGAAAGAAAAGCAGAACAAGGCCAGGGTGGAAGGTAGGAAGCAAAAAAAAATAAACATGAGGTCCCTTGTGAAGAAGCAGTATGTACTAACGACCATTCCTAGAACAACAGCAGGGTCTACCATGCATAAGTGCAGATCAGAGAATAGCTTAGGCAATTCAAACAAGGTGCAAGAGAGTACAGAGAACAGACAACAAATAGCCTGCCCTTCGATGGGTCCTTGCTCAGATCTGAAGCTGGTTTTAGCTCATCTTGTGCCATTACAAAAAAAACGACTGTTTGTATATCAGACTGATTTCACCCAAAAGGGCAGAACAGATCCAAAATGTAGGCCGGTTCTCTCTGCACGAGAGGTACAGCAACCCCAGACAATTGTTTTAGCCTTGTTAGGTTATTGTGGTATAGCTGATAGATTAGGCAATACATAGGCATACAATATTTAAAGTAGAAGGGGCGGAGCCTAACAGCGGAGAGCCGAGCGAACGCAACTCACCAGAGCTCCGGCTGAACCGCGACAATAACGGACTATATACCACTCGGACCGAGCTATTTTGCTACCAGTCAACCCACCCGAGGCTGGGGAGTCACCCAAAGAGTACCTATAGCAGCAACAGAAGCGCTGGCTCTGAAACTTGTGACTGTAGCACGAGTCGCGGCCTACCACACGCGGGCAGACGCGAGGTGGACGATCCCTCTGCTAAGGTATTTGGAGACTCAACGTCCACTGTAGACCCCACCAGAGAGGGTGATCCCGGTAACATTAACATCCCACAGAAGATATGGGGCGCAAGCATAAAAGGCAGTTCCAGACGTAGAGGCCTGCATTACAGGACATAAGGCTATCCTTTGGGAGGGCACCTGCATCCACAAGAGGTCTCTGATGACTCCCCTGAAGAGGAGGAATCTAGCATCTCATCTCACCCAGCTGGAGTATACCAACGAGCTGACTCAGATGAGAACTCATCCCCTTCCACGAAGGGAGACATAAAAAAACTACTGGTAGATCTGAGAAAAATGTGGAAATCAGACCTCCAGGAAACACAAGCTGACATCAAGGCCCTGCAACAGAGAGAGTCAGCGTTGGAGAACAGAGAACAAGCCCGAGACACTCAGCTCCAGTGAACCAATGGAGCAATCTGACCAAGCGACACCTGCCTGACACCAGGGACAGTTCTGGCATGCCATAGATGTTACCATTGAACTGACAGTATGCTGTTTTCCTCACTATTTTCATTTTTATAACTTTTTGAGTCCTGTGTGCAGTTGCCGCTCGACGATGTGACATCTCATTATTGAGCACAAGTACCACTAATGGCAGTCTACCAGATGCCTAAAATTCAGTCTTCTATGGCGCTTCGTTTCTCCATGCGAGAGTACCGCCATTCCAGAGGGTATGAGACGGGTTATCTCCAAAATAATAGTATTCAGATTTTAGCCTCAGTTAAAATCCTGACTGTCCTTGACATCTTAGTCATGGAAAAAAAGAAAGCACACACCGTCTTTATGGTTTTACATATCAGGACATAATAACAATCGTTCCTTAGCAGGTCTTAAAACCTCAAATGAACACCAACATGACATAACATTTAACAAAAATAAAGCCAAAATGGAGAAGCCATGTGTGAAAAATTAAGTACACCTTATGATTCAATAGCTTGTCGAACCACCTTTAGCAGCAATAACTTGAAGTAATCGTTTACTGTATAACTTTATCAGTCTCTCGCATTGTTGTGGAGACATATTCCCCACTCTTCTTTACAACATTGCTTCAGTTCATTGATGTTTGCTGGCATTTGTTTATGCACAGCTTTCTTATGATCCTGCCACAGCATTTAAGTTGGGCTGAGGTCTGGACTTTGGCTTGGCCATTGTAACACCTTGATTCTTTTCTTTTTCAGACATTTTGTTGTAGATTTGCTGGTAAGCTTGGGATCATTGTCCTGTTGCTTGACCCAATTTTGGCCTAGCTTTAGCTGTTGGACAAATCGCCTCACATTTGACTTTAGAATACATTGGTATACAGATGAGTTCATGGTCGACTCAATGACTGCAAGGTTCCCAGGTCCTGTGGCTACAAAACAAACCCAAATCATAACCCCTCCACCACCGTTCTTAACAGTTGGTACGAGAGGTTTGTGCTAATATGCCAAATGGGGCGCTGTGCATTATGACCAAACGTCTCCACATTGGTCTCCTCTGTCCAAAGGACATTGTTCCAAAAGTTTTGGGATTTGTTCAGATGCAACTTTGTAAACCTAAGCCTTGCTGACATGATCTTTTTAGAGAGAAGAGGCTTTCTTCTGGCATGTCTTTCAAACAAACCATACTTGTTCAGTCTTTTTCTAATTGTACTGTCATTAACTTTAACATTTAACATGCTAACTGTAGCCTGTAGAGTCTAAGATGTAATTCTTCTGAACTCTTTTTTTCTTTTTTTTTTTTCTTCAATTTCATGATCTGACAGTGGGGTGAATTTACTGGGACAACCACTCCCAGGAAGATTGTCTTAAATGTTTTCAACTTTTGAATTATTGTTCTCACTGTAGAATGACGGACTTTACATTGTTTGGAATCTTTCCTCTTTGGCATTGTATTAACACACACCTGAAGGCTCCAGACCATCAAACTGCTAAAACTAGGTTCCTAATTCCAGGATTTATTTTTTTTAGATTTAAAGGGACACTGTAGGCACCCAGACCACTTCAGCCCATTTAAGTGGTCTGGGTGCCAACTCCCATCACCCTTAACCCAGCCAGTGTAATTATTGCAGTTTTTATAAACTGCAATATTTACCTTGCAGGGTTAAGTTCTTCTCTAGTGGCTGTCTACCAGACAGCCACTAGAGGGACTTCCGGCTTCTTAGATGACTTAGATGCTATGCATGAGGACCTCCAGCGTTGCTGGAATCCCCATAGGAAAGCATTGAATAATGCTTTCTTATGGGGAGATCTAATGTGCGCGCATTAGGTCTCCCCTGTCGGTGGACGTCAGCGGGGGCGGAGCATGGCCCAGCATGGGCGGAGCATGACCCAGCACCGAGGGACATCGGCGCTGGATTCAGGTAAGTGTCTGAAGGGGTTTTAACCCCTTCAGCGACATGGGATTGGGGCGGGAGGAGGAGACTCCAGGATTCTGCAGTGCCAGGAAAACGGGTTTGTTTTCCTGGCACTAGAGAATCCCTTCAAAAGATTTATTTGCAAAACTCAATTTGTGGCTTTTCCTCATCAGTTTGCGGATTCTTGTGGAATATCAGATAACAATAGAATAATTCAGTCTTCACAATGCCACCCATTGTTTACTTAAAGGGACACTCCACTGCCCAAATACAAAGTAAATAAAAATCACTTTTTAGTAAATACACCCATTTGTTTCCATTGTGGTTATATATAAAAACAGCAGATCTCTTGTTTGCTGCCTTTGCAAACCCTCCCCTTCTAACCCCACCCAGACTTTTTGTGACTGTCCAATCACAGACTTCTCAATACAGTTAAATAAGAATTTTCTGTAAGGCAGGTGCTCTGGGCAATTGATTCCTCTTGAGTTCAGTGCAACTAAGCTAACCAAACCAGGAAGTAACAGGACCTGTTGTCTCCTAGAAAACCCATAGGGATATAACCAGTATAATTTATAAAAGTGTAAATTTCCATTCAAACCTGCACTTGTTTTCTAAAATGAAAATAATAGGACACCATACATAAAGTTTGTCAACAAGCTAAATTGCTTTAGGGGTCTGGAGTGTCCCTTTAATTTCACTATGCAAAATAAATAATCATTGTACAGGGCTGAAGAGCTGAAAGTCTAGTCGAGAACATGAACTCAGGAGGTCATATGTGTAAAAATTTTTTTTTTAAATAGTCTTATATGGATATTTCCTATCACGTGGAACTAAAACTAAAATTGCATTTCCTCTGCCTTTTGTGTTTATATATATATATGTTATATATATATGTTACAAAATAATGTTTTTTAGTTAGTGTTTTTTTTGCTGTTTGCCAGCCTATTCTTTAATTGCAAAACTAGTTCAGTGACTTGTTCTTTAATTGCTATATACACTAAAATCAATTCTGCAAAACAACCCCAACAGATTCCTTCAAGTGTCACGGGGTCTCGTTTTGGCCTAGCTAAGGAAGTACTGCTTTTAGGAAATATTTATTGCAGGTAGCTACCTGACCACACGGAGTGTCTATTTCACTGAAACTGTCTTAGTAACCCCATTGAAGTTTAAATACAATTTTTGGGTGCTGTCCATAGTTTGCATTTCCTGAACTAAACGAAAGCAAGGAGTTCATTCCATTACGGCTGCCTGATGTTATCTCAAGAATCATCTTTAAATGCCTTATATTTTTGTACCTTTAGGTTAAACTTTTAACAGTCTGAATGTTCCCACCCTTGAATTTGGAATGGAGCCCTTGGTTGACTGCCTTAGTAACGAAAAACCAGTTTGGTTAAAGAAGTGAAAAGGAAATTAATAATGATAAAAAAAGCTCTACATAGCATTTTGTTGAACCAGATCTTCTGTTTCTGACAGGTTTGTTACACGCCCTGATGTGAAACTTAAACGCATGGCAGATTTCTTAGACTGGACCCTGTCGACATTATCCAGAGCCAACTATCTGACCATGGAGGGTATCATAACTATGGATGGAATGTTGCGGGCACTGGTAATGATTCATTTTCTTGATTTTAAATTTTTTTAATAGATTACAAAGACACACATGTTAACCTAACAAGCAGAGTAAATTTGGTTCTGTTTTGGAGCAAGACTTCCTTATATTTGAAATAACCATCGCATAAAGTGCCAATAATTAAAGGTACACTCCAGACTCGTAAAGCACATTAGCTTGCTGAACTGCTTTATGTGTGATCAGCATGTTCTTTTTGTTTTCTCATTTTACAAAATGTGCAGGTTTGTGCATATTTCTATAGAAATTGGCACTCTTATAAAGTAACCTCAAATCCCCCTCACTGGTTCTAAATCAGACAACCAATCCTGTTATATCCTGGTTTGGTTAGCTCAGTGGAGTTAAATTCAAGAGGCAGCAATTGTCCAAAGCACCTGCCTTGCAAAAACTATTTGAGCTGCACTGGGAAGTCTTTAATTGGACAGCCATGGACAGTTTTGGCTGGGAAAGAAGGGGAGGGCTCAAATGCATAATTTAATACATGCATGTTTTCATTGGGGATAAATCTGCTAAACAGTGTCTTTTATTTGTTTGTATTTAAGCAATGGAGTGTCCCTTTAAGTTATTTCTGAATGTGTAAATATTTCATTTAAAAAAAATGTTTTATTAATTTTGAAAACATTTTTTTGAAATTTTAATTTTTGTTGTGCAGATAGATACAGCAGTGCTTGTATTGCCACAGCAACATCCACAAGCGCGTTTGTAAAGCGTATAGTGTAACAGAAGGATGGCATGCATAGAATGTGCACATTTTTAGTAAGTTAGCATAGGTAAATGTCAGACAACATGGAGCTTGGACATAAACAGGCCATTCAAACTGACAGTAGGGTGAGCAAGAGTAACAAGAGTAAAGAGCATATGACAGCTATGCATATTGACATGTACTCGTTATCTAGAGTAGGCATAGAAATTTAAACTGGACTACCCTGTCAATTGTACAGTGTAGCCAGCTAGATTCAGGCATAGGCAATCATTTGAGGATCATAAGTATAAACATGCTAAGCAATACTAGTACGTTTAGTAGTGCTATTACCACTGGGTGCCCCTGCTGTTAGAAGGTATTGAGGCTACAGCTGGCCTTTCCCTGCAGTAATGAAGTGACTTTGTAATATTAGAGTCTATGGCTGCAGGGTAGTGTTGCTCTATGTTGAGATGTACTCATCCGATGCCTGTATACGGAGCTTCAGCGACACCTGTGTGCAGCGTTCTGCTGGGCTGCAGTGGGGGAAAGCTGCTATTTTTCATTGTCTCTTCAGGGTGTACGTCCTTGCCGACCGCAGATGCGGAATCTCCTGAGCTCCACTCCACCCGCTGCAGTTTTTTCCTAGCTGCATCTCTCCAGCGGAGTGTTCTGCTCCCATATAGGTTGCCTTTACTGGGTTGCTGCGTGGATGCGCGTCGGCGGAGCCGGAAGGTAGGTCCACCACGAAACCCTGTCAGCTTTGGCCTTCTGTAACTCCGCTTCACTGCTGGAGTTGCCTGCGGGGTAGTCCCGTGGAGAAGCCTCCCGGTAGCACGGACCTCCATGCGCGGGAATTGCCGCTCCCAGAATCGGGCACAGATGCTGTCAAATTTCATCAGTAGGAGGTCCACACTATTCGTCAGGTGCGGGTGTGCAGGCTTTGGGGTGTTCAGCGTGGTAGAGGCCATATTGGAGAGTAGGTCTGTAGTTGCAGGTATGTGCCGGGTAGGAATGGATTGAGCAATCAGTCCTCTTTGCACGGTAGTGGGGACCGGGATAACCCCCACAAGTCCAGAGAGTGTGGGGAGCAGGCTTAATTACGACCCAGAACGGCTCTGACAGAGGATTGGCCACCTCCTCCGCCCGGTACGCCTGCGTAGGCCCCAAGATAGTCCGGCGCAGTCCACGACAGCCTGGACCAAGAGATTCGAACCAAAACGTCAGCTTAGTGTTCTACAAGAGTGCGAGGGTTCGTTCTGCAAGATGCAGTAGGATTTAGCCGGGTAAACTGCTTTTTCAGGCCCACGCTGAGGAGCTCCAGCCATGTGTGTCTTGCTTGGTTGACTGTCAGGCCCCACCCCCGTAAAAATTTCATTTTTAACTTGCATGTTTAGTCTAGGGACGTCAAAAATTATACTGAGAGGGTTTGCCCTAATTGGAGTATTTCTCAGCTCTCACTGTGAACTTTTTAAACTGTTTTGGCAGGTTGTTTTGGCCCTTTTAAAAGGAAATTAAGCCAGGCTGATCACACACAATATCTTTTTCTACAATTGTGTGATTCTGGGCTATTACAGGAACACTAAAAGCAGCATAACCACTGCAGCCTGCTATCGTGATTATGGTGCCAGAAGTGCCTTAGTGCTTTTGTATGGTAATATTTTAAACTGCTTTTAGCATGTTTTGACAGCTTACTTGTGTCATGTCAGACACCTGCACCACATCCCGGGGATATGCAGCAGAAGAGGCAAGTTGGGACTTTAGGGCAAAGCAGGACCACAGTCATTGACTGAGAGCATCAACCTAGCCAATGACTGCAGTCCTGCGCCGGTACTACTCTAATGTGACATGTGGCTTTCCTGGCTATATTATTAAACCCTGTGATTGCACTGGATATTGAGTGAAATTCCAACCGCGTACATTTTTATAATCTTTACGAAAAACTAAAAAGTCAATGGTCCGATTAAAAAAATAAATAAAAAGAGAAGAGACTTGGCGTGCAGATGTGCTCGTACAACAGCAATATTTTACTAAACACCTCCGTGACTATAATAAAATGCTGCCTCCTTATCATGCTGTAACCTGCCACCCTTGTTCTTTAACTGCTAAGTAATCTGCTAATGCTTTAGAAGGGTTTGGCCAGGGCTTTTTGTTCACCTGTTCATTAGCTGAAGGCTGACGCGATACTGCTTAAGTAATACAGAAACCAAGTCCAGATTATGCCTTGCAGCAAACTAGCTGTCTGTCTGCATCCACCAGGCTTAACAGGTGAAGGATGCTGGGTAGGGCGAGCCGCCACATTATCGTCCGCTCTGCTTGGCTATGTGTAGCAGCAAATTACTGCTTTATTGCTAGTATCTGCATTGAATTATTGTTATTAAGGGCAACACATGTTATTTCTGTTTTTTTTTTAAAGCACACATTTATTTTTTACCCCCCTCAAATATATGAAATTACATTTCATTTAGAATTACCATATTGCACAAGAGTAAACTGTAAACAATTAAAAACAAAATAGCAAAATTTAGGAGAAAATTATTGAGTTGCCTCACTTATTTTTCCAGTTTAGATTTTATGGTGTAAACCTTCGGTACTCCAGATGTTTTGGACTACACTTCCCATGATGCTTTGCCAGCAATATGGGTGTAAGAGCTTTATGGGGAATGTAGTCCACAGCATCTGCTGGAGAGCCAAAGGTTCCCTATCCCTGAAGGGTACAGCTCACTCTTTATTGAATTAACTGCACAGGCTACCAATTGGTCTGGATGCTCCATATCATTTATAGCTTGTGTATTGGCTAGTTCAGGGCAATGCCATATCTGAGATGCCATTGGTTGGGCAAATACTGCATTGATAAACCAGTGGAAGTAAAGCGATGTGTTATCTTAAAGGACCACTATAGTGCCCCCACCCTCAGGGTCCCATTCCCGTGGCACTGAAGAGGGAGGAAGGGGTTAGTCCCTTACCTTTTTCCCCCGCCGGGCTCCCTCAGCGCTGGGACTCTCCTCCCTCTTCTGACGTCACCGGCTGAATGCGCATGCGCGGCAAGAGCCGCGCGCGCATTCAGCCAGTCTCATAGGAAAGCATTCTCAATGCTTTCCTATGGACGCTGGTGTCTTGAGAAGCGCGGGAGCGCCTGTAGCGGCTGTCAATGAGACAGCCACTAGAGGCTGGATTAACCCTAGTGTAAACATAGCAGTTTCTCTGAAACTGCTATGTTTACAGCAAAAAGGGTTACACCTAGTTGGACCTGGCACCCAGACCACTTTATTAAACTGAAGTGGTCTGGGTGCCTATAGTAGTCCTTTAATCATGACATCTATTTCCCAAACTGCAAGAAGAAAAACCAAAACATTTTAATGTTAGGTTTTGTTTTTTTCAATTTTAATTATATCTTCTTATATTTTACTACTTTGCACCCATGCTCTTTTTAATATTTCCCGAATCAAATTATTTCCTTGCTGTGGAGCTTTTATGGATTTTTTTTTTTTTTTTTTTTAATACTAAGTTTTTCTATACTGAGTGACAGATTTCAGGTGTGGTAAAACATTGAAAATGACCCATTACACATGTTTAACACTTTTTTATGTGATGCTCTATTTTATTTTAAACGTATATTGTTATAACATGTCACTCCGTTCCTATACTCTCTTGCCAGAGCTAGCTGCTCCCTGTGGGAGGTCTTTTTTGCTCTCCCTAGTCAGTCAATTCTTGAGTATAGATAGAGTCTATGCTTAAGAGATGACTGGTAGCTGGGAGAAAAAAACTATTTTTAAATAGGTGTTTCTCCCAAACTGTACATTTGCTAGAAAAATGTCTAGCACACTGTATAGATAGAATAGCAGGCTCTTTGAAAATATCACACAATCTATTTTACATGACAGATACCCTTGTAACGGACCGTTTTGCACACAAGGGGTAAAAACCGTTTTCCAGAGATGCAGGCACAGCTACTGTAGAACACCAAACTCACGAACCGCCAATAAGGGAATGCTCCAAACTCCCAAACGGCATCCAATATAGCACTCCAAACACACGAACTGGAACCATACGAATCGCTGCTAGCAGACAAATAGGTAAAGCATCCAAGCGGCTTACACTCCTAGCAATCAGTCTCTATCAGTGTTCAGTAAATCCCCCCCAAAGAATAGACAAGACTCCGTGTTGAGGGTCAAGCAGTGGTCTGTTTAATGAGGGCTAACTGCCCAGTATTTATGCAGGTCTCCCACCTGGTGGACACTCACCTAGGGGACCAAATGGGAGACTGTGACAAAAGACAGACAAGTAGACAATTAGGACACACAGTCACATTATATTCCAACAAGGCATCCTGGCTTCCTCCCCTCTGCCTTAGAGATAATTGAGAAGTAATTCAATTATCTCCCAAGACAAAGGCAAATCGCCATTATGCACGTGAGGATACTACAACACGAATTACTATTAAAATACACTATGTGAGACACATAACATTAAACGCATACATTTAACATATCCCCAGATAGCTCAGGTCTGAGTGCACATTATTAAGCGAATGGCGCTCAGACCACACGAATACAGTGTAATCGCCATGGAGCCAAAGTCTCTACAACCCTTTTAAAACTTATGTTAAAGATTTAGCAAATCACCCCACAAGCAATTTCAGTCCAGGCACAGCCAAGAGGTCTACAAACATAAAGTTTTTTTTTAATTTCTCCACTTGCCTGTATGCTCCCAGGATGGAGACACCCAGTAGTAGAATAATAATGTGTTTATTTGTTCTACGCTTAATTTTATATTTCACACCTCATAAATGCATATTTATTCAATATAAGGGATATGTTAACATAATATTAAAATTCTGGGAAGTGGCAGTTCACCTTTCAATTCAATTGCTCATTATACTTAAAGGGACACTACAGGCACCCAGACCACTTCAGCTCATTGAAGTGGCCTGGGTGCAGTGTCCCAGATCCCTTAACCCGGCAGTGGTAATTATTGCAGGTTTCGATAAACTTCAATAACTGCCTTGGAGGGTTAATTCCACCTCTAGAGGCTGTCTAGCAGACAGCCACTAGAGGGACTTCTGGTTGGTTAGGCCACTTCTCTGCTCTGGAACCAGGTAATTGGAAATATAGGGAGCTATAACTTTATTTCCTGGCACTATAGCTTCCCTTAAACTGAATGTAATGTACCTTTTACTATTTGTTTTTATTAAAAAAAAAAAAAAAAAAAAATTTTTATAATTGAATTTTATTTACAATTTTTCCTTTGTATAGCGTATGTATTGATCTAGGTTTACATTACAAAAGATGAGAGGCATTGTATTTAGTGTATGTGTATTTTATTTATGCATTGTTAACAGGTGTACTTGGCACTTTACAGGTTGCATTGCAGTAGAGAGAGGTACCGTAAGTGCTGAAGGTATTCAGTGTACGTATATTTTATTTATATAGTTCCGACAGGTGTACACGTTACAGATTACTTTACATTAGAAGGATGTACTGTAAGTGCAGAAGGTATACAGTATATGTATATTATAGCGCCAACAGCACTTAGCACAATACGGGTTACTTAGCACGTTACAGTGTATATTTCATTTATATAGCGCTAACAGAGTTAATACTTGACTCTTAGCTCATGCTTTACTTTGTCATATATAATATATTTATTATATATAAAACCAGGAATTATTTAGTATTTTTAGGCCATTCATTGCTAAACGACTCTGTAAATATATAATAACTGCAGAAGATTTTCTAATTGGATTAGAAAGTGCATTTTCTACAAAACAATTCTAATGGAAATAAAGATAAATGGATCTTAATTGTGCTTTTAGATTAGCCTGTGTGCTCTTTAATCCTGGTAATATTCCCTTTGACAGGGGCGGTGAAGATATCGTTCTGCAACCAGCCCTTGTTACGCCCCTCAATGAGCACTTATTGTTTGCAACCTCACTATTTCATCATTAGTCACGTTCCAGCTTCAAAACAAAAAAAATGAAGAGAGAAATGATCATAAGATAAGCAGTTTATTTCCCATTTCATCTACCCGAAACTCCAGTTTGCAGACTTCGGTGTTAATTGCAAGGAGTAAACTACCCCAACCAGTCTGTTAACATGTCACTCCCTTTCCTTTCCTAACAATTGTTTGCGTTGTCCTAGACACAAGTATCTGGCTTTACTATAATCTACTAATGATCACAGGGTTTAGATGGTTAATAAGCTTTACTTACATTTAGCAGAGCCTTTCTCCTACCCAGTTTAGCAGATTGTCTGCTTTATTTGATGTATCTGAAGAGCCTTAATTGTCCCTAATTGGGCGTAACGCGTGGTCTATATGCCACTTGCGAGTTTTCTACTTATCTGTGTGTTTTAGTCCTTGAAATACCTCCCATTGTAATAAATCAGTTTTTACTTTGCCATTTACTGTGACCAAAATCACAATCTAATGGGATTTCCTCACACCTATCAGTGAATTTCTTGCCAACACCAGAGCATCTATGTTCCAAATCCAGTGACGATGAAGTGCAGGGGTCAGCCCTGGGCACCATGTTTGTAAAAATGAATACATTTAAAATTATGCATTTGCTAGCAATTTGGGTAGCACATTGTATATAGATGGTGTTTATGCTGCATGAGGTTAAAAATTTATCTGACCAACTCTCATTCTTGCCCCGCTGCCCCCTCTAGCTGTTAATAAAGTAGTGATTTAGAGGAGCATCGTGGGATATGTAGTTTTACAGGTGGAAATACATATGGTACCAGGTTGCATTTAAAACTGAGATTGCTAAGCCTGGCAACTCGATGTTTCTGAACTATATTTCCCATGAAGCTCTGCTAACTGTAAAGTTAGCCATCTCTGCTCTAACATATCATATGTTGCAAAAACTTGTTTCCGGTAATGGGCAATTTAAAAAATGATTAATTACGCAGCCTTCAGAAGTGTGGAAGTAGTTTATACAAGTTTTATTTACGTTTATTTATATTTTGTTCAGTCTGTCTAAAGCCAGCCTGCCACGGCTTACACATAGCTACAAACCAATTAGATATTTTCCATGTCACATCGTAGCCACATAAATGCAGATGAGCCAGTTTTCTGCTTTTGTAAGATAGAAGTTAAAGAGCACTTGACACCTCCAGTAACACGGGCCATTGTTCTCCGCGCACCCACACCGTAAAACCGCTTTTTGCCACGCATGTTAGGGCATGCACATTGCATTACACCATGACATTCCAAACTTTCCTGAGCTACACCTGTCATGCAGCAGGTGGGCTGACAGCCTAGATCTACAGGTGCACAGTCTGCTACTGCAAATTAGGTAATATGCGTAAATAACTGATCATTCACTTGCTCCCATTCTATTGCTCCAGGGTCTAATTACAGAATCATAGTGTTCATAAAAAGGTCGTCAGAGGAACTCCTTTTTAAAATTACTTATTGGCAAAGCATTACAAGAATATTTACTTTATTAAAGAACAATTGTGAGCTTTTCATTGAAAGCCATGAGTGTCAGTATTAACTGCTCGTTTACTTTACGACACGCTGCGATGATTTTACATCCCAGTTGTAAAATGTAGCTCAAAGAGTCTAAAAGACGCATACTGGTTCAGACAATACCTTAAAATACGGTAATCAAGCCATAACCATATAACTAGTTTTATACTGCCACTAACATGATGCTCCTCTGTGACTTGGAGTGTTAAAACATTTACAGGGTTAAAGTGAGAAGTTACAGTGAATTCAATGTGAATTTAAATTTAGAGTCACAGTATCCAAACTAGATAAATTCTGTAGTCGGTTATGCTTTCGTTCGGCTACTCTGGCCTTAAGTTTGAAATTCACTTAGAATTTACTTGGAATTCTAACGTTGGAGAATAACTCCGTAAGAAATCCATTAGTGAACATTGCGTTCTTTTAAAATGAAGAAAAAAAAAAATGACGCAACAGAACCCACCCTGTTATTTTTATTAACAAATCTTTTTTGCTCGTTATTTGTTTATATCTTTCCCTTAAGTCTTGCTATTTGTATTGATGTGTAGATTATCTGGCCACCGAGGGGTTAACTGTAGGTGTTTGGTTCTGGTGCTGTCGCTTTTGTGATCTTAGGGTACACCTTTAAAACCCTGTGATTAAAGGTCAGGATAATGCTGCAGGCCCGGCACTCCCATTTCTTGCGTGACACAGATGCCATCATGTTCTGGTAGCCTGGGGCACTGCAACCGAGAGAAACAATTCACAGATACTTTTTAATTAGAGGTATGAATAAGAGTCATATTAGCAGGAATGATGACCCAGATTTTAACTACAAATAACACACAAATTTCCATATAGTACATGTTACTATACACAAATCCCAATGTTGAATGCTTGTGACCCAGACTATGCTATCGTAAGGAACTATAGTCTAAATCGCAAGTGTTTTACGTTGGGATTTGTGTTATCCCCTTCCCACTAGTCACATGACCACAGGTGCATCCACCCGTGCATTGCACGAGCTTAAAGAGGAAGTAAAGGATGTGTTTACGTCCTGGGAATAATTTAGAAACCTCAATATACAGACGAGAGATGGACAGCTATGATGATACTTCTTAAATTTGTTTGTCCATTCAGTTTGA
Source organism: Pelobates cultripes (assembly GCA_933207985.1). Classification (NCBI taxonomy): domain Eukaryota; kingdom Metazoa; phylum Chordata; class Amphibia; order Anura; family Pelobatidae; genus Pelobates; species Pelobates cultripes. The sequence continues at coordinate 19,546,488 of OW240916.1, forward strand.
CTAAACGGACATTGGCATTTCAACAGGGATAGACAGTTTGGATGATCAGAGAAGATATCAGTTTGAGCTGAAAGATCGGCCTCTGACGATAGGTGTACATCACCAGTGATTGGCATGATAATATCGTTCCACCAGTTCCTGCCCATGAACTTTACTACTTACAGGACCAACCAGCAGATGGCGGTGCTTATTCAGTCCAATGAAAAGCACACCCACCAAACACTACCTAACCATTGGGTGTTTCCGTATTCTATACTACGCAGTATTTAGCGCATTTATTCAGTGGTAAAGCAAAGAACGTATTAAAGATGTCTTTTCACACATAGCCATTGCTGGTTCTTCTGAGTTAGAATTATTATAGCTCCATGGCATGATGTCTGGTGTACTGGTTTGTTCCAGGCCCATGCCCCTGTCTTGTTACCAGGTCTTAATTCCTGGTTTTCTTGTTTTCTTACCTTTGATTAGTTTGTCAGCTTGTGAACCATATTGGTTATCCCCCTGGGATTCTCTTGGCAGCTGCTTGACAGATACGTTGAGCACTTACAGCCTATCACAGCCACAGATAACTGATGATTTGGTATGACTAAGGAAGCGCGTAATCACTGCCTTGGTCATACCTCCAGTGGGGGCCGGGCTGTGTGTGGCCAGAGACCCTCAAACTGCGTGAAAATAATTTAACACTGAATGTAGGCATGGTTTCAGGGGGACTCCAGCAGGTATAGTTTTTTAAAATAAAAATATCTTGTTTGAAAATGTTAGTCTGCAATATGTGTTTGAAAAAAGGAACAATAACTTTTGAGCCATGGTGATAGAGCCTACTTGTAAGTGAAAAGTAGGTTTTAAAATGGTTAGAGTTGCCTGGGTCTGCATGTTGGTGTTTTAAATCTATCCATCAGTCTGTCTAAATGCATTCTGCGGTAACGCAGAATCTGAAACAAAGTGTGGCAGTATTTGAAATGTATTGTCTTGTTTTCAGGGGTCATTTCAGTGCTGTATATTGAATTCCTGTTTTTGACATTGTAATAATAAACCATGGCCATCAGTTATGTTTCTGTATCCCTGGTTTCTGTTGTTTGCTGACCAGGTAAATATGTATATTAAGGATGCCTCGGGGAGCTAAAACAGGTGACGTTCCGCCATCCTGTTCTGCAGGTCCCAGAGGCACTAAAACAAACAATTCAATCTAAATGTTACCTTAGTCTCTTCATATTTTTTAGGGGGAGGGGATGGGGTGAACATAAATCAAACCGGAATGAGTTTAGCCTCTGGGGTTGATCTTTTCTTGAAAATTCTACATCTTCATTTGGCGCTCCTTAAAAACAGTGTGGCGGCATTTATAGGATGTATGGAGAGTGTAGAAATGTCACGTATCCTCAGTATGCTGCACAGATGGGTGTAATAGCTAACTTCATTCCATGACTGGTCTACCATTTTAGCACTATGCATCTGCTCCTGAAGGGTCTAGTTCAGGGGTAGGCAACCTTCGGCACTCCAGATGTTTTGGACTACATCTTCCATGCTTTGCCAACATTACAGCCACAAAGCTGGCAAAGCATCAAGGGAGATGTAGTCCACAACACCTGGGGTGCCGAAGATTGCCTATCTCTGGTCTAGACATTGTGAAATTGCCTGTAATTTATATGAAGCATGGCCAGCAGAAGTATAATGTTATATTCCAACCCTTTGCATAATATCATACCCAAAACAAAAAAATATATGTGTTGTAGGAAGATTCCAAAAACCATAATCATTACGGTATTGTGCTGTAGTGGTTATGGTACCCTACATTATTATTATTATTATTGGTATTTATATAGCGCCAGCTTATTCCGCAGCACTTTACAATAGGTGAGCAGTGTATTCACATAATCTATAACCCACACTACCGGAGTAGTGTACTCACCCCTTCTATAACCCACACTACCTGAGCAGTGTACTCATACCTCCTATAACCCACACTACCTGAGCAGTGTACTCACCCTTTCTATAACCCCACTACCTGAGAAGTGTACTCATACCTCCTATAACCCACACTACCTGAACAGTGAACTCACACCTCCTATAACCGACACAACCTGAGCAGTGTACTCACACCTCCTATAACCCACTCTAACTGAGCAATAACCCACACTACCTGAGCAGCGTACTCCCCTCCTATAACTCCACTACAGGAGCAGTATACTCCCACCTCCTATAACCCACACTACCTGAGCAGTGTACGCCTCCTATAACCCTCACTACCTGAGCAGTGTACTCCCCTCCTATAACCCACACTAGCTGAGCAATAACCCACACTACTTGAGCAGCGTACTCCCCTCCTATAACCCCACTACCGGAGCAGTGTACTCACACCTCCTATAACCCACACTACCTGAGCAGTGTACTCCCCTCCTATAACCCTCACTACCTGAGCAGTGTACTCCCCTCCTATAACCCTCACTACCTGAGCAGTGTACTCCCCTCCTATAACCCACACTACTTGAGCAGTGTACTGACACCTCCTATAACCCACACTACCTGAGCAGCATACTCACATCTCCTATAACCCACACTACCTGAGCAGCGTACTCATATCTCCTATAACCCTCACTACCTGAGCAGTGTACTCATACCTCCTATAATCCTCACTCCCCGAGCAGTATACTCCCCTCCTATAACCCACACTACCTGAGCAGTGAACTCACATCTCCTTTAACCCACACTACCTGAGCAGTGAACTCACATCTCCTATAACCCACACTACCTGAGTAGTGAACTCACACCTCCTATAACCCACACTACCTGAGCAGCGTACTCATATCTCCTATAACCCTCACTACCTGAGCAGTGTACTCACACTTCCTGTAATCCACACTACCTCAACAGTGTACTCATACCTCCTATAACCCTCACTACCTGAGCAGTGTACTCATATCTCCTATCACCCTCACTACCTTAGCAGTGTACTCATACCTCCTATAACCCTCACTACCTGAGCAGTGTACTCCCCTCCTATAACCGACACTAACTGAGCAATAACCCACACTACCTGAGCAGTGTAGTCCCCTCCTATAACCCCACTACCGGAGCAGTGTACTCACACCTCTTATAACCCACACTACCTGAGCAGTGTACTCTGCTCCTATAACCCTCACTACCTGAGCAGTGTACTCACCTCCTATAACCCTCACTACCTGAGCAGTGTACTCCCCTCCTATAACCCACACTATCTGAGCAGCGTACTCACATCTCCTATAACCCACACTACCTGAGCAGCGTACTCATATCTCCTATAACCCTCACTACCTGAGCAGTGTACTCATACCTCCTATAATCCTCACTCCCCGAGCAGTATACTCCCCTTCTATAACCCACACTACCTGAGCAGTGTACTCCCCTCCTATAACCTTCACTACCTGAGCAGTGTACTCACCTCCTATAACCCTCACTACCTGAGCAGTGTACTCACCTCCTATAACCCTCACTACCTGAGCAGTGTACTCCCCTCCTATAACCCACACTACCTGAGCAATGTACTGACACCTCCTATAACCCACACTATCTGAGCAGCGTACTCACATCTCCTATAACCCACACTACCTGAGCAGCGTACTCATATCTCCTATAGCCCTCACTACCTGAGCAGTGTACTCATATCTCCTATAACCCTCACTACCTGAGCAGTGTACTCATACCTCCTATAATCCTCACTACCCGAGCAGTGTACTCCCCTCCTATAACCCACACTACCTGAGCAGTGTACTCACACCTCCTGTAACCCACATTACCTGAGCATTGTACTCATACCTCCTGTAACCCACACTACCTGAGCAGCGTACTCACACCTCCTGTAACCCACACTACCTGAGCAGCGTACTCACACCTCCTATACCCCACGCTAGCTGAGCAGTGTATTCACTCCAGATCGCCTCACATCCTATAACCCGTGCTATCTGAACAGTGTACCTAAATCCACTGAGCCATATTCTGTGTCAGGCTACCCACACCCCAAAATACATTGGAAATAGTTATGCTCTGCTGTTGCATTGAACAGATGAGGTTGTGAATGTTTGGCTAGCAAAACTCCTATAAATCTGTCACTGGTTACCACTTACTCTGCCCTTTTTGTTAATGAATATTACCTGTGATTCATTCCATAACGAAACAAGTATATGAGGTTGTGTTTACTGCCATTTAATAAATGTGCTAGCTGTGCAGTCTGCGTGGTAAAATAATTTGAACAGGAATGAAGGGATGCACGGTTAGGTTACTGCTTTATCTACCCTCTTTTGTCCTATTAAATGAATAAATAAAATAAATATTACATGTCACAGCTCAAGAGAAATCTGGAGTCTGGTGAGGATTTATGTTGCAATATAGTGCAATTGGTCTTACAGTGATAACAAAGAGGACTTTGGCAAACGATCTGTGACCAATATGGAAATGGGAGAGGGAAAGAGAGAGATGGATGATATAGTTTGAATGATTTGCACTACAGGTTGGCTGAGGTTAAAGGGATTTGCTACATAAATAGACACTATAGTCATCATAACGACTACAGCTTTAATGTATATAGCCCAGGGGTAGTCAAACTTTTTCTATTTACCGCCCACTAATGCATCTTTCTTGATAGAAAAATTTCCTTGCCGCCCACCAGTTTTCGCGCAAGTGCTGAAGATTTTTTAGAATGAGGGTGTTTTTTTTTAAAAAAAATGTACGTACATTTACCTTTTTATTTCTACTTTATGCATGCTTATAATGTTTTTAACTTTATAAAGTTTAATCAGAAAACAATAAAGTAAATTGAAATTACCTTTAACTAGTGATTAATGAGATCCTTGAGGTTGATGCTGCGAGACTAAATATTTGATATCTGGTTCGATTTTCGTAAGGAACAAACAAAGGTCTCCTCTTTCGGTGATATTCATACAACTTCTCTGTTTGCTCATAATATGATTTCTCATAATATGATCCGTGCATCAGCCCCCCTCCTCAACACCCCCCCCCCCTTTCCTTTTTTTTATAGTTTTTTACCTTCCTTTTAGCAATGCCCAGAAGGAAGGCTGAGCTAGGTAGCCCACTTATTATTATTAGTCAACAACAATTCTCTCCTTTTCCTTTTTATATTTTTTATTTTCCTTCTTTCTCCTTTTTTACAAATACTCTGCTCCTTCTTTCTCCTATTCTACAAGTACTCTGCTCCTTCTTTCTCCTATTCTACAAATACTCTGCTCCTTTTTTACAAGTACTCTGCTCCTTCTTTCTCCTATTTTCCAAGTACTCCACTCCCTGCTATCGTGTATGCCCCTACCTACTCCAACTCCTCCCCTTCCTCTACCCGCGTGTTACACTCGTTCACGAGCACACGCATTCGTACATGCATACGCCCGTGCAATATGGGCGCACATGCGCGTTCAGGCACACACGCTCGCGCTTTCGTGCACTTGCATCTGCAACCTCGCACTTCCTGTTTACCACTGGGTGCACGAGAGATGAATAAAGTGTTCATCTCTCTAGATGGAGGGAGGATTCTGCTACCGCCCACCTGGAATCCCAAAATGCCCACTGGTGGGCGGTAGGGACCAGGTTGGCAACCCATGAAATAGCCTGTTCCTGTAGATTCTTTGGCAGTGTTTACATTGGTGTTTAATAACACCTCTAGTGGTACTTCCATGCTCTGCCGAGAGACGCTGAACGATCTCCATAGAGATACATTGATTTATTGCATCTCTATGAGGAGATGCTGATTTGTGCACTAGCCTCCCTATGCTTTTCTATGTGCAAGCATTGAATTGGCTGAGATTATGAAGATTGATGAACTCAGCCATGCAGGTTGGGCTGGCTGCAGCGAGACTGGTGCATCGTTGGAGAAAAGGTGAGTAAAACCACCTTTTTACTGAGATTGGAGTGGGGCCGAGAACCTAAACTGCCATACCAGGACTATAGAGTCTGGAATAAATTTTTGTATTCTTGACTCTGTAGTGTTCCTTTAATAAGTCACTGTGGAGTGACAGACTGGCCAGCTGACATAGAGTAGATGATTTATTTTGTATCCTCCCTCCTTACATAATGTCCCCTTTTGGAATGACAGCAATGCATGTTATGTATGTTTATAGGTCATTAAATAAAGCTGGTTGCCAGTCTCGTATCTCCTACCAATAAATTAATGTCAAGGCATGCATTCCTGGAGGAATTGAACAGGCGTCTTTATGTTCTTAATTGCCGTTTATTTAGCTTGGGGAATATGTTCCACATTTCATTCCTTATAAAACCAAGCCCAATATTTAGGTTTAGGTGTGGCTCCCATTCCAGCGTTACATGGATACTTGTGTTACACTGCACACTTGAATTATTTAGCAAAACATCCATGCTGAATCATACCGCAGACTTCTCATTACCATATTACCTGACCAATCAAGGCTCTGACAGTGGAGGGATCCAAAGCCAAATAACACGTCGGCTTATTACAGGGACACTCTAAACCCCTAAAGTACTTTAGCTTGCTGAAGTGCTTTATGTGTGAAGAGTGTGTCCTCTCTATCTTTTCATTGTGCATAAAGAGAAGCGTTCAATAGAAATTTTAATTTTTATACATTCACCTTATTACTTTCCCCTGGCTGTCAATCAAACAACCTGTTCTGTTACTTCCTGGTTTGGTTAGCTCAGTGGAGCTAAACTCAAGAGGCAGCGATTGCCCAGAGCACCTGTCTTGCAAAGACTTCTCATTGAGTTGTATCGGGAAGATTGTGATTGGACAGACACATCTGATTGGGCAGCTACAAGAGATCTGTAGCTTTTGCAAGCTGTTTTTAGATATGCCACTAATTAAAAAATGCATAATTAAATGCATGCATGTTTTCATTAAAGTATATCTACTAAACAGGGATTTAAAAAAAAAAAAAAAAAGGGCAGTGGAATGTCCATTTAATCCTATGCAGATTGATTTAATTGCATTGTTGATCTGCTTTGTGATCCAAACCTTTTGGGCAAATATACACTCCTATGTAATTTCACTTTTATATTGCCAGACATGCCATCTGATTCATAATGTCTACAGTTTGGTATTTTACCACACTCTTTCACATTAAATTTCAAAGGATTATAGCAGCACTTATTATAGCAGAATTACTGCTTTCCTTTAGGGGTCAAATAGTTAACAATCCAGTATCCAGCTCCTGATCCCTCTGCCCCCCTGTCCTTCCGCTGCTCAGAACCTTGAAGAGGAAACCTCTGTGTCATAGACTTACCTGAACCTAGTGCCCATGTCGCTCCCCTCCTTCGGCCGCACTGCTCCTGTCCTAATTCTGCGCGGCCGAAGTAGGAAAAATACCTACCGTCGGTCCTGCGAACGACTCCTTCTGCTGAACTTCAGGCCCTTAAATAAAATTGTAAAAATCTGACGTCACGCCCGTACAGGGACTACATAATCTAGGCGACCACATGCTGTTTGGAGTCGCCGAGATGACGTGGACCAATGAGAACACATGTGAACCTATTTAAAGCCTGTATATTTCTGTTATCCTGACCTGGCTGGTTTTTCGTGTATCCTTATCTCTGTATTCCTGACTTTGATTCTCTCTTGTAATACTTTAAATCCAACCATTCTAAGGCTCAATAATACAGTTTTTGGACCCTGACTTTGTGGGTATCCTTTTTCCTGTATGTAAGGGTAAAGACAACTGTAACACTCTGCGAGGGTCACCACTCATTGGCTGATGGAGAGTCAGCTGATGCTCTATGCCAGTCAGAAGACCTTCATTCACAAAACGGCTTGAAAAATGTAAGTATTATGAACCCTGTCGGGGACTTAAAATGAAGTTGTTATGGTGCCTGGCATGTTCATTTAATCAACCTCTAAATCTCTGAAAACTGAATTTGGGAGTGTCGTTGTGAAAACAGAAACCGCTTTCAGGCAGTATAATGATCTGTTTGATCACCTCTCTGTTAGTTCTGTGCTCCAGGGTTCTCAAAGATTGATTGCTCCCCGAAACAAAATATCAACAAAGAATATCACAAATAAGATAAGAGACGAGTAAGGAAAATAACTTTTTACTTAAATGGCCACTTGACTTTAATATTGTAAGGCCCTCTACACTTAGCACAGCTTTCATGAATCTCTCCTAAGCTCTTCTAATCATGTGCCTCCAGGCTGCGAAACTAGCTCAAAAATAGTGGCAATTTATATTGAAATAAGAGTTTAGGTCATTCAGTTATATGTATATATAGATCATAGACTTGTTTCACATGACCATCACTTTTTAGAAATCACACTGTTAAATAAAGTATTGAAAATCCCCTAGAATTTGTGGTAACCTTATTTCATATATTGTTCGGTTTTCTTATAAAAGTAAAGATTAAGCAATTTACATCCGAATCCAGTTCAGTTTGGGCACAAATTACATTGAAATAAGAAAAAAGGAAATATGGTTGGTTTCGCCACATCTGTATTCTCTTGTTGACTGGCAGGTGCAAAGATTAGAGCTTCTAATGGTGATTGACAGGGAGCCAAGATGAAGAAACTCCTGTCCACAATAGATTGGCATCTATTTCTCTGTTATTTTTTTTTCTAGAGCTCATAAACACATATTTGTTAAATCTAACAGCTAAGTAAACTTACAAATGTTTTCCTGATTTAAAAGTAAATTTAATTCCCCCCCCCTCCCACCTCACCTTTCAATCAACTTTTTGGATAAAGTCGCGCTCCTGATGGTTCTCCTGCCCTCCAGCACAGCATCTACATTGCATATGGCATAGTTACTGTGATTACTCCTCTGGTTAGTGCATTTTAAACTGAGTGGAACACTATAAGAACAGAGTTCCAGTGTGCTGGAAATGAATTGACATCCTAGGGGAGGATTGATTGCGCGTGGGACCAGAGACGTATGTTATCAGAGTAACGCTAACGCAGTTGCGGCCATGGTGAACAAAACTGTGCAACAGTTTAAAGTTATTTTAGTTAATTAAGCATTTTTTTTATAAACCTGAGTTTGACTTGTATAGATATGCAAATACAAATGTCCCTTTTTTTCTACATTTAAATTAGGCCATTCCGACCATAATGTTGTACATATGCTTCCAAACACGAATCCATGGGAGTCAATCCAATAGCATTAAATGGTTGCCTATTCCAACACAACATGGCTTACATTGAAAGTATAAAAATTATTTATTTAGCAAATTGACCCTAAGTACGGTTTTTAAGGTGTATTTATCACTCAGGTGGCAAACACTATTCAGGGGCTACATGTGTTCGGTGGACCTTGGATGGTGTACATGTAATAATCCGTGTTTGTAAAGGGATTCTATACTGTTATGAATACAAGTCTGTATTCCTAACACTATAGAGCCATCTGGTTCTATGCTATGGGGATTTTACAGATGCTGGAAGTCCTCATGCATTGGACTTCCAGCATCTGTTAGGCTACCAAAAGTTGGTTAGCAGCAAGGAAGTGCCTCTTGTAGCTGTCTGATTGACAGCCATTAGAGGCTGTCTTGGTCCTGCAAAGTAGTTATTGCAGTTTCTCAAAATCTGCAATGGCTTACATTGCAAGACTAAGTGGAACAGGGACACTGCATCCAGACCACTTCAATGAGCTGAAGTGGTCTGGGTTACTATAGTGTCCCTTTACGCATTATAGGTTATGGAGCAGATAGAGCTATTTTTTCCTGTCATGCCACTACAGTGGCTTATAACTGTATTGATATTATTTTAAAAAATCACTACAGCTGTAGGACTCGCCTTTGGAAAGTCTACCTCCTTTGCCGTCCCAAGTCTGGCAAACTTGATCTTGCTTCATACTCTTCTTGTCCCATCTGGAGAGAGCTCAAGTTACGGCTGTTTGAAGATAAATTTAATGTGCTGTGTACCTTGGCCCTAAAAAGAACATGCTTTGACTAATAAGAATGTCTTTTGATTGGTGGATAATTTTTCCTGGTCTGTGAGATGTCTGCTTGCTGCAGTGTTGTATAATGCATTCAAAATGGGAGAGGGAACACATACTGCAAATAGTGTCCTTTTATAGCCAGAAGATAAAATTAACATAACTAAAAGTTTATACTATTCGTTTCACAAACCTTTAATTTTTAATGTCAGCCACGTTTAATGAAATCATATTATCAGTATAAAGCTTCTAGGACATCCGTTGTCTCCACAGGCATCCATTGTACCAATTTTATACACTGATACATTAATTATTATTCTGTTTATTCTGCAATAACTCATTCCGGTAACTGAAGCACAACCCCTTAATAGTAAATAAGACCCTGATTGAAATCTGAAAATGTGATTTTAGCAGTCAGTTTGTGACTACTGAACACTGCCTCTGATGTTGAGTAACGGGTGACTGTCACGTCATTCAAACTCCTGACGGGTTTGTTGACCTCGGCTACTGAAGCAGTTATGGCTCATTAGTCCTGCCTTTGTGGGATCTCTCTCTCCCATGTAAGGAATTACAAGCCAGTGAGCCTATCTCCCTATATACCACGGGATATTGGCAGCCTTTGGTGGATAACCAGTTGGAGAGCTGCATGCTGTTTCAGTTTGTATAAACTATTGCTTCCTCTCTTTTCTTTGTGTGTGAGTGAGACTGTGTGTTTTGTTTGTGCCCATCTATACTTTTTTCAGGACTATTCACTAAATTGCAAATTATTTGGAATTCAAAGTGAATATACATTTTTAGGTTGAAATAGATAAATTGGAGTCAGCTTTGTTTTCAGATCTACTGAAATTAAAACTCATGTTTAAATCTCCAAATTCACCCTTCAGTGAATAACCCTGAAAACAAATTTGAGCAAGCACATTTTTTCAGATTTTTTAAAGGGACTCAATAGTCGACAAAGCAACTTTAGCTTAATGAAGCAGTTTTAGTGTATGGATCATGCCTCTGCAGTCTCACCGCGCAATTCTCTGCTATTTAGGAGTTAAATCACTTTGTTTATGTAGCCTTAGGCACACCCCCCTGCATGTGACATACATAGCCTTACTAAAACACTTCCTATAAAGAGTCCTCTAATGTTTACACTACCTTTATTGCAAATTCTGTTTAATGTAGAATTTATTATCTCCTGCTCTGTTAATAGCTTGTCAGTCCCTGCAGGAGCCTCCTGTATGTAATTAAAGTTCAATTTACAGAGCAGGAGATAAAAACGTTTAAAGTAAGTTACATATGTTTGAAAATGAAACTATTTTGTTTTCATGCTGGCTGTCAGTCACAGCCAGGTGAGGTGTGGCCAGGGCTGCATAAACAGAAACAAAAGTAATTTAAAGGACCACTATAGGCACCCAGACCACTTCAGCTTAATGAAGTGGTCTGGGTGCCTGGTCCAGCTAGGTTTAACCCTTTTTTCTATAAACATGTTTATATTAGGGTTAATCTAGCCTCTAGTGGCTGTCTCATTGACAGCCGCTAGAGGCGCTTCCGCGCTTCTCACTGTGATTTTCACAGTGAAAAGACGCCAGCGTCCATTGGAAAGCATTGTGAATGCTTTCCTATGGACTGGCTGAATGCGTGCGGGGCTCCTTATGCGCATTCAGCCGAGGAGGAGGAGAGGAGAGTTCCCCGCCCGGCGCCGGAGAAAGAGGTAGTTTAACCCCTTCCTCCCCCTAGCGCCCGGCGGGAGGGGGACCCTGAGGGTGGGAGCACCCTCAGGGCACTATAGTACCAGGAAAACGAGAATGTTTTCCTGGCACTATAGTGGTCCTTTAACTTCTAAATGGCAGAGAATTAAGCCATGATCTATACTCAAAAGCTGCTTCATTAAGCTAAAGTTGTTTTGGTGACTATAGTGTCCATTTAAACATACATACTTGGTTAAAGGACCACTCTAGGCACCCAGACCACTTCAGCTTAATGAAGTGGTCTGGGTGCCAGGTCCTTCTAGGGTTAACCCATTTTTTCATAATTATAGCAGTTTCAGAGAAACTGCTATAATTATGAATAGGTTAAGCCTTCCCCCTAATCCTCTAGTGGCTGTCTCATTGACAGCCACTAGAAGCGCTTGCGTGCTTCTCACTGTGATTTTCACAGTGAGAGCACGCAAGCGTCCATAGGAAAGCATTGTAAATGCTTTCCTATGCGACGGGCTGAATGCGCGCGCAGCTCTTGCCGCGCGTGCGCATTCAGCCCAGGAGGAGGAATGGAGGAGGAGAGAAGGAGGAGAGCTCTCCGCCCAGCGCTGGAAAAAGGTAAGTTTTTACCCCTTTCCCCTTCCAGAGCCGGGCGGGAGGGGGTCCCTGAGGGTGGGGGCACCCTCAGGGCACTATAGTGCCAGGAAAACGAGTATGTTTTCCTGGCACTATAGTGGTCCTTTAACATTTTGGTTCCTTTTTTCAAGATTTTGTTTGCTCATATTTTGCATTTATAATACTCGGTTTTTACACCCTGCACTAATCTTTTTTTGAAATGATTGTACATAATAACTCTCCTGGTATATACCTTGTAAGCGTGATTTAAAATTTATCCAGGACTTGCAAGCAACACAGTGCTCTATCAGCTGTTCTACTGCCATAGGCAACAGGTAGCCTTCTGGATGACCAGCATTTCATTATATTTTACATACCCTGTTATTTCTGCTGTTGTGTGTATTTTATATTTAGTGATTATTATTTTCTTTTCTTATTTTAAATGTATATTTTTCAATGACTTTGTAAGCCTGTGCTAGTCACACTTTGCTTATCCTTGACACGTTGCATATTTTATCACCTTTATGTCTTGTCCATTGTGTCCCTCAAGTGTTGCTACTCCCGTGTCTGTCTCCCTCCAAGTCAACAGCGCCACCATCACCTCTACCTTGCAGGCTCGCTGTCTAGGTGTTCACTATGACTGCGACCTCTCCTTCACTCCTCATGTCCAGTCGATCGCCAAATCCTGCCGCTTCTATCTCAAAAACATAGCTTGCATCTGCCCCTATTTAACACCAGACGCAGCTAAGGTGCTGGTCCATGCCGTTGTTCTTTCTCGTCTTGACTACTGCAATCCCCTTCTCAGTGGTCTTACATGTTCCCAGATTGCACCGCTGCAATCTATTATGAACACGATGTTCTGTTGAACTCCCTTCCCCTCTCTGTTAGACTTTCACCCAGTCTCCACTCCTTCAAAAAATTCTTTGAAAACACCCTTCTTCAGGAAAGCATATAATTTAAACTGTTAGCAGATTTTCATTTCCCATTCCCCCATGACTCCTCTCCTGCAACCGTAAAAAAAAACCTACTAAATTCCCAGTGAATACTTTTCTAGCAACCTATTTAATTAACCCTACTTATACCCTTTGTGTCACTATGCCCCACTCCCTCTAGCATGTAAGCTCATTGAGCAGGGACCTCAACCTCTCTGTTCCTGTGCGTCCATTTGTCTGGTTATAATTACGTGTCTGTTAGTCCACCCATTGTACAGCGCTACAGAATTTTGCTGGCGCTATATAAATAATAATATACTAAATGCTTTATGTTAAGCAGCACAGAGGGAGACTTGGGCCTGTATACCACAAGCCCCAGAAAGTAACCCTCAATTCAGAACACAGAATAAGGTGCTCCGGAAATAAACATGCAGTAGGCCGCAAATGTCTTTGAAGTGTATCTTGTCACTTCTTATGGCAAAAAGAGGAACTTTCCTTGTTTTGGGGACTGAGTCCATGCCATTATTGATGAGTGCTAGTGCTACTGACTGTCCCAGGTAAAATCCAAACCCATTGTTCTACATACTGGTCTATTATCAGCTTAATCCTGAAAACTGTACCATTTTTCACATGCTAATGAAGTGAAATTACTGACAAATTGTCCTTAAAAAAAAAAAAACCTCTCTGTCTCCATTCACTGATATCCTCACCAGTAAGTAATTCTCATTGTGCTATGAAAGAGCCCACTCCCATGAGTAATTAACCCCTTCACTGCCAAATAATTTGCTAAAAGTGACCACAGAAGTTTTTTTTTTTTTTTTGTGTTCTAGAAATGTGTAAATGTCAGTGTGCATAAATTGCAGGTTATTTAATGATGTATCTTCATTGACCATTGTTTAACCCCAATGAGCTACATAATAATGGCGTGCACATTCTTTTATTTGCAAATCAATAGAGAAGTAAGAATGGTGCTTACAAGGGGTTGGTACAGAACACCACTGCCTGCTTAGACGCATTATTGAGGAAAATGGGGTGGGATAAGGACACATGCAGAAGGACTGGGGTTTGGAAAATGGTAAACACTCTGCCCGTAAGAACTTGCAGTCTTTTCTCTTGTATTATGTGGGTACTGAATATCCAGAATACCTGGAGTGCCCATGGTTGCCTACCCCTGCTCTATTTCCTTGTTTTGCTATATAACATTTCTAAAAACAATTACATGGCAAAAAAGTACATACTGAAATTGTGACATGGGCTTGCTAATAAAATCCACTAGATATCAAGTAATATTGTCTTCTTTTTTTTGTATTCGAAGAACATATAAGTGTGCATATAGCGCTACAGAATCTGTTGGCGCTTTATAAATGGCAATAATAATATTAATAATATAGAGGGGTAGTTCTGTGTCTATTTACTGGTATATGTGAACTTTAAACAAACATACGAGAGGGATGATCTCACAGATTGTGACATCAGTTCACCCAAATTACACTATTTTCATTTTTTTATATTTTGGGCAGTTGCTGTTACATTTTTTAAGTAAATAGAAATAAATAAAAATAGAAAGATAAAATGATATGATTTGATATCTTTTAATCTCTGCCATACACACCCTACCTGGCACTGAGAAGGCTTTTAAATACCAGAATTCTTTGTTATGATTTGGCTTTTTCCCCAGTCATTAATGATAGGGCACAATGGAATTAGGTCAGCTCGTTACGTAACCTGAAAGTTTTAGGGAATGTTTTAACCTTTCCCAAACCAACTGTGGTATGAAAATTATGGGAGCATCTCCCTGAAGTATAAACACAATGTTTTGTGCTGACTAATTAATTAGAAATGTGAAGAGTGTGCTCTGATGTTATGCTGCTTCACTACAGCTCATCCCACCATTTAAACACCAGACATTGATGAAAGCTGGATGTTTGGTACACAGGTTTAACACTTTGTCAGTTTTTTGAACTCCAACATTAAAAAAAATCTTTAGTTCATGGTAACCTTTATTTTACACGTGTTCCTTTGTTTAATATTAAATGCGTAATGAAAAATTAGCAAATTACATTATAACCAAGTTCAGTCAAGGCACGCCCGGGGCACACAATGCAAATGCAAAGAGGAGGATGGGTAACGTTTTCTATCTTTTCGATATGCTTACAGTCAAGTTCAAAGGACAAAGCATATAAAAATGATTGACAGGTAACTAAGATGGGGGCATGGTAGAGAGGTGCTTTATTTTTCCTCACAAATACATAATTGTTCAATATAGGGGATACATAAACATTATATTAAAACCATTGGAAGTAAACAGTTGCCTTTTTAATGCTGAGTGCCCATGGGAGATGCAAAGTCCTGTTTTACATATTCTCCCCTGGGGTTACATTCTAATTTTAATTGGAGAGCACATCATTTGACTTTTTTGTTGTTGTTTTGTTTACTAAACGTAGAATTAAAAGCTGAAATGATAAATTTAGCAAAAAAAAGCTATACCTGAGCTATAGAATTTTTCAAATCTGCATTTTCTGCCTATGTTTTTAAGTTTTAATTTTCACTTTGCTACATTGTGTTGTTTAGTTAATAAACCCCAAAGAGTTTCCGGTTTTCTGAGAGAGATTATTTTTATTTGTTTTTTTTTTATAGGCTCAGATCTTCAAACATGGGAAGAGAGAGGACTGTTTGCCGTACGGTAAGATGTTTTCCACCCCCTCTAAATTAGCCCATTGCCCTCTGATGTTTTTATTATAATGCTTACTGCATGTTTTTAGTTGGTGAGACAGTGGAAAACCTGCCGGCGTAAACTCTTAGCAGCCAATATGACATTTAAAGGGTTATTCACTAATATGAGAATTTAAAGTGAATTTCAAGTTTAAGGTTAAAACATCCGATTTGGAAGCATAGTTGAATAGGACAATTTTTCCAGTTTATCTATTTTGGCCTTAAATTTAAAATTCACTTTGAATTTACTATGAATTCTCACTTAAGTGCATAACACTGATACTTTGAACTATGTGTCTCCTGACCCCTTCACCAACTTATGTCTGCTGCCTTTAATTCTCTTTACTCGTATTCGGTCTCTAGTTCCTTGTTCTCTCTCTACCTTCCGGTCACTATTCCCTCTCACCTCTTTTCCCTCTTTAAATCCCACTCTTCTGCTCTCCTCTCACTCGTGTTTCCCTCCTCAGCTCCCTCTCTCCACCCCTCCTCCCTGTTCTCCCTCCTCAGATCCCTGTTCTCCCTCCACAGATCCCTTTCTCCCTCCTCAGTATTCTCTTTTGATTGTAAGATCCTCCATTTATTCTTTCTTTTCAGATCTTGCCTTCTCCTCCCCCACTTTTTTCCCTCCCTTTCTCCTATTTTCTCCCTCTTCGACTTTTTCCCCTTTAATTTCCCATTCCTGTCTTCCTTTACTCTTTGGTGAATGCATATTCTATTTTAAACAAATTGAATGTTGGTTAGTAATTATTATTATTTTATTATTTATATAGCACCATCAGATTCCGTAGCGCTGTACAATGGGTAATCAGTCTGTCTGATCACAATGATGAATACATGGTCATAGGAGTTATATTTCAACAGTAAAATAATATGATGTTTGGGTATTATTGAGGTCTTTTACAGTTTTATCATTTTGGACATTTTTACATTTGGTGAAATAACCAAAGCCATCCCGAAATCAATAATAAAAAATAAACCCTATCATATAAAGTTTTCTTTGTCCTTGGTTTAGCATCCACGGTCCTGGCCACACTTGATACTTGCAAGCTTTCTGACAGCAACCAGACCATCCTTCGCAAACTTGGAGTCAAGCTCGTTCAACGCCTTGGGCTCACGTTCTTGAAAACAAAAGTGGCAAATTGGAGGTTTGTTATAATATTAATAATAGAAAAAACAAATCAGTGTGCATAAATGATTTTAAAGCAAGAGCTACGTTTTTACACCCACCTTTAGGAACCTCGCTGGACTTCTCATTAAACACCCATGTATGTAACTAGTGTTTTAAAAGCACCTCACTGGAAGTGATTAAAATAATATTTCAAGCACCACAACCACTACAAACTGCAGTAGTAGTTATGGCACCAGGGAACTTCCCTGATAACGTTCCATTGTAAGTAGTCAAACGGTTTTGATCATGCTCCGTTGACATTCTCCACCTGTGAGCATGATCCTAAATGGTGAAGACTACAAGCAGGGGTTGTGGCAATGGGTGCCCATTGGGACTTAGGTAAAGGTACGTTGTCAAATTGTAGTAAAATAGTTTGGCCACTTATCAGTAGGATTGTAGTGGTTCTGCTGCTCGGTGTACTTAAAAAAAACAAAACAAAAAATAAGCAAACAGATGTGTATCTTCTATTTTGTCATCTAACATGTTGACATTGTTTGAAATGAGTGATCTGCATATCGAAGTGATGTTAAAGTAACATTTCTGTTTAGTGGCTGTTTACGACTTGCTTTTTGGATCAGGGATGCCTTTACTTGTTTTTCTTTTTCTTTTATTTTGAGCATGAGATGCCTTTTGAGGCCAGGCAGTGATGGTCAAGTGACCAAGTAATTGATGCCAAGTGAACTTGTGTTATTTTGTTGCTAATTAATTAATTTGTTATTAAATGCCTCAATCCTAATGATTGCTGCACTAAAAATATTTTTTACATTTTTAAAAAATTTTTTTTTAGCCCAAGCAGTTATAAAACAATTTGAGCAAGAAAGACTAGCCATGTGTTTTCTAACCTTCTGGCTACATTTTGGGTTTGTGAGGAAAAAGATAATTAATTGTTGCACCCAGTGTTAGAACCACCCTATATTCCTTTTTGTGCTGTTCC
Source organism: Pelobates cultripes (assembly GCA_933207985.1). Taxonomy (NCBI): domain Eukaryota; kingdom Metazoa; phylum Chordata; class Amphibia; order Anura; family Pelobatidae; genus Pelobates; species Pelobates cultripes. The sequence continues at coordinate 19,564,394 of OW240916.1, forward strand.
TTTTTGATTCATTTAAAAGTTCACGTAAAACCCGTTCTCGTACAACCTTTGAGCTTTGTTTAGACAATGGCAAAAAGATGGTCCTACTGGCTACAGATCCCAGCCAAGCTGTGGTCTCCAGCAGGATCAGTTGGGTGGCTGACATCTCTTAACCTGTTCCTCAAGGCCATAGAAACAGATTTCCCACACTGATACAAAGCTGATCTCTCCCCATATCTCATACTGTGAACCTCTCTCATCAATTCATGTGACCATTGGGAGCCGGTCTGCCTTGGGAACCTTTTTACTGTTTTTTTGCCCCTTGGTGGGATCAGTAATTTTCACAGACTGGTTAAGAGATATGAGCTTTAATAGTTATAATGTGGGAAGATAATGCTTTGTGTTTAGTTAGGGCCAGATAGGTTAAATGCATGATTTCAATGCCGCTTAAATAGCAAAAAGAATGTTTACAATGCCTATCTCTGATGTTTTTTTGTTTTGTTTGTTTTTTTGATTATTTAGTTTCAAAGGTATAAGAAAAATAAGTCCTTAACTTTACATCCACATTCAAATATCCAGAAAATATGAACACTACGTTTACCCCCCAATCTCTCTCAAATACGCCTATTATCTCGTTTTAAATTAAACACTATATGAATATAATTCTTCTTCTATATTTACATTCGGATATTAGAATGTTCTTCGACTCTGCTAATGAAATGGAAAAGATGGAAAATGTACCAAAATATATAATGAATCCAGTATTGTAAAGGATCTATATATTGCTGAACCTGCTATAAGGTCAAATAAACTTGCTGGTGGAGCTTACATTTTTGCATTGGTAGCCTCCCACTGGCTTCAAATTGTGGTGTGGGGGAATTTTTAAATCTATGTATCTATCTATCTATCTTGCAAAATTCATGGTAAATCACAAAGTTGTTCACTGTAGCTAAAAAACCCTTAAATAAGGTTTAACAACTTGGCTATTCTGGCCTAATATTTGCAATCTCCTTTTGACTATCTGACAGTTCACAGTTTAGTGAATAGCGCTGACTGTATTATATGAATTAAAGGTGCAGCTTTCTCTTCAATCAATTAACTTTTCTGATATCCACAAAATAAATAAATATTACTTGCTTACAACCTGACAGAAGAGGAGATGCACACTCCTGGATAACAATGCTAATAAATGCTTGTTTTTCTGTTCTACATGTGATATATGTTAAAGTGTGAGAATAGCTTGCTGGTGTGTGAATATTTCATTTTTTTTCCTTCTTCTTATACAGGTATCAACGAGGGTCTAGGTCTTTGGCAGCCAACCTAATGCAGACTTCATCTGATGCCCAAAAAGAAAGTGTTAACATGCCAGAGGAGGATGACGAGGATTACGATATTCCCGAGGAGATTGAGAATGTTATTGGTATGTTTCTGGTGCATATTGTAAACTCTCTTCATAATCTAGAATGGCTCTAGTGTTTTCTTCATTAATGAAGTGAAATATATAATATGAGTAGTATAGGGAACTCCACTTTATAGCCGTGACACTTGTTCACTGCCGTGGTATGTTAATGCAGTTTGAGGGATTTCTGTGTTGTCTTGACAGAACTACAGATTTATCTAAATGATCTACGCACACCTTGAAAAAGTACCTGAAACCATCTACTGATCACTATGGGCAAGTCATGCAACTGCTTATAGTGCCTTGATTTAAAAACAGTGTCAGTGGAGAGTTATAAATCATGTATAATGTGTTTTATCAGTTAAATCAGTTAAATATTTATCTAAATATCCTGTCTTTTGTGCTGAGCAAGTCTTTCCTTGCATGCCTTCTGCTGATTGACTAGCCATCTTAAAATCTTTCGCAATCCTTGCAACATGTTATGTTACTAGTGTGGATGAATTCAATGTGAGGCCTGTTGAACTTTGATATTGAAACCATGTTAATATGTAATTACAGTATATACTCAAGTATAAGTCTAGTTTTTCAGCACATTTTTTGTGCTTAAAAACTCCCACTCGACTTATACTCGAGTCACTGTCTGTATTATGGCAACTTAGAGAGCCGCGGCCGTCAGTGCCGTGGCAACGATCCGCACGGCAACCAGACCTCGAGACTTACAGGGGAGCTGACCGGAACGGAGGAGAAGGGAGCTGACAGGAGCTGCAGGAAAGGTAAGTAAATGCTTCCTGCCGGCCCCCCCACTGCACAGCCCATGCCACTGGACCACCAGGGATTAAGATAGCCCCCTCCCTGACCAGTTAACAAGCAGGGAGGGGGGGACAAAAAATAATAAAATAAAATAATAATATTAAAATAAAAAAAATTACAATAATAAAAATGCCCTCACCCCACCCAGTTCACACACACTACACAAACACACACTCTGCATTATATACACACACTCTGCATTATATACACACAGAGTTCTAAAGGTAAATTTGTGGTGCTACTTCTGTAGTGATGCTAAATTGAGTGCTGCTGTTTGTTTTAATTTATTTAAATATTTTAATCATTCAGATTTTATATTGTTGTGGATTATATGCGGATTATATTGAGTGTGTATATAATGCAGAGTGTTTGTTTATATGAGTGAGTGTGTATATAATGCAGAGTGTGTGTTTGTATGAGCGAGTGTGTGTATATAATGCAGAGTGTGTGTGTGTATATATATATATATAATGCAGAGTGTGTGTTTGTATGAGTGTGCGTATATAATGCAGTGTGTGTTTGTATGAGTGTGTGTGTGTATATATAATGCAGAGTGTGTGTTTGTATGAGTGTGTATATATAATGCAGAGTGTGTGTGTATATAATTATAAAAATCACAGAATTTCATAGCCCCAAGTTTTACCCTCGACTTATCCACGAGGCATAGCATATTTCACAATTATTGGTCACAAAACTGCACTCGACTAATACATGAGATCGACTTATACACGAGTATATACGGTAGGTGATTGACCCAGTTCAGCAGACTTAATCTTCTTGGGCATGCCTAGTGAGACGTCTTGCATCTACTATGCATTGCACAAATGGATTCCGTTCCCAAGGTCCTTGTCAGTGATAGCTGATGTAAAAGGGCAAGATACAGCAGGTGGAAATAGTTTCTAAAACTACCTACTTTGTCTGCTATTGTTTAAGTGTATTGGAATTTTTGTGACATTTCAGTACAGTCTGTATGACCTTTCAACAAAGAGTATAAATATATTGGATACAAATGGGAACTACTTATCATTTCTCTTAAAAAATATGATAGGTTCTCTGAAAATTATGAACATCTGTCATTGGTTAAAGGGACATACCAGTCTTGAGCAGATATTGAGCTGATTGTAATATAAATAATTCACAAAAAAAAAAATCTGAAAGAAGCAGAATTGTAATTTTAACATGATCCAGTAGATTATAATCGTAGAAGTTTATTTCCTGTACTGCAATATTTTTGAGTGCGATCCTTCAGCTTAAATGGATACTCTAAGAGCCTAATAACTAAGTAATAGCCTAATGAAGAAGTTTTAGTATAACATCACACCCCTGGAGTCTCACTACTCAATTTTCTGCCATTTAGGAGTTAAATCAGATTTGTTTCTAGTTATGCAGCCCTAGCCACACCTCCCTGGCTGTGACACACATAGCTTGCATTAAAAAATTATTTAATTTTCAATAAGGTGTGACAACACAGTGTGTTTACTTTAGAAGTTTAATCTACTGGTCTGCAATTGAAGTTTAAACACACATATGAGGCTCCTTCAGGCTATTAACAGAGCAGCAGATTCTAAATTGAAGTAAGATTATACGTGCTTGTATTCCTAACGCTATAGTTTTTATCTGACTGTACTAATGTACCGCCGCCATGTGAGGGCTCGAAAGATGAGTATTATTTATCTTTCGGTCCTTGCTGTGCCAGTCTCTGGCCTGCTGGCTGTCTTCCCTGGCGATTAATGATCTCAGGCAATCCAAAGCTAGTGCACATGGCAAAACGCTGCGACAATCATTTGGCTATTTCATTGGAAGCTCTTCTAGTGGCAGTCAGTTACAGCCAATAGAGACATTTATTTCTAAAATGTAAAGATTGCCATTCCTGCAAAAGGGCATTTAGTTCAGTTGAAGGGTTAAAACTAGTGGGACAGGGCATCCAGACCTAGTGTCCCTTTAAACAGACTGTGCCCCCACCACCTTCAAAATAAATATTTCATATAATATCTTAAAAAAAAAAAAAAAAATTACTCACGTTGACAATGTTGGAATTTCACTAAAATTCCAATCCAGTCAAAAGATATACTAAGACAAAGTAAGGACTGTCCTAGAATTTTTCCTACACCTGCAGAGCTACTTTTTTTTTTTTTTAAAGGACCACTTTAAACATTGGATTTCTATTTACACAAAATAGGTTGTAAGACTATGGAGGATACATGCAGGGAGGGGTAACTACGGCTGCATAAACAAAGTTATCTAATTGCTAAATGACAGAGAATTGAGCAGTGAGACTGCAGGAACATGATCTATACCCCAAAACTGCTTCATTAAGCTAAATTTGTTTTGGTACTTAGTGTCCCTTTAAGATCACTTGTAGGAGGGACGAAAGAATGTAGTTTTGTAGTCTTAGAAAAGGGTTAAAAATCTGAAGTATTTCCAAGAAAGATGAGGTCTCAGTGCAGAATCTCACTTCTATCTGATTCTCTGTACGAAAGCAAACAAAAATTCAAAAATTTTTTGACACCTATGAAGACAAATTACAGGATTCTGGATAAATATTATATCCTGCCTATGGCTGTATGTATTTTGTATATGAATGTACCTAGATAGGCTATGGGACTGTTACTGAAAGTGAGTTTTGGGAATTTTTATGGTCTGCTTGCAAAATGTTTGGCTAAAACATATGAAATTTGAGTATATTTGCAACATTGCTGATTTGGAGATTTGTTTGCCTTTTGGTCCTAATGTATATAGCTCTGTTTGCTATAGAGCAGGGGTAGGCAACTTAAGGCTCTCCTGATGCCGTGGACTACACCCTCCTAATGCTTTGCCAGCATTATGGGAGATGTATTCCACATCATCTGGAGTTCAGGAGGTTGTCTACCCCTGTTTGAGACCCTGATCTCTAGACCATCCCTTGCTCACAGTGTAATTTCAGGGACCGACGATGCAATGCAGTTATATACTCTACAGCTGCCAGATAATGTTTTGATTTAATGGGGGTTTTTACAAATGCAGGCTTTGTGTTGTGTTTGTTGAAATGCAGCCCTGGAGTATTTATTTTAAATATGCATACTTACATCACCTGAAGATTTTGACAGCCTTAATGTACTAAAAAAACAAAACAAAAGTACATTTCTTCAATTGTGTGTTTTTTTTTTTTTATAATAATTTATTTTATTATTATTTTTTTTATTTCCTGCTGGGAATCACTAACGCTACTTACAAACTATCCTGGGCGTCTGTGCTGTCAGGTGGATTTTGTCACTTTGATTGTGTCGCTACCCATGTCACTTTGCAGTCTGGAGCGTTTGAAAGAGGCTGTGTTTGTATAGGAAGGGATTGAGAGCTGAAGGGGCAATTGTGTGCTTCTTGATAGGTATTGTGTTGGAGTTTACCTGCTTAGACTGTGTTGACTGACACAATGACATCGAACATTTCAGTTTATATAAGAAGGCTAATAGCCCTGTCACTGTGTAAACATTCCCACCCCCTCCCAGGTATGAACAAATGCTTATCTTTATCCCCATGAGAGGACAATTAGCAGAAAACACTGATGGCAACAGTGGCAATCCTCACTATCCCTCTGGTCTCAAAATAGCGATATATGCGCGTTGTCATATTGACAAAATTTTCTGTGAAATCTTGCTCTTTTTTTCATCAAAACTGAAATAATTACTCAATGAACTGAACTGTTTATTGCACACTGTCCTAACACAGAAATGACCCTAGGCTGTGTGAGCATCACGTAGTTCTGAGAAAATGGGGAGTGTCAAAGTGAGCCATCATTATCGTACAGTGACACAGCAGACTACACTTTCTTTTTCTCTTTACCCCCGTTGTTGTTTGATTTCTTGATTTGTGATTTTTTTTTTGTAATTTATGAACCCTAAACTAACAAACAAACAAATAGAAAACAAAACCAACCCACCCACACACACACCCCCTTTCGGTTTGCTTGCTTCTGGTTTATGTATTTAATCCAGGAAAGGCTAATATTTATTTTGAGTGTCTATAAAGGGAAATGCAAAGCATTACATACCATCTTTGCAGTTATTTTTTTAAAGACATTTTTAAAACAAAAAGCTGTGGGTTTAGACTTGGGGTTAATGGATTTGGGGGTTAGACTTAGGGTTGTATGAGTCATATTAGTGTTTATGGCAGAATATTGTGGCACTTTATAAATTATAACGATATCAGGGACAGCTAGGTTTAGGTCTAGTTTTGTTGGACTTGTGTTAAAGGGACACTATAGACACCAAAACAACTTTAGTTTAATGATGCAGTTTTAGTGTATTGATCGTATCCCTGCAGTCTCGCTGCTCAATTCTCTGCCATTTAGGAGTTCAATCACTTTGTTTATGCAGCCCTGGTCACACCTTCCTATATGCGACTTTCCCAGCCTTCCTAAACACTTCCTGTATAGTGACATCTCATCTTTAAACTTCCTTTATTACACAAATGGTTTATTTTACAATTTCTTATCTCCTGCTCTGTTAATAGATGTTATTACATACCATACAGGAGCCTCCTGTGTGTGATTAAAGTTCAATTTACATAGAAGGAGATAGAAAGTACAAAATAGAGTTAACATCTGATAGAAAATGAAACTGTTTTGTTCTCAAGGTGACTTTAGGAGTCACAGCCAGGGGAGGTGTTTCTAGGGCTGCATAAACAGAAGCCAAAGTGACAGAGAATTGAGCTGGGACATGACCTATGCACTAAAACTGCTTCATTAAGCTAAAGTTGTTTTGATGACTATTAGTGTTACTTTAAGTTGGCTGTTGCAAATGTCCACTTCTGGATTCAGTAATTTGTATTTACCATCAAAGCTTAGCTGAGAATGTTGGTTTGTTGCACGCTGCAGCATTTAGACTGCTTGAAGTTAGACATGGACACGCATTCCTCCAGCTGGGAGATTGTACGAACGTCCGATTGTAATACACACATATAAACACACACTAAAAGATGCAATGCTTGGATGGGTAATGAAGCCGTATGAATTACACCAACAAAAAGTGTTACAGAGCAACTGGCACTGCATAGTATGGGAGAGGGGATGACAATCTCTAATCACATGATCACTTAGAACATTAGACTACACTGCAAAAGAAAATTATACAGGTTATTCTCTAAAGTGTGAGTATTTGGGAATTCAAGTGTTTGTCCAAAATAGATCAATTCTAAAAAATAATCAGCTATGGTTTGAGTTTGGCTAGCTTTGTACTCAAATATTCATTTTGATTTCCAGCAATGCAGATTTTAGTGATTAACACGGTCTCTGTGCCGATGCACACAGCATGGCTCTCTGCCAGGCAGCCTTTGAATGGGATCTAATGTATATTGGTACTTTGTAAGAATAATTTATTCTGATTTGCCTCCTGCCATTTGCAACTTCTGACCCTTCTGGTTTCGTACCTGGTTTCGCTTTGCAAACAGTTTCTCGATGCATTGGGGATTATCTACAAAATGTAATAGTGGACAAAAGTTCTACAAGAACAGCAATTGCCATGGAAACCAATATAATCTTTCTGCTAATTGCACCACTCTTTATAACCCATGTATAACCCTAATTGCCTGTGGTCTGTTATTTGTGAATTACATTGTCCCTATAAACTAAAGAGGACTTCCAATGCTCCTCATGGTTTTTTATCATTATAAACCAGTGTGTTTAAAGTCATTTTATATAAAACATATATTTTTTATACTATTTTTGTTTAAAACTATACTAACAGAAAAGTTATTATTTTATGTGCCTTGTGTTTTCACAGAGCAGTTGCTGGTTGGCCTTAAGGACAAAGACACCATTGTCAGATGGTCCACGGCAAAGGGGTAAGCTGAGCCTCTTGTGGCTTGTGATAAATAGAGGTTAAAAAGATGAATTTACTAATCATCCAACCGTTAAAGGTCTTGTAGAGTTGGCAGAGCAAACCCTATTGTTGTAAAATGTGCAAAACCCTCTAGGCAACTCCCAAATCCATATTTTCTTGTTATTTTGTCCTGTTAAGTGCCCTGCATTCTAATTCCTGTTAAAATAAAATGTATAACTGTGGATTTACTCGGCTCATGAACCGGTCAATTAATTTAGTAATGGTAGAAATTGAAAATTTTAAGACTTTTGGTAGTTTTATTTAAAATAAAAGACTATATTTATTTTGAAGGTTCTAGAGACTAGTTTTGCCACCATGAGGATTTTTGCTGATTTTTACCACAAAACAATAAATAAAATATATATATTATTATTTCTTCTTATTATTATTGGTATTCGTATAGCGCCAGCTTATTCTGCAGCGCTTTACAATAAAAGGGGAATTTACCAAATGAGACAATAACAAAATTTAACAGGAACAATAGGTAGTTGAGGACCCTGCTCAAACAAACTTACAGTCTAGAAGAGATAGGGTATAAAAACACAATAGGAAGGTTATTGAGAGAGACAGCAAATAGACATGGCGGGAAAGTAGCAGAACTGGAGGTGAGAGTGGAGTGGGCCCTTTAGGAGAGAGCGAGAGGAACGTTTGCGAGACAGAAGTTACTCTGTGAGGCCATAAGCATTCCTGAAAAGATGGGTTTTGAGGGATTGAAGACTAGGGGAGAGTCTGACAGGGATAGGCAGGCTTAAATTGACACCTGTAAGGGGCAGGAAGCCAGTGTAGAGGGTTGATTTGTGAGAGGAGCGACAGAAGAGAAAGATCAGCCTGGTAGTAGCATTCACCAAATATTGTAGGGGGGCAGTATGGCTTCTGGGGAGACCAATTAGAAGAGAATTACATTAATCGATGCAAGAGATGACTAGAGCGTCAACAATTTCCTTGGCAACATCTTGCGTAAGAAAGGGGCGGATGTGGGCAATGTTTTTAAGTTGGAATTGACCGGTTTTAGCAACAGACTGGACATGAGGCGGAAAGGTGAGGCCAGGATCAAAAGTGACACCAAGACAGCGAGTTTGAAAGGATGGGGTGAGGCAGGTACCGTCAACCTGTAGGGAAAGTAAAGGAGGAGAATCAGTGTTATGAGGAGGAAAAATAAGAAATCCAGTTTTAGAGAGATTGAGGTTCAGAAAGCGGGAGGACATCCAATCAGAGATAGAAGAAATATATATATTTTATGCAATTTTTTTTTTTAATTTAAGATTTGTACAGTTAATCTCTCACTTTGAATATTTCCATCAGGATCGGCAGAATAACTGGCAGACTACCAAAAGACTTGGCAGATGATGTTGTTGGATCTGTTCTTGACTGTTTTAGGTAAGTATTCACATTTTTATTGTTTATTTGAATATTTAAGGTATATGCATTTATATATAGAAAAGTTTGGGTTCATATAAAATGTAAACTCTTACTTGTATTCAAGTCTCCAGCTGCTACCTCTGCCCCTGTTTGCCTGTGAAACTGCCTGCTGACATAATCAGAAGTGGTGGTCTAAGCCAATCACAGTGCTTCCCCATAGGATTGGCTGAGACTTTCAAGGAGGCAGAGCTAGCACAAGTTTTACATTGCCCCGGCCAATCCGCATCTCCTAATAGAGATTAATTGAATCAATACAGTTCTATGAGGAAAGTTCAGTGTCTGCATGCAGAGTGTGGAGACACTGAATGTCGTGATGCACATTAGGTTAGACTGAGATAGGAAGCAGCTCTATTAGCCATCTAAGGAGTGGTCAGTGGGGGTACCCTAGACTGTAATGTAAACACTGCATTTTCTCTAAAAAGACCGTGTTGACTGCAAAAAGCCTGAAGGTAATGATTCTACTCACCAGAACAAATGCAATAAGCTGTAGTTGTTCTGGTGACTGTAGTGTCCCTTTAAGCTTTGTAAATGATAGAGTTAGTAATGTTGATAAGATATTAAATGTGATGGTTGCAAAGTTATCCTCTACTGGGTATAGATTTATTGAACACATAATAAAATTTTAAGTAAATATATAGATTAACCCCTTTCCGACCGCAGACGAAAATTTTCCATCAACATTGTCCTTTAGTTAAGGACCGTTGACGGAAAATTTCCATTATTTACTAAAGTTAACCCCAGATCACCGCGATCGCGGGGTTAACGGTGCTCTGGTCTGCCTCTGTATTATGTGCTCAGTGTACTTACCTTCCGCCTCCCTGCACTTCCGGGTTCTGTGTGAAGTGCAGGGAGACGGATCAGAGCTGATCCTCTTCTCCCTGTGTAAAAAAATAAATAAAATAGGGGGCGGAGCTAGCAACCGACGGCAACGGTCGCTCTCTGCATGAGCTCCGACAAACAGGCACGAAAAACGCCCTAATCCTGCTGAACATAGGGGTACAACACCCCCCAACAAGCCCCGGACAACTCTCCTTACGATGGGGAGAAAAACCAAGAAGCCCCGTCCGGATCGACCGAGATTCTGTGCCGATATCGGCGACCTCCTGAGGGGACCACATGGCGCGGGGAGGACTGACATGGCGGCGGACATGGGAGACTTCTCAGACGACTCGGCTGACTACTCCCTCCACGATACAGAAGAGCGGGGAATTAACCCTACAACATCTGCCCAGCCAGCAGCCAAAGGGTCAGAACCTCTCACCACAGGGATACTTACCGGCCTCCTGGCGGATCTCCGCCACAGCCTCTCCTCAGAAATCTCCCAGGTGAGAGAAGACCTCAGGGGGTTCAACGGGCGCCTAAATATAATTGAGCAGACAGCCACAACACATGCAGCCCACATCCAAGGGCTGCAGAATCAGATTGCCACTCTCACTGCAGCTCACACCACTCTGAGCCACCAACTAGCAGCAATGGAGGACAAGAGAAGGTGGAAACACCTTAAGATCAGGGGCCTCATGGACACTATCACACAAGCAGAACTGCCCCACTGCCTGCGCAGACTCTTCACAGCACTGTTGTCACCCAAACAGGCTAAAGGCATCACACTAGAAGGGATGTATTGGCTCCCGAAGCCTCCTGCAGCTGCGGCCTCCAACACCAGCGACCTACTGGTCAAATTCCAAAACGGCCAAGATAAGGCAGCCATCTTGAAAGCAGTGAGGGGGAAACCCCCATTCCGCTTTGAGGACATGGACGTTACCTTCTACTCAGATCTCTCTCGACCGACACTTCAGTGGCGGAAGACGCTACGACCCCTCACATCCATGCTATCAACGAACGGAATCAAGTACCGATGGGGCCCAACACACACGTTCATTATCCAGCACCAAAACACGGAGATCAAGGTAGCGGAGGCATCGCAGATAGAGGCAACCCTGACCAATCTGGGCCTGAACCACGCAGCAATGCCGGCACCGACAACATGGGACCCGGCCAACTCTGTCCCATTCATCCCAGCAAATCGGAACTTACCCAACCGTGCAACTACGTGACTCTGGACATTACATCTTTTCATTTATATAGCTGCCTTTATATATGGTTACTTAACCTCTTGGGATTCTTTGTCTTTATCGTTTGTATCGTTTTTATCGTTTTTTCCCTCGTATTATGAGGCACAGGCACCTCATAGGGCCAGCCTCACGCTGAGAAACTGTAGACGCAGCATAAGTTATGCCGTTGGTATTGTACCCTCTTTGTTTTTTGTTTATGTTACATACACCGCTTAGACACCGCGCAACATACCACACCATGCACTAACAGCGGGTCACACCCATCTCCGCCACCTCCCAGACCTAAACAAGCCGAAACTCAGAAACACTAGCTCCTTAACGAACACCTTACCCCCCCAGCTCCCTGCTAGGAACCACTTACACTTACTCTACCAAGCGGAGCTGTGCCCACTCAGCACCCAACCCGCCATAGAAATATATCGCGTTTTCTCTCACTTTCTGAAACCACAGTGCCATACATGTCCCAGACTCCTACACTAACCACAACCATCGCTAAAGACATGACCATGGCAGTAACAAACTACATTACCATAAAACAAAATACCACAGCCAACATCGCTATCCCACCAATGTATGCAGAAGATTAAAAACAGTGATATGCTTCATTGAATGTATTACATGCAATATATATATATATCTTGTTGACTGTGACAAAATAAAGAATTAAAAAAAAAATAAATAAAATAAAGTTAAATCCCACCCCCCCTTTCCCCTGCTTTAATAAAATTAACCCCTTCCCTGCCAATTGATCACTGACTACAGTGATCAATTGGCAGGGTATACATTTTACTGTCATCTGATTTTTTTTTTTTTTTTTAACCCCTGAGGGTTATTTTTTTTTTAACCCTCAGAGGTTAAATTTATTTTATTAATTTAAATATTAAAAAATTATATATTTAGCTAGCTGGGATGGGTGGACGTTAGTGGGGAATTGGGGAATTTGGTGTTAGGCTAACTAGGGGTTAACGTTAAAGTTTTAAAATAAGCGTTAAAAAGGTAAAAAAAAGTTTTAAAAAAATGTTTTAGTAACGTTTAAGTAAAAAAAACAAAAAAAAAAAACCCTTTACCCAGTCTAAATAAAAATTAACCCCTCCCCTGCCAGCTGATCACTACCTACAGTGATCAAAATACAGATCACAGTATTATACTGTAATCTAATTTCTTTTAACTGTGAGGATTAACTTTTATTTATTTTTTAACCCTCAGGGGTTCAATTTATTTATTTAATTAATTTAAATATTTTATCATTATATATATTTTGCTATCTGGAGTGGGTGGGAGTTATGGGAAAGGGCGAATTTACTGTTAGTGCTGCTTATTGCTAGTTAGGGGTTAATGGTAAAAGAAAAGTTTAGAAAAAAATTTAAAAGTGTAAACAAAGTTAAGAAAGTGTAAAACATTTAATAAGTAAAAAAAAAGTTTTACAAAGTAAAAAAATACATAAAAAAAATGCTCATTACCACTAAACTTGGTACAAGCTAGCGGAAAAATTATCCCACGCTAAGGTTCAAAATATGCCTTTTGAATTACCCTGGGATGTCTTCTTTAAGAAATTGTATGCCTTTATGTTGTAATTGGATTATATAGCCTTGTAAAATACTCTAAAATGGGACATGATTACGGCGTAAAAATTCTAAATTTGAGAAAAACTGGAATGGCTGTGTCTCAAATGTGCCCCTTCAATGTCCACATATACCTGGCAAAGGTACATACGGGGGTATTGCTGTACTCAGCTGACATAGCTGAGCAACATATGAAGTAGTATACAGTCGTAGTACACATAAGGTTTGCAAAATATACTGCGCAAACTCAGTGTGTCAAAAAGGCAAAAAAACGCTTATTACCACTACATTTGGTACAAGCTAGCGGAAAAATGATCCCACGCTAAGGTTGAAAATATGCCTTTTGAAATACCCTGGGATGTGTTCTTTAAGAAATGGTATGCCTTTATGGTGTAGTTGTAATATGTAGCCTGCTTAAGTGCTCCAAAGTGGGACACGGACGCATCAAAACCCTCCACGAAAATTCACACTTAAAAACCTTAACTTGTCACGTCTATTTTACAGCAGTGTAACTTCACAAAATAGTGTCTAGGTCATACATTGGGCATATTGTTTTACTCAGAAGACTTAGCTGAGCATAATTTGGGGGGTTTGAACTTAGTGGCACATATGAAATTTACAAAATGCCCAGCAAAAATGCAATCCGTATGTAAAAAAAAATGCCCCAAATTATTTTTTACCACATACTTTGGCATATATTGGTGAAAAAATGGGGGCATGTTAAGACACAATATGCACCATATGAGATACCCTGGAGTGTCTACGTTTACAAATGGTAGGCCTTTGTGGGTTTTTTTTTGAACAGTCAAACTGCTATAATACCCCAAATTGAAGCATAGGCCCATTAAATCCGCCTCTCAAACTTCTACTGTAAATGTTGAAACGGACAGGTCTCCTATATGGCACTGTAGCTTCACGAAATAGTGCCAAAGACATACAATGGGGGTATGGTTGTACTCAGCAGAAATAACTGAACACAAAATAAAACTTTGTACAGGAATAGCACACACCAACTTTACAAAATACACATGAGAAGTTCTTTGTTATAAGTTTGTGTGCCAAAAACCCCAAAAAACAAAAATGTACTACAATATTTAGCAGAGATTGGCAGTGAAATGGCTACGTGGAAAGTGTCAAAACAACCTTAGGACAATAGCCTGTGATGTCTACTTTATATAAATATATACTTTTTACAATTTACTCTTTTATTTTATCTTTTTCAAATAATAAGGGATACAAAAAAGGGAAGGAAAAACAACCAAACAAGGTCACTTATCTCTATACATATCATCGATAGCATATAGTTCATCACTTTATATGTGCCTAAATTCCAAAATATAACCTATCTTATATCGTTCATGTATCTTAAATTATATACAGTAAATTACTGTATATAAATATATACTTTTGTGTGGCAATTTTGTTTTCTTTTATGGCTATTAAGCCTTCAAGACAAACATACCAAATTCTAAAATCGCTCCACATTAAAAGTTTATTTAACTCCTTGTGCTTTGTGACCTGTAACTACCAAAAAAACCTTAATATATATGTTACATCAAATTAAAGCCCTTTCTGTCCTTTAAAAAACAGTATATAATATGTGTCGGTGCAATAAACGAGAGAGATGCAAATTGCAGTTAAACGCATACAGCAAGAAAATGCAAAAATTGCTTGTGTCATTAAGCTTAAGACAAGCTTCTGAAGCTGTGTCCTTAAGGGGTTAAAAGGTAAACTTTCACTCCTCTAATATGGCTATAAAGTGCTTGTAATGGCTTCAAGGCATCCCATAAGGTTTAGTGTAGACAACAGGTACTAAAATATGGACTGTACATTTGCTGGATTCTTTGCAATATAGTGATCTTCAGGGGTGCTCTGGAGCATTAATAATAGTTTGAGGCTACCATTCTAGTTTTGAGGTGCCCAGTCTTTAATCTGCTCACAGTAATCTCTGTAGTATACTTTAGCAGAGCCTGTAGTGTTTAAGGTTAGCTAGTCCAGAATAACACATTTCTTAAATTGCAGTGTTTTGCTTATGAATGCCAAATTCAAGACATAAAAAAGAAATTAATGCTGGTATCAGTTTACACATATGGAGACCAAAACTATTTGTTTAGAATGAAAGGTTTAAAAAAAATGTTTTTAATAAAATAAATTTGCATGGCAGTTAGCCGTATATAATCAGGCTAGTGTCGACATGTTCTGGGTGAAACTGAACTAGTTATTGACCGAAGCCAGAAAAGTGTTTTTCTAGATATTTATCTTAGATTGGAAATGTTATCGTGTTCAACTGCTTCATTCTTAATATGATTTGCATTGGCCAGGAAGGTTGGTCTAAAATATTGACAAATGTGTATATAAAAAAAAAACCCAACTAGTTATCTTTGCTGACTAATTTAAAGGAACACTGTCGGGTCAGGAACACAAACATGTATTACTGACCCTACAGTGTTAAAATGACTATCTATCCTCCTCTGCCCCACCTCCCCCCTGTCCTCCTAAATATAGTACAATCTTGCCTTTATTCAAATCTGCTGGTGCTGGCTCTGTCCCTGCTCTGCCTCCTTGTCTGACATCATTAGAAGTGACCTCAGCGAATCACAATGCTTTCCCATTGATTTGGCTGAGATTGTCGATTCTGATGGTCAGTTCTGATTATCTCAGCCAAGGAGGCTGGCTGGGGGGTTAAAGGGGACAAACACCGTCCTGGCCAATCAGCATCTCTTCATAGAGATGCCTTGAATCAATGCATCTCTATGTGGAAGATTAATTGTCTCCACGTATTCAAGTCTGCAGCTGCTACCTCTGCCCCTGTTTGCCTGTGAAACTGCCTGCTGACATCATCAGAAGTGGTGGTCTAAGCCAATCACAGTGCTTCCCCATAGGATTGGCTGAGACTTTCAAGGAGGCAGAGCTAGCACAATTTAAATGTTGCCCTGGCCAATCCGCATCTCCTAATAGAGATTAATTGAATCAATACAGTTCTATGAGGAAAGTTCAGTGTCTGCATGCAGAGTGTGGAGACACTGAATGTTGTGATGCACATTAGGCAAGACTGAGATAGGAAGCAGCTCTATTAGCCATTTGAGGAGTGGCTACTGGAGGTATCCCTAGGCTGTAATGTAAATCCTGCCTTTTCTCTGTTTACTGCAAAAAGCCTGCAGGGACTGCTTATACTCAACAGAACAACTACATTTTGCTGTAGTTGTTCTGGTGACAATAGTGTCCCTTTAATAAGATATGCCTATATCGGAAAAGTGTCAACAGCAATGACAGTCCATTGCCCAGGGTAGTGACACAGACAATTACACTGTCACCTTTCCCAAGCTCTTTTCTGTGCTATTCTCTATTTCCCCCTTGAATACTTACATCCCTATATGTAGAGTGGCCGAGCGGACCACAGTAAATGAGCTTCTGTTTCCTCTACCCGGACTGACAGGAAACTGTTCAGTTCTCTCACTGATCACTTCCTCTAGTCCTGCGAGGTACGCTCGGCCATGCAATATTAAGTGACTGACAGGAGAGGCAGCACCGGATATTGTGCACCCTGGGCCGGTACTTTTTAAGGTGGATGCCGCCTTTTGTTAGTGCTGGCCCTGACTGTCCCCAGTATTCTGCTCTTTGGAAACCATGCCGGGCCATGTCTATGCTGCCTGGATGCCAGGCGGTAGGTGGTCAGCGGTATAATGCTCTCGCTTCCGCCCGGCAGCACAACCCTTAATCAACTCCGCCAGTACATGTGGGGGTGCTCTAGACACAGTCTACCTAACTCAAGTGCAGGCCACGGATAAATTACATGTTGGGCAAGGGGCCTGAGGGGATGTGGGGGTAAGGAATCATCCAGGGGCTCACTTGTTCCCCCTTTAGCGATACCCGTGGGAGGAGTGTACAGCATGGAGACATGCCAAAGTGCCATGGATCCTATGGACGGGCCTGTCGTGGTGGGATTGTTAGTGTTCAACCTATGGTATACCAAAATATACCATTACAGTTATGCTGAAACGTGTTAAGGAAAATAAAGTTTTCATTTTTAATGTTAATGTCTTATATTCATTTATAGGGGCTTCTTGATGAGTTTTTTTATGAATTTTTATTTTTTTATGCAAACAATATTTGGATTTAACATTTTGCATTCAAGTTTATCCTTAGTATGTGTCTTATATTTTTTATTTATTAATTTGTTTACTCAGTTTCAAGGAAACAAACAATGCGTGGCATGGTGGCTGCTTGGCGCTGGCAGAACTAGGACGACGAGGGTTGTTGCTTCCTTCACGACTCCCAGACGGTAAATTTATTTTTATGTTTTATAGCAGTTTTTATTGAGAATAAAGCAGTAATGTACACATGGCATGATAAACCCAAGAAGTATCACAGTCAGAAAAAGACAATATCTTATTATCTACAGAATAGGAAACATAATAAGTGAGACATAACACTGCAACTATAGTATAGATAATCCACTAACCATTCCCGGTATAATCTGACCACTGGACCTAGGTTCATGCCTATGATAATTTGATTACTACAAATCAGGCAGTTACACCTTGGGAAGTATACATTAAATAGAATGGAACCAAAATCAAGCGCCACCGTGAAATGGCATAGAAAGAGAAAGGGAGCAAGACGTGTAAAAAACATGTTAAAAGAAGAAAGGATGTCACAAAAAGATAAAAGGGTGCATAAATAGAGAGGAAGAGAAGGGAAGAAAAGAGAGAGAGAATTAAAAAGAAAGGGAGCACATACATGGGAAGAAGGGAGGGAGAGAGATGGGGTATAGTTGTAGCTGGCATTGCACCATCTAGGCCATTCGCCACATTATTATTATTATTATTTTATTATTTATATAGTGCCAACAAATTCCGTAGCGCTGTACAATGGGTGGACTAACAGACACATAATTGAGATCAGACCACTGACGTACAGGAACAGAGGGGGTTGAGGGCCCTGCTCGATGAGCTTACATGCTAGAGGGAGTGGGGTATAGTGACACAAAGGGTTAAAGTAGGGGAATTAAATAGTTTGTTACAGAAGGGTTTATTGAGTGCTTGGTAGGTCATTTTTGACAGGTGAAGGAACGGAGTCATGGGGTGGGGGATGAGAAACCTGCTGACAGTTTAATTGATACGCTTTAATGAAGAAGTGAGTTTTCAAAGATTTTTTGAAGGAATGGAGGCTGGGTGAAAGTCTGATTGAGGAGGGAAGGGAGTTCCACAGAATAGGTGCAGCCCTGGAGAAGTCTTGAAGGCGAGCATCAGAGGTGGGGATCCGGGCAGAGGATAGGAGTAGGTCTTGGGCTGAGCGCAGGGGTCTCGACGGGACATACTTGTGTATGAGGGAGGATAGGTATGTTGGAGCAGCATTATGTAGGGATTTGTAAGCAAGCGCCAGAATTTTGAATTGGGCCCTATATCTAACTGGAAGCCAATGCAGGGACTGACAGAGCGTGGAGGCGTGGGAGGTGCGACCGGACAGGAAAATAAGCCTCGCAGCCGTATTCATTATAGATTGCAGCGGGGCAAGCTGGGAACATGTAAGACCGGTGAGAAGGGGATTGCAATATTCAAGACGAGAGAGAACAACAGCATGAACCTGTACCTTAGCCGCATCCGGCATTAGATATGGGCGGATGCGCGCTATGTTCTTGAGTTGGAAGCGACAGGATTTGGCTATCGATTGAACATGGGGAGTAAAAGAGAGATCAGAATCAAAAAGAACCCTAGGCAGCGAGCCTGGGAGGTAGAGGCGACAGACACAGGAGTAGCAGCACTTGAGGGAGGAAAAACTAGAAGTTCTGTTTTGGACAGGTTGAGTTTAAGGAAGTGAGCAGCCATCCAGTTGGAAATAGCAGAGAGGCAGTCAGAAACACGAGTCAAGGTGGGCGGAGAGAGATCAGGGGAGGACAGGTAGATTTGCGTGTCATCTGCATATAAATGGTATTGGACGCCAAAAGAGCTGATGAGTTTACCAAGGGAGGCAGTATAGATAGAGAACAGTAGGGGGCCGAGGACAGAACCTTGGGGGACGCCGACAGGGAGGGGTTGGGGAGAAGAGGCAGAGCCAGAGAAAGAAACACTGAAGGAGCGCTGGGAGAGGTAGGAGGAGCACCAGGAGAGAGCAGAATCCCGTAGACCAAAGTTACGGAGAATGTGAAGAAGCTGTTGATGATCAACAGTGTCAAAGGCGGCAGAAAGATCAAGGAGGATTAGGATAGAGTATTGGCCGCGAGATTTAGCAGCAATTAAATCGTTGGATACTTTGGTCACAGCAGTTTCGACAGAGTGACCAGCGCGGAATCCAGACTGAAGGGGGTCAAGCAGAGAGTTGGATTCAAGAAAGTCTGTCAATCTGGCGTAGACAACTCTCTCGAGGATCTTGGAGGCAAATGGCAGTAGCGAGATAGGGCGGTAGTTGGATGGGGAGTTGGGATCAAGGTTGGGCTTTTTCAGAATTGGGGTTACGGTTGCATGTTTGAAGGCAGAGGGAAATGTGCCAGAGGAAAGGGAGAGATTGAAAATGTTAGCGAGAGGAAGAGCAAGAGAGGGAGACAAAGTGCGGATGAGATGCGAGGGAATAGGATCGAGGGAGCAGGTGGTGGGGCGGGAGGACAGGAGCAGAGCAGAAACCTCTTGTGCTGTAGCAGGTGCAAATGAGCTTAGGATGACAGGGGGAGTGGGGTTGGGTGATGTATTGATACTGGTTGGAGAAAGATTAGAGATCTCTTTCCTGATTGTAGAGATCTTCTCAGTGAAATGAGATGCAAAGTTTGAGGCGGACAAGGTGATGGATAGGGGGAGTCACAGGGCGAAGAAGTGCATCAAAAGTGTGAAACAGGTGTTTGGGTTGGTGGGACAGTGTGCTTATGAGGGTATTGAAGTAGCTTACTTTTGCAGAGGAAAGAGCCATGCTGTAGGAGCGCAGCATAAATTTATAGTGGACAAAGTCAGATGCAAAGTGAGACTTTCTCCAGCAGCATTCAGCAGTTCTGGAACATTTTTGGAGGTAACGGGTCAGCTTGGTGTGCCAGGGTTGTAGTTGGGGGCGCTTGCTGCGTTTAACTGTAGGAGGTGCCATGATGTCAAGTTGAGAGGAGAGAGTGGAGTTGTAGAGTGAGGTTGCAGAGTTAGGGCAGTTGTGATTTGAGATGGGTAAAAGGAGTGTTTGGAGTTTAGTGGAGAAGTGCTGGAGATCGAGAGAGTTGAGGTTTCTGCGAGGTTGGAGAGTGGATGGTGGTGAGATTTTGGTATGGGGTATGCAGATGTTAAATGTTAGCAGACATCAAATCACCACCAGATAGAATTACAATCTTAAAAATTAAGACACAGTCACAGTTGGCATCAAACTGTGTAGTGAGATGCCCAGGGCAAATATATTTTTTTTAACTCCTTTGGGACACTGCCCCCATTATAGAATGCATTCAGAGGCAGAAAATATATAAAATATATAAAATATACAAATATATATATATATATATATATATATATATATATATATATTTTTTTTTTTTTTAAATACCTACAAAGTACTTGCTGTTTTGCAATTTTTTTTTCCTTATTATTTTAGAGGGAAAGCTAAGCAAAGTAGGGGCTTGTGGAATATGTACTTCAGCAATATGATCATCTTCATACATGAAATTCAAAATCTACCTTTATGGATAATCTGTTTTCCAATGGGTTTTAAGCATGTTTTTTTCATGAATAGGGTTCCTTCGTAGCAACATGTGAAGGAGTCTGATGCATTAGTTGTAGGATATTTAGATGGCCTACACATCTTTGGGCACGGGAAAGAATATATGCTTATACTATATTTGGTCAATGAATAAAAAACAAGCAAGCAAGCACAGTGTGCTAATTTATTACTATAAGGATATCGTAACACTCTAATTTGTCCTGTGGTTGCAACATGAAGCTGCACACAATTTTTACACAATATAACACACAGTGTGTTATATGTTATTTTATGTGTTTTCTGTGTGTTATATGTTATTTTATGTGAAGGTGTAGGGGATACCTCACTGGTGTTTAGAGCATCCATCACTTCTGTAGACATACCTGTTTTATTATTTCACAATTTTTACACAATGTTTACTTTTATCTCACGTAGCAATTTTAGTCATCGTTCTTTCACTTGAATGGAGAAGTTGCAAGAATTTTTACTTTAGGCTTATTTCCAAGCTATTTGGATATATATTTTTTCTATTCTAAGAAATACACCTAGCTGGTAGGTGTGCAAGTCAGAACATGCCGCTCAGGCTATTGCATCATGTCACAGTGCACATTGATTGAATGTAAACCGGGTACTGGAAGCCAAGCTGGAGGTAGCTGGTACTCCGAGAATGTCGATATACGGCTCATTGTTTGCGCAGTTTCATATCTGACATACTTTTCATTCTGGAGCCTTAGAGACCATTGTCTTGTTCTCATTCTTTAACAAGCATTGTTGCCTGCGGCTATTCATAGCAATTTAAGTTTGGCTCGCCTCGGGGCTACAGTGGCTACTGTTTGGCATATTACCTGTCAGTCCTTGAAATCTAAAGAGGAGCGGTATAGCTTTTATTGTATTTCATTTTTATTTCAATACTGTAAACTATTGAAGTTTTTCTTGAGCGAGAATATGCAACAGAGGTAACCTGCTAAATACTGATGGCCTCTATCACTCGCGGTCTGGCCTGCACATTGAAGCAGTTGAGTTAGCAAGCTGGGTCTACAAAAAGATCACTTTTGTTTAATTATTTTGCTGAAGGCTTGACTTCTGACTTAAAAAACAAAACACAACAACAACTCAACAACCAAAAAAACAAACCCAAGCTACAGGTTATAAGTACTTGGTAAAAACATACCATGCCATAATGGCATGATATTTCAGGGTTATAGGCTATTGATAGTTTATCCAGATGGGAGCAGGTAAAAGAAGAACTATTTAGATTTACACAAGAATATCTGTAGGGTTTCCTCCTTAATAGTCCACAGTTAGAGCCCTTGGGAACTGGCAGCTGTAGGGATTTTGTTGCCTCCAGACATAAGACAACAAGGCTAGATGTCTTCTGATTACTGAGTAGTAACATGTGGTCTGTACAAGGGACTGGTAATGCTTTTAAAAGTAGTTTGAAAAACTGTTTACTAGACTTGTACACAAATGTGTTTCAGCTTGAACAAACAAAGTCCTTTCAGTCTACAGATGAACGTATTTATCCTTCCAGGATTTACCTGTGGAGTTCTATTGAATGAATCCTACACAAATCAATTTGATTGGGCACAGATTAAAAGGAATTCGATTTTTTTTTGTACTAGCTGAAATGTATTTATTTGTACACAAGTCTACTCCTTACCAAGTTTAAATTGTGTTAACCCTTTAAACTGTACTAGGTTGGCAGATTCACCATGTTTCCCTGAACAAATATCACTTGTACATGTTCATAAGCAATAACTTTGTACTTCTAATGGAAGCATATCATTGCTTCCCTGTGTCATTTTAGTTGGTTCTTGTTGGCACAGAAATATCATACTACCCAGGCATTTGCTACCAATAAACTGTTTACTGTGTTGGCAATGCCTTCTCCAATGCAGTGGAGACCTTTTAGACACTGGGGGAACAGTCAAATTGTAGTGCTTTCCGTAATTTAATTTATTATGTTATATTATAATAGCTTTTGTATCGGTCTATTTATAGTGTACTGTCTTTCCTCCCAGTTGTAAAGTGCTGTGGAATATGTTGGTGCTTTAAAAATGCTGGTAATAATAATAAGAAAAAAAAAGATTGGCTTGACAAATTTTTTTCGTGTATATAAATTAGGTTCCCACGAGAAACGGGAAGAAGTACTGAACTAAATACAGAGAAACAATTACATGTTATGTTGATTTAATGTACCTTTTGTATTTCAGGTAACCGATTCACATTAAAGGGACACTCCAGATCCCTAAAGCACTTTAGCTTGCTGAAAAACTTTATGGGTGAAGAGTGCCCTAATTTTTTCATTTTGATTTCAATAGAAACTAACACTTTCATAAATCATACTGGTTATAGACACCTGGCTTTTCGAACAGACATCAGGTCCTGTTACTTCCTGGTTTGGTTAGTTCAGTGGAGCTAAACTCAAGAGGCAGCAATTGCCCAGAGCACCTGCCTTGCAAAGACTTCTCATTGAGCTGCATTAGGAAGTCTGTGATTGGACAGTCACAAAAAGTCTGGGCGGGTTTAAAAGGGAAAGGCTTGCAAAAACAGTAGACAAGAGATCTACTGTTGTTGCAAGTTGTTTTTAGATATAACAACAGGGAAAAATGCAAGTTTTAATTTGGGGTATATCTGCTAAACAGTGATTTTTTATTTATTTTGTATTTGAGCAGTGGTGTGACCCTTTATTTTTATAAATTCTTGACACAACGCTAGACACAAATTACTTGATCCGTGTGAAATATTACAATATGCCCATAATTGGGATAGTGAATGTTAGGACATTTTGTACTTGGAGGAAATAAATGCAGCGTTTGTTGATTTAAATATATAATAACTTTATTTTAACAGTCTGTACAAAGTAAAGCAGGTAGACAGTAATAATATATACAGAAAGTATAACATCCTAAAAAAAGCATAAAAACCCTCTTATATTTACATAAATCCATCACCTCTAGTGCCATGTCTAATTTTATACAAAAATAAATTACACAAAGACATATATGTTTATAGATCTACATTTAAATACCAGAGGTTTGCTATACAAAGAAAACTATGTTTTCACATTTAAGAAGAACAAAAACCAAAATTCCTCAATTTTATGGGAATATTAGATATTTAAATGTACAATTGTGCTGTATTATTAAATACATGAGAAAAGCATATATAAGTTATGGCATTTTGGGACCTGATAAATAACTCTTAACTCACAAAACCGTCCTACGCAAAAGAATTCAAACCTTCAATTTCTTGTGGCCCCTCTGTACAATATTTAATTTTATTTTTAATTCCTTTCCTATAAATTGTGGATGCCTGTTATTCGCAGATTTCAGCTAAATATTAGCTGTCAATACACTGTAGTCATTTGGAATATTTTTTATACCATTAGCCAAAAAACAGTTTTCGCTGGAGCCAGGTGAAATTATTCTCTTAACGAGAGCTCACAAAATGGTGAAGTGAATATTTTTTTTCTCAAATAAGCTATTTTATACATACATTTTTTTATGTTTATTAAATAAACTCCTGTAAATAAAAAGATCTGTTTAAGTGTACATATAAACACATATCGCTTTTAACACACTTTAGTGCTTAACAACACCAGATCTCTTAAAGCCATACTGATCAAAACAAAGTTTAATTATTTGAGATTTTTTGCTTAATACTATAAGGAAGTTCTCTCAGACCTTTAATAGAAACATTTTAGATCTGAGTGACCCATTCATGGGAAGCAGCTTATGATTGAGTTTGTCTTAAATAATCAGTTAGTTACTGGCTTGTTTTAGATTAAAGTCCACGTGTCTCTTCCCTGTGTACAGTACACATTTATACAACGCGTGGTCTTTTCCTCAGCGAACCTACTCTGCTGGAATCAGCAGATTTTCCTTTTTTGTTTGTGGGTTGAGACTTTTGGGGTTCTCTGGGATTCGCCCTCTTCTGCCCTCTCTGTTTTACATGATTGTCGACATCTTGGACTTCAGCGGTTTTTACAGGGACCTGCTGGGGCGAGACACATTGGTGTTCAGAGTGGTTTTCATCGCTGTTTTTAGCTACCGCTCCCGGACTGTAGGTTGCCAACTGACAAAGGGCAACAGCTGCTGACTGCTTTTGCTCATCACAGTTTTCAGTGGCACCTAAAATTTGCGTGGAAGTGCTTTTCAATGTGTCCTTCTCTACGCTTTTGTTAATCTGATAACTTGGTGAAAATGAGCCTTCCCTCGGTGATGCTGGACTATTTCCGGGAAGAGTCGGGGTTGGGTTTTTGCAGTTGTCTTTAACCGAGAGATTCAGAGGCATGTCTTGATCCTCAAAGTCAACATCATCATCGTCTGATGCACTGCTGTATTTGTGCTCGTAATCTGGTCTTTCCTCAACCTCTGCTTTCTTTGAAAGATTGAGGGGGGCAACTGAAATGTCATCCTCTCGTGTGATTGGCATGCTTCCAGCATCAACAGCAAACTTCTCTGCCTGGGAGTGGGTGTCTTCATTTTCGACACTATAAAAAAATTAATAAAAATAAAGCATTATATTAAATTTTTTTATGCTTTTTTGAAAATCACTCAATGCATTGCATATGAAACAAACTAATCCTAACTTTCAAATTAGTTAATATTTCATTATTCTGATATATTTGATATATTGATATATTCCTGATATATGATATGTTATATTTTAGTATATTACAAAAATTATTTTAAAAGTGTACACAAAAAGATTAAATTATTTGAAAAGCTTATGCAAAATCTGTTAAATATATGATACCCTAAATCATAAAATCTTTTAAAATAAAATTTATGTTGGCCATGTGAAATCTGAAACATCTTTAACATATATATAAAAAAAATTATGTTTGCGTACCTTGGAGAGTTTTCTCTGCTCTGCGTTGTTTGAGAGTCTGTGCTTTTTCGCACTGGTTTAAAGGCTGTAAAACCTTGTCCAAGCTTCTCCGCATTTTCTGATGAGGAATTGGATTTGCCGGAGAGGTCAAAGATTCCTTCATACCCTTGGCTGTTCTGCGTAAAGTTAGTTGGGCTTGGCCGCCCAGGTGATCCTGTAGCTGCAGTTCCTGCTCGGGGGCTCATTTTCAAAATTTCTGGTTCGTTTTTAGAGTCTGTATTTTTAGCTTGCCCTTGCAGGGCATCCTTTTGACACTCCATGTACTTCTGAATGGACTCTACAGTATACAGCCCAGGTGGACTTGATGACGGGTAGATAAATGGTGTGCTTTCTAGTTTTTGAGAGATGTGATCTTTTGAGAAGTTGGGCGCAGATGGAAATTTAAACCCATATGGTAAAAACAAATTTTCACTTGGCCTGTGAAATGCATATGGAATTTGTGGACTTTGTGGGAAGGCTTGTAGAAGTCTATAATGTTCATAAAGTGGGTTTATGGGTTTAGGAAGAGACAGTCCTGGGGTTTGCAGATGATGTGGAATATAATGTCTTTGCTCTGGTGTAGGGTAAACAGGCAGTATCCGGTTATCTGTCTCTGAAGAACTACCATGGAAGGAATATGGTGCATGAAGTGGGTATCTATGCTCTGAATAAAACTGATGATTGAATCCAGGATTCATGTAATGAGGCATAATTGTCTTGTGGCTAATTTCAGTGGGAATCAGCCCAGGTGTCCAGGGGCTTGGCAGACTTTGAAAAGCAGACCTCACACTGTGTACCCCTTTGTTCTGCTCACCTGGAATTTCTGGCATACGCACAGTCTCTGAACCCTTCAAAAACCGATGTTCTCCTACTGGCATGAAAGCTGAAGGCCTTGCATTGCCATCCAAAGATGGAGGTCTACTGACTGAGCTGTGGCCAGCTGTTGAGGACAGAACCACTTCCTTCTGACTAGGTGTTTTGTCTACACGAGCAATTGCCTCATTTTTTAGATGTAAATTCTCCTTCACTTCTTCTTTTGTAACTTCATGTTGAGTTTTAGAGTCCAAGGCTTCCAGTTCAATGGATAGGGATGGGACCGGCTTCACAAAGGCCTCTGAATTTGTTTGCTTTGGTTCCAAAGTGCTGGACTTTGGGCTCTTGACCACCCGGTCTTGCTCTGTTACCAATGTAATGGAGTTTTTGCAGAGTCCGTACTTCATATGGTTAAACAAATGAGATTTTTCATTGCAGGTGAAAGGACATTGAAAACACTTGTACTTAAATGGTTTTCCTGGAGGTCTGGGGATGTAATGTGGCTTTTTGGGCTTGCGTTCCTTCAGTGACATTTTCTTTGCTACTTTTTTTCTTCTCGAGAGTCTTCCACCTAGTGTTCACTTGCAGACACTACTTTCCCGGTGATAGCTTGTCACAAAATTCCAGTCTTTCAAGTTTTTTTTCTTTCTCCCAACCGTCGTTGAGAAATCCGTTGATTCACAACCTGCAGCGTTGTTTTCAAAATGACACAGGAGCAGGTTGATCAGGATCTACAAATGACAAAAACAAAACAAAATGAAATTAATGACCCACTTCACAATAAAAACCTCTTAATCTATCATCTGTACATTTTCCTTTAAGGGATACTCAAGGAGTGGTTCACCACTTGTGTTTCAGTACCTTTTAAAGATAATTCTGCTTTCTCAATGCGTCCGGCAATTTATTTATTTTTTTAACATACGGTAACTAGACATTTCAACATGTTCTGCTAGTTCATTTAATATTCTTATATAATACTTTTATACCATTATTAGATACACATTTTTTTTGTGTCTAATAATACCTTTCCCTATTGGACAAAGAGAATTTTTGAACAGATGTTTGAGTTGTCCCATTTAAGGAGTCAGAAGTGCTTTATAATAAATGTCAGCTCCCATAGGTTTCCAAAATTAGTTAAAAAATAAAAATAAAAAGCCTTTAGAAGATACTACAGTAATCTCTAAACACGGTGACATTGACCAGTACATGGCAACTTAAAAGCGATAGTTATAATCAAATAAAAACCAGACTGCATTAAGTAGTAAGAAACTGGCGTTTTTTTTTTAAATCTCGACTATTTTGCAACTTTACTAATACATTGCAACTCACAGTTTAGAAAACACACCCCAAATCTTTTTAGTGGTACGTTTTTGGGATGAGGACCAAGTGAACACAGTAATAAGCCCTTCTAGAGTAGAAATTCTGACTAAGATCATGGATTAGTTTCATTTTATTTGTGTCTCATAAACATCTGTCATTCTGCCGTCATGAGACGAGAGTGAAAAATAACATAAATATCCAGAAGTTTTAAACGCTCATTCTATAGAAGTCATAAATATTAAATCAGCCCCACCTGTGAGTCAGGTTATTTATGTTTCTAATTATTCCTCGTACTTCATTTTACAGACTCATAGCGTTCCTTAAGGTGTGTTTTGAGTGGAATTAACTCACAACATATTCATGTAATCGCTGATTCCCAGTTCCCAAATGAGAACTTTTAACTTCCCTGTTTTACTCACATTAACTGCATTTGGTGAGCTCTGTCTTTAAGCCCAAATGCCTACTTTTTGTCCCCTGCCAAATGCCAAGGCTTTCACCAGGGTTTCAACCTTAATCTGTGGCTGAGGATCATAGCATTTGCAGTTCAGCAGTAGCTGGCGTACAGGTGAAATTGCAACTAACTGATTTATGGAACGATGTTAGTGTAGCTTGTAACAGCTTGCCCCATTATTTTCACCCATGTTTACAGCGTGAGAATTTCTGCCGAGTGGCGTTCTCAGGATTTTAGTCTCTGGATGTGTTATGGCAAGGATTAGATTAAGGAAAAAAAAAATATTGAAGGGGAAAAAAAGGAGTGATTTCATCACTAGCTGGAAGCATCATAGTTTTAATGATGATTCTTACAAAATCTTTGACAGATAAGTCTTTACAACCTACAAACTAATTGCCTGTATGCCGCGGGGCACCTATTTCTACAGAAAAGATTTTTCTTAATTCAAGTAGGGGTTATCTGCGTTAGTTTGATGTGAAAATGAACTAATTCAACAACTCAAGAGGCTAGGATTTATAGCTGCAGCAGAGGCCTGATGTCATGTTAATATTCACTTTTCGACTTTGGTGCCAAAGAATATTGGAGTATTTTAAATTAAACACAGTCACTCAGGTCATACTTCATTAAACACTAAGGGTTTGTTCACTAAACTAGAAATCACAGAGATTTGGCAAGAGAATTGCAAATAGTAGGCAAAAATAACATCAGTAAAAAAAATTCTCCCAACTCAGCTCTGTCTCCCGTTAAGCTATTTTCGTCTAAAATTTGCAGTTTTTTCCCCCCTGACAAGTCTCCACATTTACTGCTTTCACAAATAAACTCCTTGCAGTAAAAAGTGCATTGCAATGCATATATCAACCCGCCCTGGCAGTCAAAGAGTTACTGAATACTTTTACATTACAGTAATAGCTACAATTCCTGCACAATACACACAGATCACAGAATCATAACTTGGGACGTTGTGATCCCTTTGAGTTGTTACTTTGCAGCTACCATTTTCCACCCCAGCGTGCAAAAGGTTAAAAAAGCAAGTTATTGTAATCTACTAAGGAAGGCAGAAAAGTATATTTTTATCAACATGTACAAACAGATTTATAGAATGGCCTATGGGTAGTTTTTAATCACTACAGTTAGAAGCGCAAATAACAAGTACGATTTTGTCATAACTGTACCTGGTCGGCATAGTTGAGATCCTATGGCAGATAGGTATAGTTCAGTTTCTGCCTGCTATTCCTTGGAGGTTCCTGAGAATACCAGCACTAAATGCTCTTCAAAGTTACTGTTGTCAAAACAAACAAAAGACCCAAACTTTCTGAGGCCAGCTGTTTGCATTGGCAATCCGAATTTGGCATTTGCATACTAAAAGGGACAAAGCCAATTTAACTAGGTATCACATCCTATTGTTTGCATACACTCTCAATGAGTTTCTGTCCAGTATCTGTTAGGGCATGTTTTGTTTTTTTTACCTCTATCCAAACAAAATAGAAAAAATAACAAATGTATATAAATAATCTCCAATATATAAATCTATATACAATTAATAATTTCTAATATCATGATTTTTTTTTTAAAAAAAATTCTACTCTAATAAACCATTTTGCTCTTTCAAATAGAAAGGTTTTGAATAGGCTTACCTGAGCACATACAAATTTTCTTTGCTAATTTGTTGCTCGGTCCCAAATATTGTTGTTTAGGTCATTTTAAAATGTCATATACGGTGTAGTTTTTTTTTCATTGTTCCTAATGTATGTCACCGTACGTTCTGCACACCTGAATCACTCTAAACACCTAACCCATAAATAGAATATCCATAATTATTTTAGGTGGCACCCACTTCTGCTGAGGAGGGACACCCAGGGCATAAGCTGCTTGGAAACCTTGTGATGTGGCATTTATTGCATAACCCGGGGATATGCCACTGTCACCCAGCCCTCATGTTGCAAGAACTTGCTGGTTCAGTTTGACAAAAATGCTTTCAGTAAATACCCAGCAGGCTAAGGGTGGGATCTGGATATCTGTGCGAGAAAATGTACCAAATTTCTAATATCAGTATTGCATTAAATGTCGTTGTAAGTTAAGCACTAGTACTGGGTATGGTCATTTGTAGGCTTCCATATGTTATGGGAACATACATCATAGTATCCTCCGGCAGCCCTTGAACAATGTGCCCGTACAGAAACTGCAGTCTTACAGATTACCCCACACTGAGCACTCTACACATTTCTTTAAATTCATGTATTTTAAATTACTTCTATAATCCCCCTAAAGCATGATGGACTATTTAAGGAATGGGCATGGATGGCCTGATGTTTTAAAACAACTGCCAACTGATCAAGGCTACACAAAACCAAAATCCTCCAAATATTCCAAAACCCCAAAACATTTCTTACTCTATATACGGAGCTACCATGGAATCCAAAACAGTTTCATTATATAGTTTCTGGCCTATTCCTCATTTTATTCTATATATTACAACACCTAGATTGTGCATCCTAACTTTCAATGCGCTAAAACTTAGCACCTTTTATAACCCAACGTGTGAGAGAAACTTGCACAGCAGGTGTCTGATGGCTAGACCGAAACTCTGCTTACATGTCACTGTCACTCTCCAAAATTCTAACGTTCAGAAATGACTTATTATTTTTACATACTATGCCTAAACTTTTCAGTGCCATAGTACAAAATACTTAAGTAAACAAACAAACAAAAAAAAACATAAACACACTAAAAACCCTTAGTACAACAACTTGTACAAACATAAAAAAAATTTCAAAAATATATATTTTTATATACTATACATTATATCAAAAAAATAAAAAATATATAACACGCACTTACATTATACTTAAAATCTAAGTAGGTTAGAGGATATGCCCAGACAAGACACCTGTTGTATTATTATATAAGCCGCTCAGGATCTTTTCCATGTATCCTAAATACATTATTATTTGGCTTTCTCAATAGAAGCAATCCATAGAGGTTTTTGAATCAAGGGTGAAAGACTTAAAGTTTGAAGTGAACTCACCAGCTAGCAATATGTTCAGCCTGTGAGTTGTCCCAGTATCTGCAGAGCTACCTGTTCTCACTGTAACTGCTTAGGTAGGAGTGAGCCCAGTTCTCGCTGGGGAGGGATTTAAGACACAGGAGTTAAGCCCTGAGGCTGTGTAGATGCACCTGATCAGATTCATACCCTGAGCAACTATTCATCTACACTTGTTTCTCTCTATACAGTCAGCAAAAAAAAAAAATCTTTCACCCGAATTTCTAGTTGTTTAAATCCAGCAACAAGTCAGCCAGTGTACTTATAAATAAGCAGATCTTTGACACTAGACTTTCTATCTCAATAGTTAAAGATGTCTTTAATGTTGAAGCAGTATAGGTAAATAGAGATTTTTTAAAGCTTACACCTTCTTTAAAGAAATAAAATAATACAAATCTTGCAGTCCTTCATCTAAACTCCCCATGGTATGGTTTTAAATTTTTTTGTGGGATAGGGGAGGTAATATGTGTTAAGTGCCTGTCTCCTTGCTCAATAAAAACATGTCTTAATATAGACCTGTGTTTCAACAATACAATTATTGTAATATGGGTTTAATTTTTCTGTATTTGTCCAAATTCAGAAATGGGTTTTACGATGAATTTTGAATTAATACTGTCACTTTTTTCCCCCTGAACTATTTGTAGGTCTTAAAGGGAAACTACAGTCACCATAACAACTACAGATTAATGTAGTTGTTTTGGTGTCTACAACCTGTCCCTGCAGGCTTTGTTATGTAAACACAGCCTTTTCAAAGAAAAGGTAGTGTTTACATTACTGCCTAATTACACCTCTGGTGGCAGTCACTATGACGGCCACTAGAGGTGCTTCCTAGTTTATTGCACGTCTGTGTGCAGTACTGATGTTTATCATCTCCACGCTCTGCATGGAAACGCTGAACGCTCCCCATAGAGAGGCATTGGTTCAATGCATCTGTATGAGAAGATACTGGTTGGCGCAACTCAGCATTTTGCCTTACACGCACAATAGCCTTGTGATGTTTTCCTCCCAAAGCATTGTATTGGCCGAGACTGGCACGGTGCTGGGAGAAGGTACGTTTAATAACTTTTTATTCGGAGTCAAGGGGTTCCTAAATTGTGTTTTCACTACTATATTGTCAGGAATACATGTTTGTTTTCCTGACACTATAGTATTCCTTTACATTTCACAATTAAATGCTGTCATCTTTATAAAACCTGATAGGTCACTAAGAGCTATTATTAAGACACTCTGTTGGGCTGCATTTAATCGTATGTGTGCGTGTGTGTCTGTGTGTATATATAGCTTCCTTTGACCTATGTTGAAATGTTGTGTAACTAGCTGTTTCGGTGTTAGTGTATTCATTTGTAATT
Organism: Pelobates cultripes; assembly: GCA_933207985.1. Taxonomy (NCBI): domain Eukaryota; kingdom Metazoa; phylum Chordata; class Amphibia; order Anura; family Pelobatidae; genus Pelobates; species Pelobates cultripes. The sequence continues at coordinate 19,597,000 of OW240916.1, forward strand.
CCCCCATGCTTTTCATGTACCACCTTTTATTGCGTGTGCTGTTGTAGTACCAGTCAAGCAGATCTAGTGAAAGTTGGGAGAGTGGCTTCAGCAGATATCATCTGGGATATCTGAAATTATTATCCAGTAGTGTGCAGTTCTAGTTTAGATACTGCGCAGAACCTTCAGACTTCCAAGTCTCAGGTAGAGGACCGGCGAATGAGGAATATGCAAAAAGATTTATTTTCCGCAGGGGCAAAAAATAAAATAAAAATATACATATATATTATTTTTTAAACTCTTAAGGTACAAACTAAATATTAAAAAAATAATTTCTAGTTAACAGTGGACTACACATAGAGCTACTTTTGTAAAAAAAATTTTTTATTTTTGCAGTGCCGAAAAATACATAGCAATATAGAAATGGCATAATCAAACTACAATAGTTTCAATTAAAGATCATATAAGATGTCATAAAGGCTGCATTATTTTATATGACTTAACCTGATGTTGTGGGTGCGGTATCATTTGGTTCGTCTAGACAACCCCATTGTAGGCAGTGCCCTGTGGCGGTGTAATCTTTGGGTTAACCGGGGATATCTCCCAATAATCAGCGGAAAGAGCAGAAGCTTGTAAAGCATGTGTCTATTAGGTTTGAAGGTCAAGCACTGCCCCCCAACCTCATAGAGCCACATTTAAAGCTTAACTCTTAATATCTATTTTATTCTTATTTGGAACACACTTGCCTGTAATATATCATTGGTATTCTCTGTAGATCACTGAGCGTACATTTTTTCAGTGAGGAAAATGAAAAGCAGGGGGAACCTCTTAATAAGAAAGACTGTATCATACTGAACTTTCAAAATTGAGCATTTGTATTTACAGTGTAGTAGAGTGAGATGAGACACTTTGCCACTATGATTGGAAGGTACATACTATGAAGATGCTGTGGACAGGAGAGCAGTTATCCCCTGTCCATGAAGTTTAAGGGGTACAGTGTTGTACCCCGGAACACTAAGCTTAGAAGTTACACTGCTGTGTTCTTTGGTGTAATGACGTAACACATTGTTTATATTGTCACTATAATAAAGTTTGACGGTTTGAATACGTCATGTTTAAATTGAATCCTGAATACCCAAACTTTTTTTATTTTGTTCATAATTTCTGCCTAATCGGTGATTAGGTTTGCAATGTGCTATAATTTTAATATATGTAAAGACGGTCAGGAGTTTAAAAGATAATGCTGCATTTAGCTGCCCCAGCAGGCGAGGTAAATACATGGAGGAGCCGCCCAGAGGAGGTGTCAAATCCTGAAATTAATCAACTTTTCGTGGAAATATAAAAAGGATCAGGCCTGCAGCTTAGAAAAGGTGACTGTTTTGACTGAAACCATTTATCTGTCTGCATTATGTGATTTATTTATTTTTTTATTGTCCTGGCAGGCTACTGATTAGAATTGTCTTTACACCTCTGTTGTTAATTATTGATAAATTAAATCAATGTTAGAAGGTGAGAGGTGGGGAATTCTATGTTCGACAAATAAATATGCAAAATATATAAATATTGGAATAGAAAGTTCAATCTGTAAATGTCCAGTGGTGTAGATGTAAAATAGCAGATACTAATATATTGTGTAATAACTTTTTTATTGGACTAATAGAATTTTGTTATTACAAGGTAATAATGTGACACCTCCGATTCCCCCCTCTTTTGGGTCTGCACGTTTTTGACGACTCAAGTCCGCCTTCACGCGATGGCATCCTTCCCATTCATGTTAAAGGGTAGTTGCGGCAACTTTGTATCACTCAGAGATTTTGTGACTTTGCAATACAAAGTTGCTTTGTGAGCTCCCTGTAAAATGTTATACTGTGAACCAGACCCTTGCCTGTTTTATCTTTGATACCAACCCTTTAAAACCCAGACTGTGATCTTATTCTGCCTCTGTTTGCTGATTTCAATCCGTTGCCATCTCCATGCGTCTCTTTCAATGTGGACTGCAGTTACCATCACTCTGCATCATACCTGCAAAACCTCTCTCTCCTTCGTTTGAAGTGTACTTCCATCACTCAAAATACCTCTTTATCTGCTAAACCTTTACAAAGTATACATTTTATTTACTTTGTCATACAATTTCCTGGGTTTTACACTTCAATCTACCAATTGATTGTATACCTTAAAGGGACTTGTATAGGCAAACATAATTTTTTTTTATATCTGCAGTTGCGTTTCTAAGTAATTCAATCAGGAATATCTATCTATCTATCTACCTATTTATGTATCGCCTGCCCAATTAGGGAAGCCCCTTTAATGAACACATCCAACACAGTGAGACACAGCCGCTCTGACCTCTTCAGATAATATACACAGTAACTGTTAGAATCCAGATGTTTGTATGATATAGTTTGTGTTTAAAATAATCATCAGTTTCCTCTCTCTTTAATATGAGGAAGGTTTGGGAGATGTGCTGGTAAACAATGCTTGAATTAAATAACTTGTCTACTCATTTTTCTTTAATAAAATTAAAAGTTGTTGGATGACTGTTCAAGTGTTAGTTTCTATTGATTGCAATTAAATAGAATAAATTGTAATAATTAGTAGGTAAGACTCTCGGGCTGTTAATTCATTTTAACAAAACAATACTTCTTGCCTTTGATGCTTCAACTTGAACAAACACTTGTATTGTAGGTGTGGAATACCAAGTCCATCTAGTGTTAGGAATTCAAATTCTATTAATATGAGAGTATCTGTGTGTTAATTGGCTTCCATGCTGTGTGTTCGGTTAGTGTTCCTGGGGTGGCCTTTCAGGGCATTAGGAAGTATGGGTCTACCTTTTTATTTGTTTATTTTTTCTTTCTCTCTATAGTTCAGTGGTTCCCAAATTTGTCAGTTTGAACATTGGGATTGGTGGAAATCACTAAATCTTGATGCTTTAGAGGTGCAGACATATTTTGGCCTGATTATACAACCTGCCACCCTAAACCAATGCTAATCACATCACATGTTATGTCCAGCAAGATATGGTGGAAACTGGCACTGGGGGTATCATTCTGGGATGTACAGTGGGAGCTGTTGGTATCTCAGAGCTGGCACTGGAGGTATCGTTCCATGATGTACAGTGGGAGCTGGTGACGTTTCACACTTGGCACTAGGGGTTATTGTTCTGTGATGTACAGTGAGAGCTGGTGACGTCTCACACCTGGCACTGGGGTTATCATTCTGTGATGTACAGTATAAGCTGGTGACGTCTCACACCTGGCACTGGGTTTATCATTCTGTGATGTACAGTGAGAGCTGGTGACGTCTCACACCTGGCACTGGGGTTATCATTCTGTGAAGTACAGTATAAGCTGGTGACGTCTCACACCTAGCACTGGGGTTATCATTCTGTTATGTACAGTGAGAGCTGGTGACATCCCACACCTAGCACTGGGGGTATCATTCTGTGATGTACAGTATAAACTGGTGACGTCTCACACCTGGCACTGTACCTATCATTCTGTGATGTACAGTATAAACTGGTGGCATCTTACACCTGGCACTGGGGGTATCATTCTGTGATGTACAGTATAAGCTGGTGACGTCTCACACCTGGCACTGGATTTATCATTCTGTGATGTACAGTGAGAGCTGGTGACGTCTCACACCTGGCACTGAGGGTATCATTCTGTGATGTATAGTGAGAGCTGGTGACGTCTCACACCTGGCACTGAGGGTATCATTCTGTGATGTACAGTGGGAGCTGGTGAGGTTTCACACTTGGCACTAGGGGTTATTGTTCTGTGATGTACAGTGAGAGCTGGTGACGTCTCACACCTGGCACTGGGGTTATCATTCTGTGATGTACAGTATAAGCTGGTGACGTCTCACACCTGGCACTGGGGTTATCATTCTGTGATGTACAGTGAGAGCTGGTGAGGTTTCACACCTGGCACTAGGGGTATCGTTCTGTGATGTACAGTGGGAGTTGGTAACATCTCGCAATTGATAAATATTACCTTTCCATGAGCGGTATCATTAGCCAGATGATTATTACCTTGGTGTCATTTTCACTTTCCAGAGTTTTACAGATACCGTAAGTCCATATTCTCCATTATTCTGGAGTGTGTATGGTTTCCTCCTTGTCCCCAAAGCTGTTCTCTACCAGCTGGCACTGGAGGTATTGTTCCATGATCTACAGTGGGAGCTGGTGACGTTTCACACTTGGCATTAGGGGTTATTGTTCTGTGATATACAGTGAGAGCTGGTGACATCTCACACCTGGCACTGGGGTTATCATTCTGTGATGTACAGTATAAGCTGGTGACGTCTCACACCTGGCACTGGGTTTATCATTCTGTGATGTACAGTGAGAGCTGGTGACGTCTCACACCTGGCACTGAGGATATCATTATGTGATGTACAGTGAGAGCTGGTGACGTCTCACACCTGGCACTGGGGTTATCATTCTGTGATGTACAGTGAGAGCTGGTGACGTCTCACACCTGGCACTGGGGGTATCATTCTGTGATGTACAGTATAAACTGGTGGCATCTCACACCTGGCACTGGGGGTATCGTTCTGTGATGTACAGTGGGAGCTGGTGAGGTTTCACACCTGGCACTGGGGTTTAATTCTGTGATGTACAGTGAGAGCTGGTGACGTCTCACACCTGGCACTGAGGATATCATTATGTGATGTACAGTGAGAGCTGGTGACGTCTCACACCTGGCACTGGGGTTATCATTCTGTGATGTACAGTGAGAGCTGGTGACGTCTCACACCTGGCACTGGGGTTATCATTCTGTGATGTACAGTGAGAGCTGGTGACGTCTCACACCTGGCACTGGGGGTATCATTCTGTGATGTACAATATAAACTGGTGGCATCTCACACCTGGCACTGGGGGTATCGTTCTGTGATGTACAGTGGGAGCTGGTGAAGTTTCACACCTGGCACTGGGGTTTCATTCTGTGATGTACAGTGAGAGCTGGTGACGTCTCACACCTGGCACTGGGGGTATCATTCTGTGATGTACAGTATAAGCTGGTGGCATCTCACACCTGGCACTGGGGGTATCGTTCTGTGATGTACAGTGGGAGCTGGTGAGGTTTCACACCTGGCACTGGGGTTTCATTCTGTGAAGTACAGTGAGAGCTGGTGACGTCTCACACCTGGCACTGGGTTTATCATTCTGTGATGTACAGTGAGAGCTGGTGACGTCTCACACCTGGCACTGAGGATATCATTATGTGATGTACAGTGAGAGCTGGTGACGTCTCACACCTGGCACTGGGGTTATCATTCTGTGATGTACAGTGAGAGCTGGTGACGTCTCACACCTGGCACTGGGGGTATCATTCTGTGATGTACAATATAAACTGGTGGCATCTCACACCTGGCACTGGGGGTATCGTTCTGTGATGTACAGTGGGAGCTGGTGAAGTTTCACACCTGGCACTGGGGTTTCATTCTGTGATGTACAGTGAGAGCTGGTGACGTCTCACACCTGGCACTGGGGGTATCATTCTGTGATGTACAGTATAAACTGGTGGCATCTCACACCTGGCACTGGGGGTATCGTTCTGTGATGTACAGTGGGAGCTGGTGAGGTTTCACACCTGGCACTGGGGTTTCATTCTGTGAAGTACAGTGAGAGCTGGTGACGTCTCACACCTGGCACTGGGTTTATCATTCTGTGATGTACAGTGAGAGCTGGTGACGTCTCACACCTGGCACTGAGGATATCATTATGTGATGTACAGTGAGAGCTGGTGACGTCTCACACCTGGCACTGGGGTTATCATTCTGTGATGTACAGTGAGAGCTGGTGACGTCTCACACCTGGCACTGGGGGTATCATTCTGTGATGTACAGTATAAACTGGTGGCATCTCACACCTGGCACTGGGGGTATCGTTCTGTGATGTACAGTGGGAGCTGGTGAGGTTTCACACCTGGCACTGGGGTTTCATTCTGTGATGTACAGTGAGAGCTGGTGACGTCTCACACCTGGCACTGGGGGTATCATTCTGTGATGTACAGTATAAACTGGTGGCATCTCACACCTGGCACTGGGGGTATCGTTCTGTGATGTACAGTGGGAGCTGGTGAGGTTTCACACCTGGCACTGGGGTTTCATTCTGTGAAGTACAGTGAGAGCTGGTGACGTCTCACACCTGGCACTGGGTTTATCATTCTGTGATGTACAGTGAGAGCTGGTGACGTCTCACACCTGGCACTGAGGATATCATTATGTGATGTACAGTGAGAGCTGGTGACGTCTCACACCTGGCACTGGGGGTATCATTCTGTGATGTACAGTGAGAGCTAGTCTCACACCTGGCACTGGGGGTATCATTCTGTGATGTACAGTATAAGCTGGTGGCATCTCACACCTGGCACTGGGGGTATTGTTCTGTGATGTACAGTGGGAGCTGGTGAGGTTTCACATCTGGCACTAGGGGTATCGTTCTGTGATGTACAGTGGGAGTTGGTAACATCTCGCAATTGATACATATTACCTTTCCATGAGCGGTATCATTAGCCAGATGATTATTACCTTGGTGTCATTATCACTTTCCAGAGTTTTACAGATACCGTAAGTCCATATTCTCCATCATTCTGGAGTGTGTATGGTTTCTTCCTTGTCCCCAAAGCTGTTCTCTACCAGGATTCTCGCCCTGATGAACAATACCTCAACTCTTTTAAAAGATTTGTCAAAAAGCTTAAATGAATGATTTTAATGTATTTTAAATGGGATTTCATATAGCCCTTTATCAAAGATAGAATTGGTATTAGTGAGTGGCTCCAGCCTGATCCCCGTGCCTTTCATTGTAATTAGGCTTTATGGACAATCCATGTCTTCCTAGCTTGTACTAAGCCACTGAAATCGAGCTTACATTGATCCCATTTAATTAAAGCCCAGCTAGTATTTCCAGTGTCTTGTATTAGGAGTTAGTGCGAAGAGAACAAGTAGAAGGAAATATATAATTTACACTTCCCCCCCCAAGTTTGTGTTTCTAAAAAGAACAAATGCCAATGCATTACCATTTCTGAAAAGTAAGAGTTTTGGGCTCACTAGACAATTGATTGCAAACTAAAAAGTGCTAGTGAATTATGCGCAAGAATCCGTATTCTTTCACCTGATAGTTTGTTGAAAATAATTGAATTTGTATGCAATGCTCACACGAGATATATCCTTGCACCACAATAGCAAACACTGATCAGTTTAGTTATAAAGTGGACTCAATTGCATGTAAACATATGGTAAACTTCATATCCTTGGATGCTTTTGAGAGATCTGCACTGACCTCTTTCTTGCCCAGTGAGACGTGTTTTGTGTCTGCATTTAATGAGAATTTACTTTTGTTAGAATAACGTAGTGATTCTAGGTGTAGAACATGTGATGGAATGTAATTAGGCCTTGGGATAAAATGTTGAAGTGGTGTTCATTTTTTTCTGCATTTCTAAAATTTGCCCTGAAACTGTTAAAATTCTTCCTAAGCAGTTTCTGATGAACAATCAGCAAAATAACATAGCTTTCAAATGGCTGCAATATTGGTCTTTGGCATCGTGCTGGCTGTCAATATATACCGCCATTACATGTATTCTTTAATACTTGTATATTTGATCATCATTAAAACGAAAAGTGAAAGTTCTATTACTTTCTAAGCCCTTTGGTTTGGCTCACTCTCCATGTCCTCGGATCATGTATGTATACACATTGACTGCTGCTATGGTACATATACATCGTTCATGTAAGTTGACCTTGATACCTCCACACGCCCTGACTCTCACACAGTGACAAGTGCCGTCATATCACAGACACATAATAAATGCAAGCAAACATGAAGTAACACTGTGATACATCAAAAACTTACGAAAACATATTGATCAGGACACATGCACACCTGTATACAATTAACCACAGACATGCATTCACACAGACTGTTTTATCAGCATTCAACTACTCCATAAAGTTACAAACAAAGCCGCGACTATTCACCAAACCATGAATTTCATGGTCAGTTGGTGATAGTTCACAGTTTAGTAAATACCCTGACTTGGGTTATTTATTTAAACTGAGAATTTATTTAGAAATACAATGGCATTTCCAAAATACCTAAGCTGGGAAAATAGCCGGGGCTTTTTCTTCTTCTTCCATGAGGGCTTGTTTTTACTTTTTAGCAAACAGACGCTCTCGACGACGTGCCTGTCAAAGGTTCACAAGAGTAACAGTGGCTGCCGCTCCTAAAAGCCAGTCACGAATTAGCGGTTAATGGCTCTCTCTATTTTCTATGGGTGCTGGTAACCACTATTTGGTGACAGGTTTCCGACCCTGTTGCTACTCATTACCAGATGTTACTAATAAAAAAATATTAAAACAGCCTCTGCCTGGTTTAAAGGGTTTAATGACAAGTAAATCCCTTTACATCCTGTTGAAGCAAAAAGTCTTGTTCAAACCCTGTTGCAAGAAAACAATATGTGTGTACACAAACCACAGTGCAATAGGTGCTCAATAAACTGTAAGCAGAAAAAAACCTCCCTGAACCAGGTAGGACTTCCCCAAAGACTTCCTCTTGTCTTCAATGGAATTTATACAAAAAAATGGGGGGTAATCTGCTAAATCAATGACAAGAACAGAACATAGCGTATAACTGTGTATATAACTAAACCAAGTGTAAAATTCACAAATGGCCACTCACACTCTCGCTGGAATTAGAAAGCCTTTAGAATAAATTCCCTTTTCAGCTTAGATGCCTTTTCAGAATCAATTCTTCCATCTATATTCAATGTATCATGGATTGGCTGGCCTTCTCGCTGGAATTAGTGTGAGTGGCCAACTCGCTGGAATTAGAAAGCGTTTAGACTAAATTCCGTTTTCAGCATAGATGCCTTTTCAGAATCAATTCTTCCATCTATATTCAATGTATCATGGATTGGCTTGAAGGCCAGCCAATCCATGATACATTGCATATAGATGGAAGAATTGATTCTGAAAAGGCATCTATGCTGAAAAGGGAATTTATACTAAACGCTTTCTAATTCCAGCGAGAGTGTGAGTGGCCATTTGTGAATTTTACACTTGGTTTATTCATATACACAGTTATACGCTATGTTCTGTTCTTCTCAAACCCTGTTGCTCAGTTTTCAGCAGCAAGCTTCTACTTTCCTGTCATTACTGGCGTTACAGGGTAAAGTGCGCATGCTCAGCTGTCTGTTTCAGTGCTTTAGCATCGAGACGCTAATATTCGAGTGGTTGGAATCCTGGTGGTGACTTATAGCTGCTACAATCTACTGACTAGCTATTTACTGACAAGGTTGGAAACAAGCCCCAAATTGGGTATCTTGGACTAAAATGTGCAGTTCTTCAAAAATTCACTGGTTCACTGATTAGAGGGACACTCCAGACCCCCCACAGCACTTGATATTGCTGATGTGCTTTATGTGTCAAGAGTCTGTCCTTTTTCTTTCTTTCTTTCTTTTTCTTTTTTTTTTTTAAACGTACAGATTTCAATAGAATCTTTATAAATAAAATAATTTATATATATATATATATAAATGTCCTGTGTACTTTCTGCTTGTTTACCTTAGTGGATCTAAATTCGAGATAGGCAATTACCCAGAGCACCTGACTTGCAAAGACATTGGGTTGCATTGGGACGTCTGTGATTGGACAGCCACAAAAAGTTTCGGCCTGGTTAAAAGGGGAGGGCTTTAAAAGCTGTTTTACGATATTCATACAACATAAATGCTTAACGTGCATGAGCATCAGGTCTTATGAGGAGCATTGGATTGGACCATTCCATGCCTCCACAATAACTGTGCCTTGGTGCTGGAAAATGGAATACAGGGGTGACACCTCTATAGAACTAGAGACAAGCTTACACAGGCTTGTACTCCTAGTACCATAATGTTCCTTTAAACAGGGCTCAAAATTTCCACTAGCCCTGGTGAAGGCCATTGACCCTCCAGGCTGCAATGGGAGGCCTGACTAAAAGTGTAAAAACTCCTGTAATTGTGAATCCTGTTCTTTCAGTTTTTCGATACTGCATGTAGTCAATAGGGTAAAAAAAAATGTTAGTCTGAATTATTATGGTTATATATCAAGAGTGAGTATTATGAACCATTTAACTGTAAGAGTAATGTAATAATTATGTATAACACATCTTATTTGGGTGTTAGAGGGTGTCCCACTATGCTTGCTTAGAATCCATATTTTCCTCCATGAGTCACCGTTGCCAAAATGATAAACAAAGGTAGTATTTCATTTATACACTTGTTAGTTAAATGGATATCAACTGTCGGTAAGAGAATTGGGGTGAACTTCTAAATGATGTAATTTTCTGGCTATCTTCTCCAATTTTAGAACCTAGTCCAAGAGTTATTCTGTACACAGAACACCAATGGTCTGAATTCATTTTAGATCCACATCCTATTTCTGTGGCTGTGATATTTTAAATACCACTACTGTGTGTTACTGGTCCAGGCATTGAAGAAATGTATAAAAGTGTCACTAGCAGAAAAATGAGACAGTTCTAAAAATCGTTGTGCATCGGCAGAAATACTCTATTTGGTTTCTATGGCATTTCCTATTAGTGACACAGCTAACTCTCCACCTATTGCTACAATAAAGCAAACTGAATTTTCTCAATTTTAACTTTTTGCCTCCCTTTTTCCATTTGGATTTAATTTGGATGTTTAGCGCATATTTAACCCCTTCTCTGTCACACAGGCCAGCAGTGCAGCCTGTAACGCATTCTGCATTTCACAAATGTCAGCAATGTGGATGGGAGAAGCAGGGTGGGTAGCAGGTTGGGCAGGCCTTGTTTTACGGAGAGAGAATCTCAGCATTCTCGTATTTCAGGTTTACGTCTGAGAGCATGCAGACATTACACACCATGACACCGGCTTTCAAACTGTCAAAATCTCAGACACCTGAAATGCTGCTGACTCTATATCTAGAGAGCTTTTCAAGCAGTTACTATGATAATATTGTATATAATGAGATTTTCATGCATTCTGTATGAGGCATTGCAGTGATATTCAATATCTTCTCAAATGTCGTTTTATATATTACATTGCAATTCTTTGAAATATTACATTAACAAAACTTTGTAGTTGATCCCTCTCTATCTCTATATATGTTATATATATATATATATATATATATATATATATATCATCAGAGCATTTCAGACGCCTAGCTTACTCTAAACCCATCCCCTGAGTCCTGCCCCAGTCAGCAAACAGTTCTGTTTGTCAGTCCAAAAATGGAAGTGAAGAAACGTATATACTGGTTGTATGTGGGAATGTCATTACAAAAACAACACAGGGAAATATTTTTCATTGTTTTCACTATAGACAGAAAGGATATTATGAGTGTTGTTCGATTGGAATTAAATTGTTAATATTTTTTTTGACCAATGTTAGGCATCCAGTAATTTATTGATGACTCTTTATAAAAAATAAAACAGCTCCAATATTAATTACCATCACGGATTTGTATAGTGTATTACCAATCGTTAAAGACTTATTCTCCAAATGTTACAAGTCCCCCAAAGGCATGAGTGCACACAGAGCTTAAAAAGCTCTCCCGAAATCATATTATCAGGCTGCAGTGAAGAAATTGGTAATTGCTTTAATTAAAAGTTGTTAAAGGGAGTCTTTTTCTTAAGGGCTAAACTTGTGGGTTGAAACACACCCAGGAACCTGTGTATGACTGCAGGAGTCACTGCTGGAGAACCATGTTTTGATGTCTAATCTCCATAAAGCTGTATTCACCGTGTCCTCCTTTAGAGCTGTCTAACTGGTCTTCGTTAACATGCACCTGCAGCCACCTTGCACAGGTAGATTTTAGGACAGGAATAGGCAGTGTTTGCACGTGGATTGCTGGGGACCGCAACTCCCACAATGAGTGTTGAGAGTTGCTTTCCTCTGTTTTAGAGAAAGCTTTGGCAATTACATTGTAAGTCCGTTCAGACAAGGCGAATCAATGGCAAACAATGCAAATGAAGAAGGAAAAAAAGAATTATGGTTGAATTTCTCCTATTTCTTAGCATTCTTTCTCTATTCTGACTGCCAGGTGCAAAGGGCGGAGCTTATTACTATAATTCACAGGGAGCTAAGATGGAGGCACCCAGTGCAGGATAGAGTTGTGAAATTTTTACATCTAAATTTATTTTTCGCGCCTCACAAATACTTGTTTGTTAAATTACATAATAAGTAAACATAATATTAAAATTCCAAGAAAATGACACTAACCCTTAAAGAGAAGGAAGGGTGAAAAAGTGAATCTTACTTCTTTTTTTGGTGGAGGTCAGATGAACATGTCTTCTGCTTCTGCTTTGAAAACGAATACATCCAAACCTCGATACAGTGTTAGATTTAAAGGGTTATTCCATCATAAAACAGTGTTTTCCCAACTGACAGAACTGTAGGATGGTAGCCAGTAACCACCCAATAGAAAGTATTCACACACATCAGTGAAGCCAATAAATGAACTCTCAGGTTAGTTTCTTTCACATGCATAGAAATGTCAATACAATGTTATATATTGTATTTAATATGCAGCCTCTTGTTTTCATATTGTGGTCCTGTCCATGTAACCAACCAAATTGTGTCCTGCTACATATAATCATATCCTTAATGGCGGAGGTGAAACAAGCCTACTGTTACAAGGAATCTTAAACAGTATATCTGATGCAAAACTATTTATTACTGTCAATTCTAATTACCCTCCCATTTTGCCTTGTGTACCCCAATGTCAAAAACTCAATGCTATATCTGTAAGAAAACACTGTTTTTGGTCAGAGCAACACTTCCTATCCTGCCCCTTTCTCTTTCTGAGAAAATTAAATAAATAAAATCGCCAAAACCCGATTCAGAACTGAGGCCAATCACTCTATGCAGCACAATCCACCTCTGCTGACGTCATCCTCTTGCTTCATATCAGGGAGGGTGGGCTGAGAGGAGGACACGGGTGATGACAGATGCCAAAGATGCACAGAATTAACATTAGCTACCTGTTCTGGGCTGGCTAATGATGCCACAATGATGATGCTGGAGGTGGAGCTACAATTCTGCCAGCAGAGGGGCAAAACGTGCATATTAAGACTTCAGGCACTGCAACCTCTTCAAATCATTGTTTATCTTATTTGTTATCCACCTCAACCCTATTATGGCTACTCTCTGTACCTTAGATGTGATAAATAGCCTTTCTTATGACCCTCAGCCAACCTTACTGTCTTAGCCCTTCTCCACTAGCTGAATCATCTTCTGCCAGTCCAAGGCTGACGTGCAAATTGCATTAAACGTGGCTATCATGAAATAACAATAAACCAGGTTCGTTAATCCTATTCTAAACGTTTCTACTGATCTCTTCTGATTAAATATAATGTACATTGAATACAACACCCCACTGGTATTTCACAAAATGACAGGTGTACAGAAAGTTGAACAGGGTGCTTAGCTTCTCTGCCCAGGTGTACACACAAAGGCCTTAAAGTCTGTCTGTGGGTCAGTGACTGTAGTTAGACATTATTCTAAGCAGTGCTGTCTCTTACTTAAATGATAAATACGGTTCCTAAAGTTTAACAAAGACTATCTCCGACCTCCTGTCTTTAGCACCTTAAGGACACATGACGTGTGACATGTCATGATTCCCTTTTATTCCAGAAGTTTGGTCCTTAAGGGGTTAATCAATTAAAGAGACTTTGCCAATTTTTAGTATTTTACAAAGATAGATATAATTTCTATGAAATTCCAAAACTGTCAAAAGATATGGTAAGAGAAAGTAGGGGCTACTTTCCTTATGGGGAAAGTTAAGGTTAACAAAAGATGTTCTTTAGCTGATGAAAGAAGCTGATGGTGCCCGCGTGGCACTGCTTTAGGTATATATACCTTCAGAATTATCCTTAGGGTGTCATACATCAAACCCTAGTAAAATATGCATAGACCCTCGAAAGTGATAAAGCTGTTTTAAAGTATGCATGACTATATGGTAGACACTGCATCCCAGATGTTGAACTACAAGTCCCCTGGTGCTTTGAATTTTAAGACTGTCAAAACAGCATGGACGTTCTGTTTCGGCAGAATCGCTGGATTTGTCATTGGGGATATCCCTGAAGTAGAGGAATTTAAGTGAATTTTTTTTTCTTTCTAATATTGTTCATTAGTTTACTCACAGAGTTAAAAAGGAGTTCCCAATTTGCAGGATTTTTATTTTTTTTATTTATTTATTCCCTATATTTAACAAATATGTGTTTGTGATGACTGAAATATAAAATTAAAGGGGCACTCCCACCTGCATAACTACATCAGCTGATTGAATTGGTTATGGGCGCAGTCTTTAAACCGCTTTCCAATTGTTTAAGCCAAAAGTTTATCCCTTGGCGCTGGACACAGATGCCCTCTGGCTTGCATTAGTATAAAGAAGGTTTTTCAGGGCGGTCGGTGGTAGGCTGAGAACAACATCAGTGGCTGCTCAGTGAGACAAATACATATTAATTCTTCACCCCCATTGGAAGAGAATTGGTGAATTAGATAAATCCTGTTCTGTTGGTGTGCCTTGAGGACTGCACTAGCCAAACATGTAATTTCGTTACGTTCTCCCTTTAAGAAAAGCTTTCTGTGTTGCTTAGAACTGACAGGGAAAGTGCCAAAATAGTTAAGTTGGGAGGGACACTTTTTTATGCCTCACATTTGCCATTTTCATGCTAATTCTCCATATCTACTTGTTTAGTGAAAAATACAGTGCTGTTTAGCATTGCAAGGGTCTGGAAACACACACCTTTTAAGAAAGACCCTGTTGGTTTCCTGAGCCGAATCGGAGTGGTAGTCCACAACTACTAGAGTGTTGAATGACGTTGTAGGAGCTTATTTGCTAAACACTAAACGGTAGCGGACTAGTTAGGAAACAATAGCAGAGTTGATCAAATTCTTCAACTCCAATATAGTCACATCCTGGCAGTTTTAATCCGAACCTCGCCGTTTACGTTTTACTACAATTCCATGCTTAGTGAATAACCCCTATAGGGTAAAATGGCAACTCCTCAATGTCTGGCATTGATTAAGCATCATTACTATAACGATATTGGGCCTCCAAAGAAACATAATCTGCGAACTTTGAAGCTAAACCTGATTTGGAAAACACTGAGGCTCACATACACAAACATATATCCTTGTTACAACGTGTCGAGCTGCTGCTAGGTTAGTGATGGGTGGAATCCAGCAGGTGTGTATCAATGCCTCGAGGCTACAGGTAGTGGTGAATGTGTGATCTTAGCAGGTGGATAATGCTTTGCAGGTATACGCAGGGAGATTATTTAATGCATGTGAAACAACTGGAGGTTTTTTGGGTTAGCCCCCTTTAATGCACTGCAGCCCCCTTTTGGGGGGCTATCTGTACCAGTGTGCAATAGGAACCGGCTGCCCATCCACAAATAAAACAAAATGAGAGAAATTTTATAAAAGATAGGGTAGAGTTTTAGAAGTGGAGTAATCTCTATTAACTAAATAATGTATCCAATAATTCCACCAGTTTACAGTTTTTAAATTCTGCACATTTTTCTGTTGACAACACTTTTGTAAATCTTCCCAGTGACATTGTCATTCCAGCAGCTACTGCCATGGGTGAAAATTTTAAAAAATTTAGTGTATATTGTCTTTTTCTACTTGCACCATGAGTAGTGTCTGTAGTGGTTATAGTGCTTAGAAGGTTTCTTTAAATGTGGGTGAATTCTGTGTTTAATAGAATGTGAGACTAAAAAATTTAATTAAAAGTTATTTATATATGTATGTATATATATATATATATATATATATATATATACAGAAAACACTTCTGGGGCATTTTAAAAAGTAACTCTATGGGCACGATAACAACTGCATTTCTTACCTGGGGGGTTAAACCGTTCTTGAATGGATTAATCGCAAAGGTTGCTCTCTGGTCTTGTATCTCCCTGTCCCCAGCGACATCCAATTTGTTCAATGGAGTTTCAGGAAACGGTCTAGGTGCCAAATGGCAATATTTTTATTGTAGAGTTTAAGTGTCTCCAGTGGCTGTCACTCAGTAGTATAGTAAAACTCTTTTGTTTCTTTTAGATGATCTCAGAGAGACCACTTTATTGGCACAGAAAGGCTATTTTCTGTACATGCGCACTACTATCCCAATGCTTTCCTGGCAGGCAGGACCTGCTAGACAAGTGAAACCTTTTCAGGGGCTTGGTGGGGACAGGGACCCAAACACTTTACACTATAGCATTAGGGAATAAACATTTTGATTCCTAAAGCTATAGTGTTTCTTTAAGAGCTCTTGTTAGTGCTGAGTGAGTCTTTTTCGCAGCAGGGAGGAGGTGGGTAAGAGGTCAAACTGTTCTAAAAGGCAACCCAACAGCGCTGTAGTAGTCATGGTGTCTTGACTGCAACTTTAATCACCTATAATTTAGTACATGCCCATCAATGTATAAGACTTTTTAAATTGCTCCAAACAAATGGATACTTTGCCAGAGTTGACAGCGAGAACCTCATTCACTTTTAAAAAATATTTTAAAATGCTATTGGAAACCCAAGTAAAATTTTGTCTTTTCACATAATTCTAAAAATAACTGCGAATTTTTCAGGCAATTTAAGCGGATACCACACACTATGCTGGAATGTAACAAATATTGCACAGTGATGCCATTTTTATTTATCCACTTTGTATATTTTTTTGCAGTGCATGACGCCTGAAGACTTTATTTATTTATTTTTTTGGGCAGTGTAATCTTTGGGATTACTTTAAATACAGACTGGGCTGACTATTGTTTAAGTGTCTATAGTTAGTAGAAGTGGCTCTACCCATATAATACCTATTTGTACCTGAAGCATGGGCGGACCAAGGTGTGTGACCAATTTTAATCTTCACTACTCCCTTATTAGTTTCCGTCAGAGCCTTGTAAGGTGGCTTCCCTATTCTGTTTCCGGCGATGTGGCAATGTTTTAATATCTTAAAGCGGCACCGTTGTTTGTTTTTTCTTTCATTGTGCATATATCGTAATGATTATACTCCTCCTGCCTTGTCAATTATCTTTATTTATATATGTTTTTTTAGTTTTTCTTCCAGATTCTGAATATTTGGGCAGCGCCATTTTTTTCTCCTCTGTCCATGTTTTTTTGTGGTTTGCGCTTTGCGGGGTCCTGTCATTCAGAAATCAGCTAGTGGCTGTTTTTTTTCTTAAATTTTGTTATTCTATAAAGATTCTGTGTTTAGTGAACAACCCTGTTAGAAGTCAGGTATTGGCAACCTCCGGCACTCCAGATGTTTTGGACTACACCTCCCACGATGCTTTGCCAGCATTGTGGGTGTCAGAGCATTGTGGGGGATGTAGTGCACAACATCTGGAGTGCCAAAGGTTGCCTACTCCTGCTTATCTTATGTGAACTAAAAAAAAAATAAACATGAAGGGAAATCATAGCACAAAGGAAACAAAAGACAACATCGAAATAACCTGCAAAGTGTCAGCACTGGTTTAAGTAGGCCGTTTGTTTGCAGACATTTTTCCCCCTTTGTTACATGGGAGATATATGGAACATTTGCTTTTAATAAGAATAATGGATTTTGTTGTACAATCTGGAGTTGCTTACACAATCTGTATATTACATATAAACTAATTCGAATATTACAGTGCGACAACTGCAGCACAAAATAGTTTAGTTGCCTCAGAGTGTAACTTCAGGCATAAACGGAACAGTCAAATCATTTATTAAAGATTTTCAACTTTTCAAGATATTTAACACTGTAAGATAAAGCATCTTTAACATTCCAAGCAGCGTTTTATGCAATTTGTTTTTATTCTGGGTTTTAAAGGGGCTCACAAGCAGAAAGCCTTTGCGAATCTCTATTCCAACTATTAAAGTTTAGAACAAACATTAGAATAATAAAACAATCTCACGTAAGGTTATACAATTGCCGTGTCAGGTATCTTAATCTACGTAGACAGAGTTATAAAATTATAATGTGGTCATAAAATATAATTTAGTGAAGTATTGTGATGAATTGCTGTTTGCAGAGTTTTTTTAGCTGAAATGTAGATGTCATGTCAGCATGGCAAATGGAAGGCAAGCTGAAACATAACTTGCTAGCCCACAAAGTCCTCCCTAATTGGGGTGTTTCTGCCAGGATTTAGGAGGCGCTTGGGCACTGCTTACAGCTAATAATCTGAAAGCTCTCACACAGAAATGTGCTAAGAGCACAAAAAAAGTCAGAATATATAGTTAAAGGGACACTATAGTCACCAGAACAACTACAGCTTAATGTAGTTGTTCTGGTGAGTATAGTCAGTCCCTGCAGGCTCTTTGCTCTTTGCTAAAACACTGTCTTTTAAGATATTACATTTTGGCTCCACCACCTACCAGCCTCCTTGACTCATCAGAATTGACAATGTCAGCCAATCCAGTGCTTTCCTATGGTAAAGCATTGTGATTGGCTGAGATCATCAGTTCAGATGATGTCAGACAAGGAGGTGGATCAGGGGCGAGGCCAGCGCCATTGATCCCTCGCAGCGCTGGAAATAGGGTGTGTTTTCTAGTTATTTAAGGGGGCTAGCATGTTTTTTTTTTTTTTTTTAACACTATAAGGTCAGGAATGCAAATTTATTTTCCTGACCTTTCAGTGTTCCTTTAATTTTTCATAAAGATTCTACATTAGCAAAACCTGATCTGAGATATTGCATTTTTTTTTCTGTACTAAACATTTTTTGCTATTTTAGGTGCATTGTAAAAATATCTATTGATACGATAAAGCAGGCAATATGTAGTTTTAATATTAAGTGGCACCTTACTCTCTTATTTTGTAACAGATATTTCTTGTATTCTGATTCGTCCATTTAAACTCTTAGCGTGTGTACTCTAGATCGGGTTGCTAGTACCTATGGATCTGGTATCAACTGCCACCGTAAAAAACCCCAAAACTAAATACTCCAAAAACTAGGACCTGTTCTAGTCTCTCCTTTGTAGAAGGAAGTGAGTGAATTCTAGAAGTGACAGTACGGAACATAATCTGTTTTTACACAAACACAAATTCTTTTGCATTCTTGGGGCCAGTTAGACAACATTTTCTCGGCTTTTGTGCTCTCCAGCTAAATCGGATGTGGCTAATCCAGCGACAGCTTCTTAGTCTGGCGAGCACAGTGTAGTATATAATAATGCTGGAGAGCCAAACATCAAATGTTTTTAAATATCGATATCTATTTATCTACAGTCATGGGAAAAAAGAAAGTACACCCTCTTTGAATTTTATGGTTTTACATATCAGAACATAATAACAATCATCTGTTCCTTAGCAGATCTTAAAATTAGGTAAACACAACCTCAGATGAACAACAACACATGACATATTACACTGTGTCATGATTTATTTAACAAAAATAAAGCCAAAACCATAGAATTTAAAGAAGGTGTACTTTCTTTTTCCCATGACTGAATATCGAAAACTAGGAGAACCTTGATTATAGGCTGGCTAACCTACTTTATATGTGATTGCTATCAATTTTAGTCAATTTCTTGTTCTCTGGTACTTTATTGCTGTTTAGCCTCCATGAACAGCAGTTTAAACGAGTATTTGATTAGTTCTGACATTTGGTTTCCATCCAGATTGCTTGTGCACTTTGGGCATTTAATCAGGTGACCTGACTACAATATGGATGCAGGCTTTTCTTAACCTTAATTCTGCTGGGATATCCTTTTACATTTGAAGCAAGAGTGCATGTTTTGTTTGGTAATTCAGTCCAGAGACAATCCCACCTGATGATAAAAGTGCTTCAAAATTAGAACGTCATTACAAAATTAAGCTTTTGTTATGCTGTACTGTTACGATTTCATGTAAATATATCTAAACACCTATATGACTCACAAATATAAATAAATGGCATGTCTTTTGAAAGGAGACTCCGGGTCGAGATAAATTTGCTGAACGTGTACATCTATTCAGTGTGCTATGTCAGCTAATCCTTGCAAGTACGCTAGGAGTAGAAAGCAATAATCACATGACAATACTGCACTCTTGAATCTTTCTCCAACAGGACATCCCTCAAGCTAAGTAGGTGCACTCTCCAGTCAATAATCCCAAGTAGTACTTAACCCTTCCTATTAGAAAGGTGAATTTTGTATAAAAAAATAATAATAATTCCGGTAACTGGCAAACCATGCGTTACATATGGGAACAGTCTGAAGATAGCATTATGAGTTTGTTTTTGTAGCCTCTGGATATTTAAATAATGCAGTCAGACTATGCCACCATACAGGTTCAGAGGTTTGGACTCAATTAATGAAATGGCAGAACAGAATTCACTGTCAGATAAGCCGTGCTAGGTCACATTCCAAGAAAAATTACACAATGATTTGTATATTCTAGTCTCCTAAATGTGGCTTGTCCTTTTTTTAATTGCAGGCCATAAAGCTGGTGGGTCCACCCTGATAACTGGCATGTCAGCCTGGTGTGAATGCATGCAAGGTTGTCTGTCCCTCGTCCAGCTGTACCACTGAGGACAAATCCTGCAGGGAACACTGTTTCAGGGCCATAGATCCCTGAATATAACACGAGTGTATCTAGTAATTTACTCCAACCATGCTTGTTGGGGACAGTTCCCTAGTGTCCCTAAAAGCAAGACACAGGGAAATCAGGATGGCATGACAGGACCCACAAATTTGGACTGTCCTGAAATCAGGACATTTGGAAGGCCTGGCCACTTTTCTACAATTGACATCATTGAACGAAGCATTGAAGATCACACCTTTATTTTATGACGTGCTCTGTTTTGTTTTACATTTAAATATTTAACAAATGGGATCATAACCCAGCTTAGTCAAGGGAATGCTGACGGGCAACATTGGAAATAAAGAGGAGAAATAGAAACTCGTTCACTGCTCTGTATGAAATGAAATATGGAGAAAGATATACGCTTACAATTTTTAGAGCTTCTAGTTAGAGAGCTCCGTGATGTATATAGGAGAGAACACAAGCTAGCAGTAGTGCACACTGTGATGAAAGTAAGTGCAAATAATGGAAAGCTACTTTTGCTCATTGCATACAGCTTAGAGCAGGCTTCCCCAAACTCCGGCCCTCCAGATGTTGCTGAACTACAACTCCCATGATTCCTAGCTTATCTATTTAATTCATAGAATCGTTGTAGTTCAGCAACATCTGGAGGGCCGGAGTTTGGGGAAGCCTGGCTTACATGATTTGATCCCCACCAATGGAAATTGTTGTCAAAACGGTAATTGAAAAAAAAAAAAAAAAAGCATGAGTCTTGAAAGAATGAATTATCTTCAAATATGAAACAACTTAAAACAAGGAATAGAAGCAGCACTAGCGTGTTTTAGTGTTGTCACTGTTGTTTGCTTTTATTCTTTCAAGTTGTTTCACTGTCCACCCCACCTTATTCAGTAAAATCAAAGATAAGACTTTTTAAAGGGTTAATCCAACCAACACGGCCACTTCTGCTTTATGAAGTAGCCATGCAAGTAGGAGTCTGTATGTGAAGTACTGAGATATTTGCACTTTTGTTCCTGTGATACACTTACCTAAACTTGTCTCTGACGGCCACCAACATTCTCTTCCTCCTGGTCCTCTTCAGCTGCCTGGAGCCGAGCTGTACTCTCACTAACATACAACACTGATGTCTATGGAGGATCCTGCGTAGACTGAGACATTTTTTTTTTTTTTCCCCTACTAGTCACTAGTGATGGTTCGGAGCCTAAAAAGGGCTGACAAAAATTTGCTCCGCCTTTTTGTCAAGCTTGTCAAAAGTAAGAAAAATACCAACTTTGTCTTAGTATATCTTTACAGTAAAATTCCAACGGAGTCCATGTGAGCATTTCATAAATATTTTATCTTTATTTAATACTCATTTTGGAGGGGGTGGGGGTTGTGTGTGACACTACATTTCCTATAATCCTCTGATTCAGTCCAGTTGTCGGTGTACATTTTAGGTGAGTTTATCATTTTTAACGGAACACTCCATGCTGAGAATGACCCTATTTTTATGGTTTAATGGTTGAACGAGTAGCTTTAGTTGCCCCCAGTTCCACCAGATTGCAGGCGCTAAGCTGCAGAGATGTTTGCAAATTGTAATCAAGTATACGAAAGATAGGGCCATTGGAACCTCCTTGAACCATATCTTATGATGTAATGTGTAGACTGTTAATATGCATGAAAAATCTCCTTCAATTCTCTACATCCCCAAAAAGTCAAACGAGGGTCAAAATTGTTAAAAGAAAATAAATACATTTTAAAAAAAGGAGAAAAAGAAGGTAACTTGCTTTAGCCTTAATTTCATTGCACTGGGACATCATGGCAAAGACAGCTTTATTGTTCAAAGTGCCGTTGCTGTCCATTTGCAGGTGGCAGTTGTGTTAGAATGTAGTTTAAACGGTGTGTATAATTGTGTACTCGATAATTGCTGCATTCATGAGCCATTACCTTGCGTTTGCCCCTCAGGGATAGTTTGGCTCCTGCAGTTTACGTTCTGATATTCTGCGCATTTTACTTTAGCTTACACGTAGCACCTTCTTCCCACCAGAATTCAGCATCCCCTTCTCTGCACTCCGAGGAGGCTACAGGCTCCGCTCTGAGAACAGGCTTTTCAGTTGCTAGTTGGCTGTTGTGCCTACAGGCTACACATTACTGTTGACTGTGAGAGTCTGCTAGGCTAGGAGCTCGTCCAGGTTACGCGCTGATCACCTGTGTTTGCCAAGAGGAAGCCCTGAGGGGAGGCATATAGTGCTGACAAGTGCTTTTATTGTGTGTGCCGAGAGCTCTTGAAACCTGTGGTCCGTAGGAATCCAGGAGTTGACCTGGAATTTCTGCTTGTACAGAGAGAATGACACTGTGCTTTGTTTCCAGAGACAGTAGCTTAGAAACAGAGTTTTACAAGATCAACCTTTTTTCTAAACAAGTGCCTAAGCATTGACTTCTCTTTTCAGATCCTATTAACGTTTAAAATGATATATGCATTGATGTTCTCCCACAGGCAAGAAACTGCTATGGGGGAATTTAGCTGTTGTCTGTAAAACATTCCGATAAAACATTCTGTGTAATCCACCACTTTTCGTTTTTTGCCATGGTGTTTAATTCCTATACCAACCATAAGCTTACTGGATGACAGGTGTCACGGTGTACCACATGGTACCTGTCTTATCTGCCAATGATGGTTCTACAAATGGCATAGAACTTGCAGCAGCCAACATCAAAGGAAAGAAAAATACAAACAATTAAAAAAAAAAAAAAAAAAACTTCCAAAATAAAAAAAGCAATCAGGGCCCCAAATCCTCTCTTACACCGACAGGACCTCACTGATCGATAGTAAATTAACACTTTCAGGGCTTCAGTTGAGAGCTGCAAATAACAGCACTTATTTGGAGCACTAAAAGGAAACACACGTAGTACATAAAGCATACAAATGTGAAATCATCACAAAAAAAAATAGAGTGGGGATCCCTAGTTACAGCCATGAGAGCATTATCTTATTCCTGTACTGTTAAACTTTTACTATTTCCACTGGAAGGCTCTTCATCTATTATCTTTATCATTGAAAGGCTTGCTACTTCCGCTGGAAGGCTATCCCATGTATATACTACTCTTTCTACATGATTGTTAGACTTAACTACTTGCAAATCAGGACTATTTCAGGTATTTCCTATCATTTCTGTATAAATTATATCCTTGTTCCTATGTTTTCCAAACTCTCTAACGTAAAATATTGGCATTGTTAGAGGAGACAGGTTAAACAGGGGATGCCTTTATATTTTAATGCCTTTGTTTAGTAAAGATTTTTTTTTTTTTTTTGCAGTTGTTCCTGTGATTCTGAAGGCCCTGGTCTATGATGAGAAGCGTGGAGCCTGCAGCGTGGGTTCCAATGTAAGAGATGCAGCATGTTATGTGTGTTGGGCCTTCGCTCGCGCCTACGACCCCCTTGAAATGACACCCTTTGTAAATCAAATCGCAAGGTAGGTTCTGCGTAACATAGATGTAAACGGCTTTTCTTAAGAAAGAGATATGTTTAACAATTTGTGTTTAATATTTTCCAGTTTATTTGTAAGTTAAAAGTGTGAAAAAATAAAGATGACTCCTGATTGGGGGCCAGGCCTGGACCATGTTACTCCTGACTGGAAGCCAGTCTTGGTCCATGTTACTCCTGACTGGAAGCCAGTCCTTTTCCATGTTACTCCTGACTAGAAGCCATGCCTGGTTAATTTTACTCCTGACTAGATGCCAGGCCTGGTCCATGTTACTCCTGGTTGGGAGTCAGGCCTGGTCCATGTTACTCCTGACTGGACGCCAGGCCTGGTCCAGGATACTACTGACTGGCCAAGCCTGGTCAATGTTACTCCTGATTGGGAGCCAGGCCTACTGCAAAAAGAAAGTACATGTGCACAGAAGACATTAAGGATTAAGGTTAATGTCACTTAATATATATTCACATAGTTTCTGACCTAATAACATTCTGGGACCTTGCCTGGCATTGAGGACTAATCTATCTTGCCCATCTTGGGTCGCCATTTTATTGCTAAATTCAGATGAATTCTTCCTTTACTTATAAGGGCCAACATTATCTCACTGTACACTGGGACTGCTAATATGTGGGTGATAAAGGACTGCAATATATCATAGCCGCAGGATACATATTCTATAGGTTTTCATATATCTGTCTCTCTTCTGGATCTGTTCCTTACTGATATCCTAAATGAGCCTTTTAGTTCAGGCATTTTGCAATAGGCTACATTCTCACCATAATTTAGCTGATAGAATCCGACCTGTGGACTCGGGGGCTTTCCTGATCTTTGTCATGTTGTCTTATAACGATTTAAAAGTAATAAATTGAGGGTCTACATATCACTATACCTGGCAGGTACTCCTTTATTATAGAGTTGTTTTGTTTTTTTATGGTTAAGATGACAAGTAAATTTAGAGACTTGTAAAGGATATGAATCATCCTACAAAAGTGAATTGATTAGGCTTGTGTTGGGAGTTCAGGGTGTGGAGACCGTGTAAAAATATTGCTATTTAGAAGATGTATTTTATGGAAGCCAAGAGCTGTAAGCCTTCCAGAGGTGTGGTGACGAGTCTTGGTATCGACACTCCCTTTGCAGGGTTTTTGGAGAATTATATAATGATTATACTAATAGAACATAAAATAGTTTGTGTACCTCTAAAGCACGCATTAAAAAAACCAAAACACATTAACACTTTGACTGTAACTGAATTGCTATTCCCATGGTCATGAATGCTGGCATTCGGCAAGAGCTAAAGGCAACATGTTACCTGGTTACGAAGTCCTGCTGCATAGCTCAACGTTCTACTCATACACTTTGGTTCTCTCATGCTTTGCTGAAAAGGGCTGTCAAAGACTGAAGAGAATGCTAATATCCTTCCATCTTAAGCCTGACCCCCTTTCCCAATTTCCCATTCTTTTTGTCTTGCCTGCTTCTCCTGTTTGCTTTCTGTTTCTAACTCTTTGGTCTCCGACTTGCCTATTTTGCATTTCTGCTTTTCCTCTCTTACCTTGTTTTTTCATCTTCCCAGCAACCACCCCTCCGGATGTCCTTTTCTATGTCCTACTCACATTCCACCTGTTTTAAAAATCTTGCCTCATATAGCTTGTCTCCCTCCCTGCTTGTTTTTCCTTTCTTGCCCCCATCTGCTTTTTCTTTGTTGCTCCACCTGCCTTACCTCTCTTGCTCTTTCTGTTCTTCTGCATTTTTTTTACTGGTCCTACCTGCCTTCCTTTTTTGCCTCTCTTGATTTGCGTCTCTTGCACAACTTTACAATCCTTATCACACTCTTTGGAGGAAATACTACAAAGTAGTCATTCATATTGCTTTTCAGACAATGCCGTATCCAAATGGTTTCATTCAAGATACACTGATACTCAGGTGTTTTTCTTATTTTTTTGGCATCAAAAGATTTTATTGCAATCCAAAAATGATAGTTTCTTGGGTGTGAACTGAGAGACAGAAGACAGTCAGAGCTTCAATCAAAGCATCATTAAAGATATATTCCAAGAACAAAGAAACACACTTAAAAGGAGATATACGCCTTGAGAAAAAGTGTTTTTGTCCCTTTTTTTATAGTAGTGCTTAGATTTACTTATTTACGCAGCTGCATCATTTTATTCTACAAAAGA
The DNA here is from genome assembly GCA_933207985.1 of Pelobates cultripes. Classification (NCBI taxonomy): domain Eukaryota; kingdom Metazoa; phylum Chordata; class Amphibia; order Anura; family Pelobatidae; genus Pelobates; species Pelobates cultripes. The sequence continues at coordinate 19,623,119 of OW240916.1, forward strand.
CGCACGCTACTTAATCCAAAATTCTGCAGAGGAAAGCATTTTTTTTTTCATTTGTCAAGGTTTTCTTGTCAAGTATTGTCACACTGCACTGCCTTCAGTTATGTCACAGTGAGCACTAGAACAATTTTGTACTAGTGTCACAAAAACTCTGCCATTTAGGAGTTAAATCACTTTGTTTATACAGCCCTAGTCCCATCTCCTTGCATGTGATTTGCAATGCCTTCCTAAACACTTCCTGCATAGAGATAGCTAATGTTTAAACGTCCTTTATTGCACATTCTGTTTAGTTTAGAATTTCATATCTCCTGCACTGTTAATAGTCTTCTAGGCCCTGCATGAGCCTCCTGTGTGTGATTTAAATTCAACTTACAGAGTAGGAGATATAAACCTCTAAAACAAGTTAACATCTTATTGAAAACGAAACCATAGTTTTTTTTTTTTTTATTGCAGGCTGTCACAGCCAGGGGAGGTGTGGCTATGGCTGCATAAACCGAAACAAAGTGATTTAACCCGTAAATGGCAGAGAATTAAGTAGTGAGACTGCAGGGGCATGATCTATACACCAAAACTGCTTCATTAAGCAACAGTTGTTTTGGTGACTACAGTGTCCCTATAAGTTTAAAAGGGTACCTATCACTTCTCAGGGTTTTTAATATTATGTTTATGTATCCCCTGTGTTTGTGAGGTCTGTAAAAATCCACACAGCTGTATTTATCTCTTTCCTCCTCCATCTTGGCTCTTTGTCAGTCATTGTTATGAGCTCTTCCCTTTTCTGTTACTGAATATAAAATTTGGAAATGGAATATTGTTTATCTTTCTGCTTCTATAATGCAGTGCTCTGGCAGTGTCAGGACTGAACTGGATTGTGATGTCAGTTGCTACATTAAAATATGTATGCATACACACACACACACACACGCTATATGGACAAATATATTGGAACGCCTGATCACAGGGACATTGCATTCCAAATACATAGACATTAAAGGGACAGTTTAGGTCAGTTGACTTTCTCAGGCAATCAGTGAATCCTTGTTCATAAAACATAAAACTGTCTTGAAATGTAGTTGTTCCCGCCTTTGCAACTATAACAGCTTCCACTATTCTCTAAAGATATCTTTTCACAAAGAGTATTTCTGTGGGAATTATTGCCCATTCTTGCAGTAGAGCATTTGTGAGGTCAGGCATTGATGTCGGTCGAGCAGGCCTGACTCACAATCTCCATTACAGTGTTTATCCCAAAGGAGTTCAATAGATTTGAGGTCAGGGCTCTGTACGGGAAAGTCAAGTTCTTCCACACCAAACTCATCCAACCATGTCTGTATGAACCTTGCTTTGTGCACTGGGGCACAGTCATACTGGAATAGAAACAAGCCTTCTCCAAACTGTTCCCTCAAAGTTGTAAACATAGCATTGTCCAAAATGTCTTGGTATGCTGAAGCATTTAGATTTCACTGCAATGGATGTAAGACCAATTATTAAAAAGTCTGCAGGGACATGCTGTAGACACCAGAACCACTTTAAAGGGACACTATAGTCATCAGAACCACTAAAGCCTAGTGTAGTGATTCTGGTGTCTATAGCATGTCCCTACAGGCTTTTCAATGTAAACACTGCCTTTTATAGAGAAAAGGCAGTGTTTACTTTGCGGTTTAGTAACACCTCTAGGTGCAGTCACTCAGACTTCCACTAGAGGTTCTTCTTAGTTCAGTGCTGCACTATGTGCAGCATTTAGTGTCTCCACTCCCTGCATGGATTGCTGAATGTTCCCTATAGAGATGCCTTGGTTCAATACATCTCTATGATGAGGTGCTGATTGGCGTTATGCTGTGCATGCGCAGTAGCCTCCCAAAGCTTTCCTACGGGAAAGCATTGGATTGGCTGAGATCATCAAGATTGATATCAGCGATGGAGGTGGGGCCAGCTGCAGCAAATTTTAAGTTTAATACCTTTAAACTAGGTTACGGCTCTTCTCAAGCCAGTTTTGTGAATGTGGAGTCACTGATGGCTGAGAGCATCAGCTGACTGCTCTCAGCCAACCAGCGGCAACTCTGTATGCAAGAGGGGGAATGGTGGACAGCAACTGAGAGGACTGAAATAACTGAATCAACTATTCCAACAGGATGGACCCCACAAGCAAAATAAACTGAAACCTTTCCCCCCAATACAGAAATGCATATTTCTCTTTAGTTTGAGAATTTCATGGTTGTTTTGTTAGTATTTGAATTGTTTTCCAGGGTTTACCTATCTTCAAGGTACAGGGATTGCAATGATTTGAAACTTTTCATAAAGTCTTTCATATAAATATTCATGTTCTGTAGTTTTTAGAAATATTGGGGGTTTAGATATATAAACACCATGTCATAAATATAATAATCATTGTAACAGAACATATTTCATACTCGTTTTTCATTTTTTTTTCTTGCTAAAAACAGCTTTGAAAAAAATTTGTATTTCCCCAATTTTTCTTTCTTTTTTTTTTTTTTGGTGCCTTCACATCTCTAATGTAGCCCTTACAACTGCGCAAAGTGTTATCTAAAGTTACTCATGACAGTTCCATTTTAAGAACATTTTGTAAAATGTTAACGAATAGGTTGACATAGAAAATACTGTGGCCACACAAAATCTAACCATCAGGTACGAGTTTCGAATTCGTGTTGGCTTCCAAGGACAAATACACACTCCAGGCTAAGGTATGGCAGGCTTCCCTTCAGTGTTGTGGTTCATCCTACATATAATTACATATTTTGTCAATATCTTTTTTTCTCCCTCCTACGTGTGGGCTTGTATGATCATTAGGGAAGGGTAGATCCATATTCAGAACCTGTTCTAAAGTACAGTCCTAAACATACATCATGTAACTTATTTGTGGAAATTATAGATCTGCTTGTCACCCGGAGATAATTTATAATATTACACGCATAAACATGTGTATCTTTAATATGGACACAAACACATTTCATGTAATTTAACAGGGAACTTTCACTTTTTTTGGGAAATTATATAATTTTAAAACAAATATTGAAAACCAGCAGGGTTACTAGCTAAAATTAGAATTCATAAGCAATTAAAAGAGAATTCCAAATGCAAGGATGAAATAGCCAAATTGGAAAAAATACTCTGTCAGCTATGCTTCCAGTTTGGCAACTTTGGTGAGCACCCCTGCAACAATACCTCATATTAAAAGGTTATTCACAAAATTTAGAATTAAGAGACTTCAAAGTAAATTTCAAATTTAAGGTCAAATTAGACAAACGTGGAAGCATTTTCAAAGTGGGGTGCTCTGGCTTTAAATTTGAAATTCACTTGTAATTCTAATTTTAGTAAATAACCCTGTTAATTATTTTCATGTGAATATATACAACTATATGGACAAAAGTATTGGGACACCTCCTAATCTCTTATTGACACCGTTTCAGTAGCCAGAGGAGCGTTACCATCTAACGTGCACTTTAATAAAACGGGTGAAAGGGGAACATTTCAACAGTTCACATTGGACAGAAGACAAATAAAAACAAACTGCTTGCAAAATAACCATTGTAACTTATTGTAACTTGGGGTGCTGTCCCCCATTTTGTTTTATTGTTGTATAATTTTCTAGTTGTTTAAGGAAAAATAAAAAGCAAACCTCCCCAAACACAGTGTCTTTAAGTCATTCAAAGCCTTGTTGCTGCCTTAGAGACAATGAGGAATTTCATTTGGCAGCTTTGAAATCTTGGTAATGATTCAAACATTAGATACATTTAAAGGATCACTATAGGGCCAGGAACACCTGTATTCCTGACCCAGTAGTGTTAAAACCACCATCTAGCCCCCCCTGGCCCCTCATGCCTCCTTAAATATAGCATAATCTTACTGTATTCAAGCCAGAAGCTGTAGAACTGCATGCGGTTTGCCTAAAAAAACTAGCAGTCTGCTGACATCATCAGAAGTGGTAGCCTGATCTAATCACAGTGTTTCCCCATAGGATTGGCTGAGACTGACAAAGAGGCAGATCAGGGGCAATCAGCATCTCCTCATACAGATGAATTGAATCAATGAATCTCTATGAGGAAAGTTCAGTGTCTGCGTGCAGAGGGAGGAGACCAGTGGCGTACATACCGGGGTCGCGGCTGCGACTGGGCCCGGCTCACTAGGGGGCCTGGCCGCCCTGCGACCCGGTATGTACGCCAGTGTGGCCAGCCTCTTCTCCTGTGGGGCCCAGGAGCTGGCCACCTCAAGGCCCCGCAAGGCTGGCCCTGGTGTCTCTCCTGAGCGCTCTCTGCCCAGCTCCCTCATGACACCACTGGACCCCAGGGAATCCCCTCAGCTCTCCCAAAGGTAAGGAGGCTGGGGGATTAAAAAAATAAAAAAACATGTGTGTTCGTATTAGTGTGTGTGTTCGTATTAGTGTGTGTGTTAGTGTTAGTGTGTGTGTGTGTCTGCTAGTGAGTGTCAGTGAGTGTGTGACTGCTAGTGAGTGTCAGTTTGTGTGTCAGTGAGTGTGTTACTGTGTGTGTCTGTTTGTCTGTTAGTAAGTGTGTGTTTGTCAGTGAGAGTGTATGTTTTGTGAGTGTGTATGTGTCTGTGTATGTGTCTATCAGTGAGTATGTATGTCGCTGAGTGTGTCTGTCAGTAAATGTGTGTGTCTGTTAGCTAGTGTGTATGCGTCTGTTTCTGAGCGTGTGTGTTTAAAACCCCTTCAGCACTTACCTTTCTCCAGCGCCGGACTCCCTAGGCGCTGGGGATCCATCCGCCCCGACCCGCCTCTCCGCTCCGAATGCGCATGCACGGCAAGAACCGCGCGCGCATTCAAACCACCCATATGAAATAGCCAAATTGGAAAAAATACTCTGTCAGCTATGCTTCCAGTTTGGCAACTTTGGTGCTATCAATGCTTTCCTATGGACGTCCAGCGTCTTCTCACTGTGATTTTCACAGTGAGAATTGCGGAAGCGCCTCTAGCGGCTGTCAGTGAGACAGCCACTAGAGGCTGGATTAACCCTCAGTGAAACATAGCAGTTTCGCTGAAATTGCTATGCTTTCAGTTGCAGGGTTAAAACTAGGGGGGACCTGAGCTGATGTACTCTGGGTGTCTGTAGTGGTCCTTTAAGTGTGTGTGTGCATCTGCATGCACTGGCGTACATACTGTGGTCGCAGCCCTGCGTCCAGGTGCCCGCCGCCATGTGTTGCGGCCCCGGCCTGCGCAGAGTAAGCGCGGAGGGGGGGGGGATGGGACGGATCAATTTCCGCACCGGGGCCCCATGAATCGTGTGTATGCCACTGAAGGAGACACTGAATGTTTGGATGCATTTTAGGCAGCCATGCACCAGGAAGGATCTCTAACAGCTATCCGAGGGGTGGCCAGTGAAGTTATCACTAGGCTGTAATGTAAACACTCTGAAAATACATTGTTTACAGCAAAAAGCCTGAAGGTAATGATTCTACTCACCAGAACAAATTCAATAAGCTGTAGTTGTTCTGGTGACTATATTGTCCCTTTAAACCTGAAGTTGTCCCATATTGATGTTATTATCATCATCATTATCTTTTATTGTTTTTTTTTTATTGTGCGTTTTCTACTAAAATGCGTTTCAAAACAATCTATGCGAAAACATAAGATACCAAAAATTTAAGCCTTTGCAGGATTTGCAGCTTCTGCAGTGAGCTCTGCCCAGACCAGAAAGTGATTTAGCCAGTAATGCCCCCTTTAATCTTATGCCCTATATCTCTACCACAGTTCTTTTTGGGTACAGCTGTGAATTCTGTCGAGTTGTAGTTCACTTGACAAGCCTGACAAAGACACTGCATGTGTCGAAACGTTACTGGGTCCACTTAATGGTGGAATAAATCTTTTGTTTGGTCATATTGTAGTGTTACAAAAATGAAGGTGTTCAAGACGCAGGCAGATTTAATGGTACAAAAAGGAACAGCAACCAAGACTTGATAAAGACCTCTAAGCAGGTCGAAACGATGCTCTTCTTTTTTTGTACCATCAAATCTGCCTGCGACTTGAGTGCCTGGAGATTTTCTTTTAGCTTGCCATTTTGTAGAGTTGCGACTTTATTATTTATCTTCATTGTGAAGGTGTCTGGACAGCAGCCTTGGAAGCCTGCACCTTTGTTAAATATGAAGAGTGCTGAATCTCCATCAAGTGCACACCTGTTCTTGTATGGAAAGAGATAAGAGTATTTTCGTCTTGCAACATTAACTGAGAGAGTGGAGCCGAAGTGACGTTTTTGTCAGGTTCCAAGCATCTCATCCTGAAAAAGTTAAACATATAATTGAACCTATTGGTTGTCAATAAATTTGACAGATGGTATTTTTGTCCATGAATTGCTCCATGTAAAATTTACACACTGGCACTTTCTCCTCTTTGATGGGGTCACTCTGTGTATGCAGGAATTTGGGATCATGCAAAGATTTAGTAAGACTTAGTAAGTGATTTCTTTGCCTCGTGGTTTAAATGCATGTTTAATATAAATATTCTCTGTCTGCAATTAAAAAAATTAGCATATCATCAAAACATTCCTCACTATGCAGAATATTGTGTTATTACAAATCATGATGACTCAGTCACACCTTTTGTGCTCCGCAACTCTAACTCTGCTTGTGGGCTTGGAAATTGTAATAAGAAATATTGTGGTATATACATGGTGCATAAAGCTTTTGCTTGAGGGTTAGTTTGGCTCAGGCTACAGTGTCTAATTTAAAAAGGCGTGTTGTAGGTCTTTTTTTTTTTTTTTCTTCTTCATTTTGTGATGCACAAACACAGCCAGTATCTCCGTACAGATCTTACAGAGCAGTGTTTTCACAAACCAGTTCTCATGCACCCCTTGCTCATTCTGGATTAAGAAACTGATCCAGTCATTTCTGTAAGGGGTGCATAATAACTGTTTTCGGAAGGTAGAAGCGCTGGTTGCTCTACCAGTGCACAGGTGTACAGTAGGGAATGTCTATGACCTGATCCTGGGTTTGCAAAATATTAACTCTTTCTTAGTACAACATACAAAGCTACGTCACTTACAGTAAAGTAAATAATTTACTCTGAGGGTGCCAGAGCGTTACGTCTCATCATATCAGGGTACAATATGTAGATATCACATTTGGACCTTGACTTTGATACGTTCAATCAGAATTTTTTTCTGTTCATTGTGAGGATCAGGATAATCACCTTGAAAATCACCCTACTCACCTTTAGAATTTGGAAAATGTTAAAATTATACTTCTTAATCGTCATAATCTGCCCTTTAACTTTCCACTTGCCATTCTACTCATTCTTCTTGCTTATTCTCTGCTGAGAATTCACCATTCATTTGCCTGAGAATCTGATATCGAATCACCCCAAGGCAAAGAGGTTTATTCTCTTACATTTTACATTTTATTGGCAACATTTAGACTAAAATAGACACGCTTTGACAATAACACAGGTGGAACATTTCTCTATATCTGCTGCTTTGTGAACTTTTTGCCATTCAGATTTCAGTTAACTACAATATGGAGTTAAATGAGTAAACCCCAAAGATAATTTTCCCATTCATGTGCAACACTCATCTTAAGATGGACACAATTTGCTCATTCACTCTTCACACTTCAATTTAAATGTATCACGATTATCTATTCATTCTCCTTGTGAATGTGTCATTCAGTCACTCTAAGAATCTCCTATTCAATCACCTTTGGATAACAAAGAATCTGCCTTCAATTCACCTCGAGGTCCTCAGAATCTGCCCATTTATAGTGAGAATCTTTTCATACGCTCTGAGAATCAGCAGATCTGCCCATTTAGTTGCCCTGTGACCTCTAGTCATTTTTCCATGTTTTGCTCATTGTAAAAAGCGCAATAGTCTTGCACTGCTACGATCTGGTTTAATGCTGTCAGATCGTTATAAAGCAATAGTTCTAGCTAAAGATGGTTTAACAACGGCCCAACATAAGTATTGCTAACGCTTCCACAGATATGACCGTTTCCTAAAAGACAACTCATCGGAAAACAAAACATTTTATGCAAAGTGCTGCATACGGCTAATACGATGCAAAGCTATCTATAAATAATATTATATATATATATATATTTTTTTTTTACTTTTTAATGATTTCTTTAAAATGTTTCCTGAAGGTGTTCTCCATTTCACCTTTAAATTGTTCCACCAGATATCACTAAGCCCACAGTATTGCGGGGTTAATTCATATTGGAAGAAAAGTCAGACAACTTGGAACTAATTTCCAGCAATTTTGATGTATATGCTGCAAGTCAGACTTGTTTCCTAATAGCTTTGTTAGTGATAATCCCATTATGTATGGAGCAAAAAAAAAAGCGTAATATTTCTAAGCACCTGCCACATTTATATTTTCCCCTCATTATTTATTGGCGGTATTAAGTGATTATCTGGTATGTTATCTGCGTCCATTTATGTTGTCTGTTTTGTATTTGTGTCGATTTGCAGGACTTTTTGCCTGATAGAATTCTATATGAATGCACTTAGACCTGTGATTCTCCTTCAGGTTCAAGGACAGTCTGATCATGAAAACCCACCTGAGGGTTTAGAGGGTTACAGTCTGCGACTTGGAGTGTTGGAGTTGGAGTGTGCCTATCCCTGTGGCCCTGAGCTGTTTTTTTTTTATAATAACAGGCTGAATACATCTGACAGTGAGCTCTCGTCAATTTATGTTGATATTACTTAAGGAAAAGTGCTGAATAATGCAAATCTTTTTTTATGATCTGTTGAGCTCATCGAGAGCAGCGTTACGGCTTGAAGCCCATCAGCACACAATTCAAACGGTGCGTGCTGTGTGGGCGTGCGAGCGAGCAGTTTCACCTTCCCTGAGGTGCTGTTTGTGGCAAGCAGGGTGTGGAGGTTCCCAAGCCTTCAAGTCTCACATTAGCTTTGCTTTAGGGCTAAACTGTCCTGAAGGATGATGAAATCCCAGGCATCGCTCTGAGCTTAGTCTCGTAGTCCTGCCGTGCGCACTGCACCAGGAAATCATGCCTAATGGGACTAGATCTTCATCAGCTGAAAGTTATGCTTTATGAACTGTCACTGTGACAACAATATATGGATATTTATATATAAACTGGAATCTGTGTACGCACGTGTATGTTTTATTTATATTTAGAATATAAAGCTTCAACGTAGGTAATAGAAGCGTGTTCTTGCTCACACAAACATATGATCTCTTGTATATGTGTGATGCAGACTCTCTATCACTCTCTGTCTTTCATGCAAGATGTAATACGGGATTATACTTTACAGATAAATGATTTATTTCAAAGGGTAATATAAATGAACTTCTCGTTATCTATGCTGTGTGTCTATTATCAATATGCAATACCTGCACTTTGCTTGTTTTTTTTTCTTTCTGTTGCCGGCAGATTGCACACAGATTAAAGGCACATTAAAATAAGGCTAATTTAGAATTTACACCCTATGCTTGCTCTCCTAAGCAGCCTTAATGCTGTGCATCATGGGATATGCAGTTCAGTAACATCTGGCGGTGCCATGATTGGCCATCACAGGATCATACCGTAATCTGTAGCCAGGTACAAGTTTGCAAAGGGGGTCATCTGCCTAATTCTGTATCCAGTCTCAATGTGTGCAACATTTTTTGGGTGTTTATTTACTAAACAAGCAACTGTAGTAATTTGACTACAGAATGTCGCCATTTAGGCAAAATAAATGTTAAATTCCTTTTTCCATTAACTATAATTTGTGGTTTAGTGAAGCCCATTTTTGCTTTAATAATTACCCCTGTCAATGGTATATTGTGTTTAAAATTCTACATCATGTATCCCTTTGAGGTCACAGTTTAAGTAACTAGAACAGGGATAGGCAACCTTTGGCACTCCAGATGTTGTGGACTACATCCCCCATAAGGCTCTTACACCCATAATGCTGGCAAAGCATCATGGGAGGTGTAGTCCAAAACATCTGGAGAGCCAAAGGTCTCCTATGCCTGAACTAGAATGCTCCTAGTATGTTAACAGGTACCCTAACCGAATGCAGTGCTTGTTGTCTATGAGAGGTGGTTTTGCCACTATTATGATGACTTAGGGGTTAATTTAAAGGTGCTGACACAGAGCCAAGTTCATTCTCAGCATGGTAAAATGACAGTGATGTTGTAAGAAAACGCAGTTTCACTTGAAGTCGCCACGCCAGGTGTATCGGTTAGACTGTCAGAGGCGAGCCGTTCTCTGCTGTATTTGCTGGCAGTCAGGGGTGGTAACAAGCTTGCATGCCTGGGCTCGCCACGGTCCTATCTCCACAATTTTCCCACGTTGTATAAAGTGAACATGTTAGGAAATCCTTGCGAGGAGTATCGCAGAAACTCATATAACAAAAGCAAATAAATACAGGTAAACCTCTAAATCCTGTTTGAATTTGCTGATAAAAGTTGCAGATCTGCAGCTTTGCCAAAGTTCTCAAGGGCATTCGGTTGGTCTTTGATAAAAAATAAAATTAAAAAAAATTTGTAGAAACAAGTAGGGCTTTGGTACATGTTTATAACATATATAGTGTTTCAGTACATAATGTTTGTATCTGTCCCTTGAACTCTTTAAGTGGGTCTCTCTTACAAATCCTGTTAATAAGTACCCAGTTTATTTCCCCCATTCATTTTTCTTTCACATTTACTCTTAACTGGGCTCGAGAACAGTCCTTCAATATTTGCTAATGGCTATTTGTATGGTGGTCTCACCATGTAGTAGTCTGCTATTTTGGAGCATGCTCAATAATATGACAAAGGTTGGCAGGCATCAAGCTTGTTTAGCCACAGTCTTGCATTCCATCTATTTTTTTTTTTTTGTTTTCATGGCCAGTGAGGTCCCTACAAATAGAAGAGCCCTGTATGCTGCGACTGCCCTTGACTGCAGTGAACGTGAGTGGATTTATGCAGGATTGGGGGTACTGATTCCTGTATTAAAGGAATAGAATGTACAGGCTAAACATGGCTTATCCTGTGTTTTAGAGCTTAGAACTCACGGACTCCCTAGATCCTAACTAGCCTTCAAGGGCAACTATCACTTCTCTGGAATTTATCACAATGAATAAAAAAATTAAATATCATCTATAATTTTTATTAACCTTTTTTTTCCATGTGATTCTCCATTCTCTCTCTCTCTTTTTTTTTAAACAAATGACATAAAAATCCAGTTTAGACATGGCACAGCGAGGGCACACATTGCATGAGGAGAAGAATCAGATACATTGTTTTGTTTCTTGTCTTCTCTGTGTGCTTTCTCTATGCTGACTGTCAGGTGTAAAGGACAGAGTATGCAATAATGATTGACAGGGAGCCAAGATGGAGGAGCCCAGTTACAGGATAATGAGGTATGACTTTATACAGTTAGTTTTTTTTGTTTTGTTTTTTTAAGCTGATTTAGTTTTATTTTTACACACTATCTATACGCAAATTTGACAAATATAGGGATACATAGAAATCTAGGGAAGTGACAGTTCCCCTTTATTGTATATAAATTTAGTGATTGCTGGAGATTAGACGAGTACAAGAAAGATTAGCAAATGGAAGACAAATGGTGAGCCAGAAAGATTGGTAAATGGAAGACAAATGGTGAGGCAGAAAGATTGGTAAATGGAAGACAAATGGTGAGGCAGATAGATTGGTAAATGGAAGACAAATGGTGAGGCAGAAAGATTGGTAAATGGAAGACAAATGGTGAGGCAGAAAGATTGGTAAATGGAAGACAAATGGTGAGGCAGAAAGATTGGTAAATTGATGACAAATGGTGAGGCAGAAAGATTGGTAAATGGAAGACAAATGGTGAGGCAGAAAGATTGGCAAATGGAAGACAAATGGTGAGGCAGAAAGATTGGCAAATGGTGAGGCAGAAAGATTGGTAAATGGAAGACAAATGGTGAGGCAGAAAGATTGGTAAATGAAAGACAAATGGTGAGGCAGAAAGATTGGTAAATGAAAGACAAATGGTGAGGCAGATAGATTGGTAAATGGAAGACAAATGGTGAGGCAGAACGATTGGCAAATGGAACACAAATGGTGAGGCAGAAAGATTGGTAAATGGAACACAAATGGTGAGGCAGAAAGATTGGTAAATGAAAGACAAATGGTGAGGCAAATGGATGAGTAAGGTTAACAAATAGCAGGTCACAGAGCCTGACTCCCAGCATGTCTTTCTCATCAAGTCCATGGAACCCAGAATCACAATTCCATGCCACCCCAAGTTCATTTTATACCAGAGACAATGCAAGCTTGATGTCAACTGCTCTAGGGTCATTTGAACAATTTTCAACAATACTGAACGAATATCTCTAGGAATATACATTAATCAGGCACAACATTAAAATCACCTGCCTAATATTATGTAGGTCTCCCTCGTGCTGCCAAAACAGCTGATAGGTCAAAGCATGGACTCCTCAAGACTTCTGAACATGTCCTGTGGTATTTGGCAACATGCATCGGTTTTGTTTTTCTGGCATATCCCACAGATGCTCACTCGAATTGGGATCTGGAAAATTTTGAGGCCAAGGCAACACCTTGAACTCTGTCATGTTTATCAAACCATTCCTGAGCAATTTTTGCAGTGTGGTAGGGTGAATTATCCAGCTGAAAAATGCCACTGCCATCAAGGAACATTATTGCCATGAAGGGGTGTACGTGGCCTGCAACAATCTCTAGGTAGGTGGTACGTGTCAAAGTAACATCCACATGAATGCCAGGACGTAAAGTTTCCCAGCAGAACATTACCCAGATTGTCACACTGCCTCCACTCGACTTTATACCCATAGTGCATCCTGTTGCTATCTCTTCTCCAGGTAAATGACGCATAAAAGCACCTGGCCATCTACCTCCTCTAAACATCTTTCTATTATGGCCAGCATTAAGATTTTTAGCAATTTGAGTTGCAGTAGCACTTCTGTGCGATTGGACCAGACTGGCTAGCCTTCGCTCCCCAAATGCATCAATGAGCCTTGGGTGCCCATGGCCCTTATGCCCGTGCACTAGTTGTCCATAATTACTCTACTTTTGGCAGGCTGCATACCACTGCATACCGTGAACACTTCACAAGACTTGCCATTTTGGAAATGATCTGACTCAATCATCTAGCCATCACTATTTGGTCCTTGTCAAAGTCACTCAGATCTTTTCACTTGCCCATTTTTCCTGCTTCCAACACATGAAAGTCCAGAACTGACTGTTCTCTTGCTGCCTAATATATCCCACCCCTTGACAAATGTCATCGTAACAATATAATCAACGTTATTCACTTCACCTGTAAGTGGTTTTAGTGTTATGACTGATGAGTGTATAATGGCAAATAACAGAATAATTAATGCCTAACTAAGCCCCCATTGCTATACTATCAAAATTATGTATTTTGGTTTCTTTCGGTGCCCTTATAACTGATTAAAAAATTATTCTGGCTGTTTAAAATGGCTTGCCTTAATTGTAAAGCCACACGTTTTAAGGGCACTCATCTGTTATGCAATGAAGAAAGAAAAAAGTAAAGAAGGCTTGATTATGATCCTTACTTTGTACTGGCTGCTGGATTTTACACTCAAACCTCCAGCACGCAATATCCCAAAAAGCGGATATATGGGTAATCAGTGGGCCCTGGGGATTCGTCAGATATTTGCTGTGGTGCGGAAAAAGGATAGTGCTTGTTGTCGAGAAATCAGGAGTAGGAAGTGATAGTTGTAGAATTCCCCTAAAATGGGCTGCTCCCTCAGAGACACTGGCACAGTGGCACCAGAGTGGTATTGAAAGGCTAAACTTTGAGGGCCAGAGGAGGTGGAGTGGTTACACATTTCTTTTTTAATGTGCCTGATTGTCATGTAAAACCTGCATTCATGAGAACAACCAGCAGGTGTTTCTATTGGAACATCCCCTGCAGAGTTTACCCAGCTGCTTCACCTCTTTTCGTTTTACCCCAATTACATTTTTGGCTTGACAGAATTCTTCCATGAGCTTAATTTCCTGTTGAAATAGAAAGCTTATTATATGTGTCCTGACTGTAATTGGCAGTATTTCTGTTTTTATACATGTTTATTGTTACGATTCACATTGCATCAATTGCTGTAGCATTGTTATTTGTCATCGTTTTCTTTTAATACAGTCAATATGCTCAGCATACAGATAATATACTAAAGTAAATAATATAATTTGCCTTACCTTTTGTCCTTAAGGGTTTGAATGAGTAGCATAGAACATAACTCTGCTTTTATTTTGTGTGACAGACACTTTGGTTGTGACAGCCGTCTCTGTACAATGGACTGACTAAGTGCACCGCGCACTTAAGCCTATGACTGTTGACTTTGTTTAGAGCGGGAAAATGCATAGCTTTACATTTCAACTTAATTGCTGGATCTTTGGTTATTTAAAGGAACACTATAGGGTAAGGAAAACAAATATGTATTCCTGACCCTATAGTGTTAAAACCACCATCTAGCCCCCCCTGGGCCCCTCATGCCTCCATAAATGTAGCAAAATCTTACTATATTCAAGCCTGAAGCTGTAGCTCTGCATGCTGTTTGCCTCAGAAAAACTAGCTGTCTGCTGACATCATCAGAAGTGGTGGCCTGATCCAATCACAATGCTTCCCCATAGGATTGGCTGAGACTGACAAGGAGGCAGATCAGGGGCAGAGCCAGCATGATTCAGACACTGCCCTGGCCAATCAGCATCTCCTCATAGAGATGAATTGAATCAGTGAATCTCTATGAGGAAAGTTCAGTGTCTTCATGCAGAGGGAGGAGACACTGAATGTTTGGATTCATTTTAGGCAGCCATGACCCAGGAAGGATCTCTAACAGCTATCTGAGGAGTGGCCAGTGAAGTTATCACTAGGCTGTAATATAAACACTGCATTTTCTCTGAAAAGTACTACTCACAAGAACAAATTCAATAAGCTGTAGTTGTTCTGTTGACTATAGTGTCCCTTTAACCAAATGATGAATGTGTTGAGATTAGATGAATATTAGCTTTACATTTTTAGCAGCGGCTTCTTTGGTTAAATGTCTTTTAAATGGACTGTGTGAAAATAGCAAAATATTTAAATTACTAAACAGTGATTTCTGAATCACTGACCAGAATTAGATCACAGTAGCCAAGTTTGGACGGTGGGGGTTGCTCCCCCCCCTCCCCCCCCCAAACGTTGGTTCTCACTTTTTTGGCTTGGTACAGTTGGCCCATACTTGCCAGCAATCCAGATTGGGTATTATCTCAGGATACAATGAAAATGTCTCCATTGAGCACACCATGAATTTTTTGTTAACTGAGCATTTATGTCTAAACATGTCTCAAGTGTTTTTCATAGTGCTCTCTGTATGGTTAGGTCTGAATGACACAAACATTTACAGATATGAATACCAGCAATGACTCAAAGTGCATCTCTTGCACTTTTCCATGCCAGCGACTATCCTTGGTTGACAAAGTTGGCAGTATAGGGCAGCTTTTAACTCTAGTGCCAGTTGTGCAATGGTTTTTAAGCCTTCTATTGCTAATAAGTTATAAATATGTTGGTGCGGTCATTGACTAAACTGGGTCATCGTGGAGAATTGGCAAGGTAAAAGTACATTGAAGACCAAGACAGCTGAGGTGGAAGTAAGTTGGAGATTTCTCCAGCCTGTCTATTGAGCTAAATTGTTGTTCCCTTGTCAGTTAACCACAATGTTCAGTTTAGTTAATGTTCCCCTGTATATTTGAACTTCATTTGTATTTTTCTGCGATTCCCAGATATTTCTGTTTGTCCGTGATTGACTTTGTGTACAACATGGACAGGGGACATTGATCATAAACTGCGGAGATAATTGATGTACATTACACTTGTAGTCACACAGTCCTTAAAGGGACTCGCAGTGCCAGGAAAACAAACCGTTTTCCTGGCACTGCAGGTCCCCTCTCCCTCCCACCTCCCACCCCAAGTTGCTGAAGGGGTTAAAACCCCTTCAGTGACTTACCGGAGTCCAGCGCCGATGTCCCTTGGCGCTGGGTCAGGGTCCGCCCACACTCCTGATGACGGCGGGGGAGACCTATTGAGCATGCGCGGCCACCGGCGGGGGAGACCTAATGGGCATTGCCGCGCATTTCAGTGATGCTGGAGGTCCTCACATGGCATGAAGACGTCCAGCGATGTTATAGCACACTTTTCATGTGCTGTAATCATGGAAGTGCCCTGTAGTGGCTGACAGCCACTACATGAGGAGTTAACCCTGCAATGTAAATATTACAGTTTATGAAAACTGCAATAATTACACTTCCAGGGTTAAGGGTAGTGGGAGTTAGCACCCAGACCACTCCAATGGGCAGAAGTTGTCTGGGTGCCTGGAGTGTCCCTTTAAGAAGACTTGCCGATCAGTAATTAAAGTGGAGAATGCGTTCCTTTCTTTTGTCTCTCTGGTTACAGTAACAAGAAACAAGGCTTGTAAACTGACTTAAGGGGACATGACCTCACAAGCAAAATAACAGACAGAATTTGTTCCTGAAATTATTCTAATGAGTCTTTGTTTTATCACCTCTTATATGAGTAGGTATTTTAAACAAACATACAAAGAAACAAACAACATAAAAGTTTGGATGAGGCCTACATTTTGCTCATTGTTTAGTGAATAAGGTCCAAAGTTCTTTAATACAGAGTGAATCCAAGAACTGTAACATACTGCAGGGAAACATACCACGAGATGGGGAAATAAAGACTAACAAAAGCAACACGCGAGAGGTTAATTACATTTAGTAATGTTTATTATACACGCCTTAACAACAGAAACATAGCATGCCATGCTTAATACTGGCCAATGTAGTCTGCCCATTTCTTTTGTTATGGAAGACACTGACCTAATTTTAGTCCCACTGATATACTTACTGATATACTTATATCACATGAACATGTTTTTCTTTCCCAAAGATCCATGAATATGTTGTCTCTCTCTCCAGATTCCAGGAATACACTTCATTTCTTTCTCATCTCTAAGGGTTCCATGTACAAGTTCTAATTATGCCTTTTTGCATTTGGGGTATATCTAAAAGCAGCTTGCAAAAGCTGCAAATCTCTTGTCTGTAGCCTTTGCAAGACCTCCCGTTCTAAGCCCGCCCAGACTTTCTGTGGCTGTCCAATCACAGACTTCCCAATGCAATGAGAAGTCTTTGTTAGGCAGGTGATTGGAGTAATTGCTGCCTCTTGACTTTAGCTACACTGAGCTAAACAACCAGGAAGTAACTGGACCGGCTATCTGATTGACAGCCAGCAACCGGGAGGTAACAAGGTTTAGTTATAAAAGTGTCAGTTTCTATTATAATCTGCACTGTCTGTAAAATGGGAAAAAAATAAGCTAAAGTGCTTTAGATGTTTGGTATTGTTAGGTGAAGGATAGAAAGTTTGTGTAGTTTATTATTATAGGCGTAAGGAATTATAGCAGTTTTTTGATATGAAAAGTAAGCCCAACCTCAGTCAGATATGGGATTTTGCCAATTTAAAAACACAGACACATAATGATGCATGATATCAAGTTCTAAACTCTGGAAGCCTGTATGGCTTTTATTGTATTGCTGGATAAAGGTGATAAAGAGTTTAGAAAAGCAAAGTAAGCTTGATAACATCGTCAGAAATCACAGTAACTGAGGGTTTAGATTCATCTTAACATTTATAGAATTAGTCTAATGTGGCGAAGAGCAAATTGATAAAGGCACTAAAACTTAGTGATGCAAGTAGTTACAAGGTATTCATATTGCTTCACTGTGCAAGGTGGTGAAGAGTACAATTAAATTGGCACTGTAACCCTTCTTAAACCCCCCTCTCCCCCACCCCACCACTAAAATAATTTAAATTTTACCTGACAACCAGTGCAAGGCGAGTCTACCAGCGATGACCTCCGTCTGATGCTACAGGGTGCCTCACGAGGTACAATCACAGGCCATAGAGAACCTGTGTTTGGACTGTTTTGCCAATACAGAGCACATGCTTGTGCGCTCTGTGCCGGCAAGGAAATAAGGGATTGGGTGGTGTACAGTGGAGGGTAATTAGAAAAAAACCATACCCAAAAATAAATGTGCGGCGGCCTAATGAGGAAAGGAATGGAGAGTGAGCTTCCCATTGCAGGATCTGCCTGCAAGGGAGGAGCAGTTACGTGTGTTGGCAGCGCGCAGTGCGCACTGAGTACAGACGTAAATATGCACAGACTTAACATTAGGCAGCCAGTAATATAGTTCTACGCTGCCTAAGTGACGTTTGCAGGGGGTGCAACTAGTCCCGGCAAAAGAGTGCCAAAATCTTTCTATGTACATTGTTTCAAGCTAAAACACTGCACATACAGACTTCTGCCAACATGACCACTTTAAATCACTGAAGTGGTTATAGTGGTTTGAGTAACCCTTAAAATAGTGAAGGGGTCTGCTAGTAGCCAGAGAGTCAGATAAAACAATTTAACAACACAGCAATGGAAAATGAAAGATGCGACACGTTGCACCTGGGTTTGAGTATTCAGGAACTGTGAGTAATTAATTTGTAGCATGAACAACCCACAATAAAGGTGGAGGTATTAGAAGATCTGTAGAACCAAAATATGTGGTTGTGTATTGCAAAAGAGTAGGTCGTCTGTGTATGTAACAAGCCACTGGTTTCTTCGAAGGGCACTTCTTGCACTTACATGATACAAAGTAGAAATGAAACAAACCCTGGGCTTTTGAGATTCTTTGGATTACATTTCCCAATGATACTCTGTCAATCGTCTAGAAAAATAGAAGGGAGATCTTCTCTTGTGTTGAGTCTGTTTAAATCTACAATATCACCAATTCTGTTTGTATATTGTATTTGCTCTTTGAGCTGGAGTCACGCACCGTTTATAATAAGTAACAAAGTCCGATTTATAATAAGTAACAATGATCACCCAAAGAGGAAGAAGTCTGGTGCATTCTGGGAAATATGCTCTAAATACGAGGGATAGATCATTTCAGGTTAGTAATTAAGGTCTTAAACACTGATAAACCATTTGTAAAAGAAAATTAAATGGCATATTCATAATAAATTGGGTCGATTGAGGGGTGTTTATGCTCTAAACAATGGGTTAAATGTATTCTTTTTAATATTAGTTAAGTCGTGAATGCATTATTATATGTCGCTGTTTAGTGAATCCATTCCAAGGTCATTCCGTGAGTCCTAAGAATGTTCTTTGTATGAAATTCACTGCCTGCAGCCGTCATGTTTGCAGATAATATATCGAAGAAAAATAAAACCCCAAAAATGTTGTTCTAAAAAAACAAAACAAAACAGGTTTTACCAAATTTTTTAAAACAAAGGTAAGAAACTGCTCATGCCTTTTCCTCCCAGGTATCGCCATTTGTGACAGTGATTTGTTGATTTATTATTATTCAGATTATTGGGAGTGTTCCTATTTTTCATGCAAAATAAACGGCATAGAAACAGGGCGAGTAAAAGTTTGCTCTTAATTGCCATAAAAGGTTTGGGGTAAATACCGTGGAAACCAATGGATTGTCTATGTGGATTGCTCCTTGTCTAGCACTTTAACCCCGTGTAATCTGAATTTGGAACTATGAAACCATAAATCCGAATATAGAAATATATCTAATAATCAACCTTAATATCACTTTACATGTTTTCCATCCTTCCCCAGTGCACTGTTGGTTGCAGCGGTGTTTGACCGTGATGTGAATTGCAGAAGGGCAGCCTCTGTAAGTAAATCTCTCTTTTCTGATGGCTTTAACTTGTGACATGTCATGCTTACTCAGAATGCATTTCCATGGTTTATTTTCATAATTATGTAACACTGTTATTTTGAGAAAAAAGTCCCGTAATTAGTTACCTGTTCTACTTTGTATCATTATATGGTACACCAGTCCCCCCAGCAACTCAGAGATGAATTGTTTAACAGTTAGGTCTATCCAGTTTAACAACTTTGGTGTTCTTAAAGTTTGCCTCTAGCCATGGCATGCTGTAATCATAGCTGCGGGCTAGCATTGCTCTCTGCCTGCTCTGGGCTTGACCCTAATTCTCCCGCAGATTAACCTGTGTGTTGAATGCTGTACAAGCTGATCACTTGTAATGAACGGTGCTTGTGTGCCTGTTTGTAATCTCTCACCTTTTCGCATTCAGATCTGTTCTTTCACGTAGTCTCATTGTCTGCCTGCTATAAAGCTTTCATTGTACATACACAGTGCATTGGACTTGACAGTATCATTAAGGTATTAGCTGAATAATTGTATTGCCCACTTTTCTTCACTCACCCATCTCATTGCTCAGTGGTCTTTCTACGATAAAATATGATTTAAGACAGGCCCAAATTAAATCCATGTTCTGCTCTTATCAGATGTTTATACTAATACATTACTTATTGTAATATGATAGTCTATTAATATTAGAGGGACATACCTCTGCCAACTAAAATAAATAAATCACTGTTTGTTAGGTATACCCCCAATGAAAACATGCATGCATTTAATTATCTAAAATCAACGTGCAAAAGTTGCAGATCTTTTGTGTGCAGCCTTTGCAAGCAGCCTTTGCAAACTGCCCTTTCTAACACTGCCTAGACTTTGTGACTGTCCAATCACAGACTTCCCAATGCAGCTCAATGAGAAGTCTTTGCAAGGCAGGTGCTTTGGGCAATTGCTGCCTCTAAACAACCAGGAAGTAACAGGACCCGTTGTCTGATTGACAGCCAGGGGGTGGAACAAGGTTAATTTATAAAAATGCCAGTTTCTGTTGAAATCTAAATTCTAAAAAAATTAGGAAAAAGAGGACACACTGGTCACACATAAAGCACTTGAGCAAGCTAAAGTGTTTTTGTATTTGAAGTGTCCCTTTAAATTCAGGACGCATGATATAAAGGAAAGCTAAAGAAGGAGTAGGGCAGGGAGGCTAAGGCAGGCCTGGCGTGGGGCAGGGAGGCTGAGGCAAGTCCAGCATGGGGCAGGGAGGCTGAGGCAAGTCCAGTGTGGGGCAGGGAGGCTGAGGCGGGCTTGGTGCGGGGCAGGGAGGCTGAGGCGGGCTTGGCGCGGGGCAGGGAGGCTGAGGCGGGCTTGGCGCGGGGCAGGGTGGCTGAGGCGGGCTTGGAGCCTGGCAGGGTGGCTGAGGCAGGCTTGGCGCCTGGCAGGGTGGCTGAGGCGGGCTTGGCGCCTGGCAGGAAGGCTAAGGCGGGCTTGGTGCCTGGCAGGGAGGCTGTGGTGAGGCTCGGCGCATTCCAGGGAGGCTGAGGTGGGCTAAGGCGGGCTCAGCGCAGGGCAGGGAAGCTGAGGCGGGCTCGACGCGTTCCAGGGAGGCTGAGGCAGGCTTAGGGCAGGGCAGGGAGGCTGAGTAAAGATTTGCTTTGGTATTGTGGAACAATGGTCTAAGAAAAGAATGTGAAATTATCTTTTCTAAAGGTGAGGAGTGGACCTGCTGTGTGTGCAGGTGTCGGTTTGTTCCTCCATTTCATGTCACATGCTGGACCAGTAGCATCTGACAAAGACAGCGAGAAAAAAGCCCTGCAGGGCTCCACAAACAATGTGTACTTTATTTCAGAATGTAAAGCCATGGGTCATTTATACCGCAGCCTGTTTGTTTTGAATTCATCGCCTGGTGTTTGGTTATAAGCAGAGGCGTCTCATTTTCCCTTGTTTGTTCTCTGTTTTCTCCAGGCAGCCTTCCAGGAGAATGTGGGACGACAGGTACTGTAACTTTCTTTGTGTAATCTTGTTTAACCCATTTTGTGCTGGATGAACAGATTGACAATGCAGACCCACCCCTCTAAATTTGTTTCAAAATGTACTACAATCGGGTGATGAACTTACCCAAAAATTATGTAGATTACATATGAACATCTCAATGCATCCTTCTGGGTAATAACCCAACTCTAAATGATGCTTCATGCACAACTTACATTGAGTAAGACTGAAACATTGCTTCATTAAAAAACATTGCTCTGTGCATTGCATACATTACATTACAATGAGGGATTCTGGTAATGACCTAACCACAAATCACGTAGCACGTACGGCTTATATTACAGTAAAGGATTCTGGGTAGTGGCCTAGCTACAAATCAAGCTTACATTGAACCATGGGGTTCGTTATAACTCTTACCACAAATGGTAAACCAATGGTAAATTAATAGATTTAGAGTAAATATCTAAATTAACCCAAATAATGCCATGTATAATATGTAGTGCCCATTACAGTGAGACATTCTGAGTAATCGCATAACAAATTATGCTTCACATTGATGTTACATTGGATGATGTCTTTCTGGATAACAAGCTTACTGCAAGTATAATGTACCTTGCATGTAGACTGAAAATGTCTGGTTAAACACACATGTACATAGCCTTTCCTTTAGATAAAGGATTATGGGCCTTACTTTGATCCATTAATTGCATACAGAGTATCTGTTACAGAGGAGGACTGTGGGTAACTATCAATCCACAGAATACAATGCTTTAACTGCAGCTGAGGATTATGGGTAACCACCTACTCTAGCCTATAATCACACAGCATTCAGAAACCACACTGGAGCTCGGAATTAACTACCTGTAAAACCTTCCCTGCTGGTGTACTATGTGTAACTTCCTTCTCTAAATCACTTAAATCACTTTGTTTCTGTTAATGCAGCTCTAGCCACACCGTACCTTGCTGTGACTGACACAGCATGCATGAAGAAAATGTTTCATTTTCAATCAGATCTTACCTTGCTTTAGAAGTATTTGTCTCCTGCTATGTGAATGGAACGTTAATCACACAAAGGAGGCTCCTGCAGCCCTAGGTGGCTATTAACAGAGCAGGAGAAAATAAATTCTAAATTAAAAATAATGTGCAATAAAGGAAGTTTAAACATTCAATGTCACTTTACAGGAAGTATTTAGGAAGGCTGTGTAAGTCACATGCAGGGAGGTGTGGCTAGGGCTGCATAAACAAAGAGATTTAATGCCTAAATGGCTAAAAATTGAACAGTGAAACTGCAGGGGCATGATCTATACACCAAAACCGCTTTATTAAGCTAAAGTTGTTTTAGTACCTGTAGTGCAAGGCCGGACTGGCCCACCGGGATACCGGGAACTTTCCCGGTGGGCCGTCGGCACCTGGGACCGGGCAGGCAGCTGGCTGTTCTGTCTCTGCTCCCCCTCCCCAGCGCACTGCTTATATGACGTGATATTCCGGCCCCGGTCTCATTAAGCAGTGCGATGGGGAGGGGAAGCAGACAGATAACAGCCAGCTCTCCCTGCTGCCGCCAAAAGAGCTCCCCCTGCGGCCGCCAGAAGAGCCAGCTTCCCCTTGCGGCCGCCAGCACACAGGTAGAAATTATGTGTGTGAGTGTATGTGTGTGTTTGTGTCATGGTGTGTGTGTGTCTCTGTGTCATGGTGTGTGTGTGTGTGTGTCATGGTGTGTGTGTGTCTGTGTCATGGTGTGTGTGTGTCTGTCTGTGTCATGGTGTGTGTGTGTGTGTGTCTGTGTCATGGTGTGTATGTGTCATGGTGTGTATGTGTCATGGTGTGTGTGTCTGTGTCATTCTGTGTGTGTGTCTGTGTCATTCTGTGTGTGTGTGTGTCTCTGTGTCATGGTGTGTGTGTGTCTCTGTGTCATGGTGTGTGTGTGTCTGTGTCATGGTGTGTGTGTGTCTGTCTGTCATGGTGTGTGTGTGTCTGTCTGTCATGGTGTGTGTGTGTCTGTCTGTCATGGTGTGTGTGTGTCTCTGTGTCATGGTGTGTGTGTGTGTGTGTGTCATGCAATGTGTGTCTGTGTCATCGTGTGTCTGTCTGTGTCATGGTGTGTCTCTGTCTGTGTCATGCAATGTGTGTGTGTGTCTGTGTCACGGTCTCTGTGTCATGGTGTGTGTGTGTGTGTCTGTCATGGTGTGTGTGTGTCTGTGTCATGCAATGTGTGTCTGTGTCTTTGTGTGTCTGTCTGTGTCATGGTGTGTGTGTGTCTCTGTCATGGTGTGTCTCTGTCTGTGTCATGCAATGGGTGTCTGTGTCATGTAATGTGTGTCTGTGTCACGGTCTCTGTGTCATGGTGTGTGTGTCTGTGTCATGTAATGTGTGTCTGTCTGTGTCACGGTTTGTGTGTCTGTCTGTGTCACGGTCTCTCTGTGTCTGTGTGTCATGGTGTGTGTCTGTGTCATGTAATGTGTGTCTGTGTCACAGTGTGTGTGTCTTTTTTAAGGTGTGTGTCTGTCATGGTATGTGTCTGTCTGTGTCACGGTGTGTGTGTGTTTCTGTCTGTGTCATGGTGTGTGTCTGTCATGGTATGTGTGTATGTGTGTTTTTACTCACCTTTTTTCCCCCCCCACGTCGTGCTGGTCTCCCCTCGACTGACCCTGCCTCTATGGCTGAGATCATCAAGCTTGATGATCTCAGCCAATCCGCACACATTAAGCTGTGTGTGTGTGTGTGTGCGCGTCTGCTAGTGAGTGGGCTTGCGTGTGTGTGTGCCTGCTACTGAGTGAGCTTATGTATATCAGTGAGATTGTTTCTCTATGAGGCTGTGTATCAATCAACTTGTGTCAGTGAGATTGTCTGTGTCTGCATGTGAGTATGCTTACTGTATAATTAAAAATTTTACTCTGAAAGGACCGATATTTTATATTGGGAAAAGCAATATATATATATATGTGTGTGTGTATATATATATAAAATCTATCATCTAGGGTGGCAAGACATAGCCTTACATATTACATGCAACAATATATGGCGCAATGACTTATGGGGCTGGCATAGATTTTTTTTTCCAGGGCTGCTTTGGAATCCCCAGTCCGGCCCTGCTGTAGTGTATCTTTAATATTAATATTATGCATCTAAAATCAGTCTGATTTGGGGCTTCTTACAAGCTGTTTACTAGATAGTTACCATAAGCTGTAACAATGAATGATGTGTAGTCTTTGGTGCACTTGCTTTTTACAGTTATTTAAGAAGTGAGTAGTCTGAAAAATGATCCTTGACGTTTCCTACAGCTTTGAGTTTTAGGGGATTGGGTTGGACTTTTCTCAACTTTTAGATGGTTTCTGCTACTGGGAAACTTCAGTGGAGGGCATCCATACTTTGTGAGGAATTTGTGTAATTTGCCAGGGAAATCCGTTAAAATTGCACGCAAGGAATCACTGTTGCATTTTTGATGAATAGTCCAAACATAGAAAATGCAGATGACTTTACCATTTTGCGCACACAAAAAAAGCGTGCTCAGCTTTGGTGCAATCTATAAATTTTGCTGTAAATAAGCAGGAATTTCTTTTACATTAATCCATAAACGTGGCAATTCTGCTGGCATACTGAGCCATGTTGGCAGTGGTTATGCTACAAAATGGTTGCTGAAGTTATAGTAGTGGGGATTGCTTTTAACTCTGGCTAACATAGGACTGTCCTCTGTTCTGTAGAAAATACAACGGCTTTCTTTTTGTCCCTGCAGGGTACGTTCCCACACGGCATTGACATTGTAACCACAGCAGATTACTTTTCAGTTGGAAGCCGAGCAAATTGTTATTTGAATATAAGGTATTTTGTAACTGATGTTTTTTGTATAGTAAGTGTTTCTTTCTGCATAGAGATCACTTTATAGTATTTATATTGCAGAATGCACATTTCATGCATGGATAAATATGATAGATATTTGTCAGTGTCCCTATAGAAAAGTGTTATAAAATGGATAAATCATCGTGGTAACCAGCAGATATCAGAAGGTACAGTCCATTGGTGATTATTCCACTTTTACACCTTTGCACCACTTTTCAGATTATGAAATTTTGGTAAATCTGCCCCATTGTTACCTTAAAAAGTACCTGATATGTTTTCACAGTTTAATAAGGACACGCTCTGTCTTTACAGTGTGTATGTTGCTGGCTTCCCAGAGTACTCCAAGTCGATGATAGATCACCTTGTGGAAATGAAAATTAATCACTGGGACAGGTTAGTATGCAAATATACATCTGGTTATATTATTATATAAGATATTATTTTATAATAACATTGTGTTAGTACACAAATATATTCATGTGCATTCATTGGAGCATGTGCTATACAAGATAATTCTCCTTGGTTTATGTAAGATTAGTGGCTTCTGGTAACCAAAAACATTTAGTCATCCAAATTTGTGGCAAATGTTCTGTTTTAAACACGTACCTCTTTTTTTGTTATGTGCCAGATACAGAGGGAACATGCAGCCAACATTTATTAGCAGACAAGACCAGGCATTAACATAATTCTCTATTTCGCAGCCAATGTATGGGCTTATTTTGTAGTTTGCGGTACTTGTGGAATTGTTAATATATGTAGGCGTCACTTGGACAGAAACCATACAAGCGTTCACAGGGTTTTGGAACAGGTGCCCCTTCCCAGTTTTTGCGGTGTTGGTAGGGGGAGGGTTATGCCGGTATAAGTGAAAGGTTGACACGGCAGGGTTAAACTTGAACCTTTAAAACCAATGAGCTCTATCAAGTATTTGCAAACATAATTTCTGGCCAACAAGAACCCAATTCCAAATCAGGACAAATCTAACTGGATCTGGGTCAAATTGGAGAAATGATTTGCTCTAATAATAAATTAACTAAAATTACAATTAAGATCAGTCACACAGAACCAGCAGTCTAATGTTTCGAAGAGATCGCTCGTTGTTTATGGAGGTAAAATAATTTCTATTTATTGCACACTCCATAAAGCACAGGTGCTCCTGTAGAATATACAGTTTTACACAACAACAGTTAGACTAAACCAGTAGCAGCAAGCCATGCACCATTACACGATTTGTTATTTGAACACAGTGTATGTTTACAGTAACTTTGGGTGGTCTTTGGAGTTGGGTTCTAGTGCACTTCCCCCAGATACTGCCCTTTCATATCTAGAACTGCACCTGGTAATACAGTGTTTGTGTCAACAGTCTGCTAATTGACTTCAAAGCCAAGGGAGGCTGCCAAATTAACACTGACCCCCCAGGCATCAAAGGAAGATGCTGCCCATGTTTATGTGTTTACACTTACCTGCTGAAGCCCTATCATCTATAGCACCAAGGGCAGTGTAATAGAAGATATGCCTTGCTGCCCATGTTTATATGTTTACAC
Organism: Pelobates cultripes; assembly: GCA_933207985.1. Classification (NCBI taxonomy): domain Eukaryota; kingdom Metazoa; phylum Chordata; class Amphibia; order Anura; family Pelobatidae; genus Pelobates; species Pelobates cultripes. The sequence goes on from OW240916.1 coordinate 19,650,100, forward strand.
TTACCTGTTGTAGCCCTATCATCTATAACACCAAGGGCAATGGAATAGAAGATATCACTGACTTTCTTTGTTTCCACTCTGGTTAAATGTAACCCAGACACAGTGTTTTGTGGCATCAAGGGATTGAGTGAGTTAACCTCATGTGAATATCTACAATTGTCTTATGAAATTAGACAACCTGGTAGCTGGACATTTCCAATTATAGAGAGCCATCATTGTATAACCTGTTTAAGATTTTTGGGGATGCTGAGATTACTAGCTGTAAGCCTATGCCATGCCACCCTGCTCTGCTGTTAGACACACGTGGCCTGTAAAATATAACTGCAAAAGGATCTTCCTAGCAGGTGGAAGAAGCAACATTTTATTCAGATTTACTGCTTCTGAGCTGTGTTTATCAGTAGGTGATATTGGTAATAAATGGTGATTTTTGGTTCAAGAAGGCATCCTTGTAAATCAAAGTTCATTCCCAGGGCACTCAAAGGTTTGTCGGGGAACCGGCAATGCAAAAATATTGGGAATAGGTAATCATGTCATGACCAACGTGAACTTTGTGAGTACGACAGTCAGCCCTTTTTATATTACAGTTCCATGCAGGAACAGAGTGACAAGTCAACTGTGCTCAGACAGAAACCAGACAAACAGGTGGAGCATGATCTACCAAGCTATGGGGGACTGTCATGAACAGTCGGGAGGTCACTGAAGGTGACTGCTCAGCTATATAATGCTGGTCCTACCTGTCTCCTGGATGGCAAGCCTATCTAACTTATACTTACATAATCCATAAATCATGCAATTTATACCCCAAACACAGATATAAGTAAATTCAGTTACCTATAAAGAAATATATGAAAACACATACAGTGACTTGGAACATAATATTAACACCCCATAATTTAATATTGCTACCGTATATCACTCATTATGTAGGTTAGAATTTGCATAACCTGATACAGTTTAACAGTAGCTCTCTGTGGAATTTGCACACGTTTTATGTAATTTATGTGTTCATTATATTATTTACTGCAGTATTCAGTCTAAAACCAAAGGCTTTTCTATGCTGTCGAATATGGCGTGCCTCCTTGTCCTGCCGAGATCAATGCCTACACAGAATGCAAACGCGTTATTTAATATGTAATATTCCCACACGTTTACAAATATAAATGTAGTATTCATTAATATTTTCCAAACATTAAAAACACTCTTGTTTTTATCATTGGACTGGGGGACATATTTTCCTGTTGCACACATTATGTCCTTTCTTTTCCTCTTCCTCACCCCCGTCTATATTATTCCCAGAAAGTGAGGAGTGATTTGGGGAAATGTCTTTCTTCTCAGAGGAGCTATTGTTAAGTTGCTCAAACTTTAATATAGAGAATGGAGATTTGTGTTTTGTTCTGCAGCAATCCTTGCAAATCCCAATCTCCCAATATAGAAACAATTACATATTTTACTGGCTAAATTGCCCAGTGTGTTGTTATATGAATGTCTGGAATTGCTGACCACTTCATGTGACTATTAATAAACCTACTTCCATAGATTTCTAATACTGAACACTGTGGCCTCACTAACTGGTCTGCAAAAAATAAATAAAAATAAAATTATGTCATTACATTTCTATATTAATCATGCAGGTCTATTTTTATATCAGTGAGGTTAAATATGTGTTCCTTTATTGGGCACCGAAAGGACGTTTATCTTAGAGCAACCTGTTTTACGGTCCATTAATCTCTGTGCATGGACTGCAGAAGAATTTATAGAGAAATATTTGGGTTAGGAAATATGTTCTCCCAACAATTACGATTGTAATTTTATTTCAAATTATTTCACACACCTACATCAGTGGAAATCTGATTATGTAGCATTTCGATGATGGATTAACGCTAGCCTGTTGTTCCCAGGAGGGTAACATATATATTGTTGAGTTTTCTCTATATATTATTTTGTAGGTGGTTTTCAATGTGTTATTCAGTTGTGAAACTTCCCTTCCATAAATAGCTGAGATTAGGGCACAATTTTTTAATGAAACTGGCAGTAACATCCCTCAAATGCAGAAGTGTGATGTTCCTATTTTTTGTTTTGTGAGTTTTAGTTAGAATTTGCTAATTTTATAGGTTTTCATCAACAGATTTTATCCCTTTAGACCCAGTAAGCACCAATAGCTACTCTTCTTTTTTCTAACCTATTTACGATTCCAAACTTTTTAAAATCCTTGCAATTTTATGAGATGATTAAAACATGTTTGTTGGGGTAATTTCATTTGTGTTTTATGTTTGTACAATACTTCATTATTCTTGAGAGAAATAAATAAGGATCGTTATAAACAGATATATTTTCCAATCGCCATGGAAATTTCCCCATCTCATATTTAAAAATCGTTCTTGTCTTTTTTTCAGTGTTATACGCGAGCTGTCAACCAAAGCTTTGCATAATCTCACGCCCATTGCGCCAGATTATATGAGGAGCGACGGTGAGTAGCTTAATTTTCTTTCCATTTCAGTGTAATTGCTGCAAAGTTGATTGATGCAGTCATCTTGAACCAACTTTCTGATTTACAGTGTTGCCGCGACTCCTTCCCTTGGCCACAGGATCGGACTTGCATACTCGTCACGGTGCAATCTTGGCCTGTGCAGAGATCACGCACGCCTTGTACAAGCTCACTGTAAAAAATGACAGGTATAGTGTATTTTGAGAGATTTCTAACAGGCGGCTACAAAAAGAGTAATAAACCCCTCTTATTAATCCCTAAAGACCAATTATGTTCTATGCCTTTAGTAAATCCCTCTCATTACCTATTAAGAATTAATGACATGCTGAGTCTTCAAGATTCTGTAGATTCATGTGATAACCTTGTCCTATAGTACTCCAAGCTTTAAAGAGCCATACTATGGCTAAATCGCCATGTTTAGCGTTTGTACAGGACAGGGATTGACAATATATGCAGACCATTAGCTCTTGAAGACCTACAACAACAGTGTGTTGTGGTGGGGAGGCTTTAGAGCTGTGGTTTTTTGGCACCCTTTAAGGGCCAGACTGTGTTTTTAAGATTGTTAAAGGGTTATTAAGGGAGCAATAACATGGCTTATAGTAACCGTTCAGATATCTTGAGTGTAATATAATAGCAGCAATATACAGCGTGTAATGTGATTGCATCGATATAATAGTTGATATACTGAATACAATATAATTACAATGTTGATGTGCTAAATGTTTTGTATTTACTTCATCTTATCATTATTAACTTGCATATTCTGACATTTTAAGACCAGTGACTGATTACTTGGACAATGAAACCTTATTGGGATTAATCAACATCAATCAAAAGGTAAAGACATGTTCTTATTTCTAGTTATCAGTTGCATTGTCTGTCCTTTACTGAAGTGTACACTGAATTATCTAAATTTGAAAACAGAACAATCAGGGCTCAGTGTAAATCTACCTTCAAAATGGCAGCATAAATACATCAACAAACCTCAAATGTCTGTCTTGTCAAACGTGATCTTCAAGGGCAGGCACCCTGCTGCTGGCTTACAGTTTCTTTAAGTAACATTAATCGGATTCTATAGTGCTAGAAATACAAATCCGTATTCCTAACACAATAGTGCCTCTGGTCCCAACCTCCTTCTCGTTCCTCCCGCGCTTGATTGGCACTCCACCTTCTTTGATGTCATCAGATGGGGGGATCTAATGTGCATGCGAGGCGAGCACTGTGAGCGCGTTAGACTCTCCCCATAGGAAAACATTGCATCAATGCTTTTCTTATGTGGATTTTAATGACGCTGGATGTCCTCGTGCAGAGCTTGAGGATGTCGAGCATCAGAGGACCTAGGGTCCGGTAAACTCCCGGGAAGCTCCTCTAGTAGCTGTCTGGTAGAGGCTGCTTTAGTACTACAATGTAAATATTGCAATTCCTATAACACTGTAATGTTTTACATTGCAGGACTAAGTGGGACAGGGACACTGTGAGCTGAAGTGGTCTAGGTGCCTATAGTGTCTTTTTAAGTGTGCAGTTAGACTGTTGCCATCACAGACCTGATCATCTTTTTTACATGACTGCTATTTTATACTTTATATTTATTTTATTCTCTGACATCTTTTATAAATGGTGCAAGACTATGAAAAGGCCAACATACATCAATAGGCTATAGAATCATTTGTGGTGCGAACAAGATCCATTCTATGTTATATATAACTCATAACATGGGAGAACCTATTCAGAAGCAAAATAATCCATTAAATGGATTCAGGGCAGCCAGCAGGTAGCTCTTCTGTGTCCATTGAACTACAACTCTTATTGGCTAAGACTAGATGCTCACTGTGATCATGGGAGATGTAGTTTTACGAGTGGCTGGTGTAACGTGAACTTTTTAGGCCAGGGGTGTCAAACGTATTTGTTCTATTTAGGCAACAGTTTCACTTGTCTGATGTGATAATATGTGCATGCTTACAAAACGAGCTTTAGAACGTCCCAGTTTATGCTTTCAGTTATGGCTGATTGAAATTTAACTGCAGGGAATGAGCAATTTTACACAGGATTGTCAGCACGATAACCAGATGTAAAGCAAACCCATTTAACTTTGTGCTTTTTTTTTTTTTTTGCATGTTTAGCAATTATGTATGTAGGCGTGTAGGCGATATGAAAATTTTTTTTTATTAAAAATAGTGTGATTTGAAGTAGCCATCTTTTTACACTGATGTGGATACAAAATAATATAGTACAGTGGTGTCTAAGAGCACCTGTCTTATTGGCCGATATATAGATAATGTTAGTCGAACAAGAAAGCTATCGCCAAACATCACTATTGTGGCGGTCTACCAAGGTATCACCACCACGGATACCCCATTTCCCATAGAAACAGCAACTAATTTCCTCAGGCAAAATATCACTGGTGTAGAATAACCCCCCACTCATGAGCCAAGGCTTAATGCTGGGTAAAGACTGATTTTAATGGAAGTACAGGCATCAAATGTACACAGTCCATAAACTCCTATGTGCCTGTGCCTGTGCCTGTGCCTGTGCCTGAGATATAATTGAGTCAGTAAATATACTAAACTCAATTATCTCCAGTACAGAAAAATGCACAATTTTGCAACACACCAGAAGTATCCCCCCAAAATACAGGGAAACCACACAAAAATTGATCATCACTGGATAGTTTGGATCTGGGTGAACAGTATATCCAAAAATCACCCATTCGGTAGTTTTGAATCACCATCGCAGGGAAGTTCTGACGGGCCTGCCACAAGGAGTAAGCCCAAAATAGTTCCATGGAAATGGTAGCAAGAGCCGGTCTCTGTTCGTGAGGTTTTGTACGAAAACCACATAAGATAGAGGAAAACTGGTTAGTGTAGAATGCTCCCCATGTTCGGTAGTCTTTAACTCCCGACGCCGTTCGTATAGGTGAACTGGAACGGGCCGTAGTTCCATGGGGACCTGTGTTCGCGGGAGTATGTGGCTGAAATTAGTTCAAGGCACTCAACGACCAAGTCCCGCTGCCTGCGTTCGGGAGACAAGATGGCCGCCATTCATTGTTTCAGCAACGTGCGTTCGCATGTACAAAATGGCGACCATCCATTGGAACATTCTATTAATGATTTCCTTTGCGTTTTTCGTACAGATACAGAACCGAACCGAACAAAATAAACTAAATGAATGTAGACACAAACAAAATAAACGAAAGGAGTCGAAAGTGATGGGGATATTTCTTCACAACTATAATAGGCAGATTAAGGTTACTTTGATAAAACAATTTTTCATATTTGCCTAGATTAGGTGGGATTGATGTTGCGGATATCCACATTTCCGATCTTGTAATTTAATACTGAGTTCATGTGAGAGATCTAAGGTAAATAGTTCCTAATAACAATGTTTTTTACGAATATCAGTTGATTTAAAATTAAAACTTTTTTTTTATATTTTATTCAGTAATATGAAGATGGTGACGAATTTAATGAGTTTAAATCAAAACAAATAACTGAATAAATTTAAACTTTTGTGCAATTCAATTAATGAGAGCGGCAACTGAAATATGACAGTAATGAAGCCAAGCTGTTCTATCTGATGGGATCACAAGATGAATCCTATTTAGATTCTTTTTATTTGCAGTAGCCCTGTAAACAACTCTCTGCTGTGTTTGTGAGACTCTATGGCTGGGTTTCGTTACTGAAAATACCTGCATCCCCAGGGCAAGATTTACATGTCAGGCACCTGTAGGTTCAAAGTTTAAAGGCGTCCCCTGCTCCCCAATTCCCAAAAAAGGCATATAAATAAGTGTAATGAATTTATTAACGGGCGTTGCAGGTTTAAAAACATCTAAATAACATATTCATATTTGACAACTGCATATCTGCATATGCTTACTTGTAATGTATGGTGTTTGAATTTGTGAGAATGATTGTATGCAGCTGTGTAATTGCATTTCAGGGTTAATGGAGCAATACAGTGTCAGGAACACAAACTTATATTCCTGACACTGTAGCTGTAAAATTATTATTATGATATTTATAGAGCGCCATCAAATTCCGCAGCGCTTTACAATGGGTGGACGAACAAACATGTAGTTGTAACCAGACAAGTTGGACACACAGGAACAGAGGGATTGAGGGCCCTGCTCAATGAGCTTACATGCTAGAGGGAGTGGGGTAAAATGACACAAAAAGGTAAGGATAGTATTAGACTAGTGACAGTTGGAGAAGAGGAATCAGTCAGGAGCTATTAACAGTTTAATTGATACGCTTTTATGAAGAAGTGGGCTTTTAATGATTTTTTGAAGGAGTGGAGACTGGGTGAGCATCTAACGGAGGAGGGAAGCGAGTTCCACAGGAACGGTGCAGCCCTTGAGAAATCTTGAAGGCGAGCATCAGAGGTGGGAGTACAGACAGAAGATAGACGTAAGTCCTCAGCAGATCGTAAGGGCCTAGACGGGACATACGTGTGTATAAGGGAAGATACATAGGTGGGAGCAGCATTATGTAGAGATTTGAAAGCAAGAACCAGAATTTTAAATTGAGCTCTATATTTTATAGGAAGCCAATGTAGGGACTGACAGAAGGGTGAGGCGTGGGAGGTGCGGGCGGACAGAAAGATGAGCCTCGCTGCCGCATTCATTATGGACTGTAACGGCGCAAGTTGGGAGCACGTAAGACCACTGAGAAGTGGATTACAGTAGTCAAGGCGAGAAAGGACAGTGGAATGGACCAACACCTTAGTCGCATCTGGCGTTAAGTAGGGGCGGATGCGCGCAATGTTTTTGAGATGGAAATGACAGGATTTGGCGATAGATTGAACATGAGGCTTGAAGGAGAGGTCGGAGTTAAAGGGAACACCTAGGCAGCGAGCCTGCGTAAAATCAACATTTGCGTCCCTAAAAGGCTTTGAACTCATCTTTATTCCAGTGCCTCATGGGGCCCGTCGTGGCTGGCTCCGCCCTCACGCCGCCTCCTTTACTGAGATCATCAAAACTGACAATCTCAGCCAGTCCAATGCTTTTCAATAGGAAAGCATTGGAACGCTATTGCGCATGCGGGGCTAAACGCTGCGCCAATCAGCATCTCCTCATGGAGAGGCATTGATGCACCAGGCACACAAATCTCCTGTTCCCTTGTTATATCGCTCAGTACTCAAATGTGATGCTTCCCTATTAGATCATCTCCACTTCCTGCTATGGACACACATCTCCTGCTCGTCATGCTAGATCACTAAGAACAAAGGTATATTTATAAATAATATAATGGTATAAAGGCTTTTTAAAATGAAATTCTGTGTTGACTGACAATTTCTGTAGCAAAACTGCTGCCATTAAGATGTACATGCATTTAAAATGGAGAAAAATAAAATGTCTATCTTTTTTATTCAACAGAGATTGTTCTTTATCGTGTCTGATTACTCTAACATGTTGCGTTTTTTCCCCCCAGCTCCAGGACCGCCAGTTATACAGGTAGGATGATACACAAACAACCTGTGTTTTCTTTTTCCCAAGCATGGTGCAGAGATCTAATAAAAAAAACAGTTCTTTGTGGCCTTGTCATTAGTCCACGTTAGAATTAGTCAGTGTAAGAATTCTTTATTTTCCCTTAAATATTTCTTCACGTGCAGAATTTGCAGATAATACTCTGCAGAAGGAAAAGTTGGCACATCGTGGAAAATGTTCTGAGTCCAAAAACAGATTCATGTTTCCACTTAGGTGGCCTTTTGTGGCCCGTTGTATGAAATCACACCTGATTGCTTTGTGTCTAGGGGGTACACTGCTTGGTTTCTTTGTGTATTGGGCTCCAGCTGGCACTTCAGAGTCACACCTACCTGCTTTGTGCATAGGGAGGTACGGTGCTTGTGGTTCCTATGATACCTTGTGCCCCAGCTCACAGTATGGAGCCACACTGGCTCACTTTCATTTCACTGGTTGGTCTCATAAAGCATGGAAGCAACTAATTGTGTATGTGGAGTTTATATCTTTTTGGAGAGGAGGGGGGAATTGTTGATACACCTTGAACGCTTGGGGCATCGTTATTGTCAGCTGTTACATTAGTCTGGGGAATGAATTGCATGTGAATATTTAGTGCACACGAAAAGATGCCTTAGGTGTTACTGTACAATATTGGCAAACAAACAGAAAAATAAAGAGAAGGCCCTTGGAATCTTATTTTATCTGCTTTGCCATCTGTATTGTCTGCACACGTTGGCTACTGCGGGACCCACATTGGGGATCAGTATGAGACGAGAGGGTTTGAGCGTGGCTGGGGGTACAGACAGTGCCCGTGTTTGTGATTGAATACCTGTGTCATCCATGCGCAGGAGATATAGTGTCCTGGAGCTTGTGTTATGCGAACAACGTGAGCTATGAGGAACTAGTGGCTTGTTTACCTGCAGGGAGGGAAAACCCTCTCTCTGCTCATACTGTAAATAAGCACTGGAGGCAAAGATATTTACTGCTAAACACAGGCTATCAGACAGGCTGCAACCATACTTACTGGTGTAGTGATCAAACTATTGCAGCAAACAGATATATTTTGAGGTTTTCTCTTTGATCTTCTGATCCCGGGTCAGATTTTGTTTTATCCTTAGGTTTTTTTTATTTATTTTTTATAAAGAGTGAGGAATATAAGTATATGTACATTTTAAAGGGACACTGGATGCATCATAGCTGCCTACCTTCTTGTGTATTTCTGTTACCTCTTATAACTGCTGCCTTTGCAAAACTTACTGCACAATTGTGCTTTTCACAGAGCGCAGAGTCCCCACTATTTGTGACAGACTTACGGTACTTGTTACGTTTTTCTGCAAGAGAGAGTATATGTTTGCTTCATTATCAAACTACATTCATGGGGGGAAAAAAACCCCCATCCCCGCAGCTTCTACTAGCTACACTGTAAGCTAATTTATCATTACTGTAATGTTTTTACAGTATTAGTGTAGTGTACATTTACATAATTACAATTTGTTAGTTTATATTATATACTCAGTGCTGGCCAACAAAATGACAGCACTAGGATTGGCTGACAAAGTTTAGCTACTTCCTGGAGAGTGTCTCCATCAGAATACATCATTCTTTGGTGGTTACACAAAATACAGGGACTTTAAAAGTGTGTATTAAAAATAACCTTTAAGCCGACTGGCCATCATGTGGAAAGTAAGGTGATCTTTATGGCAAGTGTGCATCTTTGTCTTTAAGATTGAGTTTCCTTTGTAGTTGTGGATGTGGGGAGGGACCTTGTGTCAGACTGTCATTTGTTGTACGTTTCTAAGATATTTTATGGGACTAGCTCATGCTGTCACTGACAAAATGTGTAATGTGTTATTTTCACATCCTTAATGCCATTCAGGTATCATGTTATATTGCTGGGGGCTTAATGTAATTCTACCTCATACGTAAAGGAAAACTGTCATTTTTTTCATTATTATTATTGAAATTAAAATATTATATGTATTATTTTCCTCTGTGTTCATTTTGTGCTGAATGCATACAAGTTAAAGGACCACAAAAGGCACCTCGATGAATTGGTCGATGTACAGTGGCGCAGTTGTCTGTCATGTGACATTTGATGTCCATGAAGAACAGTCACCAAATGCTGCTCATAGAAAAGCATTAGATTTAAAAAAAGCATTAGATTTCCTTTTTTAAAAACAAACAAACCCCCCACCCCCTTAATTTAGGGGTGGGGCCCTTAATCTAAATAGCATTATGAATGTAAGTGTGTATTCCTAACGCTATAGTGTTCCTTAGTTTAAAACATTATTTTGTGCACCTCTGTGGAGTCAGCCATATTTAGCCATCTTTGTTCAGAATCAAAATGTATCTGCTTCATTATATACATAACAATGTTGAGCATATGACTAAACAGGACTTAAAGGATCACTATAGTGTCAGGAAAACAAACCCGTTTTCCTGACACTATGTCATCCTTGGGGGACCCTCACCCTCAGGGTCCCCTTCCCGTGGCGCTGAAGGGGTTAAAACCTTTTCAGTAGCTTACCTTAAGCCAGCGCTGGGCGCTGGTGACCCCTCCTCCCCTACCGACATCAGCTACCGAGTGGAGTGGAATGCGCACGCACGGCAAGAGCCAATCGCGCATTCTAACAGTCCATAGGAAAGCATTTCTCAATGCTTTCCTATGGAAGTTCTGCACGCTGGATGCGAATTTCGCATCCAGCGTCGCAGAAGCGCTTCTATCGGCTGTCAGATAGATAGCCCCTAGAAACTGCTATGTTTACATGTGAAGGGTTAAAACCGAGCTGAAGTGGTCTGGGTGACAATAGTGTCCCTTTAACTATGACTGCCCCATACAGCAAAGCTAAGCCAGGAAATGCACTTAAAATAGGTATTTGCTTATATTACAACATAATAAACACATAGACTGTAATTCATGAAATATTTAACTTTAAATCTTACAAAATTATATGTTTTTCTTTAAACTCCACAGAAATGGCTTGTGTGGTAGCAATGGATGGGTGGAGTGCAGGTGTATCAGTGAATGTGTCAAACAGATCATAATGTTCGTTTTATAGAACTATAGATGGCTCATTAAACTTATTTTCTCTTATTTGTTTTTAAATGCACCAAAAACCTGAATCATCAGTGACGTAGCCTTGAGTACTGTGTCGTGTTTGCTACGAGTATTAAGTCTGATTATATCTGTAGACCCTCTCTGTTCTTTCAGTGATCATTTCTGTAAAACTCATGACAAAAGGCCTGTGTTGAAACAAAACCCTATTTCAAATTTCAGCAGTGTACACTGTAAACTATACACAATATTTACCTTATTTTCATTTACAGATTTCCAAGTAACATACTTAAAAGCAAGCTATAGTGCAATAAATATGAAGTGGTTTCCTAGCACTATAGTTATTATTATTATTATTATATTATTATTCTTTCAATGTCCCTATAAAGTGGACACATTTAACTTACGCTGGGGTTTTATTGAAGATAAAGCAACGTGCAAGTGCACTCTGTGCTAAAATAAACCGCCTGTTTCTTCTGCAGGGGTTTGGGCGGAGAGCTAATGCGACCCGCAGGTGAGTATTGGATGTCACTATAAATCACATTGAAACATTAATAGACCATTATTATAAATTCCCATGTGTATACTCATTACAGCCTTGTTAATAAGATTATGTTTATAAGGAAAAGTGAGTGGCCTTACACCTATTAACATAGAACACACATATCTACAAATTGAGGTAAAGACCTCTTAATAATCACCTTAACTACAATGAGATTTAGGTGTGTCTGGGTTTAAGGGTTTTGACAGGGTTAGGATATAGGGTTGACCATATTGTTCAGAGATGAGTACCATTTTACACTCAGGATGAATTGAGTGCCAGCTCTAACAATTATATTTTGAGCATTCGTATTAAAAATCTGTGTGAGTGATCATAAATGCACTGACTGCTTGAAATTATTATTGCCATTTATGTAGCGCCAACAGATTCCGTAGCGCTTTACAATATAAGGGGGGTGGGAGGGGCGGGGGGAATAATAAAAAAAACTTGCAGGTCCTCTCATTTCCTGGGCACGTTTATGCTGCTGGGCTGCACATGAAAAGTGATACTCTGTAGTTTGAAGAATTCATATGCTACAGGAAGGAATTAAATTAGCTGATCAAAGCAGTTTTCAGTTATTGATTCATCCTGCAGCCTGTGAAATCTGCATACTACAGGGCAGCACTTTTCATGTGTATCCCCACAGTGGTAAGATGTGAAATATTTCCAGGGAAGACACTCATGAAATCATGAATCGTGAAAGTTACAATTGTGGGAAATTCAAGGTGATTTTCAAATGTAAGGCCAATATAGCCCTTTAAAGTAAACACAGGATTGACTTGATCATTTTTTTCTAAATCCGCTATTTTGAATTTCAATTTGAGTTCCCAGCAATCCTCACTTGTGTGAATAACGCTGTCAGTGGACCTTTGGGCTCCACGCAATGCTGATAATGCTCATGTCTAATGTTTGCCAACTCACATACAATTTCACAATACCCATGTTTTGGAGCTACTGACTATCCACTACCATCCTCTGCTGAGCCTTACAGGGTGAGAAGTCAAGGTGAATTCTAAGTGAATTTCATATTTAAGGCTAAAGTAGCCGAAGTGGAAAGCATTTGCGTACTTTGAGAATTGTTACGGTTTTGCTCTTTTGGCCTTCAATTGGAAACTATCTTTGAATTACCACTGTAGCAAATAACCCTGTTGGTATTTTATTCAGTTATAAAATTACTGGGCTGTACATGAAGTCTTCAGAGTCATACATGTGGGTAGCCAGCTGTGTCCCCTCCCAAAATCCTCTGCGTTATAGAGAATAATGCAACTTAGCACTGATTATGTAACAGAAGCACAGTTTCCTATAACAGCCAAGAATCAGACCTATGGCATGTTTTTTTTAAATGATAAAAGATAATTTGTCACTAGAAATTGGACTCTCTTTTTTCTTCGTAGCCCTTGTATGGTCAGGGTGGACTTGCGTTACATTTTCTGAGCTGTGTGTGATGCTGTTGCCAGTAACCTATGTATGTACATTTCACCTTGTCTATTCCTACAGTCTGCTGTTTGATTGAAAAACTATCCCTGTCTGAAATACCACATCCAGGAAATGCTGTTAGTAAGTATCCAGTACCAATGTTTATATGAGTTTATGGGTATAGAATCAGCCACAACTAGTGTTGGTCTTGCAGTTTAGCTTTTAGTCCACTGCTAAGTGAGGAAAGTCCCTCTTTAAATAGCTCTAACCCCTCCCCCATTTGTCCAACCAATAGAAGTCGCTACTGATAGATGTAATGACTGGATATTGCCACTGGGATCTATTTCATTCACAGCTTATCTTTCAGAACTGTTCCAATGTTTGTCTTTTTATATATAAAGCTAAGAATTTGCACATTCCTTTGCAGGTGGATGGCAGTTGCTGATTAATGACACTTTAAAAAATCTTTACATGGTTTCCACTTCTTCTAGACCGGTAATAAAGGTATTGTCTTATTGCGGTTTGTGTAATATGTTTGGCCAAGTTTTAGGCATTGGCAGTGTAAAGATCCAAGACTGCAGAATAGCTGGGTAGGTGCAGACCCAGGCTCCCTGCTTGTTTCCCAGGACCGAAAGATGCCTAGTAGTATTTTCTATAACATGTCAGTGATGTGTAGACCTGAACCGTATGTAGTTATATGTCTGTGATCTGGGCATACACACTGTCATTATACTTAGAAACATGTCCGTTACCTTGATGTACATGCTCTGTTGATAATAATACTTAGTTTGCAGTATTCTATGGTGGCAGGAGGAAAATCAGTGGCGTTTCCTTCCTATTTAGGCTGCCTCCCTGTACACCTGCATCTATCGCACACCCTGAATTATGCCATGATTTGGGTAATAAAAGGAGATTGAGAGATTAAAATACAATTACTGTAGGCATTGAACAAAACACATGAAGTCACATGACTCCAAAGGAGTCATGTGACTTCAGACTAGATTTGTGCGTATCCAGCCTGCTTAGCATCGCCTCTGGAGGTTGTGTTTATTGAAAGATATACAAGACAGGGCTTGCATTATAATGGCTGTGCATTATGAAATTAGCCCCACAGAATATTTAGAAGCCAGAGACTATGTGTTTCCATCAAACTGTGTGTTACCTGGTAAGAAAAAAAAAAAAAAAAAGCAGTCAAGCAAAGAATCGAGGTATATCATTAAAACAGCTTTGTACCTAGAAGTACACATTAACTGCACATGTATCTAGCTAACTCTGCCCTTAATTCCATAACAGATCGTATGTGTGATGGCATCCACACTGTCATTACTGGTCTACACAAATGTCACATCTCAAAAAAAGAGAAATAATTTCAAAGGAAAACAAAATAAACTGTAAATAAACAGCCTTGTCTGCACTGGGAAACATATTAATCTCCTGCAGAACTGTTACATGCAAAATGCTGTTTATTACCCTGAATCTCAAGTCGGAACGGACGTTTTACAGCCAGTATAATATGTGGAGACCGTATTTAATGGCCCAGTGCAAAGCTGGATCTGTCATCCCTTTTAAAATACCATTCTGCTCTGACTCTAGGAAGCTGCTGTAACAGCCCTGTCTGCCTTGTGCAGTGCGTTTTATCAGGAGCAGGCTGGAGACGTCAGACCTGTTGTACAAGGTATGTCAATCTGTGATTTCTTAAAGGGGCAGCACTAATAACACATATGCAGACCAGCAACTACTGAAATTGAGCTATCAAAAACACCGTTACCTGTTGCACATCTTTGGCCAGCCCAACAGTTGCACCTACACGTTTGTTCAAATACACCAAATAGATACTACAAAGTCATACGTCCATGTTCGGTAAAGCAGTGCTGTAGCCTGGTTTGGAGAAATAAGCCCTTAAAAAGATTAAAGGAGGATTGTTGTGTTCCAAACTATTGTTGGGTGTTTCTCTTTGGGATTTGTCATACTTATTTAAAGTGCAGTCTCTAAACCGTGCGTGGACGCCTGCTATTAATATTTCTTGTGCCTATAAAACAATGTTTGACGTTGCAAATGAAAGCAATTATATTAAAGTGCTTTAATTTCTGAACAAACGCGTTGGGGAGCAGTGAAATAGCACAGCTGTTTTCTTAGTATGTTGGCTGCTGGGTTTCAATGTGCAGTGTGCCCTGAGCTCTGTATCTGTTTATTGGCACACGCAAACACTCATTTGTGGTGGTGCTAAACAGTAAACTATTTGCAAATCTGAAATTATTATTATTTTTTTGTTTGTTTATAAAGAAACTGGTGATGTAATGATTTAAACCTGTCCAACATTGTTCAATGGTAACGGTTACTTGAATGATATAAAACACGATATAGGTAGTTATCTGGCTATCTTGAAATCTATGGGGACAGTAATCCCACAAGCTTACAATCTACAGGAATGCTTCCTGTAAAGAGTCATCTAATGTTTACACTTCCTTTATTGCAACTTCTGTTGGATTTAGAATTTATTATCTCCTGTGCTTGCTAAACAGTACATGAGCCACCTGAATGTAATTAAAGTCCAATTTACAGAGCAGGCGATAAAAACTTGTAAAGTAAGTTAACATCTGATTGAAAAATGAAACCAGTTTGTTTTCATGCAGGGTGTGTCAGTCACAGCCAGCGGAGGTGTGGCTAGGGCTGCATGGACAGAAACAACACTGAATTAACTTCTAAATGGCAGAGAATTGAGCAGTTGAGGATTTAATTGATTTATTACTTTAGACAAAATCTGTTTAATAGAGTTGATAGCAGTTGCTCTTCATTTAAACTATGTCTGCACCAGAAGTAATTGTCTCAGTACAACTATATGAACGTGTACTGTCTCTTATTAGAACTATATCAGTATTCTGTCTCTTTTTTTATAGGTTATGACAGTAAGCCACATCACAGTGAAATGCCTCTCATTAGATCTGTATCACAGTGAGCTGCCTCATTAGATCTGTATCACAGTGAGCTGCCTCATTAGATCTGTATCACAGTGAGCTGCCTCTCATTAGATCTGTATCACAGTGAGCTGCCTCTCATTAGATCTGTATCACAGTGAGCTGCCTCTCATTAGATCTGTATCACAGTGAGCTGCCTCTCATTAGATCTGTGTCACAGTGAGCTGCCTCTCATTAGATCTGTATCACAGCGAGCTGCCTCTCATTAGATCTGTATCACAGTGAGCTGCCTCTCATTAGATCTGTATCACAGTGAGCTGCCTCTCATTAGATCTGTATCACAGTGAGCTGCCTCTCATTAGATCTGTATCACAGTGAGCTGCCTCTCATTAGATCTGTATCACAGTGAGCTGCCTCTCATTAGATCTGTATCGCAGTGAGCTAGGTCTCATTAGATCTGTATCGCAGTGAGCTAGGTCTAATAAGATCTGGATCACAGTGAGGTGCTTCTCATTAGATCTGTATCACAGTGAGCTGCCTCTCATTAGATCTGGATCACAGTGAGCTGCCTCTCATTAGATCTGTATCACAGCGAGCTGCCTCTCATTAGATCTGTATCACAGCGAGCTGTCTCTCATTAGATCTGTATCACAGTGAGCTGCCTCTCATTAGATCTGTATCACAGTGAACTGCCTCTCATTAGATCTGTATCGCAGTGAGCTAGGTCTCGTTAGATCTGTATTGCAGTGAGGTGCTTCTCATTAGATCTGTATCACAGTGAGCTGCCTCTCATTAGATCTGTATTACAGTGAGCTGCCTCTCATTAGATCTGTATCACAGTAAGCTGCTTCTCATTAGATCTGTATCACAGTAAGCTGCTTCTCATTAGATCTGTATCACAGTAAGCTGCTTCTCATTAGATCTGTATCACAGTGAGCTGCCTCTCATTAGATCTGTATCACAGTGAGCTGCCTCTCATTAGATCTGTATCACAGTGAGCTGCCTCTCATTAGATCTGTGTCACAGTGAGCTGCCTCTCATTAGATCTGTATCACAGTGAGCTGCCTCTCATTAGATCTGTATCACAGTGAGCTGCCTCTCATTAGATCTGTATCACAGTGAGCTGCCTCTCATTAGATCTGTATCACAGTGAGCTGCCTCTCATTAGATCTGTATCGCAGTGAGCTAGGTCTCGTTAGATCTGTATTGCAGTGAGGTGCTTCTCATTAGATCTGTATCACAGTGAGCTGCCTCTCATTAGATCTGTATTACAGTGAGCTGCCTCTCTTTAGATCTGTATCACAGTAAGCTGCTTCTCATTAGATCTGTATCACAGTAAGCTGCTTCTCATTAGATCTGTATCACAGTAAGCTGCTTCTCATTAGATCTGTATCACAGTAAGCTGCTTCTCATTAGATCTGTATCACAGTGAGCTGCCTCTCATTAGATCTGTATCACAGTGAGCTGCCTCTCATTAGATCTGTATCACAGTGAGCTGCCTCTTATTAGATCTGTATCGCAGTGAGCTAGCTCTTATTAGATCTGTATCACAGTGAGCTGCTTCTCATTAGATCTGTATCACAGTGAGCTGCTTCTCATTAGATCTGTATCACAGTGAGCTGCCTCTCATTAGATCTGTATCACAGTGAGCTGCCTCTTATTAGATCTGTATCGCAGTGAGCTAGCTCTTATTAGATCTGTATCACAGTGAGCTGCTTCTCATTAGATCTGTATCACAGTGAGCTGCTTCTCATTAGATCTGTATCACAGTGAGCTGCCTCTCATTAGAACTGTATCACTGCCTCTTATTAGATCTGGATCATAGTGAGCTGCTTCTCATTAGATCTGTATTGCAATGAGCTGCCTCTCATTAGATCTGGATCACAGTGAGCTGCCTCTCATTAGATCTGGATCACAGTAAGCTGCTTCTCATTAGATCTGTATCGCAGTGAGCTGCCTCTCATTAGATCTGTATCGCAGTGAGCTAGGTCTCATTAGATCTGTATCATATTGAGCTGCCTCTCATTAGATCTGTATCGCAGTGAGCTGCCTCTCATTAGATCTGTATCACAGTGAGCTAGGTCTCATTAGATCTGTATCACAGTGAGCTAGGTCTCATTAGATCTGTATCACAGTGAGCTGCCTCTCATTAGATCTGTGTCACAGTGAGCTGCCTCTCATTAGATCTGTGTCACAGTGAGCTGCCTCTCATTAGATCTGTATCACAGCGAGCTGCCTCTCATTAGATCTGTATCACAGTGAGCTGCCTCTCATTAGATCTGTATCACAGTGAGCTGCCTCTCATTAGATCTGTGTCACAGTGAGCTGCCTCTCATTAGATCTGTATCACAGTGAGCTGCCTCTCATTAGATCTGTATCGCAGTGAGCTAGGTCTCATTAGATCTGTATCGCAGTGAGCTAGGTCTAATAAGATCTGGATCACAGTGAGGTGCTTCTCATTAGATCTGTATCACAGTGAGCTGCCTCTCATTAGATCTGGATCACAGTGAGCTGCCTCTCATTAGATCTGTATCACAGCGAGCTGTCTCATTAGATCTGTATCACAGTGAGCTGCCTCTCATTAGATCTGTGTCACAGTGAGCTGCCTCTCATTAGATCTGTATCACAGTGAGCTGCCTCTCATTAGATCTGTATCACAGCGAGCTGCCTCTCATTAGATCTGTATCACAGCGAGCTGCCTCTCATTAGATCTGTATCACAGCGAGCTGTCTCTCATTAGATCTGTATCACAGTGAGCTGCCTCTCATTAGATCTGTATCACAGCGAGCTGCCTCTCATTAGATCTGTATCACAGCGAGCTGCCTCTCATTAGATCTGTATCACAGCGAGCTGTCTCTCATTAGATCTGTATCACAGTGAGCTGCCTCTCATTAGATCTGTGTCACAGTGAGCTGCCTCTCATTAGATCTGTATCACAGTGAGCTGCCTCTCATTAGATCTGTATCACAGTGAGCTGCCTCTCATTAGATCTGTATCGCAGTGAGCTAGGTCTCGTTAGATCTGTATCGCAGTGAGGTGCTTCTCATTAGATCTGTATCACAGTGAGCTGCCTCTCATTAGATCTGTATTACAGTGAGCTGCCTCTCATTAGATCTGTATCACAGTAAGCTGCTTCTCATTAGATCTGTATCACAGTAAGCTGCTTCTCATTAGATCTGTATCACAGTAAGCTGCTTCTCATTAGATCTGTATCACAGTGAGCTGCCTCTCATTAGATCTGTATCACAGTGAGCTGCCTCTCATTAGATCTGTATCACAGTGAGCTGCCTCTCATTAGATCTGTGTCACAGTGAGCTGCCTCTCATTAGATCTGTATCACAGTGAGCTGCCTCTCATTAGATCTGTATCACAGTGAGCTGCCTCTCATTAGATCTGTATCGCAGTGAGCTAGGTCTCGTTAGATCTGTATTGCAGTGAGGTGCTTCTCATTAGATCTGTATCACAGTGAGCTGCCTCTCATTAGATCTGTATTACAGTGAGCTGCCTCTCTTTAGATCTGTATCACAGTAAGCTGCTTCTCATTAGATCTGTATCACAGTAAGCTGCTTCTCATTAGATCTGTATCACAGTAAGCTGCTTCTCATTAGATCTGTATCACAGTAAGCTGCTTCTCATTAGATCTGTATCACAGTGAGCTGCCTCTCATTAGATCTGTATCACAGTGAGCTGCCTCTCATTAGATCTGTATCACAGTGAGCTGCCTCTTATTAGATCTGTATCGCAGTGAGCTAGCTCTTATTAGATCTGTATCACAGTGAGCTGCTTCTCATTAGATCTGTATCACAGTGAGCTGCTTCTCATTAGATCTGTATCACAGTGAGCTGCCTCTCATTAGATCTGTATCACAGTGAGCTGCCTCTTATTAGATCTGTATCGCAGTGAGCTAGCTCTTATTAGATCTGTATCACAGTGAGCTGCTTCTCATTAGATCTGTATCACAGTGAGCTGCTTCTCATTAGATCTGTATCACAGTGAGCTGCCTCTCATTAGAACTGTATCACAGTGAGCTGCCTCTTATTAGATCTGGATCACAGTGAGCTGCTTCTCATTAGATCTGTATTGCAATGAGCTGCCTCTCATTAGATCTGGATCACAGTGAGCTGCCTCTCATTAGATCTGGATCACAGTAAGCTGCTTCTCATTAGATCTGTATCGCAGTGAGCTGCCTCTCATTAGATCTGTATCACAGTGAGCTGCCTCTCGTTAGATCTGTATCGCAGTGAGCTAGGTCTCATTAGATCTGTATCATATTGAGCTGCCTCTCATTAGATCTGTATCACAGTGAGCTAGGTCTCATTAGATCTGTGTCACAGTGAGCTAGGTCTCATTAGATCTGTATCACAGTGAGCTGCCTCTCATTAGATCTGTGTCACAGTGAGCTGCCTCTCATTAGATCTGTGTCACAGTGAGCTGCCTCTCATTAGATCTGTATCACAGCGAGCTGCCTCTCATTAGATCTGTATCACAGTGAGCTAGGTCTCATTAGATCTGTGTCACAGTGAGCTAGGTCTCATTAGATCTGTATCACAGTGAGCTGCCTCTCATTAGATCTGTATCGCAGTGAGCTAGGTCTCATTAGATCTGTGTCACAGTGAGCTAGGTCTCATTAGATCTGTGTCACAGTGAGCTAGGTCTCATTAGATCTGTATCACAGTGAGCTACCTCTCAGTAGGTGCATAGAATATAATATTTTAATCATTCTTTTTTTTTTTTTTAGATGAGATCGTAAAACACTACATCACAGAGCTGGAGAGTGCCGAAGAGATGACACGCTGTGGGTTTTCATTGGCCCTTGGGGCCCTTCCTCGGTTTATGCTGAGAAGCAAGCTCCAGCAGGTACCTGGAAACTGGAAGAGCAGCCTGGCAACTCCTACATATACATTCTGTCTAATCACGGTGACATCAGCTTGGATGGGATGCTGACATCAAGAAATTATTGCTCACTTCTTAGAAACCTAATAGAAACTATGATCGGTTCAGATATATGCAAATATTTCAGGTTTGGGAGATCTGGAAGCGTGAGTAACTGAAACTTGTTACCATGGGATTTGTGGAGTACAGTGGGCCCCATTCACTATATGTTGTGTGATGGTGTTATGAAGCCTTACTTTCTGCTTTAAAGGAACACTAAAGTCACCAACTTTAATTTAATGAAGCCGTTTTTGGTGCGTAGATCATGCCCTTGAAGTTTCACTGCTCAATTCACTTCCATTTATGAGTTAAACCACTTTTGTTTCTGTTTATGCAGCACCTGCCACACCTCCCCTGGCTGTGACTGACACAGCCTGCATGAAGACAAAATGGTTTCATTTTCAATCGGATGTAACTTTTTTTAATCACATACAGGAGGCTCCTGCAAGATCTAGCAAGATTTTAACAGAGCAGTAGATAATACATTCTAAATTAAACAGAATTTGCAATAAATGAAGTGTAAACATTAGCTGTCACTTTACAGGAAGTGTTTTGGAAGGCTGTGCAAGTCACATGCAGGGAGGTATGATTAGGGCTGCATAAACAAAGGGATTTAACTCCTAAAAGAGAATTGAGCAGTGAGACTGCAGGGACGTGATCTGTACACAAAAACTGCTTCTTTAAGATACATTTGTTTTGATAACTATAGTGTTCCTTTTAAAATCCCTATATTTTGCCAGAAATCTCTTTTTTGGTGTAATGCTCACTGTAAGCCAAAGATGCCCTGCATTCACAGGTACGCTCAGTATCCTAATCAATAACACATAATGTTCCTCCCAATCTGCCATATTTGCATCCATGTTCATGGGCCTTGCTGCACAGCATCTTGGGTTTCAGATCCGGCAATGCTATGACCTGAAATTCTAAGAAACAAACAAAGCAGAGGAGAAAAAAAGCACCATCCATATATGTTTCAATAGGCATGATGTGTGGACATTAGTTCACAAATCACATATTTTAGTATTTTTTTAAACAAGGAATGTATTGAACACCCACAAATATAGGGGCATGGTTGATGGGGACTTTTTTTTTTTAGTTAGTAGGCATTATTTTGGTATTGTACATGAGGGAACAGGCATTCTGGCACGGACCACTAAAACTTGAAGCTCCATATTGCCTTATCCCTAGAGTATTGATCACGTCCCTCCAACCTCCAATTATTGATCAGATATTGAATCCGAACACCATGCCCGACCTTACAGTGCTGTGTTTTCTTTCAGGTTTTGGAAGGATTAAGGAAAGTTACCCTCATTACTGGTAAAAATGCCAGCTTTGCAGAATCTAGACGGGATGCCCTGAAAGCCATCGCTCTGTACGTTATTGTTACTAATTTTATAACTCCATCTCTTTGTCTGATTCTTTTCCACATATCACATCTTGAAATGTATGTAACTGTGTGTACTATAAAACACGTGCTATGTTTGGGGAAACCCATGTTAGCCCCTTAACGCCGTTACGACGTTCTATGCCATCCCGTATTAAATGGGCTTTAAAGCAGTTGTGGCGGCATAGAATGCCGTAACGGCTTGCTGCCCTGGAGCCCCTGGGATACTTACCTTCCCGTCGCTCTGCTTCGGGAGGACTGCCTGACAGCCCATGCAGCCCTCCCATGGCAAATCAGGCCCCTGGGGGCCATGTGAGCCCTCTTAAAGAGCGATCACATGGCCCCTATAGCTGGCTGTGGATCTGCCAGCAGGGAAACTGCTGGTGGGAAGTGTAAAAAAAAAAAACATTATTAGACCTGTAAAAATAAATTAATTGTACATATGTATATATAATATATATATATAGATATAAAATATATATATATATGTAACTTCATACATAGTGTATTTTAATATTAATATAATTACATATATTTGTATTAAAATACACATAAAATTAAGTTACATATATATGATACATATTTATAATATACACACACACACACACACACATATATATATATATATATATATATATATACATACATATATATATATACACGTAGAATTAAAAAAATAAAATAAAGTTTAAAAAAATAAATAAAGAGCACTGTCTAATCTTATGAAAAGTATTAGCGATATTGTGAAAAACGCTGTGGCGCTCTAGTCGAAATAGGTGCCCGTTTGCTCAGCTATGAATGCAGATAGTGGATTTTCACTGTACACCATTGCTTTGGTATTGCCGTCAGAGTCGGGGGATATATCGGATCTGTGACTGACTCTGTCCTATCTGCTAAACATTACAAAGAGCAGCATAGCTCAGCTGTTACTAAGCCACACGAGGTTAGGCGCGGATTGGGTCTCTCCCAGCTCTGTGCTGTACATGCCGCTGTGTCACCTCGCAGTGAGGATAGGCTCTGTCCCATCATTCCATTTTGTCTTCTTGTGGGAAGAGAGTGCAAGGGGGAAGGGGTTCCTTTCTTTCTAACGATTGCAGTTAACGGATCTCATCCTAAATATTCCAAAAACATATGTACTATGTTCTACCTTTCAACAATGAAGGATATTTGTAAATGTGGTTTAATTCAATTATAACACGTACGCCTACATATATTATAAGATGTGCATAAAACTCGAAACAAGAGACCTGCGAGTCCGCCAGCATTGTGGGCCTGCGAGCCCGAACAGATAGTAACATTTTCTTCTTGAAAGTAATTCACCCTGGAGACCTACGAGTCTCACTGTTTCCTAAAATTAAACAACGAATAAGAATAATATTCACAAAATAAATAAATTATAAATACATATGTAATTTCATTCTAACTGTATTTTGTTATTAATATATATATATTGGTAACAAAATACACTTAGAATGACATTCTATATATATCTATCTATATATAACATACAAATAACTGCAAATATTTATATAGATAGATAAATATATATAATTACATAAATGATTACATAAGTACATGTATAATTTAAATACATGTATATTAAAATTCTATGTGTGTATTTAAGTAATCTTTTAACATAATTATGTGATTTTATTAATTAAAATTTGATTGACCTGCCTGACAACCCTGGCAGAAAGTGCAGAGAATTTAATTTGCTTGCACTATATTTAACCCTGTAACTTTCCTACACCATAAAACCTGTACATGGGGGGACTGTTTTACTTGGGAGACTTCACTGAACACAAATATTAGTGTTTCGAAATGGTAAATTGTATTACAATGATGATATTTTCAGTAAAAGTTAAGTTTTTTGCTTGTTTTACACACGAACGTCACTTTCACTGACAATATTATTGTTGTAATATGTTTTACTGTTTTGAATCACTAATGTTTGTGTTCTGTGAAGTCTCCCAAGTATAACAGTACCCCCCATGTACAGTTGTTATGGTGTTTTGGAAGGTTAGAGAGTCAAATATAAGGCCAGTGTTTGTGACTAAGTGGCTACTAAAAAAGACTGGACATACCCCACTTGCAATACATTGGGTTGTCTACTTTTGCAAATGGTATGCCATCATGGGGGTAATTCTCATTCCTGGGCTACCACATGGTCTCAAATGCAACATAACCAATCTGGCGAATTTCAATGTGAAAACTGAAAAAAGGAACTTCTATACTTAACCCTGTAACTTTCCAAAAGACCATAAAACCTGTTGTACTCATGAGACATCGCTGAATACAAATATGTGCATTTTATTGCAGTAAAAGCTAATAGTATTATGACATTCACAGTTAAAATGCCACGCAGAACTAAACATTTTTTTATTTTTTTTTAAATTTTAAATCTTAATTTCTCACACTTTTTTAGATTTTATTCATAATAAATAATGTTTCATATATGTATAGTTAATGAGAAATTAAAGCCCCGTTTGTCCTGAACAAAATGATATATAATAAGTGTGGGCGCACTTAATATGAAAGAGGTGAATTACGATTGAACAGACATATAGTCAAATTCCAGTTGTTGTTTACGTTTTGTTTTGATCAGAATGTGTACTATTGACTCCGTCCTGAAGGGGTTAAAGAATGGAGTGAATGTGTATAACAGAAACAGAACAACCGTATTGTTTGTGATAATGGAACTGTATGCTAGACAACTTGAAAATCTCTACCGAGTGTTAACCCACAGTTCTCATAATCCTCAGGCAGACGTAATTTACTGGTTAGATATAATAGCCGCTGTGTTTAATACTAATTATTAGCAAATTACAGCAACTGTCTGTATAATCCCAATGCTCTAGGGTTTGTGGATTGATTTTTTGATATTATTATTATTGCAGATGTACTTGTTTGTATTTGTTGAAGACCACATTGTACCTTTATTTTGCAAATTTCTTTTGCAACATCATTATGAGTTGACAGCATCATTCTATTTTGTAAATAACACAAAAAAGAGACCAACTTATTTTATAGTTATTTAATAAAATTCTCCCCTTTAGAAGAAGGTCTCTAACATTTAAAGCCTATTTTTTTTGTGGAAAATATATATATTGTCCAATAAGGAAAACATTGCTGTGTTAGAAATCAAAGTGCTTTAATTTCTCTCAATTTTGTTCTTCTTCGAGAGTTTAGCCAACATGTATTGTAGCATAGTATAGAAGGAAGAAAGTAAGTGGGGGAACTGCATCCTACACACACCAGGATTCTCATAATGTGATGCTGACACTTATGAACAGACCATGCATTCATAGTTGTATACAGACTGGTAAACTATATAAAAGTGGCCGTAAAAGACTTCCTCTGGGGCTGTCTTCCTGACTGTGGCAAAGTGCTCAGGCTTACTCTGGAATGGGGAGTAATATTGTACCTGGCAGTGCCCTCAGCCTCATGCAGACTGTTTTCAGGATCTGACTAGAGACTACATAGTATTATATAATCTGCATTCTCAGTCACAGTTGTGGTCACAGCAATGCGTCCCATCTTAAATTTTTTGGCTTCTTCTCTTCTCATCATTCAGGGTTTGTCAGACAGTTGGAGTCCAAGTAGACGGATCCCAGGATGATGATGTGTGCAGAGAGAATGTCTCCCTTATATATAATACACTGTTGGGGTGCATGTCTGACTACACGACAGACAGCCGGGGAGATGTCGGAGTCTGGTAAGAGACAAAAACTGCAAATATCTACCAAATGGAAATGAGTATATCTGTATCTCTCTGTCTATATTTAAATAAAACCCTGCAAATGTTTACTGGATAGATCTGGCATATCTGGTAATTTATTTATTTATAAAATATTTTACCAGGAAAGATACATTGAGATTTCTCTCGTCTTTCCTCCAAGCTATACACGTTAAGTTCCTTTAACCTTTCCTTGTAAGTTTTATGAACTCTCTCTAAAGTATCAATATCCTTCTGAAGATATGGTCTCCAGTACTGTGTACAGTACTATGATCAGCTACAACATTAAAACCGCCTGCCTAATATTCAGTAGGTTCCCCTCCTGCTGCTAAAACAGCTCTGATGCGTTCGAGGCATAGACTCCACAAAACCTCTGAACATGTCCTCTGGTACCTTACAGCAAGACATTAGCAACAGATCCTTTAAGTACTGGAAGGTACAAGGTGGGGCCTCCATGGATTGGATTTGTTGTACCATCACATCCCAGAGATGCTCAATCAGATTGACAATGCCTTAAACTCTTGGTTATGTTCCTCAAACCATTCCTGAACAATTTTTGCATTGTGGCACAGTGCATTATCCTGCCGAAAGATGCCTCTTTCATCAGGGAATGCCATTGCCATAAAGGGTTTACGTGGTCTGCAACAATCTCTCTGTAGGTGGTACGTGTCAAAGAAACATCCACATGGATTAAAGGATCCAAGGTTTCCCAGCAGAACATTGCTTAGAGCATAACACCTCCTTCTTCCCATAGTGTATCCTGTTGCCCTCTCTTCCCCAGGTAAAGGACGCAAACGCACCTGGCTATTCATCTGATCTAAAAGAAAACATGATTCGTCAGATTAGGCAACCTTCTTCCATTGCTCCGTGGACCAGGTCTGACGCTGCTCACATTCCCATTGGATGTGCTGTCAGCGGTGGAAAGGGATGATCATGAGCAAACTGCAACGCACTGTGGAGCTATGTGATCCGTCTAGACAGGCTGGCCTTCGCTTCCCATGTGCATCTGTGCATCAGTGAGCCAATTGTCCTTTCTTGCACCACTTTTGGTAGGTACTAACCACTGCATACTGGTGCAGTACGTTACAGGAAAAATAGGTTGATGAGGACCCTGCTCAAATGAGCTCACAGTCTAGTCAACACAATTTGCCTCTTGTCAAAGTCACTCAGATCTTTTCGCTTGCCCATTTTTCCTGCGTCCAACACATTACATTCAAGAACCGTTTGTTCATTTGCTGCCTAATATATTCCACCCCTTGACAAATGCCATTGTAACGATATAATCAATGTTATTCACTTCACCTGTCAGTGGTTTTAATGTTGTGGCTGATCAGTGTAAAAGTACCGCACCATCACTCGTCACTAATCCCAGCTTCTCCTCTACCCATCATAAAATATTACTAATACACCCATAGCTATCCTCCAGTCCATTTTGAATAGAAGGTACTGTTATATAATAAGACTAATCCAAAGCTGTACTCCAGCGTCTTTATTGATGAGGGCAGGTTACCTGCATTCTCAAATTCAGGGTCTTATTTTTTTAATTGTGTGATAGTGCAAGTGATGCAATGACTGTTCTTATGCTCGTTCTGTGAAGAAATTGTGCAATTCTGTGTACCATCTACATTGTGTACAGAGCGGGCTGTGACATTGCTAGGGTTCCAGAGAGAACATGCTGTTCATGATTACTTCCTGGTTTAATTCAGTTGTGTTTTTTTTAAAAGTATATAAGGCTTATAGGCTGAGGGCAGATGATATGCTGTTTGTGTTAAATTAAAAGCTGTATTTTTTTGCCTTTTCATAATTCAAATCCTTTGTGTGTGCTGTCTGTATTCATGGTGAATCCTGTCTTGTCATTAGAAGAATCTAATTTGTGTCTTGGTCACTTCTCTCAGATAGTCATGGAATCTATAGTAGAGGCACATAGATTGTGTTTGCTGCATATTAATGTTTTACCACCAGGGGACAGTATTGCACAAGCAGTAAACTCACAAGATGTGAAATGTTCAAGCATTTAAAAAAAAAAAAAAAAAAAATACCAGTGTATTTTAGATTACTTTATATTTTTTTTTTTTTATAATTCTTTATTTTTGTAGTGCTTAGAATTACAGACACGCTTATATCGCCACGACAGCAGATACAAGCCGATGGTATAACAAAGAATAAACAGTTTCATGGCAAAAACATTGACAGCACAATTTTTTAAGGAGGAGTCAGGCTAGATATAAATGTCTACAGCAGTAGTTTCAATCAGGCTGATAGTTACGAAAGGTAGAATAGACATTTTGGTTAACATCAGGAGCTTATAAGGATTAACATACTATGTACAGGTTTAGGTAATATGCTATGGATCCACTGCGCCACTACCATACTGTTCAGTGATTCGCTATATTGTATGTTACATTACGTTGGTCTTGATTAGGGTCCTGCCTAGCAGGTTGGTCCCAGAGCCTATGTTTATGTGCTTATAGTGTCTCGGCATATGTTTAACCGGCTAGTCCGACCATCCATTGCTGCCTAACGAGTGAAGTAATCACAAGGATGTTAAGATCTACGTTTGTAGTACATGTCAGGCAGGTTCAATATAAACATTTCTACATGAGCAGGTGTAACAAGGCAGGGTAGTCCCTCTAATTGGTATGACACTGCTATTGGGAGTGAGTTAGAGTGAGATTTGCTTACTGGGTATATTAGTATGCTTAGGGATCCAGAGACATGCCACTGTCCAAAGATATGCTGCTCCCAGTCATAGTTTTGTATAATATGCCAATTCTAGTATAACAGCTTTAAACAGAATTTCACGGTAGAGGCAGTCTAAGTTATATTAATGAAACAGGTTAAATCATGCTACCCATGCACAATTTTTAAAACAGGTATAACAACAGGGTTTGAAACTTGCTAAGTATATTTTGTAGGAGTACAAGCGTTATAGGGACATTTCGGCAGGAGTGTGTGACATATAAGATAGAGTTTTGTTGACAACGGCACCTGTGCTACACTATCCTATACGTTAACAGGTTGATGCTATTAATGCCTGTCGATATGCAAGTGTGGTTATTAATAAAGGTCATACAATTTACAGATAGGCAAACCAGGATAAGTATAACATGCTTTAACTTTTAGGTAGCTTATGGTGGATAAGTATGTTAGCACTGAAGTGGGGGTAGAGACTATGCGGACTCATGTGAGACCCCTATAGAGGTTCGCAATACACAAGTGAGAGTCCCAAACTAAAAAATGAAATAAAAATAAAAAAGGAAACTTTCTTTTCTCTTCTTTTTTTTTTAACAAAGGAGTACCAGAATACCCCAGTTTGGGTCGAGTGGGACATTTTAGCCCTATCTGCACAGCATAACGTCCCCTAAAGTCCAGGCTGTTGGGGCTGCACTGCCACAGTTTGGGATCAGCAATTTGGCGGGCCCTGCCAGTGCCGGTGTGCAGGAAATCAACGCACTGTGTCTGACCAGTCTGGGGGCAAATGCAGTCATGAGAGTTCCTCTGGGGTATGGGGGGGAAAGAAGTATTGGGCACTGTGCCTAATATTAAGTCCCCTTCTTAAGTTGAGTCATCCGATGTCTAGTTGGGGGTAGATGTGCTCCCCTAGCGCTGACAGTTGCAGCGGTGATGTGTGACAACGCCCGAGTGTTCAGGTGGTAATTGCTGCATAAGTGTCTTTCTGGGTACCTTGTGGCACAAATGGGGTGATGTTGGCTGGGTCCCATCTGCTGATCGAGGGGCCTTGTTCTCTTTTTCCACGTTGTTGCAATATGTCTGCTGGGAGGCCCAAGGTTTGCAGGAGTGCTGCTGCTTCTTGCATATCCTGCACGCAGTATACGGTATCCCCTTGCTGGATGTGCAGCTTTCGTGGCGGGCGCCACTGGTAGCGTATGTCGTGCTCCCGGAGTAGGGTGGTGAATGGCCTCATCGTTCCCCTCCATTGAAGGGTGTCTCCCGTGAGATCCGCATAGAAAGTGAGGGTCATATTTTCAAAAGCATAGGGGCCTTTCCCCTGGAGTGCCGCTAGTACCATCGCTTTGTCCGCTCGGCTGCGGAACTTCACCACCAGGTCCCGGGTCGCTGTGGCTGGGGCTTTCCGGGGTTTGGGTATGCGGAAGACCCCCTCTGGCACTACGTTTTTGGCCCTTTTGGGTGTTAGAAGGGCCCCCAGTAACCTCCGGAGCAGATGAGGTAGTTCGTCTGTCGGCACCTCTTCTGGTACTCTTCTTACTTTGAGGTTATTTCGGCACCTTTCATCCTCCAGCATTGCGAAGCGCTGGTCCGTTAGGCCCTGTTGTTTTTTTAGTTCAGCCATTTCGCCCTGGAGCTCGGTTATGGCGCGGTTCGCGGCCTCTGCCGAGGTTTCCACCTTGCCCAGGCGGCACATCATGCCTTTGAGGTCAGTGCGGAGTAATGCCACGTCGGCCTGGATGATTTTTTGGAGGTCCCCCAGCATTGCTTTGAGGGTTGCCTCCGTCACAGGTGCTGAGGTCTTTGGTCCCGGCCGTGGCTGGGGTGGTTGAGGCAGCCCCACGATGCTGTCGTCCAGAGACAGATCTTCCTAGGAGTCAGTCAGTTCTCCGAGGTCGGCGGCCATCTTGGGTCCGCATGCACCCTGCGCTTGTCGGAACATTTCTCCTATAGTCATGCCCGGCCGGAGCTTGTCCGACTTCTGCTTCTTTGCCTTCCTGCCCAAGGTCAGCTTGGGGTCAGTTTCAGCGTTTTCCCTTTAATTGTGGGGATCTTAAATTAGCCTTAGTCAGTATCGCTCACGGAGCTCAGTTCACATGCGTCCGTCTTGTTCAGTCGCTCGGCTCCGCCCTTTTAGATTACTTTATATTTTAAGGAAAACAATGACTACCATAAAAAATTTGGTGTATATTTTCTGGATCTCAAACTGCTTTAAACATGTAACTGAAGAGATTTATTTGTTTTAATTGCTGTAATTAACAGCTGGCGTACCCAATCCCTTGCGGTAATAAATAGCTGATTTACACAATTCTCTCCGATTAACTCAATCCCACTATTACATATAGCTTGTGTACCCATCCACTGTGGTAATAAATAGCTGATGTACCCAATCCATATTTTTCTTCGTATAATGCTTAATTTTCTTCCAAATGGATACAAAAGATTTAGCAATTAAAATCAAAACCCAGCCATAAAGGAAATTAACACAGTAAAGGAGGAGACTATATTTAAAAGAAGAAAAACTACCACAAAACGAGGACATAGTCTTAAATTAGAGGGACAAAGGTTCAAAATTAATATCAGGAAGTATTACTTTACTGAGAGGGTAGTGGATGCATGGAATAGCCTTCCAGCTGAAGTGGTAGAGGTTAACACAGTGAGGGAGTTTAAGCATGCGTGGGATAGGCATAAGGCTATCCTAACTATAAGAAAAGGCCAGGGACTAATAAAAGTATTCAGAAAATTGGGCAGACTAGATGGGCCGAATGGTTCTTATCTGCCGTCACATTCTTTGTTTCTATGTAACCCCCTATGTGAAAATCTTGGGAATGATCAAGTCACGTCACCTTGCAGGGTTCTAATACATTGGTTTTCATCAGAGGATACCAAAACAGATTGATGTATTATTATTTATACAATTACCAAGTTTGTACTAGTGTTGCAAGTCAGGCTGAAGGAAATAGAACAGATTGGGTATGTGTTTTTGCAGCGAGTACTCGTACCATGTTTAAGGTGATCCACAGACAGAAACAAGTTTGAGGCCCCCTGTACTACCCCATACCAGGGTCAGGGCTGACCACAGCATTAGAAGCACTGCAGCCACTGGAACGCAGGAAGCACTGCCCCGAGGGCAAAAGTCTGGGTGCCGTGTGCCAGCATTAAGGAGGAATGTTGAAAAACAGGGTGCTAAGTGAACATTAAAATGTGAGTGTCACACCCTGGGCGTGCTGCGTGACACGAGGAATGAGGATGCTTGTTTCGTTAATGGACAAAAGGTGATATTCAAGTGTGCTGGGACAGGAATTGGATGTGGCATTATAAACTCCGAGCTTGTGACTCTTGTTTTTAGAAAGGTAGCAGAACCTTTTATCAGCAAAGCTGCATTGTTACTGTACAGATAACTTCTAAATCGCTACTTCATTCCTTGAAAAGATTGTTTTTGCAGCCACATGAACTTTACAGGAACAAAAAAAAAAACACATACAGATTATTTTAACCTGTTCACTAGCATGCAGAGCTGGGATTGTTTCCACTGTTACTCTTTGTGTATGGAATGTTTCCACTGTTACTCTTTGTGTGTGGAATGTTTCCATTGTTACTCTTTGCGTGTGGAATTTAGAGAGCCCCTTGCCTCAACCATCCATGCCCTTGCTTAAAATGTTATTCTAGGCTAAAAGTGTAATAATTGCAGGGGGACGTATTTATTTAAGTCCAGTAAGGTCCTTATGGACCACATTGTACTAATCACATAGCTTGTGGAATGTCTATGGGCCAGTCCTGATGGGCCACGTTGTACTAATCACATAGCTGGTGAAATGCATATGGGCCACTTCATCTCTTGGCCACATTTTTTTTTTTTCAATGTGTTTTATTTTGAGCATATTTTTCATCATCGTATAAAACAGAATACGAGGTATATCAAGGGGTACAGAAGAGAAAAGGGGAAGAGGGGGGGGGGAAAAGCAGCTTGTATAGGTTTCCGCATATCATTCAGTACATTACAATGTAATACAATGTGGTACAATTAACAATTGCGAATGTCTAATAATTCGTGGTAAGAGGACATTTGGCAATACAGTTAACATGTGATCCTCAAATTGCATATCAAAAGTGAACAAACATTTTAATGGTGAACATGTTTTTTTTTTGTTTTTTTTTAAAGGTGAACATACATTAAAGCATTCTGGCTTAGTTGTAGGGAGGCAACTATCTGAGCCCAAGGAGTAGGAGGAGGGGAAATCCGGCTGGGGTTAGTGGCCGGACCACGGCCCCCGGTGCGTCTCTCCCTCTCTATAGAGCACCCAATTCTGCCATCTTGATTTATACCTACTTTGGCTATTTGTCAGCCGGCTAGCCATACGTTCATAAGCATGGAATGAGTCCAGCCTGCTGAGGATTTCTGACATTGTTGGTGTCAGTGGTGATTTCCATCTATGTGCGATGGCAGTTTTGGTAGCCATGAGGCAATGGATCGTGAAAGGGATTGCTTCCGTAGGTAGGGTATTTGGAAAAATATGTAGTAAAAAGCACTCTGGGGATTGGGGAATTCGCACGCCCAGAATTTTGTATAGAAGAGCGTGTATGTCCCGCCATAATGTGGTAATAGACGTACATGTCCAAAATATATGTAAGAGGGACCCTTCGCTATTGTGGCATCTCCAACAACTTGCGTCAGAGCCCGGGTAGATACGGGCCACTTTGGTGGGGACTAGATACCAACGCATTGTTAATTTACAGTATGTTTCTCATTGATTAAGGCTATGGGACGCCTGTTTGGTTAATCTTTGGGCGCGATGCCATAATTCATTAGAAAAAAGCTTTCCTAGGTCCGATTCCCATTTAGACATATACGATGGTTTGGACAGTTTGTCGTGTAGCAATAGAGTGTTGTAACATAGAGATAGTGCCTTAGTTTTTGGAAGCTTGCCCATGCATTTGTGGATGAAGGGCGGTGTAGGGTCGGGTTCCCTCAGGCTAATCCCGCTTTCCTGAATTATATTTTTTAATCTGAGATAGGAGAATAATTCCCGTGAAGGGATATGGAATTCCCTGATCAGGTCTGGGAAGGGCTTGATGCCTTCAGCGGACAGTAGGGAACGAACTTGGGTGATCCCCTGCTTAAGCCAGTTGTCTAGGTGTATGTTTGAGGTTTTTGTAGTCAGGGCTTGGAGTGGGGCAGCTAGGAGTAGGTCATTATTTCGTAAGAAGAGCGGTGTAGTTTGCTTCCAGTTATGAAAGAGCGCGACTGTGGTGGGCAACAAGGATGTGGCTTTGGGAAGTTTTGACCCTGCCCACAGGGATAGTGGGATTGAGCCATTAGGTGTGCAGGCGTTCTCCAATGCCAGCCATATTGGGGGAGAGGGACGCTCAAGGATCGCAAGGCCCTGGGCCAACAGGGACGCCTTATAGTAAAGGGATACATTGGGAACACCCAGTCCTCCTTTTGTGAATGGGCGCCATAGTGAGTTTTGCGCTATCCTGGGGGGTTTTCTCTTCCATATGTGAGCATTGATCATGGCCTGAAATTTCTTTAGGAGCGAGTTAGGGATTGTAATGGGAAGAGTGCGGAATAGGTATAAAATGTGTGGGAGGATCATCATTTTTACAGTGTGGATACGTCCTAACCAGGAGATCTCCTTCTCCTCCCAGGACTTAAGGAGTTGCTCTAATTTGTGAATGAGTGGCAGGTGGTTTTCATGTGTTATTGCTGAGAGCCTCGTTGGCAATTTGATACCCAAATATGAGATGGAGGAGTTCCGCCACTCAAACGGGTATAGTGTTTTTAGAGGGTTTAGAGAGGTATGTGGCAGTCCCAGTGCCATCGCTTGTGTTTTTTTGGCGTTGTTTTTATAGAACGAGACCTTACCGTAATTTTCCAGCAAAGTTAGTAAATTTGGTAAGGATTTTACTGGGCGTGATAGGAAAAGAAGGACATCATCAGCGAATAGGGCTATTTTTTGAGTCCCAATGGGGGTAGATAGGCCTTCGATCGAGTTGTCACTCTTGATATGTCTAACCAGTGGTTCCATGCATATTATAAAGATTAACGGGGAGAGGGGACAACCCTGTCTGGAGCCATTCGTTATTTGGAAAGGTTGAGATAGGAACCCTGAATTGAATACTTTGGCTGCTGGATTGGAGTATAGGGCCATAATACCTTTCAGGAAGTCTTGTGGTATGCCCACTGCAGTTAGGACAGCCCTCATGTAAGACCAATTAAGGCGGTCGAATGCTTTTTCCGCATCTAGAGCTAGTAAAATGCCGCTTTGGTTGGTTTTTTGGGCCCATGAGATGAGGTTCAGAAAGTGTCGGGTGTTATCCCCCGGTTGTCTATGCGGAACAAATCCTGCCTGTTCTGGGGAGACCAGGTCCCTCAGGAGGGGTTGGAGACGATTGGCTAGTAATTTGGCAAAAAGTTTAATGTCTGCGTTCAACAAGGAGATTGGTCTCAGGTTGGCGCATTCTGTGGGCGGTTTGCCGGGCTTAGGAAGTGTAACGATATGGGCTAGCAACATTTCCTTCGGTATTGTCCCTGAGTCCCTGAAGGAGTTGAAGAGGATTGTGAGGTATGGAGTGAGCTGTGGCTCAAATGTGGAGTAAAAGTGGTTGGAGAACCCGTCTGGGCCCGGTGCTTTATGTTTGGGTAATTTGCGAATTGCATTTCGTATTTCTTCCTCTGTGAATTTGGCTGACAGGGTTGCGCGTTGCTGTGCCGATAGGTGCGGCAGCTCTGCTCCTGTCAAAAAGGTGGCTATTTCTGGGTCTAATGGCTGGTGTAAAGTACTATCCTGTGCGAGGTTATATAGTCCCTTGTAGAAGTTAGCTAGTTCGTCTACTATATCTTGTGGGTTGAATAGCTTTGACCCAGTGGACGAGGTCATATATGGGAGTTTAGATTGTATGTATCGGGATTTTAGTCGTTTTGCGAGTAGTTTGCCTGCCTTGTTCCCTTGCATGTAATAGGTGAGCTTTAATTTGCGGAGCTGTCGTTCCACACTTATCAGGGATAGATCAAGTATTTTGTCCCTTAATTTTTCGATAGTGCGGGATAGATTTTTAGTTGGTTTGAGTTTGTTAATTTGTTCTAAGGATTTAAGTTGAGAAAGTAGGTTATCTGACTCAGTGTGGGTTTTCTTTTTGTTTATTGCGCCTGCCTGAATCAATAGGCCTCTTATCACGGCTTTTAGGGCCAGCCATTTAGTGTCTATGCGAGTGTTGTCGGCAAGGTGAGTCTCCAAAAAAGATAATATGTTATCCCGAATTTTTGCAGCCGTAGTCTCGTTGTCTAGGAGGGATTCGTTTAAGCGCCAGGCACTGCGCCCCCGTGACGGGAACAAGGCCCTAAAAGTAGTGGTTACCGGCGCGTGGTCGGACCATGTCCGGTCACCTATTTGCACTTCTATTATATTGGGTACCGTATTTTTATCTACCCAGCACATATCTATACGAGAGTATGTGTGATGGACTCGTGAGAAATATGTGTAGTTTCGTTCTTTCGGATAAAGGGTACGCCACGAATCGTAAAGGTCGTGCCTGTGGAGCAGCGTGCTAAGGGTTGCGCTCATTGTGTTAGCAAGTTGGAGAGGTTGTTTGTTTGCTATTCGCTTAATGTCTAAGTCGGGGTCTAGCGTGCAATTGAGATCGCCACAGATAATAGTATGCCCCACACGGATAGTAGAGATTTTATTTAATGCTCTTCTAATGAAGGAAATTTGGGAGTTGTTGGGTGCATATATGGAAGCGATCGTAAGTTGCATTCCATTCAAAGAGCCTACCACTATAAGGAGCCTGCCCAGCTCGTCTACATAGGAGTTATCAAGATGGAAGACCCAGTCAATATGGAACAGAATTGCCACTCCTCTCGTTTTGTTTGGGGCAAGGGCATGAAATACCTGCTGATACCTGGATGAGCTCAACTTGGGGGGGTTTCTTTTGCACATGTGCGTTTCCTGGAGGCAAACTATGGCGGCCTGGGAAGTATGAATGGTCTTAATCACAGAGCTCCTTTTAAATGGGCTATTTAGGCCGTTAACATTCATAGAGAGACATTTAAATTGGTACATCATCTTAAAGGGATATATAATAGAGCTTGTTAGGCACAGCATATTGTCTGCCAGCGACACACATGGGGCTTGTGGTAATGTAGAGTAGGGGAAGATCAGATGACTGATTACGTCCTGCACAGGTATGGGTCAACGTAGCTGCCAAGGGGATGGGAAGGGAAATAACAGGAAAGATAAAATCAACAACAAAGGTATATACAATATCTCTCTGAGATGAGAGAAAATACTGGGATCCAGAGGGGAGCCTAAAGCTCCAAGCACCTCGGATACCCTTGGGGGGTCGTGCGGAACAGGACCGCACCCGGACCAGATTCTCAAAGTATGCAGGAATGGAGAGGAGAACATGCGTGAGAGGGGCTGAAATCTGGACAGCATTCTCACCTGTGCTCTCTCTAAATCTCTGAGGCAGTATAGGGGAGAAGGGCAACGGATTTATGGTAGCTTAACCGGGAGTATTGTGGCTAACTGGTGGATGGGTTTTTTTTTTTGTTTGTTTTTTTGTTTTTTTTATATTTCCCTCCGTTAAACTGAGCATGGTCGAAAGTGTATCTAAGGTCGTAATCGTAAAACTCAGGATGCGACCATTTAACCATGTGTGTGCTTAGCGCTCCGAGGGGAGGGGGGGCCTTGGGAGACCTAGCCTTGGGGCCAGCTAGAGTACAGGAGGGATGAAGCGATACACATGGTAGCCTAAACTCATCCGTAGGGAAGAACGAACATTGTAACAGAGCAATTTACCAGGGGGGGGTTATTCCCTTGCTAAACATTTCTCAGATGAAGCAGTGAAACAAGCATGACCTCCCCTCCTGAATATAAGCAGTACTTAGCGGACACTATAAACACATTTTTTTTTTTTTTTTAAATCCCTTCAACTTGTGAACTATTCATGCCCTCCCACCCTACACCCTCATTAAACATTTTGCCACCGTGTATAATCATACGATACCACTCGTAGCAACTGGGGTCTATGGCCCTTATAGATGTATTGTCGCAGAGTCCATGCGTATGGCATAAGCCATCTTGGCCACATTTTTACTAATCACATAGCTGGTAGAATGTGTATGGGCCATGTTGTACTAATCACATAGCTGGTGGAATGTGTATTGGCTACGTTGTACTAATTACATCGCCGGTATAATGTGTATTGGCCATGTTGTACTAATCACATAGCTGGTGGAATGTGTATGGGCCAGTTCATCTCTTGGCCACATTTTTACCAATCACATAGCTGGTGGAATGTGTATGGGCCAGTTCATCTCTTGGCCACATTTTTACTAATCACATAGCTGGTAGAATGTGTATGGGCCACGTTGTACTAATCGCATAGCGGGTGGAATGTGTATGGGCCGGTCCTGATAGATCACATTGTGCTAATCACATAGCTGGTGGAATGTGTATGGGCCAGTCCTGATGGGTCACGTTGTACTAATCACATAGCTGGTGAAATGCGTATGGGCCAGTTCATCTCTTGGCCACATTTTTACTAATCACATAGCTGGTGGAATGTGTATCGGCCATGTTGTATTAATCACATAGCTGGTGGAATGTGTATTGGCTACGTTGTACTAATCACATAGCTGGTAGAATGTGTATGGGCCACGTTGTACTAATCACATAGCTGGTGAAATGCATATGGGCCACTTCATCTCTTGGCCACATTTTTACTAATCACATAGCAGGTGAAATGCATATGGACCAGTTCATCTCTTGGCCACATTTTTACTAATCACATAGCTGGTAGAATGTGAATCTGCCATGTTGGACTAATCACATAGCTGGTGGAATGTGTATGGGCCAGTTCATCTCTAGGCCACATTTTTACTAATCACATAACTTGTAGAATGTGTGTGGGCCATGTTGTACTAATCACATATCTGGGGGAATGTGTATGGGCCATGTTGTACTAGTCGCATAGCATGTGTAATGTGTATGGGCCGGTCCTGATAGACCACATTGTACTAATCACATAGCTGGTGGAATGTGTATTGGCTATGTTGTACTAATCACATAGCTGGTGGAATGTGTATGGGCCAGTTCATCTCCAGGCCACGTTGTACTAATCACATAAGTGGTGGAACGTGTATGGGCCAGTCCGGATGGGCCAGATTGTACTAATATCATGGCTGGTGGAATATGTATGCGCCACGTTGTACTAATCACATAGCTGGTGGAATGTGTATGGGCCAGTTCATCTCCAGGCCACGTTGTACTAATCACATAAGTGGTGGAACGTGTATGGGCCAGTCCGGATGGGCCAGATTGTACTAATATCATGGCTGGTGGAATATGTATGCGCCACGTTGTACTAATCACATAGCTGGTGGAATGTGTGTGGGCCAGTCCAGATGGGCCACGTTGTACTAAACACATAGCTGGTGCAATGTGTGTGCGCCTGTCCGGATGGGCCACGTTGTACTAATCATATAGCTGGTGGAATATGTGTGGACCTGTCTGGATGGGCCACGATGTACTAAACACATAGCTGGTGGAATGTGTGTGGCCCAGTCCAGATGGGCCACGTTGTACTAATCACATAGCTGGTGGAATGTGTGTGGGCCAGTCCAGATGGTGGGCCACATTGTACTAAACACATAGCTGGTGGAATGTGTGTGGGCCTGTCCAGATGGGTTACGTTGTACTAAACACATAGCTGGTGGAATGTGTGTGGGCCAGTTCAGATGGACCACGTTGTTCTAAACACATAGCTGGTGGAATGTGTGTGGGCCAGTCCAGATGGGTTACGTTGTACTAAACACATAGCTGGTGGAATGTGTGTGGGCCTGTCCGGATGGGCCACGTTGTACTAATCATATAGCTGGTGGAATGTGTGTGGGCCAGTCCGAATAGGCCACGTTGTACTAAACACATAGCTGGTGGAATGTGTGTGGGCCTTTCCAGATGGACCACGTTGTACTAATCATATAGCTGGTGGAATGTGTGTGGGCCAATCCAGATGGGCCACATTGTACTAATCACATAGCTGGTGGAATGTGTGTGGGCCTGTCCAGATGGGTTACGTTGTACTAAACACATAGCTGGTGGAATGTGTGTGGGCCAGTTCAGATGGACCACGTTGTTCTAAACACATAGCTGGTGGAATGTGTGTGGGCCAGTCCAGATGGGTTACGTTGTACTAAACACATAGCTGGTGGAATGTGTGTGGGCCAGTCCGAATAGGCCACGTTGTACTAAACACATAGCTGGTGGAATGTGTGTGGGCCTTTCCAGATGGGCCACGTTGTACTAATCATATAGCTGGTGGAATGTGTGTGGGCCAGTCCAGATGGGCCACATTGTACTAATCACATAGCTGGTGGAATGTGTGTGGGCCAGTCCGGATGGGCCACGTTGTACTAAACACATAGCTGGTGGAATGTGTGTGGGCCAGTCCAGATGGGTTACGTTGTACTAAACACATAGCTGGTGGAATGTGTGTGGGCCTTTCCAGATGGGCCACGTTGTACTAATCATATAGCTGGTGGAATGTGTGTGGGCCTTTCCAGATGGGCCACGTTGTACTAATCATATAGCTGGTGGAATGTGTGTGGGCCAGTCCAGATGGGCCACATTGTACTAATCACATAGCTGGTGGAATGTGTGTGGGCCAGTCCAGATGGGCCACGTTGTACTAAACACATAGCTGGTGGAATGTGTGTGGACCAGTCCAGATGGGTTACGTTGTACTAAACACATAGCTGGTGGAATGTGTGTGGGCCAGTCCGGATGGGCCACGTTGTACTAATCATATAGCTGGTGGAATGTGTGTGGGCCAGTCCGGATAGGCCACGTTGTACTAAACACATAGCTTGTGGAATGTGTGTGGGCCTGTCAGGATGGGCCACGTTGTACTAATCATATAGCTGGTGGAATGTGTGTGGGCCAGTCCAGATGGGCCACGTTGTACTAATCACATAGCTGGTGGAATGTGTGTGGGCCATTCCGGATAGGCCACGTTGTACTAAACACATAGCTTGTGGAATGTGTGTGGGCCTGTCAGGATGGGCCACGTTGTACTAATCATATAGCTGGTGGAATGTGTGTGGGCCAGTCCGGATAGGCCACGTTGTACTAAACACATAGCTGGGGAATGTGTGTGGGCCTTTCCGGATGGGCCACGTTGTGCTAATCATATAGCTGGTGGAGTGTGTGTGGGCCAGTCCGGAAAGGCCACGTTGTACTAATCATAAAGCTGGTGGAATGTTTGTGGGCCAGTCCTTCCAAGCCACATTGCACTTATCACAGTGGCATGTTTTTGGGCCAGTCCCTGCCAGTACCACATCTGGTGGCTATGACTTTAAGTTTCTTTGAGAACTCACCTATGTCATTTATTCAGTTTTCCTGCTGAAATAAGGACAATTCAAGGACAATTGCTGCTGCGTATGTTTGTGTGCAAAAAGGGTTAAAAAACTATACTCAGCACAAAAATTGTTATCTTAAGCTGGTATTCTCAGGTTTCATATTAAACCTCTCAGACAAGGTAACAAGTGTAAGAGCTCCAGACATTCATATCCACATAATCCCAAAGAATGATAATACTGGATAAAGCAGTTTCTGGCAGAATCTGTGAACTATTGACACCCACATAGAGCCCTTTGCTGCCTCTATTTCCACTCTTTAATACTTTCTGTACTGGAGAACCAAAGCCCAGTCAGCTTCTACCAATACTAACCCAGGAAATCACTGGATGGATATAAATAGCTGGTGTTTCAGATAAAATGAGCACAGTGTAAGATTCATTAGCTATAGTAAAGAATGAAAGTTTCATTGGTAGAAGAAATCTCAGGCAAGGTACAATCTATTATGGGATAGGAGCAGCTGGGAGGGGGTATAATGGAATGGGTGCAGCTGGAAGGGGGTATAATGGAATGGGTGCAGCTGGGAGGGGGTATAATGGAATGGGTGCAGCTGAGAGGGGGTATAATGGAATGGGTGCAGCTGGTAGGGGGTATAATGGAATGGGTGCAGCCGGTAGGGGGTATAACGGAATGGGTGCAGCTGGGAAGGGGGGATATGGAATGGGAGCAGCTGGGAGGGGGTAATAACGAATGGGTTCAGCTGGTAGGGGGTATTATGGAATGGGTGCAGCCGGTAGGGGGTATTATGGAATGGGTGCAGCCGGTAGGGGGTATCGTGGAATGAATGCAGCTGGTAGGGGGTATAATGGAATGGGTGCAACTGGTAGGGGGTATGGTGGAATGGACGCAGCTGGTAAGGGGTATGGTGGAATGGAAGCAGCTGGTAAGGGGTATGGTGAAATGGGTGCAGCTGGTAGGGGTATAATGCAATGGGAGCAGCTAGTAGGGGGTATAATGGAATGGGTGCAGCTGGTAGCGGGTATAATGGAATGGGAGCAGCTAGTAGGGTGTATCGTGGAATGAATGCAGCTGGTAGCGGGTATTGTGGGATTAGTTTTGTGGGCAGTATAGAAGTATAGTAATCGGCGTGAAGTAGAAAATAAATCTATTGCGTTTCAAAACAATGAAAGTTATACATTTCTTTTAGCAAGGTGCATTGTTTGTAAGTGGAGCAACGTGTTCAGTTTTGTCAGAGGATGTTAAACAAAAAGGTTTATTTTCAGTTGAAAAGTCGTTTTAAAGGACAGAAACGTCTTTTTAAGGTTTCATGGGAAAATTTGCAACCTTCTGTTTTTTTGGATAAGAAGTACTTGCTGGGTCTTGTCTCGGGTGTCTACAGGTGCTTAAGAAAACTGTGAAAGCAAAAACATAGCGGACGCCTTTTTATTTAAGATGCACCTGGCTTTACTGTGAGGATTTAAAGGAACACCCCAAGTACCATAACAACATATATAGCCTGTTGTAGAGTGTGTCCATGTCACTGTCCCACAATGAGTGGTCAAAATGTTTTCGTGCTGTTTGACAACTTACCTGGGTCCCTGGCACCTGTTCCACATCCCCAGAAGAAGTTGGATGTCTTTAAGGCATGGCTGATACAGGACTGCGCTCATCAGCTGATAGAGCTCAGTTTACACTCTCAGTCAATGATCGCGGTCTTGCGTGGTGCTGCGTAGCCTCGTAGAGTTTACAGGATTGTCAAGCAGGAGAAGATTGGCTGCGGGCGCTTGATAGAATCTAAGTTTTTTGTCCAACAGTACTAAACAGTACTAAGACTACCTACAGTTGGACAGAGCCAGGGGACTCCATGCACTGTAAGCACTATAATGGACTTAGTTTTGGTGCTTTGAGTGTCCATTTCATGGAATGACTTCATCCAAAATGTATTATTATAAAAGTGTGCCTTTTCCTCTTGCCCATCTTGTGGGCATTTTCAGTCTTATTCAATATTAAATACAATTAACAACACTAGGTTGACAGGGCCTCCTTGTTCTCATGAAGTTCATTGAAGAGGCAGTGCTTATTGCTTATTATAACATTGTTTGTAAAATGATGTGTGAAAAGAGTTCATGGTATCACTATATGGGTGCCCACAACCATGCTGTGTCCTAAGTTAATTTGGCATGCAACTGGTGATGCCACTAAAAAGCAGGTGCGATCTTCTAAAAAAAACAAACAAAAAAACCTCCACTGTGGTGCCTCCTTGTTTAAAAATATTCCTGATTTTATGGAGTATCAGCTCACACTGGAAACACTGGTGGCAAGATACATTATGCCTTCTATACAGATATTGTTGATTAGTTCACTTTTGGGCATATCGCCCTTCTAATAGTAGTTAATGTGTTAATGTTACTCATTCTGTTGTCACTTATTGTTTTCAGGGTCCGTGAAGCAGCAATGGAGAGTCTGATGAACATTACATTATTACTGGCACAGAGTGAGCCCATCCTTATAGAAGAAGACTTGTAAGTCACGTCTATCTGCATTGTGGGATAGATAATAAAATGGCCGCTTCTGGTACAGCACAGTGAATAAAGCATAGATCATACAGACTAGGGATCGACCGATTAACGGTTTGGCCGATATTCTGTATTTTCCGCAATCAGCCAAATAGAGATACCGATAATACATACCAGGACTGCCGGTCTTGGAGGACCCGCAGGTAGCGCTTACTTACCCTCTCAGCA
Source organism: Pelobates cultripes (assembly GCA_933207985.1). Classification (NCBI taxonomy): domain Eukaryota; kingdom Metazoa; phylum Chordata; class Amphibia; order Anura; family Pelobatidae; genus Pelobates; species Pelobates cultripes. The sequence goes on from OW240916.1 coordinate 19,693,809, forward strand.
GCTCCCTGTGTAAATCTTGCGAGTCCCGTGGCCGTCAGAGTGTTGCCACGGGTTACCATGGCAATGCTACGTGCAGCACGCTGGCCGTGAGATTTACACAGGGAGCTGCTGGTAATGTAAGTAAGCGCTACCTGCGGGCCCTCTCTGTACTTTCCATGCCACTGGACCACCAGGAAATGTACAAAGAAAATTCTTTATGAAAGGATATGGTACAAAAACATGGCGAACACAGTGTGGTACCTGCTTGTCTTTGTGAAAAGGTTAGATTTTGTTGACTTTTTTATTGAAATTTAATCAGCAAATCGCTTGGTGACGCTTAGAACACAGTTTGATTTTGGAGGGCTGTGCTGTCTATCCAAAAGACACGGTTAGTAAGATATGTAAGAATCGTAACATAGATCACTTCCACAAGAAATGAGGAAGCTCTGCCTTGATGACCACTGTAGTATAGTAAATGCAGATATTTCAAACACCTGATTATTAAACATGTGAACTATTGCATCAATATGTGGTCTAATTAGCAGTCTCAATTGTGTAGTGCAGTGGTTGCCTTCTGTGCTCCAGATGTAATGTACTACATCACCCCTGGCCAAGTAAGAAGTAGGGAGGGGGGACTAAAAATAAATAAATTAAATATTAAAAAAAAAATTAAAATAAAAAATGCCTCCCCCCCACCCTCCCCCCTGCATTATATATACACACACACTGCATTCATTATATACACCCACTACACACACAGACTGTATGCACTATATACACAAACACAATGCATTCAGTATACGCACACTACACATACTGCATTCACTGTACGCACACTACACACACTGCATTCACTATACGCACACTACACACACTGCATTCATATTGGTTAAAAGGTTATTAAAACCCTTTGTTTAACAAAGTATATTAAGCTACTAATGCCCTGTTGGGCACTATAACAATAATCCACACCCATTTTTAGATCATAAAGTAGGTTTTTACTTAACTGGAATCGAGGGCTGGGCAAAGCTCCCGGCGCCGCTTTCAACCCCTCTTCGTGACGTCAGGGCAGCCGCGCCTGGTCCAACCACAGGCTTCTCATGTGTGTTCTGGGTCAGCGAATGGAGGGAGGATATTTTCCCATTTTTTCAGTGGTGGGAGGGAGCGCACAGTGGATGGGAGGAAGGGAAGGGAGAGCAATCTTGGAATTGTAGGCACTCTGCTTGCAAGGGAGAAGATTTTCACGTCTGTCACACCGATGACAGATGCAAAATATGCACAGAATTGACATGAGGCAGCCTAACTCACGTGTGCTGGGTGTGCAATTAGCCCCCGGCACACAAATGCATATAATTCACTATGTGGAGTGTTTCAAGCTAAAACACTGCACATACACCATGATCACCTCAAATCACTGAAGTGGTCATGGTGGTTTGAGTAACCTTTTTAAGTTGAGTCCAGATTTTAACCATGTATGAAAGTGTTCCTTTTAACCCTTTCCATACCTTTGTAAAGTGATCTCTGTGATTGGTGCATTGTAAACCAAGCTTTGTCTTTTGATTTTCTTACAGCTGCAAGAGGCTGATGTGCTCCCTGGCGCAACAGTCAGCTGAGAAAATCGATAGATTCCGAGCGCACACAGCCTCCGTGTTTCTAAATCTCGTCTACTTTAACAATCCACCGATCCCACATATTCCACATCGAGAAGATCTAGAGAGGATTTTCCCAAGGTAACACACAAAACAAGCAATGGCCGTCTTGCTCCCATATAGGTTATGCTGTCTATAGAAGAGAGGGTGAACAAGTCTCAATATGTGTTTGTTCTGCGCAGATCACAGGCAGATTCTCTGAACTGGGCTGCTCCGTCACAAGCCTTCCCTAAAGTCACACAGCTTTTGGCTTTACCTGCGTATCGATACCATGTACTGATGGGTCTCACGGTGTCTGTTGGTGGATTAACTGAATCGACAGTAAGAGTTTTCCTTGTCTTCTCTCTGTGTTGGGACTCGATGCAGTGGGTTTGTACGGAATGTCCTGCTGAATGTGACAAAATGCCTTTAATATTAATAATGCAAGAAAAACATCTAGGTCGGTGGTCCTTCCAGGAAACAAATGGCCACTGGGGGATGGGGTTTTAATTGAAAGGAAACTTCAGTTGTAGATTTCCATTTGTGATTTAGCTTTCTCTCAACAAATACAACATTAATAACCCTTTATGTAAGTTACAGCAAATACCCCCAAACATACTGCTGTGGGGCTCCGAGTGGCTCACTGCAGTATTTCTGGCTGAGCCCTGGGACTCATAGTAATTTACTGTAACATTTCTGGCTGAGTTTTGGGACTCGTAGTAATTTACTGTAACATTTCTGGCTGAGTTTTGGGACTCGTAGTAAGTTACTATAACATTTCTAGCTGAGCTCTGAGACTTAGTTACTATAACATTTCTGGCTGAGCTCTGAGACTTAGTTACTATATCATTTCTAGCTGAGCTCTGAGACTTAGTTACTATAACATTTCTAGCTGAGCTCTGAGACTTAGTTACTATAACATTTCTGGCTGAGCTCTGGGACTCGTAGTAAGTTACTATAACATTTCTAGCTGAGCTCTGAGACTTAGTTACTATAACATTTCTAGCTGAGCTCTGAGACTTAGTTACTATAACATTTCTGGCTGAGCTCTGGGACTCGTAGTAAGTTACTATAACATTTCTGGCTGAGCTCTGGGAATCGTAGTAAGTTACTATAACATTTCTGGCTGAGTTTTGGGACTCGTAGTAAGTTACTATAACATTTCTGGCTGAGCTCTGGGACTCGTAGTAATTTACTATAACATTTCTGGCTGAGCTCTGGGACTCGTAGTAATTTACTATAACATTTCTAGCTGAGCTCTGAGACTCGTAGTAATTTACTATAACATTTCTGGCTGAGCTCTGGGACTCGTAGTAATTTACTATAACATTTCTGGCTGAGCTCTGGGACTCGTAGTAATTTACTATAACATTTCTAGCTGAGCTCTGGGACTCGTAGTAATTTACTATAACATTTCTGGCTGATCTCTGGGAATCGTAGTAAGTTACTATAACATTTCTGGCTGAGCTCTGGGACTCGTAGTAAGTTACTATAACATTTCTGGCTGAGCTCTGGGACTTGTAGTAAGTTACTATAAAATTTCTGGCTGAGCTCTGGGACTCGTAGTAATTTACTATAACATTTCTAGCTGAGCTCTGGGACTCGTAGTAATTTACTATAACATTTCTAGCTGAGCTCTGGGACTCGTAGTAATTTACTATAACATTTCTAGCTGAGCTCTGAGACGCGTAGTAATTTACTATACCATTTCTGGCTGAGCTCTGGGAATCGTAGTAAGTTACTATAACATTTCTGGCTGAGCTCTGGGACTCGTAGTAATTTACTATAACATTTCTAGCTGAGCTCTGGGACTCGTAATTTACTATAACATTTCTAGCTGAGCTCTGGGACTCATAGTAAGTTACTATAACATTTCTGGCTGAGCTCTGGGACTTGTAGTAAGTTACTATAACATTTCTGGCTGAGCTCTGGGACTCGTAAGTTACTATAACATTTCTGGCTGAGCTCTGGGACTCATAGTAAGTTACTATAACATTTCTAGCTGAGCTCTGGGACTCGTAAGTTACTATAACATTTCTGGCTGAGCTCTGGGACTCGTAGTAATTTACTATAACATTTCTAGCTGAGCTCTGGGACTCATAGTAAGTTACTATAACATTTCTGGCTGAGCTCTGGGACTCGTAGTAATTTACTATAACATTTCTAGCTGAGCTCTGAGACTCGTAGTAATTTACTATAACATTTCTGGCTGAGCTCTGGGACTCGTAGTAAGTTACTATAACATTTCTGGCTGAGCTCTGGGACTCGTAAGTTACTATAACATTTCTGGCTGAGCTCTGGGACTCATAGTAAGTTACTATAACATTTCTAGCTGAGCTCTGGGACTCGTAGTAAGTTACTATAACATTTCTAGCTGAGCTCTGAGACTATTAGTGACTATAACATTTCTGGTTGAGCTCTGGGACTCGTAGTAATTTACTATAACATTTCTGGCTGAGCTCTGGGAATCGTAGTAAGTTACTATAACATTTCTGGCAGAGCTCTGGGACTCGTAGTAATTTACTATAACATTTCTAGCTGAGCTCTGGGACTCTTAGTTATTATAACATTTCTAGCTGAGCTCTGGGACTCGTAGTAAGTTACTATAACATTTCTAGCTGAGCTCTGAGACTCTTAGTTACTATAACATTTCTAGCTGAGCTCTGGGACTCATAGTAAGTTACTATAACATTTCTGGCTGAGCTCTGGGACTCATAGTAAGTTACTATAACATTTCTAGCTGAGCTCTGGGACTCGTAAGTTACTATAACATTTCTAGCTGAGCTCTGGGACTCGTAGTAAGTTACTATAACATTTCTAGCTAAGCTCTGAGACTATTAGTGACTATAACATTTCTGGCTGAGCTCTGGGACTCGTAGTAAGTTACTATAACATTTCTAGCTGAGCTCTGAGACTGTTAGTTACTAAAACATTTCTAGCTGAGCACTGAGACTCTTAGTTACTATAACATTTCTAGCTGAGCTCTGGGACTCATAGTAAGTTACTATAACATTTCTGGCTGAGCTCTGGGACTCGTAGTAAGTTACTATAACATTTCTAGCTAAGCTCTGAGACTATTAGTGACTATAACATTTCTGGCTGAGCTCTGGGACTCGTAGTAAGTTACTATAACATTTCTAGCTGAGCTCTGAGACTATTAGTTACTAAAACATTTCTGGCTGAGCTCTGGGACTCATAAGTTACTATAACATTTCTATCTGAGCTCTGGGACTTAGTTACTATAACATTTCTGGCTGAGCTCTGGGACTCATAGTAAGTTACTATAACATTTCTAGCTGAGCTCTGGGACTCGTAGTAAGTTACTATAACATTTGTAGCTGAGCTCTGAGACTATTAGTGACTATAACATTTCTGGCTGAGCTCTGGGACTCGTAGTAAGTTACTATAACATTTCTAGCTGAGCTCTGAGACTATTAGTGACTATAACATTTCTGGCTGAGCTATGGGACTCGTAGTAAGTTACTATAACATTTCTGGCTGAGCTCTGGGACTCGTAAGTTACTATAACATTTCTTGGCTGAGCTCTGGGACTCGTAAGTTACTATAACATTTCTATCTGAGCTCTGGGACTCGTAAGTTACTATAACATTTCTGGCTGACCTCTGGGACTCATAGTAAGTCACTATAACATTTCTGGCTGAGCTCTGGGACTCGTAGTAAGTTACTATAACATTTCTGGCTGAGCTCTGGGACTCGTAGTAATTTACTATAACATTTCTGGCTGAGCTCTGGGACTCGTAGTAATTTACTATAACATTTCTAGCTGAGCTCTGGGACTCGTAGTAATTTACTATAACATTTCTAGCTGAGCTCTGGGACTCGTAGTAATTTACTATAACATTTCTGGCTCAGCTCTGGGACTCGTAGTAATTTACTATAACATTTCTGGCTGAGCTCTGGGACTCGTAGTAATTTACTATAACATTTCTGGCTGAGCTCTGGGACTCGTAGTAATTTACTATAACATTTCTAGCTGAGCTCTGAGACTCGTAGTAATTTACTATAACATTTCTGGCTGATCTCTGGGAATCGTAGTAAGTTACTATAACATTTCTGGCTGAGCTCTGGGAATCGTAGTAAGTTACTATAACATTTCTGGCTGAGCTCTGGGACTTGTAGTAAGTTACTATAAAATTTCTGGCTGAGCTCTGGGACTCATAGTAATTTACTATAACATTTCTAGCTGAGCTCTGGGACTCGTAGTAATTTACTATAACATTTCTAGCTGAGCTCTGAGACTCGTAGTAATTTACTATAACATTTCTGGCTGAGCTCTGGGACTCGTAGTAATTTACTATAACATTTCTAGCTGAGCTCTGGGACTCGTAGTAATTTACTATAACATTTCTGGCTGAGCTCTGGGACTCATAGTAAGTTACTATAACATTTCTGGCTGAGCTCTGGGACTTGTAGTAAGTTACTATAACATTTCTGGCTGAGCTCTGGGACTCGTAAGTTACTATAACATTTCTGGCTGAGCTCTGGGACTCATGGTAAGTTACTACTAACATTTCTAGCAAGCTGAGCTCTGGGACTGTGGATTACTATAACATTTCTAGCTGAGCTCTGGGACTCGTAATTTACTATAACATTTCTAGCTGAGCTCTGGGACTCATAGTAAGTTACTATAACATTTCTGGCTGAGCTCTGGGACTTGTAGTAAGTTACTATAACATTTCTGGCTGAGCTCTGGGACTCGTAAGTTACTATAACATTTCTGGCTGAGCTCTGGGACTCATAGTAAGTTACTATAACATTTCTAGCTGAGCTCTGGGACTCGTAGTAAGTTACTATAACATTTCTAGCTGAGCTCTGAGACTATTAGTGACTATAACATTTCTGGTTGAGCTCTGGGACTCGTAGTAATTTACTATAACATTTCTGGCTGAGCTCTGGGAATCGTAGTAAGTTACTATAAAATTTCTGGCTGAGCTCTGGGACTCGTAGTAATTTACTATAACATTTCTAGCTGAGCTCTGGGACTCTTAGTTATTATAACATTTCTAGCTGAGCTCTGGGACTCGTAGTAAGTTACTATAACATTTCTAGCTGAGCTCTGAGACTCTTAGTTACTATAACATTTCTAGCTGAGCTCTGGGACTCATAGTAAGTTACTATAACATTTCTGGCTGAGCTCTGGGACTCATAGTAAGTTACTATAACATTTCTAGCTGAGCTCTGGGACTCGTAGTAAGTTACTATAACATTTCTAGCTGAGCTCTGGGACTCGTAGTAAGTTACTATAACATTTCTAGCTAAGCTCTGAGACTATTAGTGACTATAACATTTCTGGCTGAGCTCTGGGACTCGTAGTAAGTTACTATAACATTTCTAGCTGAGCTCTGAGACTGTTAGTTACTAAAACATTTCTAGCTGAGCACTGAGACTCTTAGTTACTATAACATTTCTAGCTGAGCTCTGGGACTCATAGTAAGTTACTATAACATTTCTGGCTGAGCTCTGGGACTCATAGTAAATTACTATAACATTTCTAGCTGAGCTCTGGGACTCGTAGTAAGTTACTATAACATTTCTAGCTAAGCTCTGAGACTATTAGTGACTATAACATTTCTGGCTGAGCTCTGGGACTCGTAGTAAGTTACTATAACATTTCTAGCTGAGCTCTGAGACTATTAGTTACTAAAACATTTCTGGCTGAGCTCTGGGACTCATAAGTTACTATAACATTTCTATCTGAGCTCTGGGACTTAGTTACTATAACATTTCTGGCTGAGCTCTGGGACTCATAGTAAGTTACTATAACATTTCTAGCTGAGCTCTGGGACTCGTAGTAAGTTACTATAACATTTGTAGCTGAGCTCTGAGACTATTAGTGACTATAACATTTCTGGCTGAGCTCTGGGACTCGTAGTAAGTTACTATAACATTTCTAGCTGAGCTCTGAGACTATTAGTGACTATAACATTTCTGGCTGAGCTATGGGACTCGTAGTAAGTTACTATAACATTTCTGGCTGAGCTCTGGGACTCGTAAGTTACTATAACATTTCTTGGCTGAGCTCTGGGACTCGTAAGTTACTATAACATTTCTATCTGAGCTCTGGGACTCGTAAGTTACTATAACATTTCTGGCTGACCTCTGGGACTCATAGTAAGTTACTATAACATTTCTGGCTGAGCTCTGGGACTCATAGTAAATTACTATAACATTTCTAGCTGAGCTCTGGGACTCGTAGTAAGTTACTATAACATTTCTAGCTAAGCTCTGAGACTATTAGTGACTATAACATTTCTGGCTGAGCTCTGGGACTTGTAGTAAGTTACTATAACATTTCTAGCTGAGCTCTGAGACTATTAGTTACTAAAACATTTCTGGCTGAGCTCTGGGACTCATAAGTTACTATAACATTTCTATCTGAGCTCTGGGACTTAGTTACTATAACATTTCTGGCTGAGCTCTGGGACTCATAGTAAGTTACTATAACATTTGTAGCTGAGCTCTGGGACTCGTAGTAAGTTACTATAACATTTGTAGCTGAGCTCTGAGACTATTAGTGACTATAACATTTCTGGCTGAGCTCTGGGACTCGTAGTAAGTTACTATAACATTTCTAGCTGAGCTCTGAGACTATTAGTGACTATAACATTTCTGGCTGAGCTATGGGACTCGTAGTAAGTTACTATAACATTTCTGGCTGAGCTCTGGGACTCGTAAGTTACTATAACATTTCTTGGCTGAGCTCTGGGACTCGTAAGTTACTATAACATTTCTATCTGAGCTCTGGGACTCGTAAGTTACTATAACATTTCTGGCTGACCTCTGGGACTCATAGTAAGTCACTATAACATTTCTGGCTGAGCTCTGGGACTCGTAGTAAGTTACTATAACATTTCTGGCTGAGCTCTGGGACTCGTAGTAATTTACTATAACATTTCTGGCTGAGCTCTGGGACTCGTAGTAATTTACTATAACATTTCTGGCTGAGCTCTGGGACTCGTAGTAATTTACTATAACATTTCTAACTGAGCTCTGGGACTCGTAGTAATTTACTATAACATTTCTAGCTGAGCTCTGGGACTCGTAGTAATTTACTATAACATTTCTGGCTGAGCTCTGGGACTCGTAGTAATTTACTATAACATTTCTGGCTGAGCTCTGGGACTCGTAGTAATTTACTATAACATTTCTAGCTGAGCTCTGAGACTCGTAGTAATTTACTATAACATTTCTGGCTGATCTCTGGGAATCGTAGTAAGTTACTATAACATTTCTGGCTGAGCTCTGGGACTTGTAGTAAGTTACTATAAAATTTCTGGCTGAGCTCTGGGACTCGTAGTAATTTACTATAACATTTCTAGCTGAGCTCTGGGACTCGTAGTAATTTACTATAACATTTCTAGCTGAGCTCTGAGACGCGTAGTAATTTACTATAACATTTCTGGCTGAGCTCTGGGAATCGTAGTAAGTTACTATAACATTTCTGGCTGAGCTCTGGGACTCGTAGTAATTTACTATAACATTTCTAGCTGAGCTCTGGGACTCGTAGTAATTTACTATAACATTTCTGGCTGAGCTCTGGGACTCATAGTAAGTTACTATAACATTTCTGGCTGAGCTCTGGGACTTGTAGTAAGTTACTATAACATTTCTGGCTGAGCTCTGGGACTCATAGTAAGTTACTATAACATTTCTGGCTGAGCTCTGGGACTCATAGTAAGTTACTATAACATTTCTAGCTGAGCTCTGGGACTCGTAAGTTACTATAACATTTCTGGCTGAGCTCTGGGACTCGTAGTAATTTACTATAACATTTCTAGCTGAGCTCTGGGACTCATAGTAAGTTACTATAACATTTCTGGCTGAGCTCTGGGACTCGTAGTAAGTTACTATAACATTTCTGGCTGAGCTCTGGGACTCGTAAGTTACTATAACATTTCTGGCTGAGCTCTGGGACTCATAGTAAGTTACTATAACATTTCTAGCTGAGCTCTGGGACTCGTAGTAAGTTACTATAACATTTCTAGCTGAGCTCTGAGACTATTAGTGACTATAACATTTCTGGTTGAGCTCTGGGACTCGTAGTAATTTACTATAACATTTCTGGCTGAGCTCTGGGAATCGTAGTAAGTTACTATAAAATTTCTGGCTGAGCTCTGGGACTCGTAGTAATTTACTATAACATTTCTAGCTGAGCTCTGGGACTCTTAGTTATTATAACATTTCTAGCTGAGCTCTGGGACTCGTAGTAAGTTACTATAACATTTCTAGCTGAGCTCTGAGACTCTTAGTTACTATAACATTTCTAGCTGAGCTCTGGGACTCATAGTAAGTTACTATAACATTTCTGGCTGAGCTCTGGGACTCATAGTAAGTTACTATAACATTTCTAGCTGAGCTCTGGGACTCGTAGTAAGTTACTATAACATTTCTAGCTGAGCTCTGGGACTCGTAGTAAGTTACTATAACATTTCTAGCTAAGCTCTGAGACTATTAGTGACTATAACATTTCTGGCTGAGCTCTGGGACTCGTAGTAAGTTACTATAACATTTCTAGCTGAGCTCTGAGACTGTTAGTTACTAAAACATTTCTAGCTGAGCTCTGAGACTCTTAGTTACTATAACATTTCTAGCTGAGCTCTGGGACTCATAGTAAGTTACTATAACATTTCTGGCTGAGCTCTGGGACTCATAGTAAATTACTATAACATTTCTAGCTGAGCTCTGGGACTCGTAGTAAGTTACTATAACATTTCTAGCTAAGCTCTGAGACTATTAGTGACTATAACATTTCTGGCTGAGCTCTGGGACTCGTAGTAAGTTACTATAACATTTCTAGCTAAGCTCTGAGACTATTAGTGACTATAACATTTCTGGCTGAGCTCTGGGACTTGTAGTAAGTTACTATAACATTTCTAGCTGAGCTCTGAGACTATTAGTCTGAGCTTACTTAGTTACTATAACATTTCTGGCTGAGACTCATAGTAAGCTAGCTGAGCTCTGGGACTCGTAGTAAGTTACTATAACATTTTACTGATAACATTTCTAGCTGAGCTCTGTAGTAAGAGATAGTAAGTTACTATAACATTTCTGGCTGAGCTCTGGGACTCAAGTAAATTACTATAACATTTCTAGCTGAGCTCTGGGACTCGTAGTAAGTTACTATAACATTTCTAGCTAAGCTCTGAGACTATTAGTGACTATAACATTTCTGGCTGAGCTCTGGGACTTGTAGTAAGTTACTATAACATTTCTAGCTGAGCTCTGAGACTATTAGTTACTATGGCTGAGCTCTGGGACTCATAAGTTACTATAACATTTCTATCTGAGCTCTGGGACTTAGTTACTATAACATTTCTGGCTGAGCTCTGGGACTCATAGTAAGTTACTATAACATTTCTAGCTGAGCTCTGGGACTCGTAGTAAGTTACTATAACATTTGTAGCTGAGCTCTGAGACTATTAGTGACTATAACATTTCTGGCTGAGCTCTGGGACTCTTAGTAAGTTACTATAACATTTCTGAGCTGAGAGACTATTAGTGACTATAACATTTCTGGCTGAGCTATGGGACTCGTAGTAAGTTACTATAACATTTCTGGCTGAGCTCTGGGACTCGTAAGTTACTATAACATTTCTTGGCTGAGCTCTGGGACTCGTAGTAAGTTACTATAACATTTCTAGCTGAGCTCTGGGACTCGTAAGTTACTATAACATTTCTATCTGAGCTCTGGGACTCGTAAGTTACTATAACATTTCTGGCTGACCTCTGGGACTCATAGTAAGTCACTATAACATTTCTGGCTGAGCTCTGGGACTCGTAGTAAGTTACTATAACATTTCTGGCTGAGCTCTGGGGCTGAAATGTTGAATTCATTGAGAGATATTCCTGCCTGTGCTGTCTGGGAGTGTGAAAGGAATATGGAATAATCTCATTGGAGCAGGCATTAGGGTGCTAGGATTGGACATGCCAGAAATGGGGTACATTGGCGTTGTAGCAGGCGCATACTATGTATGATCATATACTATAACTAAACCCCCATTATTTTTGCCTAAGTTAGGTTTAAAAAAAAACAAAAAACTATTGCATCCTGTGTGCCTTGAAGTTGCTGTTTAGTGAGTGAATGAGTGAGTGCCCTGAATATTGTATGATGACACTTTTATATGTCTCAAGAGACACATTGTAAGACATGTATACCAAGAAGAGATTGTGTGGTTTTCACACATAATCTCAGGTAAAATAGTTTATATTATGATCCCTGCAACATTACCTTTCTTTGGCTGGGAAATGTAAGGCACAGACATGCTTTCAGTGTTCACATACAAATGTGACACGGGTTAACACAAATATGAGCCGTTTGAGACGTTACTGTTTGGGCCTATTGTACAGGTGCATAAGGTGTGACAGTCCCAGCAGTATAACACGGGGACAATGCTCACTTGTCTTAAGTTTCCACAATATCTTCTTTCAGTATCTTGAGGTCCCCGCAATGCCAACATTTCCTGCAGGTTAACAAATTGGGAAAGGTGTGCGTATACTCACAGCGCCTTACTTGTTAGAGTACCAAATTGAAATCAGAGCCAAGTCACTGAAAATCCATCTGCCATAACAGTTTGTGCTAGAATACACCACTGCAAGGGCAGGACGTGTGTCTATTCCATGTACCTTCCTCTGCATGTGTTAGCAAGAGAATTGTGGCAGTATTGGGCACCTACAAAACCGAGCATTACATTCTCACAATTACTAATTATCCAGAAGCAACATCCCCTTTTCAGGCTCTTTTGAAACCAGTGTGTTTAGGAGTTTGCCATGTCTGTGGGATTTATTCCTAAACCATATGATTTGGATAGTTGGCAGCAGATGGTTGGTAGAATTCTCAAATCTCTGCTAATTTTAAAAAATTTTGAGCCAAATTTAGCAAACTCTGTTTAGGGAATTTTTCTATTTGTGTCTAAAAATACATTGTGAATGGTACTGTAAGGCATGGATCTGTGCTATGTCAACCCTGAGCAAATTAGTAAGGAAAGGGAATGGATTCTGTCTTCAGTGAGTAAACCTCTTACTATTATCTCTATTTAGAAAGGGCACCGAGATACTGCGGGAGTGTTTGGTGATCACGATATCTCATTTTGTGACATGCTAGGTCTGCTTTGCAGTGTAATTACTGCCATTCGTACGCGTCCAGAACACAATTGGTGAATGAAGTGGTTAATAGGTACCATATGTGACCCCTATGGAGCATGTAAACATCTGGAGTTTGGAAAGGCAAATATCTCCTCCAATATATTACATCTGACGTCCAACTGCAGCGAACATAATCACTCAGTCAGCTAACTCGCGGTTTTACAGCAAAATGGTAAATACTCATGATTATTTAAAAGGGGCAGACTTGAAACTGGAGAACCTCAGATGTTCGATTTGGACTCTGTTTCAACCACAGAGCTTTCCTGAGCTCCTTGGCCGACCTTAAAGGAAAGTCAGAACCAATCTTTGCATTTTGGAGGGTTACTTTCCACCATATCTGAAAGTAGCAGCCATATGCTGAGAAAACGGACCAGGCTGCCCTGTAGGAAGGTGGTGAACTATAACAGCAACCACCTAAATGGAAAGGAACCATCACAAAAGGTTCGTTCCTGGATTAGACTGCCAGTGTGTTACTTTGTAATGCAGTAAACCGTTCTAGTACCAATCAGAGTCCAGATGTTTTGGGAGGTTTTTTTGCCCACTTTTATTTTACAAATGAAAGCATTTTGACATCTAAATGCTGTGTATTTCAGTGTAAAATAAAAAAAATACTTTTTGATGGTGTCTGTGTATACTATGCCCTTTCTGTCTCCTTTCTCTCTCTGAAAACGGCACCGTGATCTGATCTAAGACAAAGCTTGTCATGGCTTTTATACCAAAATCAGTTAGCGAGTGATTGCAATGCTTGGATAATATTACCAGTTAGACTCCGGCTATGCCAGTTAGACTCCGGCTATTCATTGTTTACAGCAATGTAATAAGACGACATTTGAATTATTTATTTTTTGAAGTGGTGTTTATAGTATTCTAAATGATTTTTTTAAATTAATAAAAAAAATTTAAAGAAAACTATTTTGATTCATTAGAATGCTAAATGCTTTAAAGTCTGTTCCTTGAACCATTCGAAACCAGTAGAGTCCACGTATTCCCATTAATTTCGATTTAGAATTAGAAAGTGGCATGTCTCCTGCTTAGGCATCGTCCTCTAACACCCAATTCTTTAGTAGGATCTGTGTTTGCATTCGAGATGCTCAGATTCTCTCCCTCAGAGACCCCCTTCTGGCCAGATCCATGCTGATGCATCCGTGAATCTGCTTTTTGTCAGTTGAAAGTGAGTGTGTAAACCAGAAGGGGCAAAGCGCCAAGTATACGGTTCTATATTCTCTGTAAATTGAAACCCACTGCTCCCTGCCAGGATAGGGCTTGGCTTCTACACCATTTGTTTAAGTAAATTTTGGTTTTATTTCTGTTTCCCATTAGCATTGTGTGATTAGTATTGCGAAACCAGGCATCTCCGCCAAATGCTTTTAATCTAAGATTTATAGTCCTATAATGAAAAAAACCCAAAAAACAACCACATTTAGTAATCATAAATCAAGAAATATTTGCTGTCAATCCTAACAGATCATTCTGTCTTATAGTAGGAATGATTCCAGAACACGTTTAATTAGTGCTCACCAAGGAATATTCACATACCTATAAGTAAAACAGGAGAACCTGCTTTACGCCAAGTACTGTCCACAAGGTCCATCAGAATGAACTGAACCCCTCTCACCTATAGGACCCAGAGACGTCCGGGTTTACAACCAGTGAAAGTACCAGTGCTGGTGGATTTAATTGTCCCCCAAGCTGCTATTTTCCTTTCGTTCCAGGATCTTCCTTTTGTCCTCCGTGGAATGGCACTTTCATAGTTATTCAGTAACACAGGGCAGGGAAATTAGGCCACAATGGAAATATTCTCAAATTCAGTCTCTTTCTCCAAGGTACTTTCCAGTCTCTCCATTCTAAGACAAATATCGCAATCCTCTCTCAATTTGTTGTTGAGTGATTAACTCAGTGGGAAGTAATTTAAAAAAATAATAAAAGCACAGTGCCACAAAACTGACCATGGGCCCGTGCGCAGGAATGTGGCCCTCACACTGTGTGCTGGTTCCTCTAATGAGATAAAAGACATAACCACGGGGAGATCCTATGCCTTCCACCTGTCTTATCACTGGCCACCTGAATGTATAATGGGGTCTTACAAAGATCACTTATTCCCCAGAGACAATTATAGGGACTTATTAAATGTAACACCTGAGCAAAGCTGTAAATGCTGGACATATTAATATGAATGGCTGACTAATTTAGGGTACTCTGTTTATGGGAAGATTCCTTAATACTGCCCAGCCGGGAGAGGGATACTGGGAAACCAGACAATCCCTTATGCATGAGCCAAGTTATCGTCTACTTGCACTTTTGGAGATGCAATCATGTTCCATTTTATTTGTTAATTTTTTTTTATTTTCCATTAATTATATCTCTTTTTATACTTTTTCTTTCTTTCAGGATTTTAGTTTTGAGTACAACCTCTCGCTGTTGAATGCTAAGAATTGGGTATATGTTGTATGTGCAGACTATACTGTGTTTGCTTGTTCCCTGACATTATACATATTTTTGGGGTTGGTGCTGGAGATATAAGCTTAACATTTTCTTTTATTAATTGTATTCACTGAGTGTGAGGATTCAGTGCTCCAGCATTGTTGTTTAGTAGTATCGTATTGCGTACTCTGCTTTATTGACTTGCTGTCTGTCCTTTGTAGGTGAGATACTCTGCCCAGAGCCTGTTTGATTATCTGCGTTTGATTCAAAGTGATGCACAGTCTATGGAATCTTTCTCCAACACCATCCTGCAGATCTTCAGGGATAACCAGCGCAATGAGAGGTGAGCATTCATTTAATGCTATATTACTTGTAGATGGCATACTACTGTCTCCTGCACCCTCTAGTTCCGGCTGTATTGACCTCAGGCGTCCGAGTTTACAGCAGATAACATGTATTCTGCCTGTCTAACCAGCACAATGTTCATGTTATTCATCTATTATTTGTGTTCTAAAGGCGTAACAAATTGAGATCCACATGGTTAAATGTAGGTTTAAATAGCTAAACTATGACGTGAACCGAGTTGGAAATTTTCACCTGGTCGTCATTTTTTCTCTACATTTTACTGTTTGGATTTCAATAACCACAACTGCAGGTCTGTGCATTTAAAGCATAATACCTTGTTCTCATTAGAAGTGACTGGTAAAATGCAATGAATTGTTGACACGTATAGTGGCAGGCCCAGTAGAATGGAAATCAGTTGGGCAAGAAATAGCCAAGCATGGGACTGAATTGTGTGGGTTGGTTGTAGAGTTGCTGTTTAGTCGATACTTCCCATGTAACAATAGGACTGGATAGGCACCGTTGTGTAAAACAACATATTTTATCTTTTTCCACCCAGAGTTTCCATCCCACTTATGAAGATGTTGGACCAGATGTTGGCAAATGGCTGCTTCGAGATATTCGTCCTGGAAGAGAAGTAAATATTACTGGCCACTCTTTATCCAGTAATTCTTGTATTTTCAATAAGCAGTGTGCTTGCTTTCCCTTCTGGCACTATTCTTGTCATGACACCTTGTTAGAATTCCATAGGAGTGGGTTCGCTTTTCAGAGTGGATTTTATTAGGGCTGGATTTCAGGGCCCGTCCCCCCACAAATTTTCCCCTTGAAACCACACTGATCAACCTGTCTGGTAGATTAGATAATAGGCCATGCTGAGCAATATTAATATTGTTCAATTTTAAAGGGAAATCCATGATATTCAGATGTGACCACAGGCACTGTTACCAAGGCTCACAGTATCTTTGGGTTCCATGCTCGTTCTGCACGTTATATACCTGGCCCGGCGTATTACGATGGTTTCACTTCATACATATAACAGAGGTTAATGCTGAGCTAAAAGATCTGTAACTTACTTGGTTACTATCTGCCTTCAACACTTGTTCTGTTATTTAGCCGCTATGTTTTATCCTAACAAGATATTCTGTGAGTCAGCAGTGTGAACTTTTTTCTTTCCTGAAATGGATTTGCAGGTTGGGTGTTTTCCTTGTTGATGTGTTACTGGTGGATAACAGAAGCAAGTGTGAGAGTTTGTTAAAGGCACAGTCTGCTACTCATATGATTCCATTTACCAAATTTGTTCCAGATGGGTCTCTCTAAGTACTTCTTTGTTTCATCACTTTGTTTGTATGAACGTTGTCAGATCAGTTTAAAATCTTTCCTGATTTGCCCTGTTCTAACGCCCTGTAAAGCAATTTGAATTAGCACGCAGCAGCTTTACTAGGTCTGACTTTAAAATCTATTACCTGTCCTAGTGTCTTAGTTATATACCGCAGGGCACAACATTTTTGTTCATCAACTAGCCAATGGTAAGTGGAAATTCAATGCCCCCCACTCCCTTTAAGGATCCTCAGAGCTGTGTGCAAACAGTGGCCGCACACCGTATATTGGCTGTCAGTACTAGATTACTCCAGGGGTCTGCTTTCGGTATAGGTAAACAGCTCTAGACCCCTAACCCCCACTTCTACTTACTTTCATATTGCCCACAGTCAAAGTGACTGATAGGAAAGGTTATTCCAGGTTTCCTTATTAATGTCATTTTAAGCCTCTGCTACAAATATGAAATCCTTAGGTAGCTGGTACAGGGCGTCATGCAACTCCAAGCCTGCAGGGGGAGGATTGCCAAGGTGAGCAACTCTGAGGCCTGGCTAGAAGGAATTTGACATTTTTTTCCCTAAATGAACTGAAGAATGTATCTATCATTATTTGTTTTCAAGTGAATTATATTCTGTTCTTAGATTGTTGCAAGATTCCACATTCAGGATTTTTGGACCCCTGTTAAACATTTGTTCTGATAGTACAGGGTTAATAGGTGGAAGCCGTCTGTGCTAATGTCCCTTTGACAAAACAGGTACTATGTATTAAAACAAAGAAACACATAGGTACTGTAAATATGTTCTAAAAGCCTGTGAATATTAATGGTGTAATAACTATGTAATTTATTTTATTCCCTATATGCTGTATCAACAAAGATTTAAAAAAAAAAAAAACAACATATTCTAGACCAGACAGCTGAATTATTTCTCAAGCCTTTACAACACATTGCTGTTTATTTGATAAACAGTATATTCAGAGTCGGATTTCCCCACCCCCTTAGACTGAACACAGCAATCTGTGCATGGCCCCGCCCCATTAGACTGAACACGTCGATCTGTGCATGACCCCACCCTCTTAGACTAAACACATTGATCTGTGCATGGCCCCACCCCCTTAGACTGAACACATCGATCTGTGCATGGCCCCACCCTGTTAGACTGAACACATTGATCTGTGCATGGCCCGCCCCTTAGACTGAACACATTGATCTGTGCATGGCCCCACCCCCTTAGACTGAACACATAGATCTGTGCATGTACCCGCCCCCTTAGAGAGAATACAGCGATCAGTGCATGGCCCTGCTCCTTTAGACTGAACACATCGATCTGTGCATGGCCCCACCCTCTTAGACTGAACACATTGATCTGTGCATGGCCCCACCCTCTTAGACTGAACACATCGATCTGTGCATGGCCCCACCCTGTTAGACTGAACACATTGATCTGTGCATGGCCCGCCCCTTAGACTGAACACATTGATCTGTGCATGGCCCCACCCCCTTAGACTGAACACATAGATCTGTGCATGTACCCGCCCCCTTAGAGAGAATACAGCGATCAGTGCATGGCCCTGCTCCTTTAGACTGAACACATCGATCTGTGCATGGCCCCACCCCTTAGACTGAACACATTGATCTGTGCATGGCCCCACCCTCTTAGACTGAACACATTGATTGTGCATGGCCCCACCCTCTTAGACTGAACACATCGATCTGTGCATGGCCCCACCCTCTTGACTGAACACATTGATCTGTGCATGGCCCCACCCCTTAGACTGAACCCATCGATCTGTGCATGGCCCCACCCTCTTAGACTGAACACATTGATCTGTGCATGGCCCCGCCCCTTAGACTGAACACATCGATCTGTGCATGGCCCCGCCCCCTTAGACTGAAGACATCGATCTGTGCATGGCCCCGCCCCCTTAGAGAGAATACAACGATCGGTGCATGGCCCCGCCTCCTCAGACTGAACACATCGATCTGTGCATGGCCCCACCCTCTTAGACTGAACACATCGATCTGTGCATGGCCCCGCCCCCTCAGACTGAACACATCGATCTGTGCATGGCCCCGCCCCCTTAGAGAGAATACAGCGATCGGTGCATGGCCCCGCCCTCTTAGACTGAACACATCGATCTGTGCATGGCCCCACCCTCTTAGACTGAACACATTGATCTGTGCATGGCCCCACCCCCTCAGACTGAACACATCGATCTGTGCATGGCCCCACCCTCTTAGACTGAACACATCGATCTGTGCATGGCCCCACCCTCTTAGACTGAACACATTGATCTGTGCATGGCCCCACCCCCTTAGACTGAACCCATCGATCTGTGCATGGCCATGCCCCCTTAGACTGAACACATTGATCTGTGCATGGCCCCACCCTCTTAGACTGAACACATTGATCTGTGCATGGCCATGCCCCCTTAGACTGAACACATCGATCTGTGCATGGCCCCGCCCCTTTAGACTAACCAAAGCAATCTGTGCGTGGCCCCGCTCCCTTAGAGAGAATACAGCGATCGATGCATGGCCCAGCTCCTTTAGACTGAACACATCGAAATATTTAACAAGTCAGTTGAGTATTTAGAAATAGCCACATCAGTAATAATCTCCTCTCACCATTTGATTATAAAACTGCTAGATAAGATTTTAACATTTCCCATGAGCCTGTAACAACCACCTGACCTGCTGTGGCAAGACCACCCTTCTTCAAATACTATCTTCTGCTATACAGCCACATTATTTCGTGGTACCATGGGGTTTATCTGGCGAGACCTAGGGCAAGGTAACAGACATAAAAATAATAAATTAATCCGTCACAAACTTGGCTGAGTTGGGAGTTTAATTTCAAACTGGCTATTTCAGCCTAAATTATCGAATCACTATAACTTATTTCAGTGTGTAAACCCCTCTGCGTTTTCAGGTAATGAGGCCAAGGTACAAATGATTGTAATTAAAAAGAAAATTTAAAAGGTATTTCCTGGCCACGAACAATGCCTGCTGTGTCTGATTGGTAGAAAATGGAACCCTGGTGTCTGAAACCTGAAATGTACTGTTTTGTGATCAGAAGAATAAGGCAACTTGGGGATTCTTAGGCCTGTTTTATATAAAGCTTTTCTGTGATTTCTTCCGCAGTCATCCGTTCGCCGTACAGCTCCTAGCGCTCACTAAGGAGGAGATCAAAAAAACCAAAAATGTCCAGAAGCTGCGATCCAGTATATCTGTGTGAGTTTATTATTATAATTTATTTTTTCATGCTCTGGTAGCCTACATCCGAGAGAAGCTGGGATACAGCGTGAGGATATATTAGGTCTGAAAATCCCTGCAGTTATAAGTGATGGTAACCCATGCAAGGATGATAAGTGGTAATGGTATTTGAAATGTCCTACTTTAACACATTTTCTATAAAGTCACTTCCTATGATTTTTTTTTTTATACTAGGTTTACGTATCCCTCTATTTAACATATATGTTTTTTAAAAACAGAATTGAAACATATAAATCCACACATCCCTATCCTGTAACTGGGAGCCTCCATCTCGGCTCCTGAAATCAAAATAGTTTTGTCTTTTGCACCTGGCAGTCAGAATATAGAGTATGCAGAGAACGGGAGAAATGGACACAGTATTTTAATTTCTCCTCCCCATGTGTGCCCTTCCTGTATCTGGACTGAACTGCATTGTGATGGCTTTTGTGAAATCTTTAAAATGACACTTTAAAGATTTACCTGAATGCCTCCTTGTTATAATTCATAAAAAATCATATTTCAAGAGCATCAGCACTTGTCTTCATTGAGTTTGGAACACCCCCCAGGCAGTCTATAGAACAGTCAGACGGGCTTCCTGATTCACTTGATTGATCATTTAAATGTAAGTGTAAAACTTCTACAGGGGAGCATTAAATGCATCAAAACAACATTAGCGTAATGATTCAGTTTAGCCCACGCAGTCTCGCTGCTCAATTC
This sequence comes from Pelobates cultripes, assembly GCA_933207985.1. Taxonomy (NCBI): domain Eukaryota; kingdom Metazoa; phylum Chordata; class Amphibia; order Anura; family Pelobatidae; genus Pelobates; species Pelobates cultripes. The sequence continues at coordinate 19,714,626 of OW240916.1, forward strand.
TCTGACTGAGAAATAGGACCGGGTCTTATATTAATTTCCCCCACGAAAATCGCACTAGAACTTCTTTTTGGGGGATGTCGTATTTTGGGGGGAAATGGTTAGCAAGCATGGGCTAGAAAGCAGGTCTACGTTTGGAGGAATTCCCCCAAACATAGACCAGTTCAATAGTGCATGGAATCCCATGATTCTATGATCGGGGAAAGTTCCCCGAACATAGATTAGTAAACAAGCGACTAGTAATTTGGGCATATTTTCGTGGGACGTCTTATTTTCAGGGAAACACCAAAACGTCTTCATTAAACCAGTGTTCATTTTGGCGACAAATTTCAATTTAGTTTTAGTCACAGTCTTTTGACTAAAAAACTGTTTTAGTCATCTGAAATGTTTTAATTTTAGTCAGCTAAATCTCCAGTAGATTTTAGTCAACACAACTAAAATCTAATGGGTTTAGCTAAAGCCTCTGTCTCTTTTGCCCCTTCCCCAGCCCCTCTGTGTCTCTTTGTGTCCTCCCAGCCGCTCTAGGTGTCTCTCTCCCAAGCCCTGGTCTGTCTAGATTTCCCCTTCCACAGCCCCTCTGTGCAGTGTTAATTTTGACGGCAAATTTCTATTTAGTTTTAGTCACAGTCTTTTGACTAAAATGCTTTTTTAGTTTTAGTCGTATTTTAGTCATCTTTATTTTCTGTTTTATTTAGTTTTATTCTCAAACTAAATCTCAAACATTTTAGTTGACTAAAATTGTTAGTCGACAAAATGAACACTGCATTAAACGAAGTTGTTTTGGTGACTATAGTGTGCCCTTTTAATCAGTGTTCCTTTATGAGAAGCATTATATTGGCACAATCACAGTGCACATTTTAATCAGGCAGAAAAGGAATTATGTTGTCATTCGACATCTTGGTGAAGCAAAGCAGCACAAGAGGCATAGTGATACGATGAAAATGTATACTACCTTTTAAGCCCCCTCCCCCTTATTGGGATTTCTTTTATCCTATAGGGTTAAAAGACCACTCCAAATGTTAAAACCAAATCTTGATTTTAATATTGGTGTTCTTATAATAGAAATGTAAAAGAATATGGAGATATGGTGATTTTTAGTGTTGTGTTTTCCCCTTAATACATTTTAGAATGGTTTTCCATGTGAATCAGAATCTACTTAGGCTTTTGCATAAGGCATGTGGCTCTAACCGGCAGCAAGATCCAGTCTTTTCCCACCGAGGGACAAATGATGCTAATAATTAGTTTGAGTGTGATATGGGTACACTTAAAGGATACTCCAACCCTCTACTGCTAATTGCATGTCCCTCTAGCCTTATTTTATACAGTGTTGATTTCAAGAAGAATTTACACTTATAAATAACCGTTGTAACATAGTTGTTGGGGTTTTTTTTGTTTTTTTTTAAAGGGGCACTGTAACCATTTAATCTTATTGAAATAGTTAAAGTTCCTGGAGTCCCAGGACACGGTCCCTCTATTCATTGCAACCATTTTAAACCTCTGCAGTTTAACACTAAATGAGGATCCCTGGCTACCCACAGCCTGGCCCCTACTGGAGGTATGGCTATGGCAAAGATTACACAGTATCTTCTAGCCATACCGATTAATACCAGCAGGGGGCGCTGTGATAGTCTGAAAGCAGTTGATACTCTCAGCCAATCAAAGCCTCCCATTGTTGCTCAGACTAATACTGCCTCATCAGCCCAAGCAACACAGAGGAGATGGGCTGCTTAAGACTCTTGTTTCATATTTAAAATAAAATAAACAGTTTAAAGCCAGATAGGAGGATGCCAGAGGATTACTATAACCACTTCAAAGAGAAGAAGCATTTACAGCGTTTCTTTAAGCAGACAAGTGTGAGGTTATCCTGCTTCATTCACTGTGAATGTTTGTTCAAAGCGGAAATAAATGCTTTAGTTGGGGTTTTCGAAGTTACAATGGACTTGTATAACCTGGAAAAGTAAGGACACATTTATTAAATACGCTGTGACTAGGATCACAGAGCCTTCTCTTCGACAACCAACATGCCAAGCTGGATGTATTTGGACCACACAATGCCGAACCATCAGTGTTAGATAGCTTCCAATCTCCTAATAATAGCCTGCGTGCCGTTCAGTTTTGGTGATTTTCCAATGACACCTGTTTAGAAAAATGCCTCGACTTGTTGCAGCTACACCTCTGTCTATTCAACATGTTTAGCTACATACAGAGTTCAGGAGACGAAGGAACCTCTACATGTCAGAACTTCTCACTTTAACCACTTACCCGCCTGGTGCTATGAGCTTAATAAAGCATTGGCACAAAAATACATGCAACCGTGCCAACATCGAGGTGAAACCTACATATTGTGTATCAGGGCAGATCATTTTGGTCCCATGTTATATTGTTAGTGCTCAGCACCGTGTCAGTGTTTTCCTCCTACTTTACACTAATTGTGGATTTTACAGGTTCTGCGGCCTGATCCAGTTTCCTGGGGAGATCCGAAAGAAAATCTTGTTTGAGTTGCTCCTCCTGCTCTGCCACCCGTTTCCTATTGTGAGTGTGTTTATTAAATACTGCGGCATTTTAGTGGTGTAAACAGGCACGGCGATACACGACTTCTACTGAAACTTTTACTGCATTCGGTGAGGCTGATGTTGGCAAAAAAGTTCAACACCCTGAAGTAACACGTAGACATCTACCTCTGTATCCATGCCGATACCCTATCCCCTTCTGTGAAATGTACCAACTAGCAATCATCTAACAGGAGCTTTCACCATTTCACTTCACAAACCGGTTACAATGGAAGTCCAGACATTGAGTTCTAATGAGCCATTAAATTGTGAGACCATGCAGATTTTATTTAAATCTGGATGCTTTTTATCATTGTGATCACGGATTGGTGCGAAATGTCTCTTCTGGTAGACGGAGTACCTAGTAGAATAAGCTTTTATTTCAAAACCTCATTAGATTGTATTGTGCTTTGTACTATAACTAAAACCTTTGGGTTTAGCACCCAGGTCCCCTATCTTCCGTAAGGTTTAGTCATTCAAACTTCTGGACAAAGCTTTCTTTCTATTTTACAGATAAGAAAAAACACAGCCAGTGAGATCTATGAGATGCTCCTTACATACGATGATGTCATAGAGGCAGATATTCTGGACGATGTCATGTCTGTGCTGAGTGACACAAACTGGTGAGTATTGATCGTGCTATGTCCATATGTCTATACATGAAATGAAGCATCCTTACAATGTTTAACTTTAGAAACTCACTGCTTGGATGCCTCAGACCCTGAAATTAATCATTTCATAGTTGGCGCACGTGTTCTGTTTGCTCATTTTGACTTGAAACGGGACCTTTTTAATAAATAAACACAGGCTCCCGTGGCCGTCACTCGGCCTTTTAATCCGCAATACGAAAGGCACTCCTCTTGTTGGAAACAGAAGCTTGCTGGAGGAATAAGGCCTATACTGTTTCAGATTTAAACGACATCTCCAGTGCTTTGCTGTTAATATAAACACTGCGCGGTTTCATTTAATCCTCCAGAGTTTCTTTGGATAAGAAGAGTAGTTGGAGGAATTTCGCGCTTCTGAAAAGCATGATTGAAGGATTTTTTGAGGTTATTAAAATAAAAAAAAGTGTTGACATTCCATGATTCTTTGAAGCCTGTAGCTTAGAAAATGAAAATAAACCCCCAACGTTAAATCGCTGTGCTCCTCTGATAGCTTGCAGAGATAACATAGGACATGGCTAACTCCCTCCCACGGGGTTTAGGGGGCTGCTTACAATCATGTGTAGAGTAGGCAGATTGTAACTAATTGTCATGTCTTCATTACAATACATTTAAGTAAATTTAACTGCTCTTATCGGTTTTGGATGTTTCATAATACTTCTTAAGCAGCAAGAGGTTAATGCATGAAATAGTGAGAATTTTGGTCTAAACAACAAAGATAAGGGAAGCTAAACTCCCCTTTCCCCCACTAAACCTAGAATGAGGTATTTAAGGCCAAAAAAAATCCTTTACTTCAACTACTATAGTTCCCAGTGAATAAACCCATTTTTTTCTCATAAAAACACACTGTTTAGAGAATACCCATAAATGCCTTAAAATACCAGTATCTGGGGGGGTCTTTGTCCATTCAGCTATAGGTGATGGGAATTGTAATCACAGCTGGAAGGGCCTCTTCCTAATTGTGCTAAAAGGTTTTCTTGAGAATACTGCATACTTTCCCCTAAATCTGTGTCTGTTCTCTGCATTAATGAAAACATAAACGAAAAAAAGGAGCTTTTTTTTTTCAGAGAGCAGCATAGAAGTGTGAGACATTGATTCTTCACAAGCTGTAAATCTACTCTCTGTGCCTAGTACTGAATACAATGTATTTATGGTGCAGTGATCGTGCCATCATTAATACTTTGTTATAAACCAAATAATCCTAATGCTGGACCTCTCTCATACAGGGATGCCGAATTGCAAAGTTTACGAGAAAAGCGGAATTATCTGTGTGACTTGATGAATGTACCTAAACCTACATTTGTGTCTAAGGTGAGGGGGATATCAGATTTGAATATTTGCATTTAGTAAATCTGATTAAAGCATGTTCAGTCTCTGTCTGTATTCTTCCCATATGCAATTACTGTAAATTTGAACTTAAGATTTGACGATTCCCTTGTCCATTCTAGACAATTATAGGTTCAGTAATGAAATAGTGTTTTAACATTATATAACCGGACTCCAGTTGTGTGAATTTGTCCTGTGGGCCAACAAGCTAACAGACATTACAATTTTACAAATCACACGAACTCTGTGGATAAGATACCATTTTAGTTGCGGCTGTTGTGGCACATCAGGAGTTAAATTTAAATAGCTTGTGTATCACAGCCTGCACACTCCTAGTCTTGTGAACTAATAGGATACAGATGGTGTGGTCACTAAATGTATGTCCTTATCCACAAGGAATGAGAGGAATTTATTAGCTGAAATATATCCAAGTCTTAGATACTTGATACACATGAACTGTCAGCTTGAAAATGCGGTATAGCTCACAAAGAGCACACAGCTCCCAGTTAATGTGCGTCTGACCCTCTTATTTTCTACATACAATCTCATTATGCTCAGGCATCCAGGGGTTTAAGACAATAATCATTACAGATGAAGTGTTACTTGTTTTACAATCACATTTCTAGGAAGTATTTATCAGTTGGGCTTCTCAAAAAACAAAAGCACAAGAGGGGGCAATAAACCAGGGATTGACATCATTACTTAAAATCTCACGCATTAATAAGCAATACATTCAATTAACCATGTACGCTCCTATATACATAATCAGACACCAACAGAACGCCTGATAACCTAGTAGAGGGAATCAGGGAGTCTATAGAGCGGTCTGTATTCTCTATTAGCAGAGATGGTTTCAGGGCGCCCTTGCAGTTCTCTGTGGTACTTTATCTTAGAATAGTGGGAGGCTGACGTCAGAATCCTTTATAGGCCAGTTAGGGGAGAACATTTGATCTTCATACACCAAGTGTTCCTATTTTGGAGGGACAGTCACTGTTTTGGGCACAAAACCTTCTGTCCCTCTTAAACCAATTTCCTATGATTATTGGTGTGTCTAAGTGTATAACAGAGCTCCACAGCAATAAAACTCAGTAATGTGTCTGAGTGTATAACAGAGCTCCACAGCAATAATACTCCTAGTAATGTGTCTGGGTGTATAACAGAGCTCCGCAGCAATAATACTCCCAGTAATGTGTCTGGGTGTATAACAGAGCTCCACAGCAATAATACTCCCAGTAATGTGTCTGAGTGTATAACAGAGATCCACAGCAATAATACTCCCAGTAATGTGTCTGAGTGTATAACAGAGCTCCACAGCAATAATACTCCCAGTAATGTGTCTGAGTGTATAACAGAGATCCACAGCAATAATACTCCCAGTAATGTGTCTGAGTGTATAACAGAGCTCCACAGCAATAATACTCCCAGTAATGTGTCTGAGTGTATAACAGAGCTCCACAGCAATAATACTCCCAGCAATGTCTTTGATTTCTACACACAATTTAAAGTTTAGTCTGTGTAAATAAGATACGTTGTTCTTGTTATAAATTGTTATTAATAAATCACTTAAACTTTCCAAGAACAACCGGCCCCAGGACACCCCCCTAAAATTAAAGGACCCCATCTTTGTTCACTTAAATTGTGGGAGGTATGGATCGTCCATTTCTAGGAGGGGTTATCTCCATTTGTTGGCATGGCAATCTAGCTTTATCATGGTCTGCAGTAAGCAGAAATAATCTTTTGGAAGTGTCATGCGCTCAAACTAAACGTTTTCACATTGGCCGCACATCTCACAGCGAGATTTCACGACATCCCCTGGTGCCCAGTCACACACACAGCGAAGCTGTAGCAGATTTGTCACTATATTCACAGAATCAATTGTTTTGTCTTTCACTCTCCTTCCAAAAAAAAAAAAAGTAAAACCCACCAGTCTCTACCTCAAAAGCATTATTCCAATTTCAGGACAGGTGGTGGTGAAAAGTCCCTTAAAGGGTTCTGTAGGGACCTCTTGGCGTAATATGCCCTAGGACACTATGGATAAGGTCCCCAATTAGCAGTAAAACCTGCAAATATAAGGTTTCACATACCTTTCCTCCAGCGCGGCTCTTCTGCGCCCGCTTGATCCAATACAGGCTTTGCATGCGCACTCTCTGAGCAGGGGAGGGAGTTTTTTTTGTTTGTTTCATTTTTTTCAACAGACCAATGCGCACGCAGGATTTTCATGTCTTTTACCAATCCTGTGTATGTGGGATGTTGCTAGCACAATAATGGCACTGTATTAATAGTGATCTGGTGGTGTTCCTGCTAATGGACCTATGAGGCAATCTTAATGAGACTGAAGTCTGGTTATATACAGTGTCTGTGAAACAGGCGTTTACACACTAAACTGGGAATTGTCTAGAACGGACAAAGATATTTCAAATCGTTACGATCATCCATGAATCTGTATATGCTGAGCATCTCAGCTAAAATACATTGGCCTCCTGTGTATCAGTAAGAAAGGGACAAATAATGAATGAGCAGGTATTGTAGGACAATATTCACCTGTTATCTTCTCCTCCACATGTTTCTGTTTTATCACTAAACTCAGAATTTTAGTGAATTCAATTCCAAACTGAGATTTGGAATAATTCTCAAACTGAGATTTGGAATAATTCTCAAACTTCGCTGTAGTCACAATTTGCCCATTTGGTTTTCAGAGAATAAGCCCCAATGGTTTGTAACGTTACGTTACTCCTTTACAACTTGGGTCAGGAGACTGGAAGTTTGTCAGCTTCTTTCATTCACTCGAGATTAATGTGATAACGGCACTTATTACAACTTGCATGGGAATGTAAAAATACAATGTTGGATGTTTTCCCAAATACACCTACAGATTTTAATCACAAATGTATTCCTTTTGTTTATCTTGCAGGTAACAAAGTCCTGAAAACTAACAATCTCTTTGAAGTATTTCCTAGCTATTCCATATTTAATACAAGAATAATCACTCCTAAACAGTTTGTGAACTAAACCCTTCATTTGAAATCATTCCATGCAATTCCACAATTTTCCAGTAGAAGGCGCTGTGTTTGCATGAGATCACTGAGTGCAATCTGTAATCTTATATCATGAAATAAAGTCAGTTGTATATGAATATGTGGAGTACTGTGTATAATGAGATATTTACTTATAGCATACAGTAACATTTACCACCAGTAAAAATAAATGCAAGTCTGTTTTATTAATAAAAAGTCATAATTTATTGTTTAAGATACAGGTGGCCACACAGTGACACTCTCTGAATAATCAGATTTAAACATTTTGACTCTACTGTTAATACTTTTTGAGCCCAATAGTGAACAAACTAAAATTCTCTTCGGATGGCGTGCAAACACCTCTGCCCTCATAACGGACACTGCCACCTGCCAACTCTAGGGGGCAGTTTCATCATATTTCCTAAAATATAAAACATGTTTATTGTTAATGACATTTTACTCACCTGTAGAGGACACAGCATTAGATAGAAAACTAAGTTCAGGTTTGAAATGATTACTACTCACTAAATTTTCATCTAATTAGAGAAAAAAAGGCATGTGTGGGTATCACTCAATTCTAGACATATGACATATATAAAATGGTTTAATGTAAACTTACATCTCTATATTTGAAGGGACACTGTAGGCATCCAGACTACTTCAGCTCATTGCAGTGGTCTGTGTGCCAACTCCCATCACCCTTAACCCTCACCAACTGCAATAATTACCTGCTAGGGTTAACTCTTCCTCTAGTGGCCGTCTACCAGACCCTTTAAGGTTTAACTGGTAAACCCTACCCCCACAAGTTATGATGCATTTTGTATTTCTACACGATGGATTTAATCAAAGGTTCTTTGTCACATTAAAGGAATGTTACAAGTACCATAACCACTATATATATTTCTGTAGTGGTTATGGTGGCAGGATTTCCCTGGTATCACCCACTGTAAGTAGACAAACCATTTTAAAGTGCTTTTGACTTCTCACTAAAGTGTTCAGTAAATTTGCTGCATCACGATGCCTTGGGCTTACCCAGAACAGAGACTTGTATTTCCTAAATGAGATCAGGTGAGCGAGAAGATAAGACTAGATCGAGCCCCAGATCAGCACTTGTAAGTAGAGATATATAATGGTAGGAGTCTGGTTAAAATGTTCCTAAGTAACAATTAGTGATTTTGCCCAAAAAAAACCCAAAACATATTAAAGGCAACTATTTAGATGTAGGGGCACAACTCAACTATTATGCCGCAACCACTGCTCCACCCCTTCTGAGATAATCCGTTATGATGAATGCAGTAAATCCAAAGTTTCTCTATAGAGAAGCATGTGGGGGTCTACTGTAACAATCAACATCTTCTCACAGAGATGCACTTTACTAAGATCAACCAGATTCAGCGTCATTAGAACTTAAGATCTGCAAACATTACTATAATGTCTAAGCGCCTCATCTGTGGTCTGAATGACAACTACTAGAGATGTTCTTACAGCTCAATGTACGAACACTGCCTTTCACAGAAAAGGTTTTGTTCACCAAAACGAACACATTAGGATGTATTGGTTCTGGGGCCTAGTTTGTGCCTTTCATTTTCATTCCCTGTTTTTTTCATTTTGGATAAAAGTGACATTTTAACCAGTATCCTCTGTTGATATGTATTAACTGCATGTGTGAATAGGGACATCGTCCAATCACATTTATATTTATGTAGCATTTCAAGGTTCACTTGGGTTTTAAACTTCTGACGTGATTAGAACTTCACCACAATGGCTTCCTCAATCACTTACACCATATTGTACAGCTATTTACCAAGTAGGGGATACATATGCTTATACTGAATTGTCTGGATTGTATAACACACAAATGTAAGTAAAAAGTAAATAACATTGGAATGGTAACAATTTCCAGTGTTCTCTTGTGCAGCCTCTAATCACGCCAAAAGTGATTGAATAACATGATGCAATTATAGGACAGACAGGTGACCTCATCATAGTATCACAGCCAATTTAAATACATATACCTTGCTCTGTACATGTATGTTAAAGGACCTGTTTACTCAATTTTTAGTATATAAAGGAGAGAATGTTTTTATTTACAATAAATTTAAACTTATTCCTACACAAATTGGTATGTTTAATTGTCTGTCATACTACAATGGGGTCACTCTACCAAACCGCACTTAAACCTGTGTGCCCTGTGATAGGATTCATTGTCTGGACCGGTGCCAGTAAAATGTCAGACGAGGTGTGTGCTGTCCTTTCTCGTTATTAAGAAATCATTACCTTTCCATACTGATCAGTTAAAATGATAAAAATCCACCCCTTCCTTCAGATTAAGAGACTTCAGGTTTTCTTCAAACCCCCCGCCAGTCAGGTCCTAAAAGAAATGAGTAAATTCATATTCCGAGATATATCTCCTGACACCACAGAACCCCCCTTACAACCTGTCAGGTTTAACTACTTCCCCATGGAAGATATTCTAGGCATCGACTGCCTCTCTATTACTGTGTTTTACAGAAAGAGTAGTAGATACCTGGAATAGCCTTCCGGCAGAAGCAGTAAAAGGTGTTATAGAAAGAGTAGTAGACACAATTTGATCACATTACCCTCAGTCTCCCACCCTCCAACATTAAACTATGTCCTCTTGTTCCACTAAAACATCTGGTTTTCGCAGATGACACTTCCCCCAATGCAAACCCAGATCAAAAGCAACACCTGCAGTCAGAGCTCCCAGCATCCTCCGAGCTCTAAAGCCAAGCAAGACACAGCTCCCGAATCCCAGCTCCACTTTCTTCTCTTGTTTTACGAGTTCTGGATGAAAGGGAGAGTTGCTAATTACTCTGTTTCCAGTGCTTGAAACAGTACTGCTCTATCTATCAAAGGAAAATAGCGCAGAACAAGTAAAGCCTCTGAAACGAGTTCACGTGTAAACTGTAATCACCAAAGTTAATTGCTGGTGCCCACAGCTGGAATATAGCCGCACCGGGCATATTGGTCACATAAAGAGGCCTAGAATGGCTCAACTGAACAGTCTGGACACAAAGCATTGATGTCTAGCAGGATGCAAATACCTATACAAGATGCAGTATTGTCCTATTTATAGTTAAAGCCACCCTCTTATAATATTGTGAAGCGCTACGGAATCTGTTGGCGCTATATAAATGGCAATAATAATAATACGTCCTCAAAATGTAATATTGGGTTTTTGAACCACAATTTGCTAAAATATTAGCAGATATTGATTTCTAAACCGTGAACTAAGGAGAATTGCCAAAAAAATATCCGAGTTGAACGCCAGAAATTTCTGATTGTCTTCTTGTCACTTTAGCACAAGAGACTGAGTTATGAATGGAGCAGTGTGAGGCGTTAGGATTTATATATTCGTATTACTGGGAACTAAAATCAAGATACTAACACTCACATACAGAGCTCTAACAACTATACCCTCATTACATTTCATCGCTATTTTAAAAGGACACCCCTTTTTGGGCCCGCCGCTCTTCCAGTGACCTTTTGTTCGTAATTCTCACCTACAGCCCCATCCCTATAGAACAGCCTCATGCCCCTGGTTTTAATAATTTAAAAAGTCCCTTAAGTCTTCTCTCTTCAGGCAAGCCTGTTGCCTCAGTGGATAATTGTCAGTCCTTCAACCTGTCTGTCCCCTCTAACATAACTATTGGATCCAAAGTCCTCTTCACCCTCACCTTCCAACTCTACTGCTTCCTTACACACTCACTTGTTTATTTCCTCTCCCGCAGTGATTCTCTCGTGGTTTTATACCTCAACTCATCTAGTCTAAGATTACTTAACCAGGGACTTTAATAGTATCTTGTTCCTTAACAGTTGTTTTCTGTAATATCCCCATGTTTAAATTGTAAAGAGCAGGGGATTATGTTGGCGCTATACAAATGCCAGTACTAATAACTCGTGAGTTGAAATGGCAGATTTCCGGGGTAAATGGGATAATATATCAAAATCATAATTACACAGTGAGTAGTCAACAGTCATACATGGATCAATATTAAGATACAATAGAACGATGTGGAGGTTGGTTGCTGTTGAAAATCACAGGAAATTACAGAATAAGAGCAATCGCTAATGTAAAGCCACAGCTGAGGAGGTTTAGGGGTTAAGGGAAGGAAATCCGTTGCTTTTTTGACATAAAAGGGCCCCTTTTTAATACCCTCTGCTCTTGGCTTCATTGTGCTCCACAATGGATCCAGTGAGGTGTATTTATGATGTGATAATACATGTGTACGGCACGTGTTTCTAATCACAGACAATCTGATGTGACCACATTACAGAAGCGTTAGCGAGGCACACGTGTTATAGGACATTCTTCGGTAATTGTGTGTACACTCTGGTGAATACATATTTTGACTCATTCAAGCCATACATGAAAGCCAGCCAGTGTTTGCAGAAAATGTAAGATGTGGCTAACAAATAATACAGCACACATCAAACACTCTAAAAATACTCTTTAATATCCGCAGCATTGTGTGCGCTCTGCAATACGTCTCGCTGCGCCATTCAGTGTGAAGCCCCTTTTTAATGTGGCCTGGGCACATTAAACATTACAAAACAAAAAGCGTTCTTATTCCCCCTAGCAGAAGAGCATTTGTTCTGAATGTTTTCAGATGTTTTATTAAAAAGAAAATCATTGTTTTTCAAAATTACTCAAAACCTGCTCAACAGAAATTCATTAAGTGCATTTTCCTTGATTCCTGCAAATCAGTGACCCGAAGCCAAGTCTGCTTCTCACTGTGTGTGGTGTCTTTCTTTTCGCACACAGAGAGTTAAGTATTGCAGGGAGATTTAATATATAATATTATAATATGCTCATGGTCTTGCAGGTCCTAAATAAATTCTACCTCTGTATAAGGCTTTTGGTTGGAATTGGTGTCAGCACTGACATGGAAGGAACATTACAGAAATGCTTGACTTATATCTTGGATGAAAAGAGTTTGAAAGTTTTCTGATCACAGCATAGTTTGCTAGAATTCTTTTTTTCACTTCTTATCTAAAGGATTTTGAGAGTGTGGGATACTTTGCTGCTCACTATATATTTATGTTAAATTGGAAGTGCTAGTCTCCGTGAACATTTGAGTAGTCTCCCGTTCTTGGAAGGGTCTGGTTAGCAAAGTACCTGCACTTTGTGAGATCAAACCTATAAAAGTGTGCGCGCTCATATAACCCAAATAGCAATCCCAGAATCCCCTCACATATTCCGTAAACACTCACCAGCTTGACGCAGATAATAAAAGGGGGTTTTGCATCTTGATAGTGAATCACTGGAATTTTTGGCTTGGGTCTCTCCTTAAATAAAGAAGAAAAATAACAAAATTAAACACAATGAATAGGTTGGTGGCATTGGTGTGTCAGTGTGAGCTGTAACATCATTTATTATTACATAGCAAGGCTGAATATAACCTCTGGATTGAATGTATAAATATAGAGAAACGTGTCGAATGGACTGAGATAAGATGTCTAGCAACACAGTAATTTAAACAACAGGCTGCTTCGCTCAGAGGGAAATTTTGATGTGATCTAAGTTTCTTTCTAAAACAAGTAAACTTTGTCAACTTTTGAATCTACCATTTACCTGCATTGATCTCAATTCAACCAATAGATTTATATATTCACAGTACGTAAGACATGCAAGACTGGACGGTGTGAGCTGTGTTCATTGAAACACAGTCTATACCCTTTGGCTCTCCCGGTTTTATAAATCAGATTTACTTGGGTCTCTGCATCACAACCTGTATAATTCAGGAAATAAACACACCCTGCAGAAAAGGATATTCAAATGGCAAGCTGCTAGCTTCGCTCAATGAAAACATCTTCCTATCTGCATCAAACTAACCAACGGTAACTAATTTCTAATTAAACCTCATCTGGATTAAATCACTGTCAGCTTGTGATCAGCATATGATTACAATAAAGTTGTTTCATCAAGATCTGGAACTCATTGAACAGTTTTGCTTTAACTCTTTAACTACCACGGGACAGTAACGTCTAATTATCCAATTCCTTCCTGAATAGACCCAATTCAATAAATTAAAATCCCACGGTAGTAAGTAGATGGTATACATTGACTCAAGTTGTCACTGGATGAAGCTTAGTGGCATGCTTCAGATATATTATATATTCTACTGGAAAATGGGAAGAATCTCAACGTATTCTTCCTTGTAAATGAAATAAACTACATACTAAAAATGGAGGGGCTGTCCCATTAAAGCATTACAAGGTATCACCGGACATGTACACGTTAAAAAAGCCAGTATCACCGGACATGTACACGTCAGAAGCCACGCAGAGTTAAATACAATGCAGCATTCTCTTTATGGCTCCTTAATTTGAAATAAAAATGAACCTTAGGTGAAAAAGTGCTATCAATAACAGCCTTGTGCCTATTAAGGGCAAGTAACACACAATTTTCATTTGTTTTTGGGAATATTTATTTAAATAAATCAAACCTCAGAGTCTTCATATGTGTAGAAACCCTTCGATATTTTCTTTTCATCAACATCACAGAATGCCATCACCTGCACAGATCAGTCAGAAAGATAGCATTTAACATATTCTCTAACAGCAGAAAAAAATATTTAAACCTGTAGTTATTAAACAATGACATTTGGCCTTAAAACTGCAGGTTCTTTGTGCGTGTCCATTAAACCCCTGCAAACCACAGGTCTATGAGATATGTGAACTGTCATTACAAAGCTGAACAGATACAATTCGCTACATCCATAGAAAAACATGATTGAAACTATGCAGCGCGTGTAACCTCATCCATGGGTTCTATTAATGAAATCTGGCACAGCTGGCCTTCTCCTATATAACGTGGCGATTTAGACATGTGCAACCTCTTAGGATAATACAGCTGTTATATTTCAGGATATGAAATGCTGCATGCTGGGAAGGAGGGCAGAGGAGGTGGGGATAAAGAAAAGTTCTGTAATATTTTTAATAACCAAAAATCTATTAAACAAAAACACATTTTAATAGAACTTCCACTTGTAACTTAAAATCGGTGTTCTTTTTATTGGGGCAATAGTGACGGCTTTGTGAAATAAATAACAATATCCCAAATGCTGAGTTCACGCTGTCCGCACGTCCGTAATACCAGGCCCGGACTGAATGGAGACGAGAATATGATCCCCGAAAGTAAATCTGTCCAAAACGAGCAGTGCATGCGGAGTGATGTAAATATTTCAGTAGCAGAGACTCGTGGGAGGCAGAAATTTAGGAAATGAATGTAACCATTCCACTTACAGCAAACACTAAACACCTCAGAGACCCAAACTGGAGCCATTGGGGGGCTGGTCAGCCGGGTGGTCTCAAGGCTTTGGTTGATTATTTTTCTATTCTGGTTTATTTGTTCTGTTAGAGGGTAGCCGTCTTTCTGAATTAAAATGTGCAGTTTACATGTCACTGTTTACACGCTGGAGGGATCTGGTGGTGGCACACATCCAGTGCTTGTGCATGGCCTGCCTGCCAGGCCGATTTCCAGCTCACTTGTTTGTTTCCTTTTGGTAATCAATCCTCTTTTGTTTCATAGACCGCGAGTGTACGCAGAGACACGTCATATGGGGACACGTATGCTGTCTGAACTGTGAGTCCCGTGTGTCAATCCACTCAGTCCTACCTGCTGCTTTCATTTAACCAATTAGGTACAGAGGGACATAGAGAGAAACCACAAGTCCCAAATTAAAGACTAAAACCACAACAGGAGAGCAGATAAAACCGACTTTTAACAAATTAAAACATTAAAGGGACACTATAGTCACCAGAACAACTAGAGACTACAGCGTAATGTAGTTTTTATATTGTGTATAGTCAGTCCCTGCAGTCATTTTCATGTAAACACAGTCTTTTCAGTGCCGTTAGCTTGAAACATATTTAGGAGATTAATTGCGCATGCGAGAGGTTATGCCATTTAACGAGTTAAATTCGTTACAGCTAGATCTGAAGCACACGCTGGGAATTAAGAAACAGTAGTAATTAATAATCAGCTAAACCCTTCATTTCTCTCTGAATCTAAGCAGGTTCTAAAGAGGTGCTATCCAGGCTCCATATTATTAGTGGAACAGCCTGCTGCAGTAATCATGGTACTAGGAGTGCCCTGGCACCATCCCAGGTTAAGACTACATGCTTAGAATGCTCAGTTGACGCTCTCATACAATGAGCAAGGTCCTGCCTTGTTCTATGGAGCAATCTGGATTCTTCTGCTGAAGAGAACGAAGTACATATGATGTGGCCTTGGGCACCCAGGTAAGCAGTCAAATAATACTAAATGGTTTGACATCTTATTGTGAGAGGGTACTAGGACACATCTGGCATCAAAACCACTACAGTGGGATGTAGTGGTTATGGTCCTTGAAGCGTTACTTTAATCTTATTCATGTGTGAAACTGATCAGATCCAAAGGAAAGCTGTAACCCTAAGGGTCCAAGTGGTGGTTAATCGGAGCTAGTATGGAAATGTTTGCTAAGATATGCTAATCTGCAGTGCTAGGATGGCCATAGTCCCTTAGCAGAGCGTTATTCCCTACCAGCCTCTCTCTTAGTAAGGGAATGGTACCTAGAAGGTAAGGTCAGAGACCCAAATTTAAGCAGTCCATTTCTGCTTGCAGTGATCCAAACGCTTAGACAGACTGACTGCTGTCTGGAGAACATTCAGGGAACACAGCAGCTCACAATACAAAGAGGAAAATTAAACGGCACCAAAAAAAACCCCAACAATATCTAAAGGGGTATAGCCATTACAGATTTGCAAAGTATAGTATACTTCTGATACAAAATACAACTGAAAAGCTTTATTTTTTTCCATTAGAGTTTTTTTTAATACTCTCTGTGAATTTGTTGAGTTATCCCTTGCGCAGCCTGAAGGTTGCAGATATCCGTCTTAAACGAACGATTAGTCAAGTTTGATTAAAACAATGGTGGCAGCGCCTGTCAAGCTGGACGGACATCGTTTGTGCAGGTTCTTCACTAATCTGTAAATATGGCTAAATTGTTATTTTCAGCCATTTACGAGACTTCAGCAGATACCTGATTTCTGACTGTATTCTGGGAGGTGATCACATGGTTCCAGATCTTCCACGGTGCTAACTGGTCCACCATGGAAGGTTGAAGCGGCCGATCTCCCGATCTGAAGCAGTCTGTTGTTTAGAGGATTTTTTATTGCGTACCCCCAGATGGTTGGGGGTTATCCCGGTCCTCCTTGCGGCAAATCTTTTATTGCTCACCAACAGCATTTGTTTCTATCACCCTCGTCTAACTGGTTGCTGATACTCAAAATGGCTGCTGTCTTCTTGCCAGAATCACAAAACCTACTGCACTTACAAATGGCTGCCTTTTTCCGTGCTTTTGAGGACATATGCTCTAGAAATTGGGCTAAATTAGACCTTTGGGTTTTACAACTCCAATCTCCTCAGCCTTCCAGACCGGATTACCGGGCTCTGGCACTCCCAGTAACCAGCCGACTCCGCTACTCACTTGGGCCGCGGCACCCTGTCTCGCCCTCTATGACACTGTTGCAGACACAGATAGCAACACATACATAGATCTGGTCCCAGTTCAGGTTCAACAGACAGAGTCTTCTGGCCAATCTACCTTCTTACCTTTCCAGTAACGGGAATTGGGTGATTTTGTTTAGTTTTTTTGTAATGGGCCTGAGCTGCCAGGTCTTCATCTCTAGTTCACGCATTGTTGATTTTGTTTCTCTGATTTTCTGACCTTATTGTATTATTTTGTCTCACTCTGCGGAACCTGTCAGTATATCTGATTATGTGATCGTGCTGACACTCCGTGCTGCTCCAGTGGGTTTTCACTCATGTATTGCAGCTATTTTTCTAATTGTGCATACTTTTTTTTAAACTTTAAAATAATCAGCAGATGTTGCATAGTATGTATACTGCTATCATCGACACCTCTTCTAGTTTTCTGACAATATGCCTTTATTTTTAATTTTGCCACTGAACAACAAAAATTAAAATAACAATATAAAACAATGTGTAATGCAGTGATTAACTAGTGACAATATACAGCATGTGGGTTGTAGAATAGATGGATCGTGCGTCACAGACCGAAGCGATGGCCCTGGGAATAATTTGAACGCATTAATGCTGAGGTAGAGAAGTAAGGATTTAGCAGAATACAGTGAGAAACTGCAGTGAAACCAGAAGACAGTCATACATCCGAGGAATTACAGATTTGTGAAATCTGATGATTAGATTTGGATGAAGAATCCAGTTATCCATGGAAAAGCAGATTGCAGTTTAATGTGGTTTCCTTGTGGTCTCCCTGGGGCCCCATTCTCTGCTCCTGTATCGAAGCAGCCTCCAACAGGTGTGAACAGATCACTCTGGGGTCTGTGTATCACGTTCCTATGGATACACCGCTTTTGCATAGTCTGGAAGAGAACGGCAGAGGGATGCTGATCTCATTAGAGTGTTTTCTCACCTGATGTGCATTGTGCGTCGTCCTGGGTTTCTGCTTCTGCCATTAGACTGATTTCCTGAAGATATACTTTGCTTCAAATGTTAATGTTCCGATTAAATAGAAGAGCAGATAGAGAAGACAGCATAACCCACCACTGGAAAATACCTGCGATATATTACTGCCATGCAAGCCCCCCATTTTAACCTTCCATCTGCAGGTGGCAGTGGTAGCAAAAGCTTAGTCTCGCCACATTAAAAAAAAAAAAAAAAACTACTTACCGTAATATTTTGAGTTTTGAAGTTGGTGCTTAGTGAATAAGTGAGTGCACTGGATCTTGTATTAGATATATCCCCTATGGGCGCAGGTTTTAGCAGTCCATATGTTCTATTTATAACTGGTAGCCAGGAGTTATAGTTGGCATTAGGGGTTCACACACTGAATCTGGCCCCGGCTCTGCAGCCCATTAATACTGGATACGGCTTGCCCGTAGTGGATGATTAATAGACAGGTGTAGGTTTATAGCGCTACCAGAGGGGAGCATTTGATTTCAGTCTCCGGAGGAGAATGAAGAGAGGTGCAGATATTTTCGCAGTGAGCGTAGAGAGTCTGTTCAGCTTCAGCTTTCTCGAAATGCTAACAATTTTACCACTCTCCAAATACACAAAGATTGTATGTTATTTCCTTAGCAACACAATGGGGCCACACAACTCTTACAGCTGGACGGACACAGACCTGATGGATGAGCAATAACGAGGGGCCAGGAGTTATTGTGCTTATCTGGATTTAATATTTAAAGCATCATTTACCTTCAAGGCTTATAAAACCACAAACGGCTTTAGGTATCATGTGAAATGCAGGATAGAATCATCAGGCGTGCAAAGTTTAACAGTCACTAGGGTATATGCCTGGTGGGAAGTATTAGCTAATATTCTGGTAGCGGTTATCCTAGCTGCATTAGATAATGGGCATACAGTTGTTATTATTATTTATAAAGAGCCAACAGATTCTGCAGCGCTGTACAATGGGTGGACTGACAGACATGTAGTTGAAACCAGGTAAGATGGACGCACAGGAACAGTGGGATTGAGGGCCCTGCTCAATGAGCTTACATGCTAGAGGATGTGAACAGCACATTTATCTGGTGAACTCTGCCCTTAGTACCTTAACAGATGGCAAGTGTGATGGCATCCACACAGTCATTACTGGTCTACAAAATGTCCAGTTCAAATCCATTAAGCTTTTACCAAGGCAGATTAATAAACTAACGGTCTATAAAGAATTGGTATGAATATAAAAGGTTGTCTACATCCAAACATGAATATATAATGTCATCCTCTTATCATTGCCAGGTGTTTTTCTTGTGTATAAAAGTGTGAAAATAATTATTTTTGTGTGTGTGCGTTTCTGTTTTTTTTTTTCATATTTTGGTCTTTACAGCAACAACGATGCTGGGATTTACATGTTCTGGGTGTGCCGTCCAATTCCCTTTTTTTCTGTAAAACAGCTACCCACGGCCTAGTTTTAATCTCACAGTAAGGTAGTGAGATTTGCCAGAGAGTTTTAATCTAATACTTGTATGACAGCAAGGCAGCCAACCATGCTTTCAGTGTAAATGGATAATTTGCAAAAGGGGAGAGAACAATGATAGCTATGGATTTCAGGGGCATCAAAGAAAAAAATATTTTAACGGTTAGCCGTTAATTGGTGACCGGTGGAGGATTATGGTCCAAAGCACAGGTAATAGTATAGTTTTCAGGTGCACCTGAAACTGGATTTGGGGGTGATCAGAAGATTTAAAGGGGTGCACCTTCTGAAACTGAATTGTTATTGCAGGATGGTATGCAGATGCAGTTAGAAAATCTAATTTCGCAGAGGGGCATGAGCACCTTAGGGACAAAGAAGAAAATGGGAGTGAAAGATAGGATATCATTTAACAACGGTTGAGCCTCCATCACACCCACACAGAATCCCCTGGAGAAGTAGCCAGGGTTATACAGGAGTCAGGAGGTCTCTTTACATCAGAGTTTAATTAATAGATCCTGCTTACAAACAGCCCCCAGCAGGTTAGAGGTAAAGTCAGCAAAGCGCCCGGTATGTCCCCAGATTTGTGTTTTATTTTCTGTTGGGAAGAGGCCTGTGTGTGGTCCGACTGCTGAGTCCATAATTACTATCATATGCCCGCCAATTGTACATTTATTAAAAGAAAACACAGAGGAGAGATGCTCACAATCAGCCGTCATCTCGTCCTCACATCTCTCCGGGTTCTGCACCTCTCGATGTTGTGAGAACAAATAGAGATGGCGAACATCTTTAACATCCCTTAACTTGTCAATCCTTCCTGGAAGATTAGAAGAATTGCGTAATTCATAGAGACATAGAATGTGACGGCAGATAAGAACCGTTCGGCCCATCTAGTCTGCCCAATTTTCTAAATACTTTCATTAGTCCCTAGCCTTATCTTATAGTTAGAATAGCCTTATGCCTATCCCACGCATGCTTAAACTCCTTTACTGTGTTAACCTCTACCACTTCAGATGGAAGGCTATTCCATGCATCCACTACACTAGAAATAAGCCGGGTGAAGCCGGTGAATCAATCCAGTGAGATGGGAGACAATCTGGGGGGAAAAGTGAAACATAGAACAAAAAAATGTCTCTGTCATTGTACCCCATGGCGAAACCACAGGATAGCAATAAACCCGGGAGAAAACATGCTACAAGGTGACGTATGGCTACAGGGCCATCAATTAATATCCCTAGTTGCCACAGGTATAAAAGTATAACGGAAGTCTTTGCGCAAGTTAAATTGTGTTTCGCCGTGTCAGAATAAAACAATTTTTAAAAAGCTGATTAATGACTGCAACAAGTAATAAATAAATATTTTTATTTGAGGCTGGCGAACTTTCAGAGGACATGCTCCGCACTCTAAGCAGGAAGCAAAGGTCTGGTGTATACAGGACATAGTAACCCAGTTTGATAATAGAGTTCGGGTAACAATCTGGTAAAGGCCCCGAACTAACCCGGTAAATATCTGAAAAGACTGTGCTAGAAGTAGTTCGGCCTGTTTGATCACCGGCCTGCAGAGGGTCATAAACTGGGAAATAAGAGTTTTATCTCTCAGGAACGTCTTATTGAACACCCTGCACAGTGATCTGGCTGCGGGGCTGCAGACAGGCTGTCTGTTTAGTGTAAAATGTAACATAACTGGAGAAGAAAGGACCTTTCATCCTTTACTACAGGGATTCTCAATAAACTGTTAGAGATCAAAGAACATCAATGTCTTAAACCAACAGTTTCAGAGTCTGCACAGGGTACCGAATCAGCCACACCATCACATCATTCAAACTCTACATCCAAAGTCCCAAAAATCCTCACTGATCGAATCTAAAACACATTATTGTGAAGGTGATTGTACAGGATGGTATCTACACTTTCCCGATCACTGCTGCTCCCTGCTGAGTACGGTGGAGCTATTGTCCCGTGTTCTTTCTGCATGGACAGTAAATGTTTTGTTGCCTCCTTTAGGTGATTGGTGTATATTTACCAGTCCTGCCCCCCCTGCATTAAGTGTCTGGCTCATATTTGTGGCCAAAAGGGTAATCTGGCAGTGTCTGGCCAAAAGGAGTACTATGGAAGTCCTTGGCGGCAGAGAGAAGGGACAGGTGTGATGTCCCTGGACAACCTGATTCTGTTACCAGTCGCAGCTCTAGAGCCCACGGTAAAACACCCCTATATTGCTACATCCCTACACTACTGTACTCCCTATTGTAATATCATTACAAATGGTGGAATAATACAGTTTACCTGTAGGAAGTGGCCTATAGGAAGTGGCTTACTTGATGTTCTATAGTCAACATTTTTAAAGTGAAGATTAATTGAGAAAACAGAAAGATAATGATGGTTATAATAGAGAAATCCTGAATTTAAATAAGAATATCAGCTCTGCCAAGTTCTAAACATGGAGGATGCCATTCTAAGTTCTCATACAGAACCAAACAACTCCTATGGTGTAATACAGAAAGGATCGATCAGCTGCTTACCTTGTTCCGGGTACTAGGTGCCAGGCTGCGGTACAGTTTTCTGCCCTGTTTTCCTGCGTTCCAAATGGTGAATGATGCCCAGTGCTGCAGGACGCGCTCTTCAAGGAAATTTACCCGGTGCTTCCATATTGTCTCTCTAGGAAAGAAAGACCAAATAATTACACTCTGATTAGCCAGTGATGTAGATCAGATAGTTAGATCTATGGATTACTAGCCACCAACCAGCCTGTGGGGCGTGAGGTCAAATTTAGTACAATACAGATTTACTCATTTAATGCACAGGTGCCCAAAAGGTAGACGTCCAACTTTTGCAGAACTACAACCCCCTACAAAGCTCCATCAGCCTTTTTCTTACAAGAGGTAGAGGTCTATGTTTTGACCCCCACAAAAATAATATTAGGATTACTTTGTTTGGGGGATCTATGTCTTAAAATAAAACTTCTATAAACCCGTGTAAATCTTGTTTACGTATAACTATAGCAATAAGTCTAATTAATTGCATGTGGACCTGTTAATCTGGAGGATGGGAGGTGGAGAGGAAATGACTGAGGGGGAGATTCTGTCTGTACAAACCTTGAAGGTTAGCAGGATTGCTCCTGCGTGGGAGCGTTGTCTCCAGAAAGCTCAATAAAACAGTATTTTGTGTCTGCCTGGTGGAAATGAATCCTACCAAATAATTTATACAAATCCAAATAATACAAACGGTGACCTCAGACTGCTTAGAAACAGCCGGTGGAAAGAGGCAGAGATGGGAACTTTTTGGGAGATACACCTATTGGGTAGAAATGGGGCCCCTTACTCTATGCTACCAGAGAGATATTTGTCTGAGATGGCCATGCCTACCCTTCCTAATCAATCCTGGATTAAAGTTACCAATCTCTCCTGGTGAAGATAGCGTACACATATTACTACATCCCATACCTTTATGCCCATATTGCGACCGGTCTTACTTTTGGAACCATTCCGCAGAGTGAAACTACTAAATACAAAATACGTGGCTGGATTAAAAGGTGCAAAGAAAGATACAATAAACACACCAAAGAGTACCTTAATTAACAGCCAGATCTTAGATTTTATTTTTTTGTAAATAGCTTTTTTATTTTGTATACAATTTTATCAGCAAATGCACTTTAGGATGTGCAGGTCCCCAAATCTTGTAACGTGAAAAAACAAGTCATCTGTCTCAACAGGAGACTCAGAATGTATTTTATTTCGTTTACTGCTCTAAAAGTTATTTGTGTGATATTAACGCTAATCAATGCGGTCGCTGTGCGTGACGTGAAAGTCACTAACTTGTGGAGATGGCATTGCCTTCACTTCATTTTAACTAAAATTCCTAATGTCCTCTCCTGTCCGGGAATTGTATCTAACAGCAGGTTCCTTGCCTGTTGTGGTACATTTTTAGAAAATCGATTTTGTATTTGATAAAGCTGCATTAATTACTGTAATTAGATAATCACGTATCCTAAAGTTTTAACCCTTCCCATCTCTCCGAGAAGTTTATTCTGTTTGTTTTAAAACATCATAGCATTCCCAGGCTTTGCAGGGTTTCAGAGATACATTATATCCATTGTACAGCGCTATGGAATCTGATGGCGCTATATAAATAATAAAATAATAATATCTGTTCTTCATTGCAGAATGTAGTATTTGACTTATCACACGTCAGCATTTAAATATACATTTTATTAATAAACTGCTACTAAAGGTTTTCTCCCACAGAGAATCATAAACGTTTTATTAAATGCCTGTAATAACAGCCCCCGGAGGGCATTGTTGGGTTTTATCCATTTATCTGACATGCACGTTCAGAGCACCCCCTCAGGGAGTACAAGCAGAGGTTACAGCAGAGGTTACATAGCCCTTCCAGACAATACGCTTGGGGTTGAATCAGCAGTTTTTGATTTTTTTCCATCAGCAAAGTCGAACATTCAGAAACAAGCGGCCCTCACCGACAGATACTTTCGTTGACTCCTCAAAGCTGAGCTGGGTGTATTACATTATTACACCACCAAGGAACAAATGTCAAATTTTATAATTTATTTATAAAATATTTTACCAGGATGGATAATAGAATCGCTCAAAGAACAAGAGATGGTTTGGAGAAAAAGGCATTCTCATCAGCAGTTAAAAAAGAACAAAAATGGACATATCTCATTAAAATGAGCTTATTTTACAATAATTTAAACATAGTCCTACAAAACCAACCGATACCATTTTCTGCATTTCATGCCTGTGTTGTGTAACATGTATTGTTTATTATTATTTACATTTATATAGCGCCAACTTATTCCGCAGCGCTTTACAATATTATAACGGGGGAAATTTAACAATAAATGACACAATTACACATGACACAGGAACAATACGTAGATGAGGACCCTGCTCAGACGAGGTTTATACACATCAGAATTCAGGGTAGGTCTTGGTAGCAGAGATAAATAGGTCTGCTCACATAAAAAATATTTTGGCATGTTCATTATTTATTAGAAACGTGTTTCCAAGTCCTTTAATCTGCTAAATCCCTAACGTTTTGGTAGTCCTGTTAATTTGTTGAGAACTCCTTCCCTGCAGGATAGTGATCATTGAAGCCTAAGAGTTTAACGCATGGTCTAGGTCCCTTCTTCACCAATCTGGCTATGGTAGGTGGTGTCGGAATGTAGGGATCTGATCTGACCTTCCTGGTAAAATATTTTATAAATAAAAAACGGTCTACATTTTTAAGGGCTTATCAGCACCAGCACCATTAATGTGTCAGTAAATATCAGCTAATGTTTGCTTTAACTGAACACGCACTTTCTTTCTGAGTTCGAGTTCAGCAGCTCCTGAGACTACGTAAATGTTAATGAACTTTGACTAGAAGTGATGGATGGGAACCCGAGAGACTGCATGTTCCATTCACTAACAATTAAAAGGCATTGTGCAAGATTTTCCCAATATCCTAAACACTAGCAAAATGTGCACATTGTTATTCTTCGGGAACCCCCCCAAAGGCGGTTGACGTAACAGCTTGAAGAAGAACTGACACTTCTCTGGGAATTACACCGCTGAATAAAATGTTGAAAAACATAACTAACTTGTGTTAACCTTTTTTTTTTTTTACGTGATGCCCTCATTTTTGCATTTTTAAGATTTAACAGAAGGGTGGTGTAGCGCCAAGCATGTCCTTTTACATTTATACAAAAATGACACCCTTCCTCCCACCTCCATGCAATGTGAGTTATTCCTTTTTATTTTCATATTCCCCTCCCTCCCTGGCTAAAAGCGTGCGCATACACTCCGAACCTGGAGATTGATCCAATCCATGAGAAGCATTTGATTGGCCACGGAAGGCTCTGGATTCTCGATACGTTTTATCGTTATTTTACAGAGTATTTTACTTAAAGAAAAGGGGCAGACACACTAATAGTGCCCAGTAGGGCATTTTAAAGATAAATATTAGTTTTATAAAAAAAAAAGTTGGAGTAGCACTTTAATTTAATTTTCAGACCTCCCCAAAAAATTGTTGCTAAATAAATGGGATAAGTCAACAGAATATTATAAATCCTGGGAAGTAACCATTCCCCTTTAAATCCCGCTGTGCCAACAACACAAGGAACAGTGCCACCAGCCCAGAAGCACATGGCAGGAATTCCTGTATGTAGCCATTGAGATGAACATTCAGCACTTTGTGGACTTTCTGTTATGGCTAGTTTGACATTTCACTCTTACCTGTTCTAATTGACCTCACCGCTAAGTATTATTCAACAATTAGACAGAGCCTGAACCAGTTATTACTACTCAGGATCCCTCAGGACAATATTCTTGCTCATTTACCTGGTGCCTAAATTGTTAACATTGTAAGGTTCTTACAGCTCAAACAGGGGCCACTAGGCACTCATCATTTATTTCATAAAACTGGATCTTGCTTTGCAATTTTGTGCACAGGTGCGAGAGTCTAATTCTACCATTACAGGTATGTACTATTAACCCTTTATTAAGTTACTCTATTGAAAAATAAGTCTTCAGCAGGTAACATCCCACCCGCATAGATTTAAAAAGGTAGTATTTAAAAAAAGTGTGATTCTTTACGTTGTCTGTTGCATTAATAGAAATAAATACAGTCAGTAAAACTGCAGGACTTGGCTGCTGTAATGTAGTAAAATTAAACCCAAAGTTCCTGGTTACAGCAGCCCTTTAATTTTAATTGTGTAATTAACAAAACAATTAACGAGCGCATTGCGGCCCTCCTGTCAAGTGCACAGAGCACACCTCATCTCCTCTGTTAGCAAGAACTGAGCCAAGGACACTCGCTTTCCAATCCAACTATCCTGGGGGCAAATCAAGGGAGAATACCTGTAGATCCAGACAGGGTAGCGCCGGGGGGCTCATTCACATGATTTTCACAGAGCAGGAGCCAGGACAGGTGCGGTAGGAGTTTGCTACTTCCTTGACAGGAAGTTTACAGAAGAGCCTTAGAGCGATTGATATAGTGTGAGAATCTGCTCCCTGGGAACCGTGTAAAACATAAGTTAGCGATCGAAACCTGCAGTTACCTGCTTGGCCCTCTATGGCAGGCAGGTGGTTAATACCACAAGACAGGTACAGAGTGATCAATGGGTCTTTATATGGGAAAGTTACACATGGAGGAAACGGTAACACAGGGGTTGTCTTGATAAAAGTCTGAATTAGGACTAAAACTTTGATCATTTTACGCAGGTTTGCTTGATGTTGTAATAAAAGTAGCTCAAATTGTCTGCATTAACCCCTTAAGGACCAAACTTCTGGAACAAAAGGGAATCATGACATGTCACACATGTCATGTGTCATTAAGGGGTTAAAGGGTCACTCCAGACCCATATACAAATTTATTTTGCTGAGAAGCTTTATGTGTGAAGAGTGTGTCCTCTTTTTCTATTTAGCAAAAAGTGCAGATTTCAATAGAAATTGTCACTTTTATAAATTAACCTGGTTACACCCACTTGGCTTTCAATTAGACAACAGGTAATGTTACTTAATGGTTTGGTTAGCTCAATGCAGCTGCACTCAAGAGGCAGCAAATGCCCAGAGCACCTCACTTACAGAAACTTATCATTGAGCTGCATTGGGAAGTCTGTGATTGGACAGCCACAGAAAGTCTGGGCGGGGTTAGAAGGTGAGGGCTTCCAAAGGCTGCAGACAAGAGATCTGCAGGTTTTGCAAGCTGATTTTTAGATATATCCCCAATGAAAAAATACATAATTAAATGCATGCAAGGTTTCATTTGGGGTATATCTACTAAACAGTGATTTTTACTTATTTTGTCTATCTACACCAGTGGTAGTCAACCTTTTTCTTCCTACCACCCACTAATGCATCTTTTTGGTTGAAATTTCCTTACCGCCCACCAGTTTTCGCGCAAGTGCAGAATATTTTTTAGAAAGGAGGGTGTTTTAAAAAAAATAAATGTACATACATTTATCTTTTTATTTCTATTTAATGCATGTTTATAATGGTTTTAACTTTATAAAGTTTAATGAGAAAACAATAAAGTAAATGAAATGACCTTTACTAGTGATTAATGAGATCCTTGAGGTTGATGCTGCGAGACTAAATATTTGCTATCTGGTTCAATTTTCGTAAGGAACAAACAAAGGTCTCCTCTTTCAGTGATATTCAGACGATTTCTCTGTTTGCTCATAATATGATTTCTCATCTGTGCATCAGCTCCCCTCCTCTCCCTCCCCACCTTCCCCCCCCCCCTTTTTAAAAAAAAATGTTTTAACCTTCCTTATAGCAATGCCCAGTAGGAAGGCTGAGCTAGGTATCCCACTTACTATTACTTACTATAGCCCACTATAACAGACAGGCACACACATACATACATACGTACAGACAGACAGGCACACACATATATACAGACACACATACAGACAGGCACACATACAGACATACACACACACAAGACACATACATACAAACAGACACACACAGACATGCATACAGACACACACAGACATGCATACAGACACACATAAGACATACATACAAAGGCACATACACACAGACACAAGACACACATACATATGACACACATACATACAAAGACACACACACACAACACATACATACAAAGACAAGACACACATACACACACATTCAAAGACACACATATATACAAAGACACATACAAAGACACACACACACACATACAAAGACACATACATAAGACACACATACACACACATACAGACACACACATACATACAAAGACATACACACACATACAGACACATACAGACAGACACACACACAGACACACAAACACGTACAGACACACATACAGACACACACATACAGACAGACACACAAGACATACATACAAAGACGCATAGACAAACAAACACACACAAAATATTTTAGTCACCCTCCTGTTACCTACCTTTAAGGTGCAGGAGGGTGACTTTCCCTGGGGTCCAGTGGTGGCTCAGGTGGATGGGAGTCAGAGTTCCCACTCTGACTCCCTGGTCTTCCTCCCGCGTGGCTCTCAGTGTTAGCTGGGAGGAGTGACGTGCAGTCACTTCCTCCCAGCTCGGTGCTGTAATCACAGGGGACCCGGTCGCGCTGTTAAAGCGCCCAGCGCTGACCGGGCCCCCTTGCAATCATTATCCCTCGGGTGGCCCTGACAGCATGGGCCACCCGATGGAACCCTCCATATGCGGCCCCGGCGGTTTGCCGCGCGGGCCGGGGCCGCAAATGGTGATGGCGGTACCCGGTCGCAGGGGTAACGCCGGCTCGCACCCGTCCGCCCGGTCTCTCAAAATTAGAAAATCCCTACCACCCACCTGGAATCCTGAAACGCCCACTAGTGGGCGGTAGGGACCAGGTTGACGACCCATGATCTACACAGACACACATGCACAGCTGTCTATATATAATAATGACAGAGGGAAGTGATGCTAAAATACAAAATGAGCTGTACAAATATTTATTTAAATACTTATTACAGGATTAATCCAGTTATTTTAGCACATAAATACTGCTAATTATACATAACAAATTACCATCTACAGTGTGCCACTTAACAGAACACAACTCACTCGCTTGCACTACAACACATTCAAATGCAGAAACAAGAGGAAATAACGAGTGTTTAGAAAGTATATCCCCAGTCAAGGAATATGACAGATAGCTCCATAACATGCCTGGAATAGCTGTCTGCTAAATCCCCTGCTATATCTGCAACTAGTAAAAGTGATTTTCGATGGAGCAGGATGCAGTACACACTCTCTGGTACCCAGTGATGCTGATCTCTACATTAAACATTTGTAAAATTGATGATGGCACCTTAAATGCCAAAGGTCCATTGATATCCCAATGCTATCATCATATCCCGGTCTCAATCTCCTGTATTTCTATCTATAGCAGCTCTACTAAGCACATAGTGAAACAGGATCTTTAAATGCCAAAGGTGGACATATAGAATTACGGTGGTATCGACCGACTTGCCAGTTTCAGATTTATTTTGCACCCAACTGTTTAGTAAATAACCCACTGGGTATCTGTGTGACCTTTTCTGTGTCTCTGTATGTTCTTTTGTCTCTGTGCAACATTCACCACGTTTCTCTGTGCTTGGTTCCCTGTGTGATCTTGTCTGTGTCTCTGTATGTTCTGTCTCTGTGCAACATTCACCATGTTTCTCTGTGCTTGGTTCCCTGTGTGATCTTGTCTGTGTCTCTGTATGTTCTGTGTCTGTGTCTGTGCAACATTCACCACGTTTCTCTGTGCTTGGTTCCCTGTGTGATCTTGTCTGTGTCTCTGTATGTTCTGTGTCTGTGTCTGTGCAACATTCACCATGTATCTCTGTGCTTGGTTCCCTGTGTGATCTTGTCTGTGTCTCTGTATGTTCTGTGTCTGTGCAACATTCACTATGTTTCTCTGTGCTTGGTTCCCTGTGTGATCTTGTCTGTGTCTCTGTATGTTCTGTCTCTGTGCAACATTCACTATGTTTCTCTGTGCTTGGTTCCCTGTGTGATCTTGTCTGTGTCTCTGTATGTTCTGTCTCTGTGCAACATTCACTATGTTTCTCTGTGCTTGGTTCCCTGTGTGACTTTGTGTCTTTTACTTGACTGTGTCCCACTCTCTGATCTTGGCTGTGCGACCTGGGCTTCTACTAATCTGCCGGTGTCTTTCTTTGACCTTGTTTTGCATTCTCTTGCCTTTATCATGTTTCTGTATTTGACCCTGTCCCACTCTCAGACCTTAGATGTGTCATCTTTGTGTTTGAGCGTATTTCTGTTTTACCTTATTGCGACCTTGTAATTTGCTCTGTGACCTTGAACTTGTATCACAGGCTCAGACAATATTGCTTTCCCGCCTTATTTTTCATTGAACATTGTTCTCTCAGACGGATTGCATAAGCACCCCGTGCAGAGATAAACAATTACCGGCACAACAGGTTGAAAAAGCTAACCACCTCATCAAAACAGCTCATTCCCACACCAAGACTCCCAGGTTTCCTCACGGAATGTCTTAATTTGTAGAATTATTATACTTTGGATGCACTCACTAACATTTTAACCATTGATGTGCCAGGGGAATGAATAAATCAAAGTTACCAGGGTTTATGAAAGTTTCAAATAATACACAATACATTGTTTGAATAGGACAACACATACATGCAAGTTGTGCAACCATGATTAAATGAAACATATTAACTCTATAAATTGCCTGAAGAAGAGACATCATCGGTGTTTATAGAAGCTTAGAATCTAATTCTGCTTCAATTATTAATATTGTATCATTTCAGTTCTCTAATTTACCTAAACAAACACGTTGCAGGTTTGTATGCGTTACCACACATTCATTTACACAAACCTTTGCACAGAGTCAACCAAGACTATGAGGTCCTTGGTCCATCATAATTATAAAAAAAATAATAATATTATTAACATTTTCTTTCTGGAATCCAAAGCTCAGCACCCCAAATTGTCCTATGCCGTAGTTGCAGGCAGGCTTCAGGTCACCTGTTGAAAAGCTACCTGATGATATTGTTTCGAGCCTTTAAGACACTTGTTACACTTCTCGTCCCTCTAAAATGACCGCCATCTCACCCGATATAAAGTCTCATTTCACAAGGGAAAAAAATATCTCCAATACATTAATGAACTTGTTTTCTCCACTGCACCTTCTGGAAGTAGAAAGCTCAATATTAAGATGAAAACCCCATCCAGCAGTTAGAAGTCATTGATGAATCAGTGAGTGTAATTGGGATCTCCCTGACCACAAACATTAGGAGTAAGACTGCCACATGGAACGGATCGAGAGAGGCAGCAAGCAGAGGACACGGAGACGGAACATCAACAATAAATATTGCTTAAAAAAACAATAATGCAAAAACAGGATTGGGTAGGGTAAACAAATAATTTGTGCGTTCGCCAGCGGCAGTTATTTCTTTATGCTAAATTTATATTTGAAAGGAGGAGCCCTGTTATTTATAGATCACTTGGTGCAATGTGTCTTTCCCGCTGAAAATTTGCTGAACTGCCCCACACTCGAGCCTCTTGGCACTGAACATGTTAAGATAATTCTGATAGATAAGGGATGCTGATTTGTATGGCGTGGTACACAATCTTACACCATGTGAAATACCCCCCAGCAAACTTCTCTCACACTTAAAACGTCCATCAAGGTTAAGGGCTGTTCGCAATCGTCTCCGGTTTGCGAGGCTACGTTCTAACATGTTTGATGTTGCAAAACAATTTTCAAGATTATCTTCCTCCAAATCTCTCTGCAACCTGTACAGAAACAGATCTACAAGCTACTTGTTACAAACTGACAAGCGTGCCTCTCTGTGCCCAGCTCGCTAATGACCCGGCAAAATCAGCGTTTCTCAGCGTGTGCATTTCTTTAATGGAGATATCATTCAGCATCTCTGGAAACGCAGCAAAAAAACCAAAACAACTTTGTTGTGACATATCGGAAAGTACAAGTGAGATGAGGCCCATATGGTTAGATTCCACATTTAGGTACGGGGCCATTTTTTTCCATGCTGGAAAAGGAAACTCAGGAGCACTTTAAATGGCATAAAAGCTCGGTTAAGATACAAAGGTCATGTAGCAAAGACCAAGTGAGCAATATTTGTGGCAATATACCAAGAACCAATGGGCAGGTACAGGTTCACATACCCAGGACTGCAAGATATGGAAGTGACCTCTAACCAAAATGGTACATTGGGAGAACATCTAGCATGAATTTATAGAGGATCGTAGAGTCATACCACAAACACTGTATGTTATTGGCTGAGACCTACAGCAATACACTGTATGCTACTGGCTGAGACCTACAGCAATACACTGTATGCTACTGGCTGAGACCTACAACAATACACTGTATGCTACTGGCTGAGACCTACAGCAATACACTGTATGCCACTGGCTGAGACTTACAACAATACACTGTATGCCACTGGCTGAGACCTACAGCAATACACTGTATGCCACTGGCTGAGACCTACAGCAATACACTGTATGCTACTGGCTGAGACCTACAGCAATACACTGTATGCTACTGGCTGAGACCTACAGCAATACACTGTATGCTACTGGCTGAGACCTACAGCAATACACTGTATGCCACTGGCTGAGACTTACAGCAATACACTGTATGCCACTGGCTGAGATCTACAGCAATATACTGCATGCCACTGGCTGAGACCTACAGCAATACACTGCATGCTACTGGCTGAGACCTACAGCAATACACTGTATTCCACTGGCTGAGACCTACAGCAATACACTGTATTCCACTGGCTGAGACCTACAGCAATACACTGTATGCCACTGGCTGAGACCTACAGCAATACACTGCATGCTACTGGCTCAGATTGTGCTGCAATTAAC
Organism: Pelobates cultripes; assembly: GCA_933207985.1. Lineage (NCBI taxonomy): Eukaryota > Metazoa > Chordata > Amphibia > Anura > Pelobatidae > Pelobates > Pelobates cultripes. The sequence continues at coordinate 19,747,511 of OW240916.1, forward strand.
TGTACTGTTTGAAATACACAGTGTATGTTGTTCATGGATGTGAGACTCACTCAGACACGGAATGAGTTGCCGCCTTCTCGTGGTAGCGATACTGAAGAAGACATTCGTTGACCCGATGTACTCCACCATCCTTGCGCAGATGTTCGTAAAAAAACAGCAAGTCCTCTGGAGTTCCCTAAAGTTAAATACAAAAATAAATTTAAAAAAAATGAAAAATGCTCCTGTCTGAATGATACATGTATGGCAAACTAACAAATACTGAAGGCATAGAGTGTACTCGTTTTGTGGAATGCATACTAAGAACACCCCCCAAAAAAGCCAATTAAAGTTATACAGAGGTCTCTAGTCACAAGGACTTTCCAAATCTTCATAGACTGACTACTAAACCCTGCAGCCCTGTATAGAACTAATAGTGAACTCCGCAGCTTTCTACAGAATCAATACTGAACCCCACAGCTCTCTATAGAATCAATGCTGAACCCTGCAGCTTTCTATAGAATTAATACTGAACCCCACAGCTCTCTATAGAATCAATACTGAACCCCGCAGCTCTCTATATAATCAATACTGAACCCTGCAGCTTTCTATAGAATTAATACTGAACCCTGCAGCTCTCTACAGAATCAATACTGAACCCTGCAGCTCTCTATAGAATCAATACTGAACCCCGCAGCTCTCTACAGAATCAATGCTAAACCCTGCAGCTCTCTACAGAATCAATACTAAACCCTACAACTCTCTATAGAAACAATACTAAACCCTGCAGCTCTCTATAGAATCAATACTGAACCCTGCAGCTCTTAATAGAATCGATACTGAACCCTGCAGCTCTCTACAGAATCAATACTAAACCCTACAACTCTCTATAGAAGCAAAACTAAACACTGCAGCTCTCTATAGAAGCAATGCTGAACCCTGCAGCTCTGTATATAATTAATAATGAACCTATCAGCTCTCTATAGAATACTGAACCCTGCAACTCTATAGAATCAATAGTGAACCATGCAGCTCTCTTTAGAATCAACAGTGAACCTATCAGCTCTCTACAGAATCAATACTGAACCCAGAAACTCTCTGTAGAATCAATACTGAACCCTGCAGCTCTCTATAAAATCAATCATGAACCCCGCAGTTCTCTGTACAATCAATACTAAACCCTGCAGCTCTCTGTACAATCAACACTAAACCCCACAGTTCTCTATATATTCAATACTGAAAGCTGCAGCACTCTATATAATCAATAATGAACCCCGCAGCTCTCCACAGAATCCATACTGAACCCTGCAGCTCTCCACAGAATCCATACTGAACCCTGCAGCTCTTTTTAATAATCAATACTTAAAGGACCACTCTAGGCACCCAGACCACTTCAGCTTAATGAAGTGGTCTGGGTGCCAGGTCCCTCTAGGATTAACCCTTTTTTTTATAAACATAGCAGTTTCAGAGAAACTGCTATGTTTATAAATGGGTTAATCCAGCCTCTAAAGCCTCTAGTTGCTGTCTCATTGACAGCCGCTAGAGGCGTTTGCGTGCTTCTCACTGTGAAAATCACAGTGAGAAGACCCAAGCGTCCATAGGAAAGCATTATGAATGCTTTCCTATGAGACTGGCTGAATGCACGCGCAGCTACTGCCGCGCATGCGCATTCAGCCGAAGAGGAGGATCGGAGGCGGAGAGGAGGAGGAGAGCACCCCGCCCGGTGCTGGAAAAAAGGTAAGTTTAGCCCCTTTCCTCTCCCCAGAGCATGGCGGTATGTTTTCCTGGCACTATAGTGGTCCTTTAACACTGCAGGTTCCGCAGGCTAAGCACTGAACTCTGCAATTCTCTGTAGACTGAGCCTTGCAGATCTCAACAGACAGAACCCTGCAGCCTTCCATTGGATGAATATTGAACAATGTCTCTTTCAACAGACAAAACACTGAACCCACAGTTCTCTGTGGTGTACAGCTGGAACCCTGCAGCTCTCCGTACTCTGAGCCTAACAGCTCTACTCCTTAAACTAAACACTGAACCTCACACTTCTACAGAGTTGACGCAACATGGCAATTTTGCTGATTCAGCAGCCTAATCTGAAAGCGTTCTAGTGGGATATATTTTGGTAAATAGCAGAACGTGAACTGCAGTTAACTTATCACCCAAATTCAGATCTTCACTAGATTCAGCAATAACATTTATTTTAGTATTTGCAGAGAGATATAACACTTTATTATATAGCAGTGATAAGTAACCAGCAGCCCTGCTTAATTTAAGAACTTGCATAACAGAACAGGACCATTTCCAAGACCAACCAGGAGCGAAGATAGCGTAACAGAGACATAGAAAGGCCTGCTGCGGTCTTCTGTTCTAAGTCTCCGCTTTGTACAAGGATCGCAACCCAGGAGTTCAATAAAGGGAGTGGGAGCATGGTTGTATAAAATAATGAGACATTAATTCCTGAATTATGTATATTTCCCACGGCTGACATCTATGATTGATTGTCCCTCTGTGACCAGCAGAATGTTACGTATTATCCAACAATGAAACTGTAATATCTTTGTTCAGTAACTTTCCGAGAGACCTGCCTCAACTTCTGATTGAACCCTCACTGCACAGTCTCATGTCTCTGTCACATCCACATCTAATCTCAATGTGAGAGTGGACACTTTATCACTACGACACACGAAGGGCTCCTATTTGGGGACAAGTGCTAGTATTAATATGGATCCCCTTTTAAAGGTGAGAAAGGAGGCATTAAACTAAAAGGACCTATTGTACCCGCAGTACTGAATAGTACTAGGGGTTGTGTTGGGGCAGTGTATGGTACAGAAGGACTTAACTTTGGCAGCCCTAGGATATACAGCTTAGTGGGAGTTACAGTCCTGTTAAAATGGTGGCAAGTACCACTTAGGAGTGCAACTCCCACTAATCTCCGGCAGCCCAGCGCATGTGAGCTCATGATCAGAGCAAGGATAGAGTCCCTGAACTGCACGCGTGCTGTCAACACGCCTGGAGTACGGGATTCTAAAACATGATCTACGCTGAAATAATGTGTAGATAATGAAATATTATATCTAAATATCCCTAAGCTATGTAAATGCAAAATAAATATAAGGGCATTGTTTGCACTGAAAACAAAATAATAATAATAAAAACAAAAACAATCATATATAAATGTAAATATTTCAGTTCTAGAAGAGTTTACCAGTCACTAACACCGTCCTGGCAATAAAACTGTCAAAGCATTTCTATAGCCATCTATCAACCCTGTACTTCGGAACGCACAAACTATTTATATATAAGTAAACTGCAAAAAGCCTAAACATTAAATGACAGTGACAATCGCCAAGTAAACTCACACCTATTACAGTCATTATTATTTATGATCATATCTTACAATCATAAAAAAATAATTTCACACTCCAGGCCGTTGGGTCGCAAGTAGCCAGGTTTATTTTGGAACCTAAAATGTACTAGTACAGTGATCGCGCCCAAAATGTTGAGCTACAAGCAATACATAAACGACAGACTGTACAAAAAGAAGTGGAAAGCGTGCGTGGGTAGATCAGAACCACTGGCGACAAGCAAGCTCTCGTGGGAAAACAGTCAGTCTGTTTGGAAAAAAGGGATTGATTTATTCTATCCCCTTCCTTTTTTTTTTTTTTTACAGATAAACCAGAAAAATTGCTTTCCCCTCTTGCTGTGCCAAGAAATTAAACAGCTTTCCTTGTCTCAGTGTTTCCCGGGGCCTGAAAATTCTGGAACAGTAGCTACACTCCAAGGTGTGAGGGGACTGTTAGAACATTGTAACCGTCACAGTATTCGAGTGCTTATTTAATATACTTTGCAAAAGATCTGTTATTATATTCCTATGATACAAACGGTTCAAGATAAATTGATTTCTATTCAAGACTTCCAGCTTGATCTAATACAGCGGTGATCTCTGTACCATAGATAGATGAAGGACAATCTTTATGGATCTATGCCACTGTTTCTCCTCCAAGTGGTTCTGAAAGATGGACAGCTGAAGGACACTAACAAAATCACTAACAAGATCTATTCGTTGGAGAAGAAAAGTGATGGACAATTCAGTCAAAAGACCAGGCCTGCTTAGTTAACAATACTGTCTTTCACAACTTTGTTTCAGGTTATTATTTTGCAAAAGAATTAAGATGAAGGTAGGTGTAGTCCCAGCAAAATGCATTTTCTTTAAGTGTTGGAAGCCTTGATGGATGCGCTTTCCACGAACAACATAATCAGGGTTACATAGTAATCTACATTGATAAAGTTCAACCTTTAAAAGACACTTTTTAAATCTTTTTGTACACATCTATTTCTTCTTGGATCAAAAACCTGTTCCCATGCATATGGATATCCTTGAACATTCTGTTTTTCCCAAAAAAGAAAAAACCATACAGACCTTTAAAAATAAATAAATAAATAAATAAATAATAATAATAGCTAGAGAATCTAAAAAGACAATGTCAGTAGGCAGAGAATTCCACATTTGTATTTTTCTTAGTGTATTGAATCATTTTGTGTGCTGTAAGTGAAAACTCCTTTCTTCTAGTCTCAATGGATGACCTCTTGACAGGTGCATGTTCCTGCCACTGAACATGTTACCAGACAGCAGTTTGCACTGATACTATATATACATTTGATAGTGTTATCATATCCTCAATATGATGACTTTTTGAAGGAAATAAAGGCAGTTTTTCTAGCCTTCATTTATTACCCAAGTCTTCCATACCCATTACTAAAGGGACGCTATAGTCACCAAAACAACCTTAGTATAATAAAGCAGTTTTGGTCTATAGATCATGCCCCTGCAGTATCACTACTGTGGCAAGACCAGCGCGGGGAGGGAGTAAAGGAAAGTTAAACTTTTAAACTATCATGGCTGAGGGGGGCACCACTAAAATAGATTAAATTAATAAATATAATCTATGTTTGCATTCCCAACATTTATAGTATTCCTTTAATGAATACGTTGGTTGAGGATTCCATACAAACTGCCTCTGCCATCAATGTTCCGTGCACTAAGCGGTTTTCATCCCTAAGCATTACTCAAAACATTTTACAATACAAATGAGCCTTTAGCCACCTATATACGGATCACAGGGTTTAATGGCTGATCCTGTGAGCTGTACATTTCTAACATTTATGGTCGCAGCCAAAAGGATGCCATAAATCTGGCAAACAGTAACATCACTCGAGCACTCAGGGTGATTCTCCAAACATTACATGTATCCCTGCTGGTTCCTGTTGTACAAACATGAATCATAATATGCCCTTGTGATCTACCATGGACATTCATATTCACAGAACAGAGACGATAAGATATTAACATGGAGAAGTCTCACCCCTCTCACATCCCTTAGGGTGACCTTTACTAAGGGACGAGACCCTAGCTGTTGGTTTTGACACCAGCTGGAACAAGATAATGTTGATTTTGGCACAGTGACATCTTGTCCTCATCACATTAGGACAAGATGAACGCATATTGAATGTGACTGCAGATAAACAGCTCATCACTAAAGCACTGGTCTTTAAGGACAGTAAAATGCTTTCTGGGAAAAGCTTAAATGTCTCCTTATATAGTTATTTCTGAAACAATTAGACAAAGTATTACGTGCACAGCTATTCAGATCCCACTGGGCCAATGGCTCACACTAGTCCAACTTTTTACTCAACCAATTCCTCCTGCCATCATCATCTACATTTTTATTATTTTAGATATACTGTACTGTTAGATAAACAAAGGGGTTTTTGTTTGCTTGTTTTTTTAAATTAGGTAACTGTATTAGTTCAGTAAAGCATTCATGAACAACATGAGGGATTTAGTGTACACATTACTTATCTCCTCTTCATACTGTTCTCTATCTACTCCACTAACTTCCCCTCCCCCTTCATTTTCTCAAATCATTAATCAGAATACGTACTGGCTGGTGGAATGGTGTGTTTATTTGTTATACTTCTTGGACCTATGTATTCTAGGTTTTATTGATGTGTTGATCCCAGGCTTGTTTACTGCTTTTTGAATTATTATAGATTTCAAGAAGGGAGAGTCTCCTAGATTGCAAGCTTGTTTGCACAGGATCCTCTTCAACTCTCGATTCTGTCATTATTACTTAGTATGTCAAAAGTCATTTTATATCCTTTCTGTATAATCGTAAAGGGCTGCGGACTATGTTAGTGCCATATAAATGCTAACAATAATACGTCCTAAAGGGTTGTTCAAAAATTTGCAGCCCATCCTACAGCATATATAGGGTCAAGCAGTTTTGTAAAAGTGTAGGAAGTTGCCTGGGGTCTGATTAATAAATAACATGGGAACCCATTTTTGAGTCCTGACCCTGGGGGGTTAAGAACCACTGATTTGGGTAAAATTGGATACTGGTTGAATGAGTTTATCATTTAGTGTTATAAAGGGGGACACCATCCAAGGATCTTGTACAGATGTAAGGGTATATTAATATTTTGCTACAATAAATACAATCAAAACAGCTTACTACCCAGTAATATAATAGTGCTAACAGGTAACTATCCAATAATAGGGCTAACAGCTAACTATCCAATAATAGGGCTAACAGCTAACTATCCAATAATAGGGCTAACAGCTAACTATCCAATAATAGGGCTAACAGCTAACTATCCAATAATAGGGCTAACAGCTAACTATCCAATAATAGGGCTAACAGCTAACTATCCAATAATAGGGCTAACAGCTAACTATCCAATAATAGGGCTAACAGCTAACTATCCAATAATAGGGCTAACAGCTAACTATCCAATAATAGGGCTAACAGCTAACTATCCAATAATAGGGCTAACAGCTAACTATCCAATAATAGGGCTAACAGCTAACTATCCAATAATAGGGCTAACAGCTAACTATCCAATAATAGAGCTAACAGCTAACTATCCAATAATAGGGCTAACAGCTAACTATCCAATAATAGGCTAACAGCTAACTATCCAATAATAGGGCTAACAGCTAACTATCCAATAATAGGGCTAACAGCTAACTATCCAATAATAGGGCTAACAGCTAACTATCCAATAATAGGGCTAACAGCTAACTATCCAATAATAGGGCTAACAGCTAACTATCCAATAATAGGACTAACAGCTAACTATCCAATAATAGGGCTAACAGCTAACTATCCAATAATAGGGCTAACAGCTAACTATCCAATAATAGGGCTAACAGCTAACTATCCAATAATAGGGCTAACACAGCTAACTATCCAATAATAGGGCTAACAGCTAACTATCCAATAATAGGACTAACAGCTAACTATCCAATAATAGGGCTAACAGCTAACTATCCAATAATAGGGCTAACAGCTAACTATCCAATAATAGGGCTAACAGCTAACTATCCAATAATAGGGCTAACAGCTAACTATCCAATAATAGGGCTAACAGCTAACTATCCAATAATAGGGCTAACAGCTAACTATCCAATAATAGGGCTAACAGCTAACTATCCAATAATAGAGCTAACAGCTAACTATCCAATAATAGGGCTAACAGCTAACTATCCAATAATAGGGCTAACAGCTTACTATCCAATAATAGGACTAACAGCTAACTATCCAATAATAGAGCTAACAGCTAACTATCCAATAATAGGGCTAACAGCTAACTATCCAATAATAGGGCTAACAGCTAACTATCCAATAATAGGGGTAACCGCTAACTATCCAATAATAGAGCTAACAGCTAACTATCCAATAATAGGGCTAACAGCTAACTATCCAATAATAGGGCTAACAGCTAACTATCCAATAATAGGGCTAACAGCTAACTATCCAATAATAGGGCTAACAGCTAACTATCCAATAATAGGGCTAACAGCTAACTATCCAATAATAGGGCTAACAGCTAACTATCCAATAATAGGGCTAACAGCTAACTATCCAATAATAGGGCTAACAGCTAACTATCCAATAATAGAGCTAGAGGCTAACTATCCAATAATAGAGCTAACAGCTAACTATCCAATAATAGGGCTAACAGCTAACTATCCAATAATAGGGCTAACAGCTAACTATCCAATAATAGAGCTAACAGCTAACTATCCAATAATAGAGCTAACAGCTAACTATCCAATAACAGAGCTAACAGCTAACTATCCAATAACAGGGCTAACAGCTAACTATCCAATAACAGGGCTAACAGCTAACTATCCAATAACAGGGCTAACAGCTAACTATCCAATAACAGAGCTAACAGCTAACTATCCAATAACAGGGCTAACAGCTAACTATCCAATAACAGAGCTAACAGCTAACTATCCAATAACAGGGCTAACAGCTAACTATCCAATAATAGGGCTAACAGCTAACTATCCAATAACAGGACTAACAGCTAACTATCCAATAATAGAGCTAACAGCTAACTATCCAATAATAGGGCTAACAGCTAACTATCCAATAATAGGGCTAACAACTAACTATCAATAATAGAGCTAACAGCTAACTATCCAGACTAACAGCTAACTATCAATAATAGGGCTAACTAACTATCCAATATGGGGCTAACAGCTAACTATCAATAGGGCTAACAGCTAACTATCAATAATAGAGCTAACAGCTAACTATCAATAATAGACTAACAACTAACTATCAATAATAGGAGCTAACAGCTAACTATCCAATATAGAGCTAACAGCTAACTATCAATAATATAACAGCTAACTATCCAATAACAGAGCTAACAGCTAACTATCCTAACAGGGCTAACAACTAACTATCAATAACAGAACTAACAACTAACTATCCAATAACAAGACTAACCTTCTTCATCAATAACAGAGCTAACAGCTAACTGTATCAATATTGGGCTAACAACTATCAATAACAGAGCTAACTATCCAATAATAGGACTAACAGCTAACTATCCAATAATAGGGCTAACAGCTAACTAACCAATAATAGGGCTAACAGCTAACTATCCAATAATAGGGCTAACAGCTAACTATCCAATAATAGGGCTAACAGCTAACTATCCAATAATAGGGCTAACAGCTAACTATCCAATAATAGAGCTAACAGCTAACTATCCAATAATAGAGCTAACAGCTAACTATCCAATAATAGAGCTAACAGCTAACTATCCAATAATAGAGCTAACAGCTAACTATCCAATAACAGAGCTAACAGCTAACTATCCAATAACAGGGCTAACAGCTAACTATCCAATAACAGAGCTAACAGCTAACTATCCAATAACAGGGCTAACAGCTAACTATCCAATAACAGGGCTAACAGCTAACTATCCAATAACAGGGCTAACAGCTAACTATCCAATAACAGAGCTAACAGCTAACTATCCAATAACAGGGCTAACAGCTAACTATCCAATAACAGAGCTAACAGCTAACTATCCAATAACAGGGCTAACAGCTAACTATCCAATAATAGAGCTAACAGCTAACTATCCAATAACAGGGCTAACAGCTAACTATCCAATAATAGGGCTAACAGCTAACTATCCAATAATAGAGCTAACAGCTAACTATCCAATAATAGGGCTAACAGCTAACTATCCAATAATAGGGCTAACAGCTTACTATCCAATGATAGGGCTAACAGCTAACTATCCAATAATAGGGCAAACAGCTTACTATCCAATAATAGAGCTAACAGCTAACTATCCAATAATAGGGCAAACAGCTAACTATCCAATAATAGGGCTAACAGCTAACTATCCAATAATAGGGCTAACAGCTTACTATCCAATAATAGGGCTAACAGCTAACTATCCAATAATAGGACTAACAGCTAACTATCCAATAATAGGGCAAACAGCTAACTATCCAATAATAGGACTAACAGCTAACTATCCAATAATAGGGCTAACAGCTAACTATCAAATAATAGGGCTAACAGCTAACTATCCAATAATAGGGCAAACAGCTAACTATCCAATAATAGGGCTAACAGCTAACTATCCAATAATAGGGCTAACAGCTAACTATCCAATAATAGAGCTAACAGCTAACTATCCAATAATAGGGCTAACAGCTAACTATCCAATAATAGGACTAACAGCTAACTATCCAGCTAACTATCCAATAATAGGGCTAACAGCTAACTATCCAATAATAGGGCTAACAGCTAACTATCCAATAATAGGGCTAACAGCTAACTATCCAATAATAGGGCTAACAGCTAACTATCCAATAATAGGGCTAACAGCTAACTATCCAATAATAGGGCTAACAGCTAACTATCCAATAATAGGGCTAACAGCTAACTATCCAATAATAGAGCTAACAGCTAACTATCCAATAATAAGGCTAACAGCTAACTATCCAATAATAGGGCAAACAGCTAACTATCCAATAATAGGACTTACAGCTAACTATCCAATAATAGAGCTAACAGCTAACTATCCAATAATAGGGCTAACAGCTAACTATCCAATAATAGAGCTAACAGCTAACTATCCAATAATAGAGCTAACAGCTAACTATCCAATAATAGGGCTAACAGCTAACTATCCAATAATAGGGCTAACAGCTAACTATCCAATAATAAGGCTAACAGCTAACTATCCAATAATAGGGCTAACAGCTAACTATCCAATAATAGGGCTAACAGCTAACTATCCAATAATAGGGCTAACAGCTAACTATCCAATAATAGGGCTAACAGCTAACTATCCAATAATAGGGCTAACAGCTAACTATCCAATAATAGGGCTAACAGCTAACTATCCAATAATAGGGCTAACAGCTAACTATCCAATAATAGGGCTAACAGCTAACTATCCAATAATAGGGCTAACAGCTAACTATCCAATAATAGAGCTAACAGCTAACTATCCAATAATAGGACTAACAGCTAACTATCCAATAATAGGACTAACAGCTAACTATCCAATAATAGGGCTAACATCTAACTAACCAATAATAGGGCTAACAGCTAACTATCCAATAATAGGACTAACAGCTAACTATCCAATAATAGGACTAACAGCTAACTATCCAATAATAGGACTAACAGCTAACTATCCAATAATAGGGCTAACAGCTAACTATCCAATAATAGGGCTAACAGCTAACTATCCAATAATAGGGCTAACAGCTAACTAACCAATAATAGGGCTAACAGCTAACTATCCAATAATAGGGCTAACAGCTAACTATCCAATAATAGGGCTAACAGCTAACTATCCAATAATAGAGCTAACAGCTAACTATCCAATAATAGGGCTAACAGCTAACTATCCAATAATAGGGCTAACAGCTAACTATCCAATAATAGGGCTAACAGCTAACTATCCAATAATAGGGCTAACAGCTAACTATCCAATAATAGAGCTAACAGCTAACTATCCAATAATAGGGCTAACAGCTAACTATCCAATAATAGGACTAACAGCTAACTATCCAATAATAGGACTAACAGCTAACTATCCAATAATAGGGCAAACAGCTAACTATCCAATAATAGGACTAACAGCTAACTATCCAATAATAGGGCTAACAGCTAACTATCCAATAATAGGGCTAACAGCTAACTATCCAATAATAGGACTAACAGCTAACTATCCAATAATAGGGCTAACAGCTTACTATCCAATAATAGGGCTAACAGCTAACTATCCAATAATAGGGCTAACAGCTAACTATCCAATAATAGCTTACTATCCAATAATAGGGCTAACAGCTAACTATCCAATAATAGAGCTAACAGCTAACTATCCAATAATAGGGCTAACAGCTAACTATCCAATAATAGAGCTAACAGCTAACTATCCAATAATAGAGCTAACAGCTAACTATCCAATAACAGAGCTAACAGCTAACTATCCAATAACAGGGCTAACAGCTAACTATCCAATAACAGAGCTAACAGCTAACTATCCAATAACAGGGCTAACAGCTAACTATCCAATAATAGAGCTAACAGCTAACTATCCAATAACAGGGCTAACAGCTAACTATCCAATAATAGGGCTAACAGCTAACTATCCAATAATAGAGCTAACAGCTAACTATCCAATAATAGGGCTAACAGCTTACTATCCAATAATAGGACTAACAGCTAACTATCCAATAATAGGGCTAACAGCTTATTATCCAATAATAGGGCTAACAGCTAACTATCCAATAATAGGGCTAACAGCTAACTATCCAATAATAGGGCTAACAGCTAACTATCCAATAATAGGGCTAACAGCTAACTATCCAATAATAGGGCTAACAGCTAACTATCCAATAATAGGGCTAACAGCTAACTATCCAATAATAGGGCTAACAGCTAACTATCCAATAATAGAGCTAACAGCTAACTATCCAATAATAGAGCTAACAGCTAACTATCCAATAATAGGGCTAACAGCTAACTATCCAATAATAGAGCTAACAGCTAACTATCCAATAACAGGGCTAACAGCTAACTATCCAATAACAGAGCTAACAGCTAACTATCCAATAACAGGGCTAACAGCTAACTATCCAATAACAGAGCTAACAGCTAACTATCCAATAACAGGGCTAACAGCTAACTATCCAATAATAGGGCTAACAGCTAACTATCCAATAACAGGACTAACAGCTAACTATCCAATAATAGAGCTAACAGCTAACTATCCAATAATAGGGCTAACAGCTAACTATCCAATAATAGGGATAACAGCTAACTATCCAATAATAGAGCTAACAGCTAACTATCCAATAATAGGGCTAACAGCTAACTATCCAATAATAGGGCTAACAGCTAACTATCCAATAATAGAGCTAACAGCTAACTATCCAATAATAGGGCTAACAGCTAACTATCCAATAATAGGACTAACAGCTAACTATCCAATAATAGGACTAACAGCTAACTATCCAATAATAGGGCTAACAGCTAACTATCCAATAATAGGGCTAACAGCTAACTATCCAATAATAGGGCTAACAGCTAACTATCCAATAATAGGGCTAACAGCTAACTATCCAATAATAGGGCTAACAGCTAACTATCCAATAATAGGGCTAACAGCTAACTATCCAATAATAGGGCTAACAGCTAACTATCCAATAATAGGGCTAACAGCTAACTATCCAATAATAGGGCAAACAGCTAACTATCCAATAATAGGCTAACAGCTAACTATCCAATAATAGGGCTAACAGCTAACTATCCAATAATAGAGCTAACAGCTAACTATCCAATAATAGGGCTAACAGCTAACTATCCAATAATAGGACTAACAGCTAACTATCCAATAATAGGACTAACAGCTAACTATCCAATAATAGGGCTAACAGCTAACTATCCAATAATAGGGCTAACAGCTAACTATCCAATAATAGGGCTAACAGCTAACTATCCAATAATAGAGCTAACAGCTAACTATCCAATAATAGAGCTAACAGCTAACTATCCAATAACAGAGCTAACAGCTAACTATCCAATAACAGGGCTAACAGCTAACTATCCAATAACAGGGCTAACAGCTAACTATCCAATAACAGGGCTAACAGCTAACTATCCAATAACAGAGCTAACAGCTAACTATCCAATAACAGGGCTAACAGCTAACTATCCAATAACAGAGCTAACAGCTAACTATCCAATAACAGGGCTAACAGCTAACTATCCAATAATAGGGCTAACAGCTAACTATCCAATAACAGGACTAACAGCTAACTATCCAATAATAGAGCTAACAGCTAACTATCCAATAATAGGGCTAACAGCTAACTATCCAATAATAGGGATAACAGCTAACTATCCAATAATAGAGCTAACAGCTAACTATCCAATAATAGGGCTAACAGCTAACTATCCAATAATAGGGCTAACAGCTAACTATCCAATAATAGAGCTAACAGCTAACTATCCAATAATAGGGCTAACAGCTAACTATCCAATAATAGGACTAACAGCTAACTATCCAATAATAGGACTAACAGCTAACTATCCAATAATAGGGCTAACAGCTTACTATCCAATAATAGGGCTAACAGCTAACTATCCAATAATAGGGCTAACAGCTAACTATCCAATAATAGGGCTAACAGCTAACTATCCAATAATAGGGCTAACAGCTAACTATCCAATAATAGGGCTAACAGCTAACTATCCAATAATAGGGCTAACAGCTAACTATCCAATAATAGGGCTAACAGCTAACTATCCAATAATAGGGCTAACAGCTAACTATCCAATAATAGGGCTAACAGCTAACTATCCAATAATAGGGCTAACAGCTAACTATCCAATAATAGAGCTAACAGCTAACTATCCAATAATAGGGCTAACAGCTAACTATCCAATAATAGGACTAACAGCTAACTATCCAATAATAGGACTAACAGCTAACTATCCAATAATAGGGCTAACAGCTAACTATCCAATAATAGGGCTAACAGCTAACTATCCAATAATAGGGCTGTATTCTTTATCAATAATAGCTTTACTATCAATAATAGGGCTAACAGCTAACTATCCAATAATAGGGCTAACAGCTAACTATCCAATAATAGGGCTAACAGCTTACTATCCAATAATAGGGCTAACAGCTAACTATCCAATAATAGGGCTAACAGCTAACTATCCAATAATAGGGCTAACAGCTAACTATCCAATAATAGAGCTAACAGCTAACTATCCAATAATAGGGCTAACAGCTAACTAACCAATAATAGGGCTAACAGCTAACTATCCAATAATAGGGCTAACAGCTAACTAACCAATAATAGGGCTAACAGCTAACTATCCAATAATAGGGCTAACAGCTAACTATCCAATAATAGGGCTAACAGCTAACTATCCAATAATAGGGCTAACAGCTAACTATCCAATAATAGGGCTAACAGCTAACTATCCAATAATAGGGCTAACAGCTAACTATCCAATAATAGAGCTAACAGCTAACTATCCAATAATAGGCTAACAGCTAACTATCCAATAATAGAGCTAACAGCTAACTATCCAATAATAGAGCTAACAGCTAACTATCCAATAATAGGAGCTAACAGCTAACTATCCAATAATAGGGCTAACAGCTAACTATCCAATAACAGGCTAACAGCTAACTATCCAATAATAGGGCTAACAGCTAACTATCCAATAACAGAGCTAACAGCTAACTATCCAATAACAGGGCTAACAGCTAACTATCCAATAATAGAGCTAACAGCTAACTATCCAATAATAGGGCTAACAGCTAACTATCCAATAATAGGGCTAACAGCTAACTATCCAATAACAGGGCTAACAGCTAACTATCCAATAACAGAGCTAACAGCTAACTATCCAATAACAGGGCTAACAGCTAACTATCCAATAATAGGACTAACAGCTAACTATCCAATAATAGGGCTAACAGCTAACTATCCAATAATAGGGCTAACAATAACTATCCAATAATAGGGCTAACAGCTAACTATCCAATAATAGGGCTAACAGGGCTAACAGCTAACTATCCAATAATAGGGCTAACAGCTAACTATCCAATAATAGAGCTAACAGCTAACTATCCAATAATAGGGCTAACAGCTAACTATCCAATAATAGGGCTAACAGCTTACTATCCAATGATAGGGCTAACAGCTAACTATCCAATAATAGGGCAAACAGCTTACTATCCAATAATAGAGCTAACAGCTAACTATCCAATAATAGGGCAAACAGCTAACTATCCAATAATAGGGCTAACAGCTAACTATCCAATAATAGGGCTAACAGCTTACTATCCAATAATAGGGCTAACAGCTAACTATCCAATAATAGGACTAACAGCTAACTATCCAATAATAGGGCAAACAGCTAACTATCCAATAATAGGACTAACAGCTAACTATCCAATAATAGGGCTAACAGCTAACTATCAAATAATAGGGCTAACAGCTAACTATCCAATAATAGGGCAAACAGCTAACTATCCAATAATAGGGCTAACAGCTAACTATCCAATAATAGGGCTAACAGCTAACTATCCAATAATAGAGCTAACAGCTAACTATCCAATAATAGGGCTAACAGCTAACTATCCAATAATAGGGCTAACAGCTAACTATCCAATAATAGGGCTAACAGCTAACTATCCAATAATAGGGCTAACAGCTAACTATCCAATAATAGAATGTATCTCATGTGATATCCCCTTCTGTGACATCAAAACGTAGGGGAGATGAGGAGTATGTAGGGACCTTGTGACCAAGTTACACGGGACATTGCAGTATCCCAGAGGCACTACTCTTATGCTTACCCAAATGGAAAATAATGTGCATTCAGGGGAATTTACTTGAATAACATTTTGTGATATGAAAAAAAAATTTATTAACCTATTTTGTATTTTACATTTTTTTCTAATTATTACGCTAACCCCCCCATTTTTATTCAACACTATTCCTTACTTCACAAGTAAATTATGTGGAATTTTTTTTTATTCATTTATGGTGTTCCCCCCCCCCCCCACTATATACAGTATACATATAGCCTATAAATACACCTGCTCATTTAAAGGTTTATGAATTTTGGGCAGCCTTCATGTTTTAACATGTTTTAACGATAAACAAGTTGAGATAAAATTAAAGTTCATGTTAGTTTTGTATTAGTGTCACCCTTCTGACACTTAACGGCTTAAATAAATGTCATGTGAAAATTGATATTATGTGGAAAACGTCTTACCGTGCCGTCCTCGACAAACTGCCCCACATGGCAGTACCACTCCCTGGAAACAAACCATGTGGGCATAATGACAGTCGGTCCATGTGAGGTGAACACCTATGGGAAACAAAATGAATGATATTAGATCTTCTTGAGGACCCTGATTTCTCAGTTAGAACATTTCTAAAGACAGATTTCCAAGCCTAATGCTGACCCTACATGGATTGAGGTTCTGGCCAAAGTCTGAAGCCACTAACTATACATGTTTCACGTGACAGGGTATAATCACCACATAAACAGTTACAAATCTGCCCATGACTTTTGAAAATGTCATGGTACTCTGTATAATGTATTATTGTTACTACCTAGCATGACAAGTCTATTGTATCTTCCATTCATAATAAAAATTGTTTTTTTAGGGGGGAGGGGGGTGTCTGCCCATGACCATGAGAAGAGTCTTGTGTGCTAAATTTTGGACGTTTCTTCTAATGGCACAAGAAAAAAAAACTTATTTGAGGCCTCTTGAATGGGAACTATTAAACCTTTGCCCATTCTTTGCGTGTCTCTTACTGTATTTTGCTTATTTACATATTAGAAACATAGAAACATAGAATGTGACGGCAGATAAGAACCATTCGGCCCATCTAGTCTGCCCAATTTTCTAAATACTTTCATTAGTCCCTGGCCTTATCTTATAGTTAGGATAGCCTTATGCCTATCCACGCATGCTTAAACTCCTTTACTGTGTTAACCTCTACCACTTCAGCTGGAAGGCTATTCCATGCATCCACTACCCTCTCAGTAAAGTAATACTTCCTGATATTATTTTTAAACCTTTTGTCCCTCTAATTTAAGACTATGTCCTCTTGTTGTGGTAGTTTTTCTTCTTTTAAATATGGTCTCCTCCTTTACTGTGTTGATTCCCTTTATATATTTAAATGTTTCTATCATATCCCCCCTGTCTCGTCTTTCCTCCAAGCTATACATGTTAAGATCCTTTAACCTTTCCTGGTAAGTTCACCCAAGTGTAAAAGTGTAATTTAGACGTGGACCCCTTATTCACTGCGCCTAGAGGTATATTAACCACAGACAATGAAAAGCTAGAATGAATAATTGGAGTTGATGTCGTTTTTGTACACATGGGCATTTCGGTTCTGGACTACTCTGGAGTGTGTCGGGTTGTATCAATTTCTGATGTGAAAGTCAAACCTGCAATGGGCTTTCCTGGCACCATAACCACTACAGCTCACTGTAATGTATATGGTGCTTGGAGAGTTCTTTTAAGCCTTGTTTGGTGTATTTAAATATTGACCTGAAATCTAAGAGAAGTATATCTTTTAAAATATCATTTTCACACACTTTGACTCAAGTATTCAAAATAGGATTTTCTGCTGGAGCAAACCACACAATGATCCCTGGATTACTGACGGCCTCAGGAGTGTGCAATGAAATTATGAAAGCAAAGTGATCCATCTACTGACATTACTGGAGTCTCTGGAATCAGCTCTAAATGTGCGTTTATCATCTAAACGAGAACTATGTCACTTAATTGTACGGTCTTATCTCCAATACAGCCATTTACAATTTACTATGTGATTTAATAAAAATGCAAAAAATATATTTATTTTACTGGCATTTATAAAGAGCCAACATACTCTGCAGCGCTGTACAATTAGTGAGGGAAAAATAAAAACAAAACATATAATATACACAGACCAATACAAAAGGTAAAGAGGGTCCAGCCTGTGAGGTGAAATGTAGTGATGGAAGATCTTTGATACAAAGTAGCTAGATAGCCATGAGCTTACAATCTAAAGATTAGTAAAACAATAAAATACACAACAAAAGCACATAGGCGTGCAAAAATGGACGAACCCTTTAAATTATTTTTTGTTCTTTTTAAGTCACAAAATTCAAAAATCGTCTCAAGCAAACGAAGTATGAAACATCTTGCGGATCGAGCAATCAAAACTCAATGCCATTTGCAATTTGATTTTTTTTCCCCCATTATTACTTGTAGTAACTCTTAAAGTGCTAGGATGTATATTTTAGATCATCAGGCCCTATGGGAGTTCTATTCCTGAGCACTGAAAGCTGCATTTAAAGAAATCGACACCTACAGCCTCTTCATACTCAACAAGGAATTGTAACATATTACTGTACAATGCGTACCCTTTGTCAGAGGCAGTTAATGGGTTAACTATAGTTGTTTACGCACAGACAGCTGTGATTTGCAAACAAGGGATAGAGAATGTGCTGAACGTGAACACTTCTTAATCCCTTGCTGCTTAGAAAGGGGTTAAAAATCCAGTGAGCACTGAGTGGTTGACAAAAACATCCGTTCTGTGTGACATTTTTCAATGGCATTTAATTCAATAAATGAAGCAACCGTGCAAAGGCTCTTGTCCTGTGTTTAACAAACATGTCCTCCGCGCCCGGGGAGAAATAAAGCAGGAGATCCGGATTAGGTGCAGGAGGCCAGCTTCCCTGCTGCATGGGTGTGAAACTGTCAGGTAGCGAGGGGCAGATGGATAAAAAATGGCATGTGTACAGTGTTGACCTCCACTCTCCTCATTCATGCAAGGTAAGCGTGGGAAATTCTCACACAACGTCAACAATGGAGGCTCCTGCCAGGCTCGGGAGCTGTGGCCAGAACAGTACCAGCGAAACGTGCTGGGAAACTTTAGAAATGTCTCTTTAAATTTTTTTTAAAAAAGACACCTGGTGAGCTCTGAGCAAAGGGACATTTTCACGATCTGGTAATAAGCAAACAAATGGACCCCATCATCAAAATATTTTATAATACTGTTTATCTTTGCACACAGCCTTTAAACAAGTCTTCGGAATCTTCGGGGGACTGAGGTCCATGGACTTTAAAGATTGTATTGATGCCTCAATTTTCCGTCAATACTCCATCGTTCAGGGACTACTTTCATTGAAATGTAATTAAAAAGTCAGTAGAGAAAATATCTTAGTTTCCAGTTTAAGATGGTGATGTCCCCTGATGGTTAAATGATTAAAAAGTGGCACCCTGGGAGCAGCCCTCAGGCCCTGACTCTGGTCGTATCCCAGTTACGACCAATTCACAATATTGGGTTTCATGTTTTGATTCGAACTATTGAGCTTAAGGAGATAAGTTCAATATAAGAGACAAGCAGTAAGATTAAATAAGTATGTTAATAACATAAGATTAATGCAAATTTTAAAAAAATGAGTAATGAAATTAAAGAATGGTTTGGTCGAGGGTAAAAATGAATTCAGCTATAATCTCTTACAAATCACACCCCCATAAAACGTTCTCTCCTTTTCTTGATTGATTTGGCATTGGCAACGCGAACATGTCTGGCACTTAGCGAGAGTGTTCGGTTTGTGAGGTAAGAAACGCTGTAAAACAGGTTTTTCTATTCCAAAGGATTATTGCTTGTCACACAAAATCTACACATGTGTTTACACATGTAACACGCAGAGCCTCGCAGTGTTGATGTATAGGAGACTCGGTACTTCCTGTCATGGTTTAGGGTCTAACTAGGGCTGGGACTATTAACCCTTCCTTAACAAATCGCCAGAAAAAAGCAGACATATTGGAATCCCCACAATGAGTGAAAATAAGAGGCTGGAGGGATATCAATACAAAGTGACTGAGAGGATATAAATTGGGATATATATAGCCATGGCGAGCAGAAATTCACCCCATGTGTGTGTCGTGGCATATAGTCAAAAAAAAACCTTTAAGGCCAGGCTAATAACATAGGACTTCCGACATTAAGCCCTGATTTTATATATATATATATAGATAGATAGATAGATAGATAGATAGATAGCAAGACCTGTAAGTACACCTCTCTAATTTACCTCTATAAATACATATATGTAATACATATAAAAAAAAAGGGGGCATAATAAACACAAAAGTATATATACACGTTCATATAACAGCAGTGTAATGTAATCGTCAGGCAATTTGTGAGCTGTGTACCCCCATGGACTATAGATAAAAGCAGAAAGATTCTGGCAAAAAGATTATCAAGGTTGAAATCAAACAGCGGCTTAATGTATGTAATTGCTTGCCTGCCTCTAGAGCAATGGACAAGGTATTAAATAACAGCTTTTTTAGTTCTTCAAAAATATAATTTATTCCCAAATCATGTTTTGTCGTTTTTTTTTAGAGGAATATAACTGTAACTCAATGGCTACTTTTAGAAACTTTAAACTTTACTCTGCACTCCATATCCGCAATAATCACCCAGATGGGATTTGTACCGCAACCCACGAGATTTGGCAGAGAATGTACCCTCGCAGCTAGTAATTAAGAGGTTAATAAAGCAATCTACACTCAAAACACCAGAGGCAAAATGGAAGAGGGGGGTGGGGGGAGAGAAACAAACTACCTAAATGAAAATGGCAAGATCAGGCACGCTTTTTCTGTGACCAGTAAAGTTTTCTGATTGTGGCAGCCATCAATTACACGACGCTGTCATATATTTACACGAAGGGTAATCCGCTGTATTCCTTTCCTATTGTCTCTGCAGATTATCTGAAAGGCTGTGGAGTTTCGTGTCTTGCCGTGACTTGCCGATACACACTCCTTGCACACTCAGCCTTGCCATCCTTCCTCTACACACCTGTCTGCGGCAGCAAAAACAGCGATAACAATTTATCTATCAAAAACATATTCCAATTTGCTGTACAGTACATCAAGCATGGAACTGTGACTACAAAAGCGGGTTAATATGCACATATTCCAGTATCAGTAGTTTAGTTTGAATGCATAATGTGGTGGTTTAATGGGATATCCTACCCCAAAGAGCTTACAATTGGGTGTTGTAAAGGGAGATCTTATTTTAGATTTCCTAGACTGTAAACTCACAAGAAGGATCCTCTGTTCCTTTTGTATAAGGATGCATTCACTGTTTGTCTACAACACCTCTGTGGTACAGCTCTGTCTAGTATGTTGGCACTATATGAATACCATAGTAATAATATTAACAATATAATAACAGTGTCAAAAGATTCGACTCCAAAAATGCTTGCAATCTAGATAACAGACCCGTCTTCAGAAATTTTACAAAGTAATATTGTTAATGGATGAACCCTTGCCTCAAGGAGCTTACAATCTAATGCAATAATTGGAGGCCATGCTCTCTCTAGCAATATAATGAATGACTCTGCTTTAAAGATAAAAAAAGAGTAGGACCAGTCATGTTTTAAAGATGTACTTAGCATCCATGGGGTAGGTATACTTTAGTTAAGTTCTGTCCATAGCTATAGGGGGCCATTTAATTTGAAATTTTTTGATAGGAGAGCAGTGTCCCTTTAAATGCTCTGTAATTCAAGAAAAGGGGGGAGAAAGTCCAGTAAAAAGCTGACGATATTTATACAAAACAGATGTAAAATCTAGCACAGTATAATGGGAATATGTTTTATTTCTGATCCTTGTGAACCACGTCCAAAACCCCACAATTACAGGCAACTTAACACAGAATAATACGTTATTTGATAACAGATATCTAAATCCAAGTTCAATAAGGCCATTCTTCCAATGCAGAGGTTCTCCTGGACCAGTGTGTGAGCTGTAAAACTGGCTGAATATTTATCTGGTTTACCATAAAGAATAAAACGAATCCACGTGACATCTCCATATGAAATATATTAAACCGACGTCCGGAATAATTATTTACACAATATCTTGACATGCAGCATTTACACCGCTCCCAAAATTTCATTCTGCTGCCCCAAACTTGCCAAGAATAGCTCTTATCTGTAAAAGGAGCCTCGTGACGAGATCTTAAAACGATCTGCTAATGTTAACGTGATTGGATTTTAAGGGGCTGCATTGTAATGTAAAACAGAGAATTTTAGTGTATATATAGGATTTAAAAAATAAAATACAAATCTGTGTTGAAATGAGATGTGTGGGTGTAGATCAAGCGATCCAAAATGCAATACGTTAAGAAATCTTTTCACTAAACAGTAAACGATTGTACAGCGCTACGGAATCTGATGGCGCTATATAAATAATAAAAAAAAAAATCTACAAAACAGGCAGAGCTTGAAACAATTCTATTATTTTTTTTAAAGACTCGGATAGACTTTATTATATATGATATGATTTTGAAGTTGCAAAATGTTCACCAGATATACACAAGTGAATACCTCCCAACATTTAATTTTAGACGACTTACTAATAACAATTTATGTAACAAATGTAATTTAGAACAAGAGCAATCCATTTTATTTGGAGATACTAGTTTTTTGGTTTGTTTTTTTTAACAATTTTAGTGTAAGACACATTACTGGGAATATTATTGCTGTGGAGCTCTGTTATACACTCAGTCACATTACTGGGAGTATTATTGCTGTGGAGCTCTGTTATACACTCAGACACATTACTGGGAGTATTATTGCTGTGGAGCTCTGTTATACACTCAGACACATTACTGGGAGTATTATTGCTGTGAGCTCTGTTATACATCAGACACATTACTGGGAGCATTATTGCTGTGGAGCTTTGTTATACACTCAGACACATTACTGGGAGTATTATTGCTGTGGAGCTCTGTTATACACTCAGACACATTACTGGGAGTATTATTGCTGTGGAGCTCTGTTATACACTCAGACCCATTACTGGGAGTATTATTGCTGTGGAGCTCTGTTATACACTCAGACACATTACACTGTGGAGCTCTGTTATACACAGACCCATTACTGGGAGTATTATTGCTGTGGAGCTCTGTTATACACTCAGACATTACTGGGAGTATTATTGCTGTGGAGCTCTGTTATACACTCAGACACATTACTGGGAGTATTATTGCTGTGGAGCTCTGTTATACACTCAGACACATTACTGGGAGTATTATTGCTGTGGAGCTCTGTTATACACTCAGACACATTACTGGGAGTATTATTGCTGTGGAGCTCTGTTATACACTCAGATACATTACTGGGAGTATTATTGCTGTGGAGCTCTGTTATACACTTAGACGCATTACTGGGAGTATTATTGCTGTGGAGCTCTGTTATACACTCAGACACATTACTGGGAGTATTATTGCTGTGGAGCTCTGTTATACACTCAGACACATTACTGGGAGTATTATTGCTGTGGGGCTCTGTTATACACTCAGACACATTACTGGGAGTATTATTGCTGTGGAGCTCTGTTATACACTCAGACACACTAACAATATGGAGCTCCTAGAAAACAGGAACGGAGGGATTTGGGCCCATAATAGGGACTGTGACTCCTAAATAGGGATGCTTATGAGGTATGCAAGTGAGGAGAGTTGATAAAGAACTTTTGGAAACTATAGAATCTACTTTGGTTCATATTTTGACATTTCATGAATTGACTCTCGACGGAGCGGACAGCAATTCCATGTTTAACACTTTGTGTTCATGAAGGCCTGGGGTGAAAGACACAGCTAGATAGAGTGAAACTTGGAAGTGAAAAGGTCTCATGTTAAACATCATAAATACTAGGTATCGAAATGTGGGCCCGCTCTATAGCTGGATGATGGTGAGTCCAGTGGCACAAGAGCCATTGTGATCCACAATATACATAGATGAGCACAGGAAACTAACTACAAGCCAGGAAATCTACACTCTGATTCAGTTATATTAACAGGAACCAAACCACACTTCTGAGGTCTGCCTTTACTTTAAATATTTTAAGAAAGTAATCTGTGTGAATACGAGAGACTTTGGTTTTGTGTGTGCTATTGATAAAAGAAAGAACCACGAAAGAGTGCAGTATCAAAACCTGAAGCTTAAATAGGGAGACTATATTGCTTAATTTTTCCAGAACATCCAGGTGCATTGAGACCACATGGACACCTAAGATAATAAATGAGGGTAAAAATCACAGTGTCCGATACCAGAATTGGTGCAAGCAGAGACATTGGTGGCATGGATGAGGCAAAAGTTATTACGCACAAGTGAAAGTGGACCCAAGATCCCTGGCACGTAACGTCAGAGCCTGCACGCTTTTCTCGTTTTACAAAGTTTTAATCTCACTTTTGTGGATTGGGCCTTCAAGCAAAGTCCTTATTTATCCTGGTAAAGTCCAGTAACAAACACTGACACATTTTCATTACAGCAGAAGATCATGAAAAAAGTTAGTTTGTGAGAAATGTCCAGCCCTGTGCCTTTTTAACCCTTTGACACAGTTATGGCGTTGTATGCCGCCATGCTTTAACCGGGCTTAAAAACCTGTACATGGGGCGTACTTTTGTACTTCGCTGAATACAAATATGAGTGTTTCAACAGTAAAACATATCACAACGATAAAATTATCAGTGAAAGTGCAGTTTGTGTGTGAACAATGCAAAAAAACAAATATGAACGCTAACTTTGGCCAAGGTTTGTGACTAAGTGGCTACTGATAAATACTGGACATACCCCATTTTCAATATCCTGGATTGTCTACTTCGATAAATGGTATGCCATGATGGGGTTAATTCTCATTCCAGGGCTGCCATATGGTCTCAAAGGCAACATAACCAATCTGGCAAATTTCAATGTGTAAAAACTGAAATGGGCAAGCCTAATATCTGACCTTGTAACTTTAGAAAACAACATAAAACCTGGACACGAGGGGTACTGTTGCAATTGTGAGACATCGCTGAACACAAATACGGGTGTTTTAGAGCAGTAATAGTTATACGTTTGATTATATAATCAGTGAAAGGGAAGTTTTTTGTGAAAAATGCAAAAAATAAATGTGAATACTAACTTTGGCCAGGGTTTGTGACTAAGTGGGTACTAAACATACCCCATTTTTAATACCCTGGTTGTCTGCTTCAGTAAGTGGTATGCCATGATGGTGTTAGTTGTCATTCCTGGGTTGCCATGAGGTCTCAAACGCAACATAAGCCCAGCAAACCAATATGGCAAATTTAAATGTGTAAAAACTGAAAATGGGAAAGGGCTATATTTGACACTGTAACTTTCACAAAACGCGTACATTTCGGGTACTTGTGAGACATCGCTGAATACAAATATGTGTGTTTTATTGCAGTAAAGACTAACAGTATTACGACATTCACAGTTAAAATGCCATACAGACGTTGTAAAATAACAAACATTTCTTAATGTCTCACACTCTTTTAGTTTATATTCATATTAAATATTTGATGTTAAATTAAAGCCCTATTTCTCCTGAACAAAATGATATATAACAAGTGTGGGTGCACTTAATATAAAAGTATTGAGTTATAGTTGAACAGACATTTAGCTCGAATTCCAGGTTTTGTTTTGAACAGAACTTGTACAATTGCCTCCGTCCTTAAGAGGTTAACTGGCAGTTGTGATAGTTCAGGGTAATCTTATTAATTTAAATAAATACATGTGGAACCAGGATTGAAAGGAAGTGGGGGGGGGGGAAGCAAAATTTTAGGCGATTTGCTGATCGTGTGATGTGTGGAATAAGTTGCAGGTGAAACACGGAATGTTTGTTGATAGTGGGCTGTCTTGTCGTGCTGTTCCCATGCAGTAGAATGTGAGCTACTTAAGAAGTCAGGAAGCACTAAGGCTCCAGTGCTGGAGGGAGCAAAAACATGAATCACTCTCTAGATCTCTTACCACCTCCGCACTTCCCATTCTAATTATATTAGGAGAGAGTGAAAGTGGAGGTGGGCGGGAAGTCAGGCTTAATATCCAATATGTTTTGGATTTTGTGCAGTTAACCCTTTCCCATCCTGGATTCCCAGCAACTGCTAATACATGTTCTGGACATTTATATCACTGCAGGGTATCAAATGGAGCAGATCCGGCATCCTGCAGTCAAGTAACATGTTCAGAGGAATCCAGATTTAATTCAGAATCAGAGCAGAAAATGGGACATTTAAAGTCATCACAGGGGCAGTCAGAAAGTTACATATTATTACATTACAAGGTACCACGCTGTTCTGTAAGCTGCAGCCCCATCTCCTTAGATCACTGTAGCCCTCTCTGGATATTCTCTAATATAACAATAACAGTACAGATGACATGGACTGTAATTCCCATCATTCCTGGGAATGCTTCGCAGTGAGTGAGTGCAGGTACAGCCCCAGGTAAATAGTGAATAGTCACCTAGTCTTAAATATTGCCATTGGATATAGTGAGTGCAATGTGTATCCCCCAATCATGTTCAATGTTTGTCAGCTCTATTTTAACGACACCTCAGTAATCATGTAGCCAACATCCAAGGTTTCCTTTTTTTTTTTTAAGGAACTCATCTCCATAGCATCTAAAAGTAAAATTCCAAGCACCATAACCACTGCAGTGCACTGTATTGGTTATGGTGCATGGAGATCCTTTAGAATGGTTTGACCACTCACCAGGCGCCACTTCCCGTCTCTCTGCAGCCTCCAGTAGAGCCGGGCGCTCCTGCCGTCGCTCTCAGCCTCTCACTGGCTGCCCGGCAAACCTTCCCACTTACTGCAGTGCAGAGATGCCTCGAAGCCCAGAGGCAGAAACATAGAATGCTGTCTTCCCAGGGCCCAAAATTCAGTGATGAACCATTGCCAAATAGTTTAACCTCTGAAGGAGAAAAGGCGCCCGGGCATTTTTGCTTTAATGAGCTTAATTGTTACAGAGGTTGAAGTGTTCCTCTAAATGTTGATTCACGTCAATTATAGAACTATAGACATTTAAAACTAAATAATTCTCCAACCTGAAGCTACCTGTTAGGGTTCTGGTTGAATGGTTTTTAAGCCATGGGAACAATAATTTTAATGTTTGAGGGTCTTGATGAATCATAAAACACGAAAAACAGAAGACCAGGGGCAAAAAAAAATCAGGGTTTCAGGTGATGACAAAGAGCATTTGGAAACCCATCTGCTATCCCTCTCTCAAGGGCGAAATTAGATATTTTAGTGGCACCAGTCTCTGCTTTTCTACCTCCTGGAAAGGTTTTAGTCCCACTCAAGTCACTGTGGAATTATATGACCAACCAGCAGCACAAGTCACGGCTCCTCTGGAGCTACAGAATCTGCCACCGGAGAAACACCTGTCTCTGCCACTAGTCTACTTGCACTATAGTCCACACATCATAATTGCCACTGGTAAAAAAAGGCAAGAGGTGACGGTGGGAATTATACAATGGCGAAGCCCCCTTTAGATTGGTTTACTAGTTCATGCATGAAAGCTCACACCTACCAGTCCTTTTGCATTTCCTACTTACCTCCAGAGCTCGCTCTCTAAACCGGGCATTCTTTTTCTTCAGTGTCCGTGACAGACTGGCCATTTTCTCTTTACAAATAATGAGAAACATATCTCCACTCTTAACAGTCACTGTATCCCAGTATATAGCCGGGGAACAAAGATTAACACTGCTCATTAACACAGCAGACACTACAGACCAAAGTCCCAAGGTACAAAGATACCATTGCACAACACAAAATACATGTATGATCTGTATTCTTTATTCATTACATGTGCCAGGTAGGGGGTTGTTTATTATACAGTGCAATATCACCTCTGTGGTTGATTACAATTAAAGGACCGCTATAGGCACCCAGACCACTTCAACTTAATGAAGTGGTCTGGGTGCCAGGTCCAGCTAGGGTTAACCCTTTTTTCTATAAACATAGCAGTTTCAAAGAAACTGCTATGTTTATATTAGGGTTAATCCAGCCTCTAATGGCTGTCTCATTGACAGCCGCTAGAGGCGCTTGCGTGCTTCTCACTGTGAGAAGACGCCAGCGTCCATAGGAAAGCATTGTGAATGCTTTTCTATGAGACTGGCTGAATGCGCGCGCGGCTCTTGCCGCGCATGGCTCTTGCCGCGCATGGCTCTTGCCGCGCATGCGCATTCAGCCGAGGAGGAGGAGAGGAAGCGGAGAGGAGGAGAAGAGCTCCCCACCCGGCGCTGGAGAAAGAGGTAAGTTTAACCCCTTCCTCACCCTAGAGCCCGGCGGGAGAAGGATCATGAGGGTGGGGGCACCCTCAGGGCACTATAGTGCCAGGAAAACGAGTATGTTTTCATGGCACTATAGTGGTCCTTTAACAGTTGAAAATGTATAGATATTTAAATTCAACAAGATTTCAAAAATTATTAGCACTGCTTGGAGCAATGCTTACAAATTCCAGTAAAGTTAATATGTCTTCCCAATGTTTGCTCATTCCTCTCTCTTTCTCCAGCTAATTTTCCAATACAGGCCTCAATTTAATTCTAACGACCGAAAACGGTCGATAAGTATCAACAGTTTTCAGACGTTTTTTCTTCTTCAAATGTCATCTGGGTTTAATGTCAGTCGACATGCACTTGAGGCAGATTTATCAGCCTTTTCTAATTACGGACTCTGCTAGTCATTACATAAAAAAATTAAGTAAACGCCTATGGGGATCAACACGACCTCCAAATTAGGACAACCTCCCTTATGCCCGTACTCACCATGCCGCATGTGGGGGCATGTTTACTAAACAGTGAGAAGCCCATAGCTGCTCCGTGTGTTATGAGTATGGGCATAAGGGAGGTTGAAAACCTCTCTTGTCCTAATGTTGAGGTCATGTTGTCATGTTAAGCCTCAGGCTTTTATTTCATTTATTTTGTAATGATTAGCAGAGTCAGTAATTTAAAAAGGCTGGTTAATGTGTTTCATCTCCATATTTAAATGTGCTATTTTTTTTCTCTAGCAGACATGTCGGCTGGCATTAAATCCAGATGAAATTTTGGAAAAATAATAAAAATAAAAAAATCTGAAAACCATTGATACTCATCGGACGTTTTCGGTCATTAGAATTAAATAGATGACTTTGTTGCTACTGCAATAAACTCCCGTGTCACATGGAGCCACCTCCATCTCAACATCTTGTTTAAGAGTAAGAATTATGGTAGTCAAACACCAGCGACAAGGAACTGGCCACAGCATCATCGCAGAGAAAAAAAAAACCAAAGTGATTTCACAAGGAGAAGAGAACGTATGCATATCAGTAAAGTTCTGGACCAGCGTACATTGCTCCAGGAATGCTTCAAGACAAAGCAAGAGGTAAAACATGCACAAAATGATACCTACATCTGGCCCCAGGGTTCCCCCCTGGCCTTAGATTACATAGGTCAATTTCAATCAACAGAATCATCTGTCTTTAAATAAGAAAGAGATAGCGTCAGACAGGCAAATATTTGGAGCTCATCGATCAGCTAATGTGTACTTAACCCAATCATGACAGACAATCAATAAACAACCAGTAGGAGAGATTTAATGGAATCAGACTACTGGTGACTCTTTCCAGTTATTTCTCTTTGAGTTTCCATACAACAACCTTTTCCTCAGCATTGTCTAACGAATAAGCCGAGTCCAAATCATTCGGACAAACACGTTAAGAAGAACAGTACAGGGGTTGACGAAGGTCAATGCTTTAACAAGAAATACATTGACCAACACAGATAATCTGCTGTGCTAAGAAATCATTATTAGGTTGTTGTTTTTTTATCTACAATCTCTGCTTCACTGGGGAGCACTCCAAGCACCATAACTACTACAACCCACTGTACTGCATTATGGTACAATAAATGCCCTGGCACCATCCTAGAGTAATCTGTCAAATGCTTCTAAAACGGTTTGACAATTTTTTGAATCCCACCATGCATCCGTAACCACATAAGTTACAGTTTGTTTCTCCTTGCAGGGGAATCTGGTTAGCACCACGTAGCCATGCATTGCACCATTCAGGACCGGTTTAGTGAAGATATAAGACTTCTCCTGCAGGAAAAGATGTGATACTTAATGGGAGCCAGGCAGATTCAGGAAAGTTGTCAAACAATTCAATAAACAGTTTGACAGATTTTTTTGAATTACTCAATTTAGAAAAAATAAAAAAAAAATTAAAAAAATTGTGCGGGGGGGAGGAGGTAGTCACTTTAAGGGTATCTAGGCTATAATTAGAAATTTCACACAATCTAAGCTCTTTCCTAGAGTATAAGACCAAGTATATATTATCATGCCTGTAGGAATGGCCCGCCACATGGTCCACAAAACAATTTTATATAATCAATAGTTTGCTAACTGTAAGGACCAGGGCAATAGATCAGTTCTGTATCCCTGTATTAAAACAATCTGTCTATTCTCTCATGTATTTCATAGTGACACATTTAATTTCTCAAGAAGAAATTCTTTTACGTTCATTATATTCACAGCCATAATGGAGGAGATTTACAGACATAAATTCCTTTTAAATAATTCCAAATGCAGACAAAAAAAAAATCATTGTGTTTAGTTACTAAAAAAGATTACTCTTATAAAGCGTTAATGTGGTAACGAGAGACATTTAAGCCACAAACCCACAACATGAAAAAGAGCACAATATTTATTGTTTTCTACACAAAGCAAACATCACAATAGATCCATGAAGTGCCGGACAGTCAAGTTCTTCCACCCTAAACTCATCCAACCATGTCTTTGGACTTTGCTTTGTGCACTGGAGCACATTAGTGACAGACTGGAGAATAAAAGGGCATTCCCCAAACTGCTCCCACAAGGATGGTTTTATAGAATTGTCCAAAATGTCTTGGTATGGTGAAACATTAAGATTTCCCTTCAGTGAAAATAAGGGTCCTAGCCCACCCCTGAAAAAAAAAAACAGCCCCATGCCATTATTCCTTCTCCACCAAACTTTACCGCTGGCACAATGCAGTCTGACGAGTAATGTTCTCTTGGCATCCGTGAAACCCAGACTCACCTGTCAGACTGCCTGTCAGAAAAGTGTGATTTGTCACTCCACAGAACACCTTTCCACAGCTCCAGAGTCCAATTGCAGCATGCTTTACACCACTTGATGCAATGCTTGGCATTGTACTTGGTGATACGACACTTGCATGCAGCTGCTCTGCTATGGAAACCCATTCCATGAAGCTCCCACCGCACAGTTTTTGTGCCGATATTAATGCCGGTGGAAGTTTGGAACTCTCCAGCTATGGAATCAGCAGAGCGTTGGCGACTTCCGCTACATGCTCCTCAGCATTCAACGACACCGCTCTGTGACTTTACGTGGTCTTCCTCTTCATGGCTGAGTTGCTGCTGTTCCTGAACGCTTCCACTTTTCAATAATACAACTTACAGTTGACCGTGGAATATCTAGCAGGGATGAAATGTCACGAACGGACTTATTGCAATGGTGGCATCCTATCATAGTACCATGCTAGAATTCACTGAGCTCTTTAGAACAACCCATTTTTTCACAAATGTTTGTCAATGCAGGTGCTTGATTTTATACACACAAGGCAATGGGTCTGATTGAAACACCTGATTTAAAATATTAAGAGGTGTGTCCCAATACTTTTGTCCATACAGTGTATATCCACTAATATCAGGGCACTTTACTCTTGCACTCAATCACTTGTTGATGATACATACACATAGATGCAGCTCCACAAAATAAGCTAATGTTTTATAAATAGTATTGCTTTAAAAAGAGAGCAATCACCAAGCACTCTCAGCCAATGACCATGGCCTATATGGGAGGACTTAGCTCAGGAAAGGTAATAGAAGTTCATCAGCAGGAGTGTATAGCTCTCACTGAGCTGCCGTTGCGCCTGGTGCACACCAGGTAAGAAGTCAAAAGGTTCTAAATCAATCTGACTACTTACTATTAGAGTACCATGAGTGTAACACGGCACTGCTTACACCATAACCACTATCATGCTGTAGTGGTTATGGTGCTGGGAGTGTTTCTGCAATACAAAGACTAACACGGTTCTCAAATTTACACCAACCTGCACCTCTTTCAGCAATGAAATCAGTAGTAACCACATATTCTCATTAGCCAATGTGTTTCTGTGTGTAGTGTGGTGGTTTGCATGTAATATCAAATCTGCCAATTGTTCCACATTTGGCAAGACCGCCACAATTTTGCCATCCCTTTATGGTCTCTGGTGTCTTGCTTCTTGGAGCAGAAAGACAACTCCTTTTTTCGGGTTGGCCCACTCCACCGGTCTTAGCTGAAGTTCACTAAACCAGAAACTGTTGAGGACTGACAGGAAAATTGCAAAGTGTAGGTCAAAATACCTAAAGTGGATCATTTCTCCATAATTCACAGTTTAGTGAATACAATCTTGGTGTTTCTTGCCTTTTGAATATAGGACAATAAAACTGCTCACTGATAAGTTTCTCATTAGAGGACATTGGGAACTTAGACTAGCAATGGAGCATTGGCAGCTTAGTAGAATGTTGTTGTGTTGATCAAGCATACCTCCCAAGTGTCCTTATTTAGGAGTCACAGTCTGTATTTTGGACCCAAGTCCCTCTGTCTCTTTTATCTAGCTGTGTCTTTCACCATCGGCCTCCATGATTACAAAGTCCACTCCCTCTGAAATTTATTCACAAAACAGCAAAATATGGACCCAAATAGACTCTAGTGTCCAAAACTCTTTATCAACTCTCATCACTACCTCCCGAGTGTCCCTATTTAGGAGCGATAGTTTCTTTATTCGTGACCCAAATCCCTATGTCCTTTTCCATCCTAAAGTCCCTCTATTCTGGGAGCTACATATTGTTGGTGTGTCTTAGTGTATAACAGAGCTCCATAGCAATAATACTCCCAGTAATGTATCTTTTAACTACAATAACTGTGTTTAGAAATCTGTCGGTGTAAATAAGATACATTGTTCTTGTTCTACATTACATTTTTTTGCATAAATAGTACGTCACCGAAAATATTTCAGGACTGTCCTCCCTTTATCACACTCCTAAAATTAACCCCTTTTGTCCATTAGAAATATTGGGAGATATGGTGAAGAAATATTTCCGAGTATAAATAAGCAGATAAATGAAAACACTCTACACTTAAGTGTGTTTGGCAGCTGCAGGGAACGAGGAGAGTTTAATTCTTCCAAGTCCAGAATGCGGTCACTGCTGCTTCTAATCTAATGGGTTATTTTTCTTCAGAGATGTTCACAAGAAAGAGAAAAAAATATAGATATTCAGCGTCTGGAAAACCGTTTTCCAGTCTCAGACAGGAAGATCTAACCTGTAAAGTAAGATCAGCATCAGGTGACGAATAAGACCAAGAAAATGTGTGAAGATATTTCAGATCTGCTGGGTACTTAATAAGATTGAGGTGTAGATGTGGGTGGTCCTCTCTGGGATAGGATTTCTAAAGAACATGGGGGACCGGTCTGTCTAGATTTACAGGGTGGATTAGTTGCAATGTGCACGAACAAAGAGAGAAGCCTTTGAAGTGCAGGTGAAGACCTCAAAACATCATAAGGCAAATCCACCATCAGTCCTTCTTGCTACTATAGTCCTCCTTTTAAGCTGATATTTCTCATGTTCCTTTGCCATGCCCACCAGAAGTTACAGTTCCTGTAAGAAATGGGTTTTGATCAGTGTCTAGTTTCTAGGTCAGCAATGGTTAAACCGGACACTGCAGATGTTTGTGAATTGCAGTTCAAATGATATATAGCCTGTCATTAACACATTTCAGCACATACCTCAAGGGAAGTTAATAAAGGTAGGACTTAAGGACACATACCAAACGTGCTAGACCCACAAAGTGTCACTAATTCTGTGTAGGGGCAGGCTAGGGCAAATAGGGAATGTGTCAGTTTAACACACAGTCACGGATGATTAACCAGCAGCTCTACCAATATGGCCTATCCACTCACAGAATGTAAAAAAAATATACTCACTCACATCTATATTTCCCTCTACAAAACTAGCAACAGAGGCATGGCACCTGTGGGACACATAGAGATTGGGTACACTGAAATAGATGTAAC
The DNA here is from genome assembly GCA_933207985.1 of Pelobates cultripes. Classification (NCBI taxonomy): domain Eukaryota; kingdom Metazoa; phylum Chordata; class Amphibia; order Anura; family Pelobatidae; genus Pelobates; species Pelobates cultripes. Next base: position 19,781,816 of record OW240916.1, read on the forward strand.
ATGACTGTGAGATTGCATTTTGCCATACCCTTCGGGATTACTATGTTGGTTCGCGGTGTACAGAAGGTTGTTCGGGGATGAATGACCAGCCTCTACCGAATAATTGGATAGAACGCATTCTGGCTAATTATTGTACTGTATGCTGTCGATGAAACATCCCCCTCCCCCCATTTTTTTCCTTTCTGTACCCTACCCTACTTTATTTTGAAAAAACAGTAAAACTTTCAAATGGAAAAACAAACAAACTAAAAAATTTTTTTTTTTTTTTTAACTCGTGTCTTCAGAAGTGCGACATCCAGAGAAAAAAAAAACTACAAAAACAAAACAAAACAGGGTAGCGGGACAGGGGTACCATATCAGATTTGATAAGCCTTTCACTCACGGAGTTTTGGATTTGATTGAAATGATCACTAGCATCATCGCAATTAAGTGGTCTGGGTGCAGTTGTCTTGTAGTTTTAAAACATTAAAAACAACAATATCTACATTATGAGGTTAAGCATGCTACTAGTCGCTATCTTCCTGACAGCCACTAGAGGTGTTTCTGCCTCCGTAATTGAGAAATACATTTAAATGGAGGAGTCCGGCATTTTGTCGCACATGCAATCTTGACCCCAATGCTTGGATTGGACAAGATCACAGGTGACTCCTCTGGCTGCAGCCTCCAGCTCTGCCTTCATTGAGGTCAGACTACCTGCTGATGTCAACCATGATCTCATCCTAACCAAGCATTGCGATCGAGAATGCATGTGCGGCAAAATGTTGCACTCCTTTTTTACAGAGCAAAGAAAGGTGGACAGTGATCACATCTATAGAAGGGAACCTTTAGTTCCGAAAAAGCTATTGTTATTTTTTTAACTATACCTTTCCTTAACCTACCCTCACCTACAAATTACAAACTCTTTATCAATTATCAAGTACAATTGATCTCGGGCCTTCTTCTCTGACAACGACTTTTGGTTTTGGTTTACACTTCTACCTATACCTCTTGCTAACCTCTTCTTTAGCTTTCTCCCAGTCTTACCGAACTCAATGAAATCTCTGTCTATTAGACCTTATACTCAGTCAGCAGTTCATAAAAACCAACGTATTTACGGAAGTGTAGCAACTACCAAATACCATGTATCCATTTCCATTACACGTTCTTTCCTGCAGTTACAGTATATCTTTTGCATCTTGTGTAAATATATAGTTTGACACAAACTAGCATTTAGCAATTCATCTTCCCACAGAGTTAAATTGCATTTTACTATTTTCGTAACACTGGAGTCACAAAGAATATACTCTTACATATTAGACTTGTCACCTTTATTTCCTATTTACCAAAATGTTTTGTCAATCATTACATGTATTTTTGTGTATCCATGGTAAACAGTTGTGAAATACACTGGTGCTAATAAGTTATATTTAAAAATGACCTATAAAAAGCTCACCGAATAGGAAAACAACTGCATTTAATTTTACAGCAAGACAGGAGGCTTCGTCAAAGAACGAGGAAGTGGGAGGGTCCTGTTTGGGGTTTTAAATGCCCATCTTTATGTTGATTGGTTAATTTTTTTACTAGTTGTGTTAACGGTTTATTTGCTGCTGAATGTGTCCATAAAGCCGGTAAAGCAAATTTTTGCACCAGGTCTTTAATAAAATTTAGATTATTCATTCACCAAGGATAGAATAATCCCCAACTATCTGATACAATGTTATACAGCTTTACAGTTGGAGATCAAACGATTATATGAAGATTCAGTAGAGATTCTGGCAAGCAATAAGCATTATTAAGTAAATTTAGCTAGAACTAGAAGTATGCATACCTCTCGGGCAATGTTGCAACAAAAAGTGAGGTTTATAACTTCTGAGGAAAGTAAAAAAATAAATAAAAAAAAATTAGAAATCTGGGCAGCACATTGAAAATGTTTCTGTAATTGAAACTTTGGTCCTAAAAGAGATTAGAGTCCGCTGATCTTAGAGTATCATATTCCTACCACATGTTAAAGGGAGAAATATGATATAAAAAAAAATACAACACATGGAATCAAATATCAGTTCAACAAAACATAAAATTAACAGATAGATATTGTCAGAAAGTTATGCTTAACTAATGGAGGGAAATGTTAAATCTTTGCATCCTGAGGTCAATTGCTTTTCCACTATATGTCCCACAGATCCAGAACATCCAACAACGTCTTTTCCCAAAACATCATTATTAGTCAGGATTTTAAAAAGTCCTAACATATTCTGCAACACTCTGGAATACAGATATACTAGCACAAGCAAGAACCCTATCTCTGAGATACAAATTAGCAGTTTGGGGGGAGGGGGTGGGTAGTCGGACCTAAGATGGCCCTAACCTGAGGCCTACTCTGAAATATCTGATGACATGTCCCCTGAGGAGAAGGTAGAGGATCTCCCTGCCACACCATGCCCAGCACCGAAAAATACTGGACAAGACAACTCTTCAGTGACTACTGCAGTGCTAAAAATGCTCCTGGCGGACCTCCAGAACAGGATCCAGAATTATGAAGCATTACTCCGTACTGATTTGCAGGGCCTATCGGGCAGGCTGACGGTGGTGGAGGCTGCATCCAGCGACCAAGCACTACAGATTGCTGCGTTACAGAAAGCAGTCAAGGGGCTCCAACAGCAAAGCAAGCTGAGTGACCGCCGTTTCTCCGCCATCGAAGACTGGAGGCAAAAAAACAACATCAAATAAGGAGCATCTCGGAAGAGATAACGACAGCTGAAATCCCACATTTCCTGAGGCACTTACTAGTTGCTCTACTTACCCCACGACAAGGCAAAATGGTGGGAATCGATGGATTCTTCAGAGTACCAAAGTCCCCTCGGCCCCAGACAATTTGCCAAGAGACTTGGTCCTCCAGGTGCAAAGTGGCAGAGACAAGGTAGCGGTGCTGGCGGCCATCAGAGACCACATGCCATATAAGTTTGAAGACATGTCTTCTCAGACTTGTCAGGGAGCACCCTTGCCTGGCGGAGATCACTCAAGCCATTTACCTCTCTACTGAGGCAGCAGAAGATACCATACCAGTGGCGACTAACCCGTGCCCAAATGGTCCAGCAGGGTGAGGCCAATCATCTGATCCACAACCTCTCAGAAGCAGCAGCCTTACTGCCCAGACTCAACTTGCTCCAGATGCCCTGTCACAAACCGGTGTGGAACCCGGAGACTGCAATCCCTTTCACCCATCTACGGATAGCTTGGGGAGGATATGCAGCGGCCCCAACCTGATAAGAACATTAGGACTAAAAATCACCACCTACTGCAACCATACAGTACTCCCTAGAGCTGCAGGGGGTAATTTAAAGTTAATGTTATATAGAGTTAAGATAGATAAGTTTTTGTTTTAGTCAGCACACTACATGAGAGAGTTTACACATAACCAGCTCACATTCAAATCTGCAGACCAATAGAGCTGACCTTACACCCCTCCCCCCCATGCCTTCAGGTGACCGTGAGAGTCTAGTATTCCTTCATGTATAGCCCTAAAGGCATCACAAATATGAGTACACTGCAGCCTGGCACGGGTAACAGCTATGACCTAGCTCTAAGACGAGACAAGTTCCCCAACCACAGTTTACAAGGTCAAGGCCCTGTCACGTCAGAGGTACTCAAAAGTACTCAGAGTTACATATTACAACGAGATCTCATTACCCCACACAGATATACATGATATCTCACCTTACTGATGCAACATTAAGTATAAAAATGTGCTGTGTCTCTGAATGCCATGTCAATAACCCATCTTGAATGTTTTTTCTATGCTTGGTATAGCTATTGTGACGTATCAAGCCTGTTTGTTACCACTTGCACAATAAAAATAAAGAATTATAAAAATGAAAAAAAATAGCAATTTTTTAAGTGGTAAATAAACATGTGAGCTTGCAATCTAAAAATAATGACAGGTGGGGTGGAGGAGATGATGGCTGAAGTGATTAAGGGGCATTTGCATACAACTTTTTTTAATGAAGTAGTTACAGGTGATTTTAAGCACCTGGACTTTCCATCCTAACAAGTAGGCTAAAATGATGGTGGGAAGGAAGAGGGGAGAGAAGGTGGGTTAGTGAACTTAAAGAAACACTCCACATACTGAAGGCTTTGTGTGTGAAGAGAGTGTCCTCTTTTTTTTCTTTTTACAAAAAGTTCAGATTTCAATACAAATTGGCACATTTCTAAATTAACCTTGTTACACCTTCCTGGCTGTCAATCAGACAACAGATCCTGTTACTTCCTGGTTGCTTAGCTTAGGGAAACTAAACACAAGAGGCAGCAATTGTCCAGAGCACCTGCCTTGCAAAGACTTCTCATTGAACTGCATTGGGAAGGGGAGGATTTACAAAGGCTGCAGACAAGAAATCTGCAGGTTTTGCAAGATGTTTTTACATATACTCCAATTATTTAATTAGAGGTATATCTACTAAATTCTTAAATTTACACTGTTGTTTTTTTTCTTCCATTGGAGTCTTCCTTTAATGATTAGTTTCAGGACAGATGGGTTATAAAGAGATAATATGTACCGGTTACCTAATTACTGTCCAAAGGACACAACTGCAGCCATTAGAACAAATTTTGTTATTACCAATGGGTTTAGGGAATATTACATAAATGTTTGCTGCAACGGAGGGCTCTTTCTTATGAAAGCATTTTAGATTTTGTCTCCGTAAACAGTGGATATTGAGCCCAGTTATCTCAAACATCGTTGGGGACCTGCAGAGAATGCTCAGCAGAACAAAGCCTGCCAAATATCACTCAGATAGGATAAGATAACAGTGATAAATTGCAGGTCACTGCTTATCCAGCATCTCTATGCAATCTCTGGAAGATTTGAGACAATAAAATCCCGTTTACGATAAACATACCTAGAATTATCCACTCTAGACAAGAAGATGAGACAACAGAATGGTATTTAAAGTAGAAGGCCTACGTTGCAGTTATTATTAGCATTTATACAGAGACAAAACGTTTTGCTTTTCACTCTTTGGGGAACAGCGCCAAAAAAAATTACAGTTTTACATTTTATAAGGCTTCTAAAAATCACCTATTTTAGCAAACAAATATGGGGTTTCAGTTCCACCATATGACCACATTGTGTTAAGCCCAACACTACGTCACAGTAGCCCAGTATTGGTGGGTCCTACACTCATTTTAATATGGTAGATTAACATGCTAGCGGCAACACTTATTGTTTAAACTACTTCCAGAGACTCTCCATAATGTATGCCTTTCATGCCGAGATGGACTCCTATAGTGGATTGGTGGGGTGCTTAGCCCAATAGGAATCTGGTCTGGATTCCAAATCTACACAGAAAAAAAAGGGAATTGGGGGCACACCCAGAACATGTATTTCTAAGAACTAGTGCTGCTGTAAAGAAAATATAGACCAGGGAACAGCGCACACAAAAAACAAAGATACAGTTTTAAGTTTTGTTACGTTTTGTGGTTTAACGAAAGATATGGCCATATGGTGTAACTGAATCCCTATATTTGTTTGCTAAGATACACAAAGTGAGATCACAAGTTTATTAACCATTGTCCAAAGTTCTAAAAGAGGAGCAGTCACCATGGAGACCAATGAACTGCTCCTCATTGTCCTGTGATAGCAAAGTACCTGCTCCCAAAGGATTGCATCACATTACAGTAAAGTACACATCATTCATGTTTATAAATTGTGCACTGTATGGTCTTACTGAGTGTCAAGCCATGTATGTCTGATAGTTCAGGGTCGTCGTGTTACAGAAACACACTATATGCAGAGTCTCCCTCACATACAATGCTGAGACACACCGCTGTATATACAGACTATAATGTAAGGTCCCCAGGTAAGACTTCAGAAAGAACCCAGGAAAGGTCTCGGTGCAAAGACAAGGTAGAAGACCACAAAAAGGAGCAAGTTGCAACTAAATAAGGAGACAAAAAGGCTTCTGGGAGTGTGGAAGGGCTGGAGGACCAAAGGCTTGTCAGAGTACCTCAATATCAGATGTGGTAGGAAATGTCTCTCACTGGGCTCTGCAAACCAAATACAGATATTCAAGTCAAGAACAGCTGGAGAGAGAGCCCACGGTTAGCCTTTACTATTACCACTTTATCTGAAGCCCCTGTTTATTTTACAAACAGATCTCTTTTGACAAAAGCCACACGGCTCCTGACAGACTCCATCTTCTGTACTTTATTGCTACTTTGATCAGAGCACAGATAACAAACTAGGACTCTCCTCTTATCCCTCTGACATTTGGAAGACACTCACAGTGTAAATATGGTAGCGTGTGCTTCCCTCAGAGGGACCTTATTGTACAATGATCTGGCCGGAAACAGACTTTCTCCCTGACAATGATTTAATGCCAAATTAAATAGTAACTAAATCTTTAAAGTGAGTTCTTACATCAAACGTGAGTAGTTCTGAAAGCTTTTCCAGGCACCTAATCAAGTGGCAACTGTCTTAATCCTCTACTCCATCTTTCTTAAGGAACCTATAGTCACATCTGTTTACACAAAGCACCAACAGGGAGACTTGTGAGTGATGCATTAGAGACGCTTAGAATTCCAAAATACATAATTTAATTTAAACCCTCAGTTTGCGACTGACCAGGTTCTGCTGATGATCAGAAAAAATAATATCTCCAAATGGCACACATCCATGGATTAAACCTACCGACAGGAAAGGCTTCAGATGCCTCTTGAAGCTCCCTGCAGTAGACTCTCCTCAAAACGACATCAGATCTAAAGTATTTACAATACAAAACTAACAACCTTTTCAAAATGCCCCTATAGAACCACCAATAGTACCTAAATACTTTGTCTAACTGGACATAATCTCTCTTTTGTTCTACAGAAGGTCCCACACGATGTCTGAAATCGGAGTTGTCATCTCACTTATTTGTACGAATGCCCAAAAGTCAGTGCATGTTGCACCACCGATGAAACCAATGTGCCAAAACTGGGGCAATCCAATCCTCTAAACTGCCAATTGCCAACATTAAAGGAAAACTCCAAGCTCCATAACTACTTCAGCCTGCTTTACAGGAATGAGGGAGAAGAAAAACCATTGAGGGTCTGAGACAAAATAAACAGATTAGAGCGATAGGGGAAGGCAGGGATAGAGCATTAGCATCACACCACAACAAGGATAACCAGGCCCTGCAGCCTGTACATTAAGGTCTTAGACTGAACCAGGTAATCCCACCCATAGTTTGTCTTCTAGATCAGTCTCTGAGTCATACATGCAGATTACGAGAAAGGACAAGTGTTGAGTCAGGGCACTAGAAGAATATTGCTTGTCTGCAAACTTTACAATAGTTTATGTTGTCAGCAACACCGTATGGTATGTTTGTTTAGGTTTTGTTTGATATTTTTACTTTTTACTTAAAACCACAGTTCTAAAGTATAATTTTTTCCCCCTTTTTCCGAATTAACATAAGTCTTGCAGTTTAACACTTGCAGTTCCAAGAGTGAGCAGCGGTAACGTTCTGTCCCATTAAGTAGAGTTTTAAATACATACACGGTACCACTTTACAAGGTATAATATTTACATTGGTTAAGCATTTCCAGCAAACTTTGAATTTTGCTGCTTTCCATTAGAGACCCCATTTGGCACCAGCTACACAGCTCACTTGCACAATTTACTGCTGACTGCACAAGTTCAATAGTTCAGAAGGTATATAGCTTTCCCTCATTACCAAAGCAAGCCTCGTGAAGAGAGGGATGGAGGATTTGGCAGTCAGAGAAGGATTTGATGTGATGTGATCGGAAATCCCGGTATGAAGAAAAGAGTTGAAAGAATGATTCATATGGAAGGCAGACTCGGGGGATCTGCATAGAATTAGGTGAAAAAAGAAAATTCAGGAACTTAGTTATTGTCCAATAAACCTTTCCTCTGATAGGCAGACTGTGGTGTGGTCCAATAAAATGATTGGTGGTGCAGCACATCGGTAAACAGCCTTTTGACTGGAGTTTTGGCTTCCAGAGTATCCACACATGTAAAGTATAGGTATGTTATCCCATGCTACATCACATGATCTCATAAAAACTCAACCGGGATGTGCTCTGCATGTTCTATGCTTGGAATCCAGTTGCTAGTCTACCAAGGAAGCGACTCAATCTCTGTAAGCGGTAGTGGCTGTAAATCCGCTTACAAACCATATCAGAGCTCCATTACGATGCTCATTAGGCTGGTCTATTCTACTCTAGCATGAAAGTCGAATTTGTGGGCCCTGATATTGCAGGTGATCATTCATTGAGACCTCGTGAGATATATCATGCAAATATTAATCATGAATTTGTGATGATACAAGGAATTTATTGTGTTGTGACCTCATATGATATAGCAGGTGAGGATACACTGCGACCTCACATGATGTAATAGGCAATCACTCATTGTGATCTCAAGCGACGTAGCAGGTGAATGATTACCATACCAGAGAATTCTGATTAGTTGATTGATACCTGGAGCTTTTTTCCAAATCTGGAAGTAAACTTAATTAACATAGTTATATTTTCCTCTATCCTGTAGCTGTGCACCTCCATCTTTGCTCCCTGTCAATCATCGTTCGAAATGTCGCCATTTTCTGCCACTGAACATGTACTCTCAAATTAATTTTCTATCCCAGGCTGGGCCAACATTCAGTCCTTGGCCAACGAACCGTTCTGTCCAGTCCCAAGCCAACATTCTGTTCCGTGTCATGATCCCGTCCCAGCGTTCTGTCTTGTCCCAATGTTCTGTCCCGGGACAACATACTGTTCCGTCCCAATGTTCTATTTTGTCCCGGGCCAACGTTCCGCTACTGATGAGTCCACTCAAAGATGATTTGAAAAAGATAATAACATTGATTTGTGGTGAACTGAAAACTGTAATGCAAAAACTAGGATGCAAGTAACAATTTGTCATAGGGGCTGATGTAGTGAACACTCTTGATGACTCCATCTTTACAAAACAAGCTCTGTCGTTCCATCCATATACATATTAATATGTGTTCAGAACTGGTCTACTAAAACACAGAATAGAGAATGAGAATATTTGCTCAAACAGAAAAATAGATAAACAAATAAGTTTGCAAAGTAGATCCCTCCATATACCAACATCCTTTGCAGAAAACATAGATATAGTCAGAACACAGTTAATGATTTTTTTGGATTTAAATTTGAAAACTGCAATTTAAAAAGAACATTCAATAGTGTGGCCAAGTCAGTAATTCAATGCATCTTGGCGCAGACACATGCGGTATCCGATAGGAGGGGAAAGAGACTATTTCACTTAGATCTCTTTGAAGACAGAACTATTGCACAATTTTGGCTGCAAAGTCCGATTTTTATCCAGTTTTCGGAATACAATGCGGTTTGAGTGAT
>OW240916.1:19791266-19806520 GCA_933207985.1 Pelobates cultripes
ACCAATAGTACCTAAATACTTTGTCTAACTGGACATAATCTCTCTTTTGTTCTACAGAAGGTCCCACACGATGTCTGAAATCGGAGTTGTCATCTCACTTATTTGTACGAATGCCCAAAAGTCAGTGCATGTTGCACCACCGATGGAACCAATGTGCCAAAACTGGGGCAATCCAATCCTCTAAACTGCCAATTGCCAACATTAAAGGAAAACTCCAAGCTCCATAACTACTTCAGCCTGCTTTACAGGAATGAGGGAGAAGAAAAACCATTGAGGGTCTGAGACAAAATAAACAGATTAGAGCGATAGGGGAAGGCATGGATAGAGCATTAGCATCACACCACAACAAGGATAACCAGGCCCTGCAGCCTGTACATTAAGGTCTTAGACTGAACCAGGTAATCCCACCCATAGTTTGTCTTCTAGATCAGTCTCTGAGTCATACATGCAGATTACGAGAAAGGACAAGTGTTGAGTCAGGGCATCCCAGCCTGAGTCGGGACACTAGAAGAATATTGCTTGTCTGCAAACTTTACAATAGTTTATGTTGTCAGCAACACCGTATGGTATGTTTGTTTAGGTTTTGTTTGATATTTTTACTTTTTACTTAAAACCACAGTTCTAAAGTATTATTTTTTCCCCCTTTTTCCGAATTAACATAAGTCTTGCAGTTTAACACTTGCAGTTCCAACAGTGAGCAGCGGTAACGTTCTGTCCCATTAAGTAGAGTTTTAAATACATACTCGGTACCACTTTACAAGGTATAATATTTACATTGGTTAAGCATTTCCAGCAAACTTTGAATTTTGCTGCTTTCCATTAGAGACCCCATTTGGCACCAGCTACACAGCTCACTTGCACAATTTACTGCTGACTGCACAAGTTCAATAGTTCAGAAGGTATATAGCTTTCCCTCATTACCAAAGCAAGCCTCGTGAAGAGAGGGATGGAGGATTTGGCAGTCAGAGAAGGATTTGATGTGATGTGATCGGAAATCCCGGTATGAAGAAAAGAGTTGAAAGAATGATTCATATGGAAGGCAGACTCGGGGGATCTGCATAGAATTAGGTGAAAAAAGAAAATTCAGGAACTTAGTTATTGTCCAATAAACCTTTCCTCTGATAGGCAGACTGTGGTGTGGTCCAATAAAATGATTGGTGGTGCAGCACATCAGTAAACAGCCTTTTGACTGGAGTTTTGGCTTCCAGAGTATCCACACATGTAAAGTATAGGTATGTTATCCCATGCTACATCACATGATCTCATAAAAACTCAACCGGGATGTGCTCTGCATGTTCTATGCTTGGAATCCAGTTGCTAGTCTACCAAGGAAGCGACTCAATCTCTGTAAGCGGTAGTGGCTGTAAATCCGCTTACAAACCATATCAGAGCTCCATTACGATGCTCATTAGGCTGGTCTATTCTACTCTAGCATGAAAGTCGAATTTGTGGGCCCTGATATTGCAGGTGATCATTCATTGAGACCTCGTGAGATATATCATGCAAATATTAATCATGAATTTGTGATGATACAAGGAATTTATTGTGTTGTGACCTCATATGATATAGCAGGTGAGGATACACTGCGACCTCACATGATGTAATAGGCAATCACTCATTGTGATCTCAAGCGACGTAGCAGGTGAATGATTACCATACCAGAGAATTCTGATTAGTTGATTGATACCTGGAGCTTTTTTCCAAATCTGGAAGTAAACTTAATTAACTTAATAGTTATATTTTCCTCTATCCTGTAGCTGTGCACCTCCATCTTTGCTCCCTGTCAATCATCGTTCGAAATGTCGCCATTTTCTGCCACTGAACATGTACTCTCAAATTAATTTTCTATCCCAGGCTGGGCCAACATTCAGTCCTTGGCCAACGAACCGTTCTGTCCAGTCCCAAGCCAACATTCTGTTCCGTGTCATGATCCCGTCCCAGCGTTCTGTCTTGTCCCAATGTTCTGTCCCGGGACAACATACTGTTCCGTTCCAATGTTCTATTTTGTCCCGGGCCAACGTTCCGCTACTGATGAGTCCACTCAAAGATGATTTGAAAAAGATAATAACATTGATTTGTGGTGAACTGAAAACTGTAATGCAAAAACTAGGATGCAAGTAACAATTTGTCATAGGGGCTGATTTAGTGAACACTCTTGATGACTCCATCTTTACAAAACAAGCTCTGTCGTTCCATCCATATACATATTAATATGTGTTCAGAACTGGTCTACTAAAACACAGAATAGAGAATGAGAATATTTGCTCAAACAGAAAAATAGATAAACAAATAAGTTTGCAAAGTAGATCCCTCCATATACCAACATCCTTTGCAGAAAACATAGATATAGTCAGAACACAGTTAATGATTTTTTTGGATTTAAATTTGAAAACTGCAATTTAAAAAAAACATTCAATAGTGTGGCCAAGTCAGTAATTCAATGCATCTTGGCGCAGACACATGCGGTATCCGATAGGAGGGGAAAGAGACTATTTCACTTAGATCTCTTTGAAGACAGAACTATTGCACAATTTTGGCTGCAAAGTCCGATTTTTATCCAGTTTTCGGAATACAATGCGGTTTGAGTGATTCACTCTGAATATGTCAATGTTCTAATTTGTTCTCCTCAATTAATCTTAATCTAGTCTTCATTAACAAAAATATATTTTGAAAGTGTTATAAACCATTGGACAGGTTATTTAGTCACGTAATGGAGCGACTCAGGCTTACTGGAAGGGATAAGAAGGTTGGTAGTAGTTTGCAGAAAAGGGATGTATTATTAAAATGAGCACAGACCAACGCCATACAGAACCCCAAATCTGTGTTTAATCTTTAATCAGACATTTGAATGACCAACGTGGGCCGCATGGTATCCTTTGGTCCTAAAACTTACAGTCAAGTGATAAAATGCAAAGTTAGCTTAGTTTAACTGAATAACGGAGACACCCAACTAATAGGTTTGTGATGATGTACCATGTCCAGATCCTGCTAGAAGAATATAGCTTATCCAAAGAAGTTATAACCTGGTAAAATGATAATACACGATGACCCAAGACATTTGTTTTCCAATACTGTAATATAATAGTACCAAGGAGTTTATATTTAAGTAATGTAATGATGTGGCCAGTACCAAGAATCCATACATGTAATAATATAATAGTAGATTGATCAGCAGCATACTCTCTTGTAAGATTATATACACTCACGTAAGGTTATATACACTCTCGTACGATAAGATTATATACACTAACGTAAGGGTACAGGTGATACTCGAAAAATTAGTTTCCACAGTCTGTGTTGATTTGTGGAGCCATGTCATCTACTGGTAGACGCAGTCGTCTACCAGGAGATTTTGAAGCACTTCATGCTTCCTTCCGCAGACGAACTTTATGGGGATGCTGACTTCATTTTCCAGCAGGACTTGGCACCTGCCTACACTGCCAAAAGCACCAAAGCCTGGTTCAATGACCGTGGGATTACTGTGCTTGATTGGCCAGCAAACTCGCCTGACCTAAACCCCAAAGAGAATCTATGGGGCATTGCCAAGAGAAAGATGAGAGACATGAGACCGAACAATGCAGAAGAGCTGAAGGCCGCTATTGAAGCGTCCTGGTCTTCCATAACACCTCAGCAGTGTCACAGGCTGATAGCTTCCATGCCACGCCGCATTGAGGCAGTAATTGCTGCAAAAGGGGCCCAAACCAAGTACTGAGTCCATATGCATGCTTATACTTTTCAGAGGTCCGAAATTGTTCTATGTACACTCCTTATTTTATTGATTGCATGTAATATTCTAATTTACTGAGATTGTGAATTTGGAGTTTTCATGAGCTGTAAGCCATAATCATCGCACTTATGACAAATCAATCGGTCTTGCTTTGCATGTAATGCGTCTATCTCATATATTAGTTTCCCCTTTTACGTTGCATTACTGAAATAAATGAACTTTTACACGATATTCTAATTTTTCGAGTATCACCTGTACACTCTTGTAAGATTATATACACTCTCATAAGGTTATATACTCTCTCGTAAAATTATATACACTCTCATAAGGTTATATACACTCTCATAAGGTTATATACAGGGAGTGCAGAATTATTAGGCAAATTAGTATTTTGACCACATCATCCTCTTTATGCACGTTGTCTTACTCCAAGCTGTATAGGCTCGAAAGCCTACTGAAAGCCTTCTGAAGCGTGATCATCGAACAATCAAGCGTTTCATTCAAAATAGTCAACAGGGTCGCAAGAAGCGTGTGGAAAAACCAAGGCGCAAAATAACTGCCCATGAACTGAGAAAAGTCAAGCGTGCAGCTGGCACGATGCCACTTGCCACCAGTTTGGCCATATTTCAGAGCTGCAACATCACTGAGTGCCCAAAAGCACAAGGTGTGCAATACTCAGAGACATGGCCAAGGTAAGAAAGGCTGAAAGACGACCACCACTGAACAAGACACACAAGCTGAAACGTCAAGACTGGGCCAAGAAATATCTCAAGACTGATTTTTCTAAGGTTTTATGGACTGATGAAATGAGAGTGAGTCTTGATGGGCCAGATGGATGGGCCCGTGGCTGGATTGGTAAAGGGCAGAGAGCTCCAGTCCGACTCAGACGCCAGCAAGGTGGAGGTGGAGTACTGGTTTGGGCTGGTATCATCAAAGATGAGCTTGTGGGGCCTTTTTCGGGTTGAGGATGGAGTCAAGCTCAACTCCCAGTCCTACTGCCAGTTCCTGGAAGACACCTTCTTCAAGCAGTGGTACAGGAAGAAGTCTGCATCCTTCAAGAAAAACATGATTTTCATGCAGGACAATGCTCCATCACACGCGTCCAAGTACTCCACAGCGTGGCTGGCAAGAAAGGGTATAAAAGAAGAAAATCTAATGACATGGCCTCCTTGTTCACCTGATCTGAACCCCATTGAGAACCTGTGGTCCATCATCAAATGTGAGATTTACAAGGAGGGAAAACAGTACACCTCTCTGAACAGTGTCTGGGAGGCTGTGGTTGCTGCTGCACGCAATGTTGATGATGAACAGATCAAAACACTGACAGAATCCATGGATGGCAGGCTTTTGAGTGTCCTTGCAAAGAAAGGTGGCTATATTGGTCACTGATTTGTTTTTGTTTTGTTTTTGAATGTCAGAAATGTATATTTGTGAATGTTGAGATGTTATATTGGTTTCACTGGTAATAATAAATAATTGAAATGGGTATATATTTGTTTTTTGTTAAGTTGCCTAATAATTATGCACAGTAATAGTCACCTGCACACACAGATATCCCCCTAACATAGCTATAACTAAAAACAAACTAAAAACTACTTCCAAAAATATTCAGCTTTGATATTAATGAGTTTTTTGGGTTCATTGAGAACATGGTTGTTGTTCAATAATAAAATTAATCCTCAAAAATACAACTTGCCTAATAATTCTGCACTCCCTGTACACTCTCATAAAATTATATACACTCTCATAAGGTTATATACACTCTCATAAGGCTATATAAGATCTATATACACCCTCTTGAGATTATTTACACTCTTGTAAGTTTATATACAGTCTCGTAAAACTACATACTCTCGTTACATTATGTACACTCTCATAAGGTTATATACACTCTCGTAAGATTATATACTCCGAACCAATAACTTTGCACTACCTTAATATGCTACAACGTGACTTATGGAGATCAATTTGTTTATATACTAACAATATGCAAATAAACAATGACCCAATAAGTATCTGATCATATAGTTATTTACTTCTTTACATATATTTAGAAATCTATGTTTTGCTTAACTTCTCTACATGTGTTATATATTATACAAACCCAACAGCATATTTAAAAATGCATAACAAGAAAAAACTCCTTGCCCTATACCTTTATATCAATAGATAACCGACGGCATACATAATGCAAGAGTATGGAAAAACGTGAGAAGTTTCAAACAGACACGCTTAGTATCATAACCACTACATTTTATTGTAGTGGCTACAATAGAATAAGTCTTTTGGTACTGTCCCCAAATTCTTGTTAAATTATTTTCCAGAGGTTTGATAAAATCATTATACATAATCAAAGGTTCAAATGCTGGTTTATATACCATCGGAAAATTTGGGGAACAGATGTAAAAGTCCTCTCCTTGTATTTTTTCCTTTTTAAATTTTATTTGTATTAAAAATAATAATAGTTTTTTTTTCTCCATAACTGAACATTTAAAATATGACATAAAGCTTGTTGTCTATATTATTTTATACGAGTAATTTACTGGCGATGTAAATACACATATAGAATTGCTTTGAATTAATGATATGTATTATAAAATGGAAGATAATGTTCTAATGGTTTAGTCTTTTGGGTGATTTTCAGCTTTGTATTGCTTACATTACATTTGTAGTACGATGCTTTGTTTGTGATACCTTTCTGAGAAATGTTAAAAGAAATAAAATATTATAAATGTTTAAAAAAATATATCATATAATGTAGTTTTTACAAATACTGGCGGTATATTCTATAGTATTTTACAAATTAAAAGAAGTGATATAACAGACCCTCCTACTATTATTTAGGAGCAATTCCTTTTTGAATGCAGATTTAGCCAAACCATTTATCTGATTTAAAGGGTTAACCCAAGTATCATAAGTATCACGGCTCGCTCTAATGATTATGATGCCAGGAGTACCCAGGTCTGGTCCTGCAATGGTCTGCCCACTTACAGAGTCATCACAAGACTCAGAGGCTCCTTGCTCCTTTGCTGAAGGGCTTTTGGCTTCTGCAAAGCTGCAGAACTTAGAACCCAATCCTGTCGCCATTCATTGGTTGAGAGCATCAGCTGACCGCTCTCAGCCACTGAACAGAATACTGTGCATGACAATTTGCACAGAATTCCCATTAGCCAGCCTTGGACGCTTGTTACGAGCTTTCTGATGACATCTCCATAATGCTGACAGAGATGGTTTTACACCTTCAGAAGCAAAGGGCCTGGATAAACACACATTTATGGATATTTAGAATATTTGACCCTATTCGTAGGTTCACACTTTCCAGGTCAGGTGAAACTCCAGTGGAAGCGTTAAAAGGATCAAAGGATATTCCAAGCACCATAATCACGTCAGTGGTGATGGTGCAAGGAATCTGCATATGTAGTGTTTCAGTGGGAAATAATTAATGTTGCTGCTGGATATGTAACTTCATTAGCAAGCTCAGCTGACTTTCTCAGCCAATGAATAAACGACATTACAGAAAACATGGTGTCCGACGGTAGCCAAGTAAAATGTAAACCATTGCAAATTAATTTGCCTCATTACTAGGAAAAATGCCAATGGCATTTTAGACCCTACTGCGGGCAGGCACTCTTGTCAAGTGAAATAGCAATAAATGACAGACAAAATTAAGTTGACAGAAACAAGCAAGCCCTGCCAAACTAGTTTATAATTTAGGGCAGGTGTAAGTAACCTTCTAAGAGCACTGTGCCAAAACAAGACTTTGATGTCCCTTGGTGCGTTGGCCCTATTTTGTTTTTTAATTAACTGATGTGTACATTGCTGTATTTCGCTTGTGTTATGCATGGGTGCTGTAGCTGTTTTGTAGGATTGGATTTGTGTGTATGTGAGCTGTGTTATAATGTGTATACACGTGAGCAGTTTGTGGTATTGTACTATTTGTGGTACCCATGCAATGCACAATGCCACAACTATACATTGCTAGACTTACAGACCATGCTACACACACACAATCACACAGCTAGACACAAACTGACAGACACACACAATACTACATTCACAATGCTGTTATATTTAGCCACAATACTTTTTGCAAACCATTTAGCAACAGAAGGTTTCCATGCAGGAAGCAGCGGGTGGTTACCCTGAGGTCCAGTGGGGTCCTGGTTGGCCAGGTTCAGGGCAAGGGCAGGTGCTACAGAGGATACTTTTTCCCGCAGATTTTCTCTTTTACAAGTGCGGGGAGGAGATCAGTGCCTCCCAGTGCTACCATCAGTGAATGGAGGGCTGCCCCTCACCACCTGCTGCAATCAGGCATAGCAGATATCTGAAGAAGTCCTACAGGGACCTCTGTCAAGCCAGCTAGCGGAAGGTCCTCAGAGCCTCACATCTTGCTTGCCATAGGCTGCTGATCTCTGATCTAGATTAACATTGCATGTCAGCACAGAATTACATTTCATGTTGGCCTAATGTATAATGCCATGTTGGTCCAGGCTAACACTTGGCAACACATTGTGATGTCCCCAGTGTTGCATTCCATGTCAGCTTAGGTTGTCTCAGGGTAACGTTCCAAGTATCCCTAAGTCAGTCATCCATTTTTCCTCCCTGGCCAGTATTCGGCCATCTCCTGGGTCGGAGTTGTGTCTCCTCCTGGGCCAGCATTTCTGTTTTCAGCATTCGAGGTCTGGTACAGGCAATCATTCTGTATAGTCGTATGGTAATGTTCCAAATATATTTTCTGTCCAATAAACACTCCAAACACACAAACAAACAGGTAATATATATATATGGTATAATAGAAAAGATATAATAACTTGTGTGAGCTAAAAACACTAGATGAGTCACAAAGCTAGGTGTAAATTCTTTTGAGTTACAAAAATAAAAAAATTATAAAATGACTATTAAAGGGATAGGCTTGGTGAGATCATAATGTATCTATCCCTAAAGTACCTCTGTATCTGTGATACCTCATACTTTAAATCCACTGACAGACGACAAACCACACGCAGCCACAACCTTACACCGCCTTTCAAGGGAGATATTATCCTATAAAGTGCTTTTACATGGGGTGGTGTCAAACTCTATAAAAAAGCCTTAAATGAGGATTACTGAAACAATGGCTACACCAATATGGTGCGTTGTCAGGCACGCTGACAAGCTAATTAGTCAGTCCATTAATGTCTTAACTCGTTCAGTTAGTGTGGGATGTTTAACTATTCATTTAAATGTATTTTTGATCCTGAGCTCTATATGTTGTGTTAATATGGTTTAGTAAGCAAATTCCTGGTCTGACTTCTCAATTTTGGTTTTATTTTTGTTAAATAAATCATGACACGGTGTAATATGCCCAGTGTTGTTATGCATCTTGGGATGTATTTACCTTATTTTAGGACCTGCTAAGGAACAGATAGATGATTGTTATTATGTCCTGATATGTATAACCATAGAATTCAAAGAGAGTGTACTTTCTTTTTCCCATGACTGTAAACTGTGAAATTTAATCCCCAAAAATCCCCAGTTTAGTGACTAACCTGGTCTATTTTTACTTAAATATTTACACTATTATTATTATTATTATTAGCATTTGTAATATGCAAATATATCCTGCAGCATCAAGTTGAATGACGATGACAAGTCAATTTAAGCACTAACCTGGATTATAGGAATTATATGAGGGAGGTCTAACATTGAACTGGGTTACAAGGAATTCCTCTACTAATTTTTTATTCTTTTTAAGAAACCAGGGCTACTTGTTCAGTCCGTTCAGCTACATAACATCCAACAATTGTTCTACTGTTCGAAAAACGAGAGAGGCCTCGATGCAGTTTTTTTTTTTTTTTTTTTAAATCCAGGTGGCAGAATAAAGACTTACTGTGTCTAAATCTTCCAGGCACTTGGCTTCAAGCTTAGTAAAATATGCATCATGCCTGCAGTTTATTAAAAATTCTCCGGCCCAATTTTTCATATCGCGTCTAGCCTTAGATGATGTAACTTTGCACCTCAATGGCGGCAGTCGTCTGTCTGTCCTCGGCGTGTCCTTCGGCAGAGTGACAATATGCTGCTGCAGAGGGACTTTGCACACACCAGTACAAGTGCTCGTCTGTTTTCTGCACTTGTTAATATTCAAAGTAATAGGGGATTACAGATATATTTCATTAGTCGGCCCTGACATTACCTGTCAGCAGAACGAAGACCCACAACTGAACAATTGAATCTTGTTCGGACAAGTCACCCCGTTCAGAATCTGTCAACGTTGCATAATCAGCTTCGTTGAACTAAACTCACAGAGTTTATGCTGTGATATTTAAGATGGGCAATTTGACAAAATGACTACTTTTCAGCCTCTAAATTAGGGGTTGCCAATCTGAAGGCAGAGACAGGTGCCCCTGAAAGAAAAATCTGAAAAAAAGTCAAGTATTACCACAAATAAAATCACTGCAGAGCTGTTAGCCCGACACCATTATACTAATAATGATTACATTAAATTCCGTATTACAGTTAAAATCGAGCACCTCCTGTATTACAAACTTAAATTAGTTCTTCCCCTTTAAGTGACCTTACATCCCCAATAAATTGGATCAGAAATTAAAAATGTACACACATTATAAAATGGCAAAATAAATGTGGCACTGAATGATCATTTTAACCCCTTAAGGACACAACTTCTGGAATAAAATGGAATCATGACGGAATATTTCTGTTGTGTGTCCTTAAGGGGTCAATGTTCTACCAAACGGTGAAGTAATCATTTTAGAAGTAAACTAGTAAATGAAACTAAAGTTTAAGGTGGGAGAGCAGTAAAATCAATTATGAAAATAAACACTTTAGAAGGAGTAATATATGAAATTAGCATAATTCTGAAAGTCTGCTTGGCAAGCAAGATGGCTGCTCTGTGCCAGTCACTGTGGGATTATTGTTAAAAAAACACAATATTTATAAGGGATTACTTTTGTTTTACACTAATTAAATACTGCAAAACTACTTTGTTGCAAGTATCATGCTTGGAAAGGCTCAGAAACCAACGCTGGAATATGGGAGATCTGCCATTTTTGTTGGCCGTTGATAGCTGCCATTGATGTGCATATGGTTTCACAAAAAGAAAATATATTTTTAATTATCTTAAAATTAATGTACAGAAAAATGAAGATGATGTGAGCTGCTTGCAACATATGAACAGATATCCCATATTCTGATTGGCTACTGACATCTCAGGCTATTTACAATCTTGTTTTTTATCCACGTCTTTCACAGACAGGGTTATTTTCTCAAGTATGAACAGTTGAGAATTCAAAGTAAATTTTGAGGTTTAGGCCAAAACTAGCTAAACAAAAAAAACAACTGACCTAAAATTTAAAATTAACGCTGAATTTCCAGGAGATTACACTTTAGTGTATAATCCTCTGTGGATGGAATTCCAAGATGGCCACCTTCTCAATTATTATTATAATTTTTTATTTTTTTGGGGAATGCAGGGTTTACATTTCTTTAGTAGATGTCACATTTGACAGCCACTAGAGGCATTTCTGCATAAAGAGACATATAAAACTCTTCTATTTCTATCAGATGGTCTCATAGACACGATCTGAGCAGCACAGAGTAGCATTTTGTCACTCATGCGCACTAGCCTCTAAATGCTTTATTGGAAAACATTTGATTGGCTGAGATCATCAATATTGATGACCTGAGCCAAGGAGGCGGGACCAGCCGAGGAGAGAGCAGTGCAGTATGGTAAAAAGGTGAGTAAACATACTTTTTAAACCTTGCGGGGGATGGTCATCTAAACTAGAAAACTATAGCATTAGGGATACAAATTTAAACTGATTGAGGTAAAGGAACTATTAAGGACAGTGAGGCTTTAAATAATTTTAAATTCCAAAGGTGACATGCTCTCTGTAAAACATTAAATAGGTGAACTATTGTCTTTACATACAATGTTTAGCACCGGATTGGTAAATATAGTAATATTTACAAGCATTCCATCCTAACATTCTGTAAGTGGAATCCTTATTATATGAAACTTGCAACAGTTAATACTCGGCAATATGCTGTTGTTTGGCGAGCGCGTTCTAAGATGCGGGAGAGTCACACGACCTCACGAGCTGTTGCATTTAATTCTTCTTTTTTTTCCCCTGTGTTCTGGCACGACAGAATAGTCAGACTGTTAGAAAGTCCTGTCCCGACCAGAAACACGGCTATCGCTCTGCATTCTGCCGACTAATTCCAGCCAATTTGAATTCCTCTCGGGGAAACCATCACAATAATATTTATTTTTTTCCCTTTTTGTAAGCCGGTGGCAGAGCAACCGGAAAAGCATTTCACATTTTAACCAGGAACAAAGGCAGAGCTGGCTGGACAGTTTTTTTTTCTTGTTTGGAAAGGATCCAAGGATCCGAGCAGCAAGTCAGGGGATGGAGTGTGCCGTGGTCTTCCGGAAGGATGTTCTTCCTCGTCTGTTAACAGACGTAGGATCCAAACATTAATGGTACAAAATAGCTTTTTCCGGATGATGTCCCTACACACTTAACCCCTTTTGTGCTGTGCGGTGCATTGAAAATTAACTCACGTACAGGCCTCAATGATCTGCTTTCAAAAATAAATACATCAACCTTACAGACATTTCGTTCTGCGGGATATATTTTGGTCATTCTGATCAAAATCACAGAACAAAGGGGATAAAAACTGGAAAAATGTGAACAGCAAAAAATGTATTACCCCTTTTAAACTTGCAATTACTGGCTGGAACTGGAAGGGTTTAAACCCTAAAGAACGGGTTCCATTTTTAGATCATTTCTACTTAAATTTCTTAGAAAACATATCTTTCCACATCAGTATGTATTTTTTGTAAATAAATTCTGTAGAGCAGGGATTAGAGCCTGTCCCTTAAGGTGACATATTTCAGCTGCCTGTTCTTCCCCCTTTCCCTAAGGACCCCTCAATCAGCACTCTAATCAGAGAGAGCCAGACCCGACATTACTGTCAGCAGGTGAGTGGACCCTGGACGGAAAGTGCTGTAGGCTGACCTCCCACAAACACAGCCCCACCAGTAGTAAAGTAAACAACAATAGTTCTGTGTTTATAGTCTGGGAAGTAACATAGCCGAACATGTAAGGTTTGTGTCCATGTCGGGCTAATTAACTAGTCCAATTAACCTTTGTAATGCTGGGTTATATTACAATTGGAGATCAGCAAATATGGACGACTTACATTTAAATATTTTTTTTCCCCCAAGAAAATTACATAATATAAGTCAGCCCTCATAACTACAGCAAGAAATTGGCAGTCTGGTTTACTTGAATTTATACAAAGTAACTGGTGTAAAAGAGAAGAGTATTTTCTGAATAAATCCGGTGTGTGTCTGGGTATTTGAAAAGATGCTCAAATTATTTTAAAAAATAAAAAAAGCTTACAATCTAGTGATATAATGACTGCTTGCAATCCAGTAGTATAATGGTAGACCTTGCAATCTACAACTTACAGTCTGGTAGGTTTATGAAGAGTCCTTAAAGGAACACTATTCTGTCAGGAATACAAATGTGTATACCTGACCCTATAGTGTTAAAAACACATGTAGGGTCCCCAGCCCTCTTAAATAATAAGAAAAATTACCCTATTTAAAGCACCACATGTGTCCACAGGCGCTGTCTCCTCCCCCTCCTCGCTGCCTCCTTGACTGACATATTCAGAATTGATCATCTCAGCCAATCACAATGCTTTCCCATAGGAAATCATTGGATTGGCTGATATCCTCAATTCTGATGATCTCAGTCAAGGTGGTGTGGTGGGGACGGGCCCATCTAGAAGTGTCTAGATTGTCTCTGTTTGCATTAAATAGCCTGGGGCAGGCTATACTCACCTGAACAACTACATTAAGCTGTTCTGGTTACTAGAGTGTCCTTTTAACTAAGAACTTGTAGTGTAGAGGTATTAAAATAGTTCCAAATGGAAGGGACCCTGGCAGTAGAGTGTGGTGGGGGTGAAGGCAGCATAGGCAATAAAGGACAGAAATTTCCCATATCAATGAAGCAGGTTATCAAAATACTGTTTCTCTTCCAGTGGAAGGAGTGGAGAAACAGTGTAATAACCACATTAGTAAAGGAAATCAGTTTATAAGGTACCTGTCATGGTACGTTTTACTTCACTTAATTGGATACCCATTCTACCTATACAGTGAGCTAGCAAAATCCCAATTAGGGAAGAAGGGAAAGAAAAAGGGAAGATCAGAAATAAAGAAAAATAAACAGGGGATGAGTGCTATACCCAGATCAACAAAAACACCACGGAATATGGCCCATAAAGTATAGTTCATCCAGAAAACCTCTGCTGGAGTAAATATCTCACCAAACGAAGGTAATCAATTTCAGGTTAGCCATGTGAAATTGTTCTAAATAATTGAAACTCTGCAACTTCTTAACCAACATTAAAAAAAGTGGAGAAGGGAGTACGTCTTCCAGAAAAAAAGCAAGTTATAACCTAAAGTATTAAGTCTCTATATATTAGCACTTACTAGTAGACAGATTGACAGTATAGAATTTACAAATAACTGAACACACATGGATTCCAACGTTTATTTGCTTTTCCACTGACACTAAGTACATATGTGTTCGCACCTTAGAACATGTCCCTCATTACAAAAGTGGACAAAAGGTTCCTGTTGTGAGAACAAGAGACTTGTGAATTCGGAGCAAACAGTACCACCGAGAAATGTAACTGGTACACGACACCGTCTCTGAGCAGAGGTGGCACACATCAATTAGTTTCTGCATAAGCTCTAACACTTTAAACAGAACTGTGCAATGGGCAGGTATAACAGTAGTAGGTGAAATAAAAAACGAGATGCTGATGGAAGTCAGGGCACAATGATGTGAATGGTAAAATGATGGGGTACTTTCAGCATGTGTGACATTGTGTGATGGGGTGCTTGAGGCCTTGAAGATAACCATATTATGGGGACCTCACACCTGGCATGACCAATCACTCACTGCAGGAGGTGAAAGATTGATGGACAATACCAAAACGTGAGCACCACTCTTAACAGGTTTATAATTTAAGAAGTCAAAAGCCACCATGAAGAATAATCCACTAGAAAAGTCATCCCTCTACGTTCTGCTACTTAGCTCTTGCCAATAAAGTAAAACAGGGTTTAGTCAGACAGTAAACATATTTGTAAAAGGAAGGGCAGAACTGGGAGCTACAGAGTTAACAGACGAGCCTAGCAGAGATTAGCACTGTGTGGTTAATAAACGAAAGCTAATAAACAATTTGTGAATGAAAACCAGAGAGGGTCGAACAGGAAACGCGTTCTCGTCTCTCTCACCTGCGACAGGTAAAGGTGCAGAGTGATTAAAAGCAGCTCCTAACCGCAGCCACATTCTGCCCCACCTTGCAATACGGAGCTAAGACCCTTGTACACAAAGCCCGTTTCCCAAGTCATATTTCATTTGGTGGAGGTTTGTGTGTGTCAGCCAGATAACACATGGACCTGGTTCTCACCATTGTCATCATTGTGAGCCATACATCTGATTTGTCCCAT
>OW240916.1:19806620-19988863 GCA_933207985.1 Pelobates cultripes
CGAGTTACTGTGTGACTACCAAATTCTAACGTAGCCCAAACGGACTCTGTTTGCCTCACTAACTTTTATTAGGCTAGATTTTATGCTATCCTTCACATACAAGGCCACCCCCTCCCCCTTTCTTGCCTTCCCTATCTTTCCTATATAAAGAGTACCCTGGTATTGCTATGTCCCAGTCATTTTTCTCATTGTACCATGTCTCAGTAACAGCGACTAAATCTACACTATCAGTTGCCATTATTGCCACAAGTTCATGGATCTTATTCCCTAAACTGCGAGCATTTGTAGACATGACTCTAAGCTTATCATTTTTTAACACACTTGCTACAGGCACCTTCTGTCCTTGTTTTGGGGGACAATTGGATTGATGTTTTATCACCCTTTTGCCCCCCCCTCCTAGTTTAAATACATCCTAGCAAAACCTCTGAACTGCTCACTGAGAACATTTGTTCCCTTTTGAGAAAGATGCAAACCATCTTTTTTGTACAGCTTATCTCCATTCCAAACAGAGCTACCATGAGAAATAAAGCCAAATCCTTGCTCCCGACACCATTCACCAAGCCACAAATTAAAGTCCCTAATACGCATCCGCCTGTCTTGTGAACAATAGATTTGTGAACAATATTTGAGAGAAATAGGCCTTTTGTGTACAAAAGCCACAGCCACGGCCTCTCCCTACTGAGGCCACTGACCACAAATTAAATATAGATTTGTTTTTTTTTTTCTCTTGAAAAGTCTTAGATCTTGAAAAATGGGGGCATTTATAAATTATAAATTGCGTTTATAATTTTGTTCAGTATATACTTGCTGTGTGGGGGCGGCAAACTTTAACCACTTCTGAACAAAGAGGGTTTAACCCCTTAAGGACACATGACATGTGTGACATGTCATGATTCCCTTTTATTACAGAAGTTTGGTCCTTAAGTGGTTAAAGATGGCACTCCCCCATACTGCACAGGTAAGCCAGGAGAGACAATAAAACATATGTTTTTTTACTTATAAGACAGCAAGGGGGTGGCGGGGCCTGACAGCCAAGATGGCTGGTAGCACATCCTAAGAGCTCCAGCAACAACTGGCACAAACGAGCCAAAAACGAGCGACATACTCACATAAGCAGCACAGAGTAACCGGGAACAGACTCAGAGCAACATGCTGAACAAAATGGTACTAGTCCGGCACCGGTGAACTGCCGAAAAAACGCTACCGGCCATGCGGCCTACACCAGAGCAAAGCCTGAGGTCCGGGGGAGGCGGCCGCTCTCCTGACACGGGACGAGCTCATAAATGAGAGCCCACTACAGCCCTGCTACCCCTGGACCGGTGGGGGACATCCCGGTCCTCGCTGGGGACGACCATCCCTATACTACCACCTGAACGAGCGACAAAATCTCCAGCCAAACAGGACAAACAAGGCCTAGCCAAGATGGCGGCTCATACGCAACCTCTGACCAAACGAATATCTCCTAAACCACCAACGCACACATCGGAGTTCGTTAGCTGGCTAAGCACCTACTTCTGGGCGAAGTTTAAATCCTGAAAACAAATCTACAAGCTAGCGCTGAGGGAGGCGATGGTGTGGATCCGCCTGGCTACCCGGCGTCTCCTACAGGGGAACCCACCCTGTAACTCCCGAGCGGAAACCCGTCGGAAGCAAAGCCGAAGCTCATCACGGCGGGAACCAGCGCCGGGGCCTTCAGATAACAGCACTCAGGACTACAAGCCCCAGAGGAGGGCCTGCCGACACACCCGACCAACCTCCCACCAAGCGACTCCACCAACCCTCAATCAGCAAAGTGCAGCCCCGCGAGGGGATGCTCACAAAGCCTGCTGTGTTGCTGACCAGGACACAGCAAAAACATCTGCAGGTGGACGAAACCGGTGGATGACCCTTTTGCAGCCCACCAGGGATGGGACCCCAATGGGGCGCAGGCCCTGCCACGCAGGCAAAGCCACTAGGAAAGGCATTGGGTGAGGCAAACCGGATTGACACGCTCAGAGGCCCAAGGCCTGAGACCCTGCCCGGGGCGCGGGATCGTTACCTCACTCAGCCGGAGAGATAAAACATTTACGTTGCCACTTCACCATGGATTGTGGACTATGGATAATGTCATGCTAACACAAAGACAAGCACAGAACATTATGTGCACGGACTCAGCAAGAGACAGCATCTCACAGGTTACCGTAAGACATCTTAGCACCACGCTGCAGCTACCATGCTCGTCTGGACTGTCTCTATCACAAACCGGTCACGCATAGACTAAGCATGATACCACACCTTACCGACACTAACGTAGTTAATCTAAAACTGTTAAGCGTTTATTATCCTCACTTGTCTTAATCAGCTCTATTCCTTAACATGCTAGCCACAGCGTAGAAAAGCCAGAATAATGAATGCATGTCTGATAGTCCTGTTTCTGCTTCACTGTGCTTCAAGTCTGTTATATTCTTTTGGAAAATAATGCTGGAGTATAATAATATTAGAGACGCAGACCAGTGACATGGGACCTTCAATGTTACTCTTACCGTGCCATGATATGTCTGTTTTATCCTAACCTTGATCCTGCCTAGCAAATAATATGACGCAAGGAAATCTTTGTGCATATACACACTTGCATCCACCAAAAAACGTAGGTTTAGACCGAAATGATTTGTTTTAGTTTAGACTTGTTGCCCACCTACGCTACCTATTTCTTAACTGTAATAACCTATAAACGATTAGCAAGCTAATGCAAAGACAGTATCTATAACTAGCCTGTATTGCTCACTGGAATGTTCATATATACATGATCTGTGATGTCAGCAACTAGCCAATATGCCGAACAAGCCTAATTACAGCTTGAACACTCTCTAAAGTTGCTTACTTAAGCTGATTGTATTACCTAACATTGTTCTAAAAATATGTGCCGTTAAACGACAACCTTTATACTTAAAAAATTGTGCACTCCCTGACGACACGACACCACTAGGGTACGAACACCCACCGAGCGGACAGACGCTCACCCCGCATACCGCTGGCGACAATATAAGCCCAGCGGATCACCCCTACTAACATTCAACCCTCACCCCCAAAACCCCCACGAACCCAGCCCTTCACATAGATAAGAACCCCAACACCCACTCACTCTCTCCCCATCCCCGAGGCCTCGGACCGCCCGGGAGCGCGGCCCCCAACCTCTTCACACTCCCCACCCCAGAGCCCTAGCGATAGACCAAAACACCATGCCTGTAAACCTACGGTGCGTATCCATTAACGCAAAAGGGCTGAACTCCCCCGCCAAGAGACATGGCATACTAAGATGGGCTCACAAACAAAACATAGACATCCTACTTATACAAGAAACCCACTTCACGGCCCAACGCGCTTTCCCCCTCACCAACAGACATTACCCGAAGAGCTATATGGCCCCTTCCCCAGACTCCAAAACGAAGGGAGTAGCCATTATTCTGAGAGCCAACTGCCCCCTCTCAGACGTGGTATGCAACAGGGACCCGCAGGGACGCTACGTAACCATACAGGGGAAAGTGGGCACTACAACCTACGCCTTCTCCTCGATCTACGCACCTACGACACCAGACGCCTCATTCTGGCAACAACTGACTACACACCTCAACACTTACTCGACTGCGCGACTCGTGGTCGGGGGGGATTGCAACGCAGTCCACACCCCAGCCGCCGACAGGACCTCTACTGCCACGGCACGTTCTCGCCCGTCGCAGAATGATTCCCTATTCCACCAATTTCTCGCCTCACAAAAACTGATAGACATATGGAGGGCACAACACCCGTCAACCAGAGATTACACGTTCTACTCCCACCCGCATGGCACGTATTCACGCATAGACCACTTCCTGGTGACCCCTAACTTAGTACCACAAATCACTAAATCCGAAATCGGCTCTATATCATGGTCCGATCATGCGGAAATAGCTATCACCCTCGCTCTACCGTCGATTTATCGACAATGGTCATGGAGACTGAACCCTCTTCTCCTGCATGACAAATCAATCACCGACAAAATAGCTAACGAGAAGAGTACTTTGACCTAAACACACAGGCGGACACTGCGCCCGCCACGATATGGGCCGCCCATAAAGCGGTCATCAGGGGCACTCTCATTAGCCTGGCCACCCATAAAAAAAGACACACACAACAGCAAATCACTGACGCCATGACGGAACTCCGCCGCCTAGAAACCCTACACAAAAAGAACCCTAACCCCACCACGCTAACTAAACTGACAGCGACCCGGGACCTCCTCAAAACCCTCACACAACAAGACACCTCAAAGGCCCTGATGTGGCTAAAACGGACGTTCTACGAAAAAGGGAACAAGGCGGACACTATGCTGGCCCGCCGACTCAAACACCGAATAGAGTCCAAACGGATCTCGGCCATACGCACCACAGGAGGCGACGTTAGCAATGACCCAACTCACATAGGTAGCATTTTCCAGGACTACTACACCAACCTATATAACCATACCCGACACTCCCAAACCGATTCAGAGCCCCTACGCACTCGCATAGACACATTCCTGCAGAAAGCGACCCTGCCCTCCATGACCCAGGAGGCCAGGGCCGCGATAGGGCAGGAGGTCACGGTGGAGGAGATGGCACAGGCACTCGGACCTCTCAAGCCAAACAAGAGCCCGGGCCCTGATGGCTACTCGGCCATATACTACAAAGAATTTAGCCCTATCCTACTACCCCACTTATGCAGAGTATTCAACGCCACATTGAGGGGGGAAACCCTCCCGCCAGACATGACAAGGGCTCACATTTGCCTCCTCCCCAAACCCGGAAAGGACCAGCTTGAACCTGCCCACTATAGGCCGATCTCACTGCTTAATGTTGATCTCAAACTCATGACCAAGGTCATGGCAAACAGACTAAATCCACACCTGGGATCACTCATACACCCCGATCAGGTGGGCTTTATACCCCAGAGACAGGCAGCGGACAACACCCGGAGGGCCATTGACCTCATTTGGCTTGCCAACCATAGACGTATCCCAACAGCAGTCATATCGCTCGATGCCGAAAAGGCCTTCGATCGCCTTACATGGCAGTTCTTACACCAAACTCTGACACACATAGGACTACCACCAGAATTCACCTCGTTCCTGACAGCGGTATACCACGACCCCCAGGGGGCACTCCTGTTGCCTAATATCCCACCCCATGCTTCCCTATCACTAACGGCACGCGACAGGGGTGCCCTCTGTCACCCCTGCTGTTTGCCCTCTCCCTGGAGCCCCTTCTCCAGACGGTACGCGCCAATGCGGGGGTGGAGGGGATCACGGTCAGGGGGGAAATATTCAAAATTTCGGCATACGCCGATGACATCCTCCTGACCCTGACCAACCCAGAACGCTCCCTAGGGCCCTTCCTCGCCATTGTGGAGGAATACTCGGAAATTTCGGGATATAAGCTCAACTTGAATAAATCGGAACTGCTTCCTGTCCAAATGGACACCACAACGCTAGATAGGATCCGCCTCACCTTCCCTCTCCGGGTCTGCCACTCGGCTATTTCCTATCTCGGGATCCAACTAACAGCTAACGTCACGTCCCTATACTCCAAGAACTACACCCCCATAATACTCAAAGCATACGAGGACTTGGTCACATGGAAACCCCTGGGCATATCATGGATGGGACGCGTGACCTCCATCAAGATGAACCTTCTACCTAGGTTCCTCTACCTTTTCCAAACCCTCCCAATCCCTCTACACAAACCAGATTTCAAGGCCCTTCAAACGGCTATAGATAGGTTCGTATGGAACGGACGCAAACCAAGGGTACGCAGGAGCACGCTATATGTCCCCAAGAAATCCGGAGGCCTAGGCCTACCGAACTTCTTACACTACCACACAGCAGCACACTTAGCACAGATACAGCACTGGCACGTACAGCCGGGTGAGAAGAGATGGGTGGATTTGGAACACCTGATCTTTGGCTGGGACCACCCGTCCCTATACATGTGGACACCCAGGCCACACAGACCCCTACCACCGCCGACAGCACCCGCGATCACGCACGCACTTGACCAGTGGGACAAAGCGAAAGATAAGTATGACCTCTCATCTTTCCTTTCCCCGATGACCCCGATCTGGCGGAACAAACTGTTCCCCCCGGGCCTCACACCCAAACACTTCGCCAAGTTCGAACAAAGAGACATTGCTAGAATAGGACACCTCTATCGGGACAACGACATTATCCAGTTCTCAGACATCCCAGACTCCGCGTCCCTCACAACATTTGACCACTTTCGGTATATACAACTACGTAGCTTTGCAGCGATTCCAAGCATTAAACAAGCGGGGACAGCACCACTCACCAAATTTGAACGCGGATGCGTGACCCACCCCAGCAGAAAAGGCCAAATCTCAGACCTGTACACAACCATAGCTAATCACCCCACACAACGCTCCCTCCCATACATATCAGCGTGGGAGACAGACCTGGGTCCACCGACCGACACGACAGACTGGGCGGACATCTGGGAGGCAACAGCCTCCGTCTCCATATGCGTTACACACACCGAGCAGGCATATAAAATGCTATTTCGGTGGTACCTCACACCACAACGCTTGGCTTCCATGCACCAGACACCATCCAACGCATGCTGGAAGCTATGTGGAGAGACGGGAACGTTCCTCCACTGCTGGTGGACGTGCCCAAAACTCCGACCTCTATGGCAAAGCGCCACCCACTTAATCGCCAAAATACTACACAAACCATGCCCGGCAGACCCTTGGGCCCTGTTGCTATCCAAGCCCATAGATCCTTTCACGAGACCAGAAAACAAACTGATAGCCCGGATTGCGCTTGCCATCCGCAGAGCCATAGCCGAACTCTGGTCTACGACCCGCATCCCAACACAAGAAATGATAACAAGAAAAATAACAGAGAGTTCACAAATGGATAAACTGACAGCACAACTCCGAGACACCCCCAAACATTTTCACAAAGTTTGGGACCCGTGGCTAGAGGGAGACACATCCATCCCCTGGTAGCCGTATGCACAAACTGAGCACCTGCCAACAATACAACAAAAGACAAGGTAGCTAACACGCTACCCCTCACTGAACACATGATACCATGGCCCTTATGCCTGCCATCACTGAGCCCCAGCCCCCCCCCCCGGCCCCACTCTTGGGGACGCCGCGCTCCGGGCGGCCCGCGGGCCGCGACTCCTATCTCCAACCCGACCCACTATAACCAGGCCACCCATGACACCACCAACCTCAAGGCCTCACCCCACCAACCCAACCACTCAAGACACAACCAGAAGTACCATTCACCTGGGAACAGGGGAAACATTAAGACAACCACCCTACTAACGGGCGCAGAGACGAACCTGACAGGCGGAACCCGAAGAGGCAGTTAAAAAGCTGGAACACAACAAACACCAACTAGGGCCCCTCAAAACTTGACAGGAGAACGATCGACCTGTAAGCAAAATACAACGGCCGACTCGGACTGACAAAATAGACCGGGACTTACCGGCTAAGCAGATAAGAAAACACACCCCAACGCCAGCCGCACTCTCGACCCGCACGGACTCTCTACCCCTTCCTCGGTGACCCCACCGCTTCGAGAGGGTACTAGATTACACATCAACACAAGTTCGATAACTGGTAGCCATTATAGTCTAACGCACACTGTTCACCATTGTACTACCATGTTTTTAAACGTACCCTGCGTTGGTACAAACCTGTCTGAATGGAACTGTTGTACCCCCCCCCCTTTTTATTTTCTGTACCCCTTCCCTTGATTACTGATACCAACATAAAACCAATAAATAAAGAATGATAAAAAAAAAATTGTGCACTGTTATTGCATACCCCATTGTGAAAATGTAATGGAACTAGCGTGTGGAGTGCCGTTGGGGTACCACACGCATGTCTGTTCAACCCATATGCACTGCAAAAAAAAAAAAAAAAAAAGACAGCAAGAGACTATAATACATGTGGTCTTTTATTTAAAATAATAAATTACAATGACTGATTTCCTTTAAGGCCATTCCAATTATTTGGAAACAGTAGTAGTCAAAAATTGGTCAACTACAACTCCCATTATTCTATGGGTTTCTTGTTTTACAGAATGTCACTAGAACACTATGGTGTTTAGTCTCGAAACGGTAAACTTCGGTTGGAACAAACTTAGATGCAAAGTACAGACTGGAAGGAAAATTAGGCATTTTTTTCTTCACCAACTCTCTTTTGTATAAGCTTGTATCTTTGCAGATTCCAGTAGCTCCCTGTATGTATGTGTGTGTATATATATATATATCTCCACTGAAACTGCTTCCAAGCACATGCAACCTCTCCTGGGAGTAAGCGGGACGGGCTCTGAACACACATGCTAGCATGGTACCTGTTAATAAGACTCCATAGTAATGATGGCTAAACTTGGCACCCTGGGTTTTTTGAAGTAGAACTTCCACGTTACTAAGCCTGGTTAAACATCATGGCAAATTTATACCTCACAAATATCGTAAAAGTGGCAAAGGTAGCCATCTCTGTCCCTTGGCATGACTTGGCAGGATGTGAGAAGATGTGGCGTGGGTGCAAATGGCGGTTGCTGCAGAGGTGAGAACGCTGTGTTTATGCCTTCTGAGGAAATGAATCATCCTGCAAGAGGCCTAATACATAGTATCTTGATTTCAGTGATAATTTTTTTATAACACGTTAATGGTGGAACGGAATTATTTTAATTATTTAGACAGGAAAAAAAAATTTTGTTGCAAAATCATGTGAGTAGATGGAAGGCAATATTATACACGTAATAATTTCAGGATACTATGATACGTAAGTGAAATGTAAAGGGATATTATTTCATGACTCTGTTGTACCTGAGCAGGGTTAGTCAAATGAATTGTACATTTAGTGGCACTCTGTGGCTGTGTGTCACTGCCCCCAATTCTGACTAATAGCATAGCCAAACCACACTTGACTTGTATTTCCTGTTCACTTAGACCTTGACACAAATTTCTAAAATACCTTTAAATTGCGAGTGAAGAGAACAAAATAATTGAAAATTCTATAACGCTACTTTTCAGCCACAGCCTCTCCTTACTGAGGACACTGACCACAAATTAAATATAGATTTGGTATTTCTCCCCTCTTGAAAATGTTCACATCCTGAACATTTATGCAACATATAACACGTTCATTCATTTCCGCGCCATAATTAATACCTATAATAATTCTGTTATAATACAATGAGGTGTTTGCGTTAGATATCCAAGGGCATGCTCGCATTTTACACATATGTAGAAAGATAGGTTCATAGCACTTCAAAGGTTTTCCTTTTGCTTGTCTCGTTTGTAAGGAACCTATTCTGGGATATTAGTTCATGAATGAATCAATGCTCATATTGATTTGTCAAACTGTTGAAAACGAATCATCCCTATGGGTATTCCAAAGTAAATTTTCAGAAATTTTCTGACCACTGTGATTTATGACATGTGATTGATTAGATCACTGGAAATACAATGTTTATTTTTGCATACTTCCCAGCAGTCCTCGGTTCAACCGGACAGACTAGAATTAAGGGTTCTGTCCCATGTCTTGGGACAGAAGAAACCAAGCCTCCATAAAACATCCAGGCTGCTCACACTGCACAGACTGCAGACCATTCAGCCCTTTAAAAACGCTCTGCGTTTGAGCAGCCATAAGAAGTGTTGACTGAATGCATCATGTTTATGGGGGGTTTGTCAGCCCACTATTGCCCCATGCCCACTTCCATACCATCGTGCAAATTGAGAACCTGTGAAAACTGCATGATGTAGGTGTTTTAAAAGAATGGATGCCAACATAATCGCCCAGGACAACACTGGCAGGCATTTGAGTACTTATACGCACTAGGATATCTGCTATATCCAACTATGGTTACATAGCGACACAAAAACACTCAGGTTTATTGATAAAATGGAAATCGGAGGAAATTTCCAAGGTGATTGAAAGTGAATAGGTCAATATAGCCAGATTGGAAAATCTCTCACACCAAGTAAATGTGTATTATGCTAATCCTCCACTTAGCTCTCCACCGCCGAGGCACAAGCACACACGTCTTTCTTAGCAAACACCCGGTACATGTGTTTCCCAAAGTTACATGCAATTCAATGGGGAACTTATTTAGTAATGCCATCATTTTTAGCACATATTAATACAGGTCCTCTAATATCTATGAGCTTCCCTTTTATAAAATACAATTCTTTATAGTCAAACTAAACTAAAGTGAACGTATTCATCTCAAAATGTAAGAATGAAACACAATTAAGACCCTTTTAAAGCTTATATATTTGTACACAAATCATTTTCTTATCTTCTTTGTTTTTCGTTTAAGCAGTCATGCACAATCTACTTTCTTATCATCCATTCTGTAATGTTAGATTTAATCAGGAACCTTATTGTGTTTTTGGACAATGTATCTTGCAGTGATTACTCATTTTAAGGGGCAGAGCAGACAGGACAGGGCTTGGTACATTTCGCTAGAGGGGGCAACAACAAGTAGCTCAATTTCAGACCAAGCCAACACACTATCCCTCCACACTTTATTGAAATTCCACCATTGCAACTGGTAAGTCAAGTCAAAAATCATTTAATTTTCTGCTATAACACTGAAAATATAAGGGATGCTAAATAAACTGTAATTTCCCTCTTTGCCCCTTTGTCAGGACCAACAATTGTAATTATTTGCGTACCAGATGCGTCCAAAGCTCTGGCATACATTAAACAGGCTGTACTCATCTATTTAACAAATTAACAAGTTGCTCCCTCACAACCATTGGTTTTTAACATGTTTCTCACCCATATGGCACTTAGAAGATTAATAAAGAACACACTCTAAATTAATACTTATTTATTTTTACTGCAAACTTAGGGCTAATCTGATTTAGTCTTAGAAAACCGTGACGTGATTAGGCAGTTTCCATAAATATTTCGACTCGGGGGACAGGGGACAGAGTGAAACTAACCAGGACACTCCATAATTAACGTCAAAACCGAAAATATTATTTTTGTTGGAGTTTAATTACAACGCGGTAATTGCATCAACAAGGGAGCAGAGTAAAACACCACTCTCGGCAATGCCCCATAAATCATGTCTAAATGTGATCCCCCCGACAGGAAATGTGAATAATGACTTTCAAAAGTTGGGTAAAACCAGGCATGTTCTATAGAATAAATAAAAATGAGGACTTAGTTACCAACACAAACAAGGCTTGCCTGAGATTAGAAGCGGTTTGCCCAACTTGAAGGGTATTTTAAAAGTTACTTGGTCCCGTTAATAAGGTTAACTGAATTCTGTGTTTGCGCAATGAGAATGATTCTTGCAATTACCTGAAAATTGTGTTTTTTTTTACAAGTAAGCGTCCCCTACTACAGAGGAAAAGTTGTCCTCCCAACATGAAGACCAATAAAAGACTGAACTAAATAATAAACACAGGAATAAGTATTGTTTTGGCAACTCACATTGGATTTAAGGTTATTTTGTAATAGAATACGTGAAATAAGTAGTTTGTCCCTATTTAATTCCACATAGACCACTTGACTAAGAAATGTGAAATGGTTCCTTTCTTACGATGGTTAACAGTGACTAACCTTTGTGATGTCACTCCTGCTATATAACAAGAATGTCATGTTCTGTACTATGACACGCTTGCATGCAGTACCATACTGTAAAGTAGCATGGCTACAGCACCTTTGTACTCAGGAAGTTTGTAAACTACATTATCCAAATGTTAGGATGACAAGGTCTCATGGGAAATTTAGTTCGATGATGCTTTGTCTTTGCTTTAGCTGGTATCATGGGATCATGGGAAATGGAATTTAGAATCTTGTGCGTCTATATTAGCCATCATTGCCCTAAGTGATGTCAGGAAGTCACTTAGTCCCGGATACTCTATTCCAATGCTACTTCTTCCTAACCCAAAATGGTGAGTCAGTTCTGGCACTATTTCCGGCACAGCCACACTACTACCGAACCCGGTATTATATTCCCCGCTGTGCCCGCTATGGGAAGATTTTTAGGTCTGTTGGCAGCATGCTGTGCACGCTACTGACAGAAGCGATATATGCACAGAATTGACATTAGGTAGCCTGAAACAGAGGAGCTCTGAGCTGTCTAAGTCACATGTGCCGGGGCGCAACAAGCCCACAGCACCGATTAAAAAAATAACACAGTATGTGCAGTGCTTCCACTGCATATACATACTCCTACCACCATGACCACTTCAAATCACTGAAGTGGCCATGGTGGTTACAGTAGCCCTTTAATGTTGTTATATAAGATGTCCTCTCAAACGTGCTTATAAAAGCATATTGTATAGGTAATTTTATTTTAATCCATTGTCAACAAAATACATTCTCCGGAGGAACTCCTGTGAAAGAAGAGGCCAACCACCCTTCCTTAAATGCCCCAAGCCTTTCTTCAGGTTCTGATTATATCAGACACCAATATTTCCTAATATTAACACTATGTTTATTTTTAAAGCCGTTTAAAGAGATGTGCCTTTAGCAGCTCTAAAAACAAGCAGTGTGCAACTCATTTTTATTTTCTTAAAAAAACCTCACAACAGACAGGACCATAACATTTATGCTTTTTATCCCTACATATATATTTGTACCAAGCATGTTAACTATTTTTCCTTCCAGCAATAAATGGGTTAACAGTGAAGGGGGGGGGGGGGCAAGCAGTCATTACCTGGTTATGCTCTGGTTCTTTAGAATAACAGAGGCTTATGAGAAGCTGGCAGGCACAGCCACAAAGTCTGGAAAGGGACCTGTTTTATTGAAACTCTGCGAATATGTCACATTTCGCACACGGCCCCATTTGTCAGGGACTTTCATTCACCACCATGATGGTTTATGAAATATTTAACCGGGCAGCACTTTCTGACCCTTGATAAAAGAACTGTTGTTTAAAACCTATCTCCACCCTCAGAATTATCCAAATGTTAAAACACAGACCAGCCAGTTTCTCCACGATGAACGCACAAAGATACAGAAACTCCTTCGCTACTTGCGGCACAAGAGGAGATAGAAAAATAAAGTGATAATACAAGAGAAAAAGTTGCAGAAAAACAGATCTATTGAGAGGCAGAAAGAAAAAGGAAGATATTTTATAGGAAGAAGGGCATACAGACCCACATAAGGATAGATGATAGAGACAGAAATCAATAGAAAGGGAGATGGACAGAATTAAAAGACTGGATGAAGACAGATGAGCTATTGGAGAGAGGAAGGGACATGGAGTAGTATAGACAGAAAGTGACAGAATAAAAGGAATACAGTCACAGAAAGGAATGAATAGAGAAAGAGAAGAAGGCGAGTAGGACAGTCGGAGAAGATGGCATTGAGTAAAAAAAGACAAGTTGAAAGAAAGTAAAGAAATAGAGTTGGAAAGCGATTTAGAAAATATTCGCTTGCAGTTTAATTATTAACAAGAGTATTGTCTTTGTACAAAATTAACAGCATAAGCTAGCACGACGGGCCCACATCCTTCATCCAAACGATTGTACAAACTCATTGGAGTTTAGAATTCAGAAAAGTAGCGTGGTCCTGAACTTTAATTAACCTCCACTAATTAGCAAACTTGTACAGGAACCCGATTGTAGTTAAAGAATGTATTGATTCATCCAGATTGCAGCTTAAAGGGAGACTAAAGGCGCCAAAATAATGTTAGCTTAATGAAGCAGTTTTGGTGTATAGATCATGCCCCTGCAGTCTCACTGCTCAATTCTCTGCCATTTACGAGTTAAATCCCTTTTGTTTTTGTTTCTGCAGACCTAGCCACGCCTCCCCTGGCTATGATTGACAGAGCCTGTATGAAAAAAACCAGATGCAAACTTGCTTTAGACGTTATTATCTCCTGATCTGTAAATTGAACTTTAATCACACACAGGAGACTACTGCAGGGTCTAGGACAGGCTTCCCCAAACTCCGGACCTCCAGATGTTGCTGAACTACAACTCCCATGATTCTATGAATTAAATAGATAAGTATAGGCTAAGAATCATGGGAGTTGTAGTTCAGCAACATCTGGAGGGCTGGAGTTTGGGGAGGGCTGGAGTTTGGGGAAGCCTGGTCTAGGAGCAGGAGATAAGAAATTCTTAATTAAACAGACTGTGCAATAAAGGAAGTTGAATCATTAGATCTCTTTTTACAGGAAGTGTTTTGAAAGGATGTGCATGTTACATTCAGGGAGGTGGGACTAGTACAGCATAAACAGTGTTTAACACAATAGACTATGGCACTAGTGCTATACAAAACGTGTAAACTATATAACTGCAATCACAAGTATATTTAATAGAAAATATATATTTCTCTAAGGTAATGTATTGATCTTTTTTATAGGACATTTATGTTGAAATTAAAGATCCTAAAGGACAGAAGTGCCCAAAAGGTAGTTCCCCAGATGTTGTTGAACTATAACTCCCATGATGCTTTACATGCCTTTAGTATGACAAAGCATCATGGAAACTGTAGTTGTAAACCATCTGGGGATCTACCCTTTGGGCACTCCTTCCAAGGGGTATTTACAAAGACCCAGAAGTGCCATTTTAGAAAGTTAAAATGAGTTATTGTTTGCAAGAGGGATTTAGTACTCAGAGATCACTATGCTGTCCAAGTGATTTAATTTAGTTATGGTAAGTTGCATTTGAGATCTCTCTCCTGTGGGTTTAACCATCTCACAATCCACCAGCAAAATATATAATGACAGACTTGCAGTGAACACTGTACAAATTAAAAAAATCTTTGTCATTTTAAGAAACATCTCAATTGGCAGCAGATCCATCCAGTAAAGCCCACCCAGCAAAATGTATCCTGGGGCAAGATATCATGTGGTGTCAAGTACCATAAACTGCACATCCCATCCAGCGTGCTTTAATTAGCATGTTTTTTCTTTGTCTTTTAATTGCCAAGTTTTTAAATGGACATTATAGTCGCCAGAACAACTACTTATTGTAGTAGAATCAGCACTTGCACATGCAGTGTTTACATTACAGCCTAGTGATAACTCCACTGGCCCATCCTCAGATGGCTGCTAGAGGTGCACACTGTGCAGTACTGCCATTCAGTGTCTCCACCCTCTGCATGCAGACACTGAACTTTCCTCATAGAATTGCATTGATTCAATGTATTTGAATGAGGAGATGCTGATTGGCCACGGCTGTGTTTGACTTCTCTGCCTCCTTAAAGGGACACTCCAGGCACCCAGACCACTTCTGCCCATTGGAGTGGTCTGGGTGCCAACTCTTCTTTATAAACTGCAATAATTACCTTGCAGGGTTAACTCCACCTCTAGTGGCTGTCTACTAGACAGCCACTAGAGGGCACTTATGTGTCTATAGCACAGATTTTCTGTGCTAGAGCATCACTGGACGTCCTCACGTTGTGTGAGGACCTCCAACGTCATTCAATTCCCCATAGGAAAGCATTGAAAAGCATTTTCAATGCTTTCCTATGGAGAGCTCTAATGCATATGCACGACATTGCTGCGCATGCGCATTAGGTCTCCCTGGCCGACGCAATGAAGAGGAGAATCGGGGGCGACCCGAAACCGTCGAGGGGCATCGGCGGGGGTCTCAGGTAAGTGCCTGAAGGGGTTTTCACCCCTTCAGCAACCGGGGATTGGGAGGTGGGAGGGAGAGGGAACCTGCAGTGACAGGAAAACGGATTGTTTTCCTGGCACTGGAGAGTCCCTTTAAAGGACCACTCTAGGCACCCAGACCACTTCAGCTTAATGAAGTGGTCTGGGTGCCAGGTCCCTCAAGGATTAACCCTTTTTTTAATAGCAGTATCAGTGTCTCCACCCTATGCGCTGGAAAAAAGCCTGGTGCTGGAAAAAAGGTAAGATTTAACCCTTTCCTCTCCCCAGAGCCCGGCGGGAGGGGGTCCCTGAGGGTGGGGGCACCCTCAGGGCACTATAGTGCCGGGAAAACGAGTATGTTTTCCTGGCACTTTAGTGGTCCTTTAACAGTCTCAGCCAATCCTATGGGGAAGCTTTGTGATTGGCTCAGACCACCACTTCTGATTATGTCAGCAGACACCAGGCTGGTCAAAGGCATACAGGGCCAGAGCCAGCAGCTGCAGACTTGAATACAAGTAAGATTTTACTATATTTAGGGAGGCAATGGGGGACCGGGGAGCTAAGTGGTGGTTTTAACACTATAGGTTCAGGAATACATGTTTGTATTCCTGACCCTAAAGTGATCCTTTAAGTACTATTAATGAAAACCAAGGGCGGTGGAGGGTGGAGAATTTGCTCATAAGTATACATAAGTATAAAACATACAATCTAACGTAGTTTTATATGAACTTACCTTAAAATATACAAGGCGTACATTTAAAAAGAGCTGATGTGTTCATGTTCTACACAGATCCAACCATGGGCAAGGGACTTCACGTGGAGAATAAAAAATATAAGTTTAAAGGAGTAATCCACCACGTCACAGCCACATAGAGTTTTGTTTTATTTCTGGTTTTATACACCATCTAACTGAGGTTGTTGCAATGAAAGCATCAATTGCATAGCTACAGTTTAAGCTCCAATGTCTTCCATTACAATATTAAATTATAAGCTGCTTGAGACTGTCTGCTGTTATCCCACAAGAAGACAAGCTCGTACCACTAGATTTGATGATGTTTGAGGAAAAATAAACTCCTGTAAACATGTTTTCTTATTTATTGGACTTAAAATAGAGTGAGCCCTTGGACATTGCAATTAACATACTTTGGTTCTGGAACAGACTGACCAGTAAACGTGCCTCGGCTATTAGTACATTTTGGCCCTAGACCCATAAACACGTCCCACTTATTAATACAGTTGAAATCTAGGACGGACTGACCTATAAACATTTCATGGTCAGTTGAACAGTTGGTTCTAGAATGGAACGTCTACTTATTAGTAAATTTTTTGGCATCTTTTCGGTTAAGCCCCTCATAGAATTGGTGATTAGTACAGTTTGTATAGAAGGGGTATAGTATATACATGTGCTGTGCACATGGTAGTCTAGAGCTACAACAGCCATGATCCTTTCCTGGCTGTTAGGCTGGGGCAAAGCATCATGTAAGTTGTAGTTCTGAGAGCCTACTGTTTGCTCACCCCTAATTTACACATTTTACTGCCATTGTTCTGTTTGTTTGACACATACAGCGATATCATCAAGTGTGGATAACAAACTTTTTCTCCTGCAAGGTGTGATGTCTGTGTGCAGTCTACTTTCAGAAGCCTTCCTGAAACCTTCTGCACCTCAAACCTGACCCCTTTCCTTCCTGTTTCAACCCATCACAAATCTTTTACCGATGTCTGGTTTTAAAGCAGAAACCATGACACTGTACTAGACAGAACAAAATCACTGGCTTTTCCCTATCAGAGAAAAAGATGCATCGAACGCCAGTCATTGCAGAGAAATAGGATGAAATCTTCTCATAACAAAAGCCAGACTAACCATAAACAGAGAAACAGAATGTCAACAATCTTGTTTTGGACAAACCACATGGGTTCATGATATACACTTTATTTGCCTTTTCCGTATTAATCTGTATTTAATTTTTGATGCAGTTTGTTCACTGCAAACAGCCTGGTGGGTTATATAGGCAGACACTGTATGCGGCCTGGTGTGTTATATAGGCAGACACTGTATGCAGCCTGGTGGGTTATATAGGCAGACACTGTATGCGGCCTGGTGGTTGTTATATAGGCAGACACTGTATGCGGCCTGGTGGTTGTTATATAGGCAGACACTGTATGCAGCCTGGTGGTTGTTATATAGGCAGACACTGTATGCGGCCTGGTGGGTTATATAGGCAGACACTGTATGCGGCCTGGTGGTTGTTATATAGGCAGACACTGTATGCGGCCTGGTGATTGTTATATAGGCAGACACTGTATGCGGCCTGGTGGGTTATATAGGCAGACACTGTATGCGGCCTGGTGGGTTATATAGGCAGACACTGTATGCGGCCTGGTGGGTTATATAGGCAGACACTGTATGCAGCCTGGTGGTTGTTATATAGGCAGACACTGTATGCAGCCTGGTGGGTTATATAGGCAGACACTGTATGCGGCCTGGTGGGTTATATAGGCAGACACTGTATGCAGCCTGGTGGGTTATATAGACAGACACTGTATGCGGCCTGGTGGGTTATATAGGCAGACACTGTATGCGGCCTGGTGGTTGTTATATAGGCAGACACTGTATGCAGCCTGGTGGTTGTTATATAGGCAGACACTGTATGCGGCCTGGTGGTTGTTATATAGGCAGACACTGTATGCGGCCTGGTGATTGTTATATAGGCAGACACTGTATGCAGCCTGGTGGGTTATATAGGCAGACACTGTATGCGGCCTGGTGGGTTATATAGGCAGACACTGTATGCAGCCTGGTGGGTTATATAGACAGACACTGTATGCGGCCTGGTGGGTTATATAGGCAGACACTGTATGCGGCCTGGTGGTTGTTATATAGGCAGACACTGTATGCAGCCTGGTGGTTGTTATATATATAGGCAGACACTGTATGCAGCCTGGTGGGTTATATAGGCAGACACTGTATGCAGCCTGGTGGTTGTTATATAGGCAGACA
Organism: Pelobates cultripes; assembly: GCA_933207985.1. NCBI lineage: Eukaryota > Metazoa > Chordata > Amphibia > Anura > Pelobatidae > Pelobates > Pelobates cultripes. Next base: position 19,825,220 of record OW240916.1, read on the forward strand.
CTGTATGCAGCCTGGTGGGTTATATAGGCAGACACTGTATGCGGCCTGGTGGGTTATATAGGCAGACACTGTATGCAGCCTGGTGGGTTATATAGACAGACACTGTATGCGGCCTGGTGGGTTATATAGGCAGACACTGTATGCGGCCTGGTGGTTGTTATATAGGCAGACACTGTATGCAGCCTGGTGGTTGTTATATAGGCAGACACTGTATGCGGCCTGGTGGTTGTTATATAGGCAGACACTGTATGCGGCCTGGTGGTTGTTATATAGGCAGACACTGTATGCGGCCTGGTGGGTTATATAGGCAGACACTGTATGCGGCCTGGTGGGTTATATAGGCAGACACTGTATGCGGCCTGGTGGGTTATATAGGCAGACACTGTATGCGGCCTGGTGATTGTTATATAGGCAGACACTGTATGCGGCCTGGTGGTTGTTATATAGGCAGACACTGTATGCGGCCTGGTGGGTTATATAGGCAGACACTGTATGCGGCCTGGTGGGTTATATAGGCAGACACTGTATGCGGCATGTTACATAATTATAAGTTATATAGACACTGTATCAGATGCCTGAAATCCGAGTGGTTTGATGAGTTCCAATGACAGCAACTTTAGGCAGCCTGATGGACTCCTGTAGTTAGAACTCTCTGCAGCGTGAAGGCTCCAAAGGCAGCCTTCCTCCACGTGCCCAAACAAGTTTCAAAAGCCACCAGTACATGGTAGATGCCAAGATGTTGAAAACTGCAATATCCATGATGCTCTGCCAAAGGCTGGAAAAACATCAAGGGAGATGTAGGTCCTCAACAACTTCTGATCTATTTTCCATTACCCCGGCGAGGACACAAGTTAGTCAAGTAAATGTTATGTAAAATTTTACATGTGCCTGAGATCCAATGGTATAATCCATTCGTCCTGGAGAATTCCAAGCGACATCAACTTCTCCAAAATCTAGTAATATAGTATCCAAAGTGAAAATAATAAAATGTATATAACCCTCTCTCTGTCTTGATGTGTCAGGCAGCTATGATAGAAAGAACAAGGAGCAGTCTCATTCTTTACCAGCGGCCAGCAGCGGTCCCTCATTGCCAGATAATTAAGGATATACAGACAATTTCCCAAGTGGTGACAGATCCCTCTATTGCATACACAGGAAGTTTTCCGTATGCTTTGATACAGTATAATCCCAGGTTTCCCCTACTTTGATACAGTATATATCCTGTTTATCACCTGCTTTCACTTTCACAACACTGGGCCATGGAACAAGTTTGTCCTCTAACTTCAATGGGTCATCACACATCTGCACCTGGGGCCAGAGCCTTGGCATCATTCCCTGCTAAACAACAGGATGCGGAACAACACAAATTTTTGGATGTTGTGAGGTTTAATCACCTCTCTGGTGATACTCAGCACCAGCATTCATCCTGCATTGCAGATACAAACTTTGTTTTTGTTTTGTACGTTAGTTTTATACTGCTAGATGTTAAATCCAAGCTCCCACGTCTGAACATTAATTGTGACGCTGCTCTGAATGTTGTAGTTGGTCAACAGACGCCCACCAATATTTCCTCATAAAGGAAGTTTATTACTTAAAAACAAAACTTCCCGGGGCTACGTGAATCACTGTAAAAATGCAAGCATTGCAATACTGTCTGTTACTAACAAATTATGTTTAACGGTAGTAGGTGTGTGGAACAGTCTCCCAGCAGAGATGGTTGTATCATTTGAAGAACTAGCATACAAAAGAAAAAGAAAAATACTAAGGAGTACCAAAAGTACGTTCTCTTTGCTACCAAAAACAATGATTTGCAAACAGGGCTGCCCAAATTGCTCAAAAATTAACAGCTTTAAAAAGTAATATTTTAAGCAATAAAATTAACTTCTACACATTTAGTGCTAAGCCTGCTATAACCCGATATTTAAGAGGCGATATGGTTTATTTATAAATCGTTGAGTAATTTTCCTGCTGTTATTCTAAACTGTACCCCCCCACCCACCCCCCCCACTCACCCCTTCCTGCCAGCACAGTCTTGTCACTTAGCTGCACATTTAGAGACCATTCATTTAATTTACTTTTTATTTTTGTTGGCCGAGTGTGCCTTTAACACTTACTGGCTGCCGGACATTAACGCAGACATTTTTAAAAATGGAATCCATCAGTGGGGCTTTTATGTCGTTTTTACATTTGCAGTTTTAGTCTTTTTATCTCATGGCACATATCATGTCCAGGTATAGTAAGTAAATCACATTAACACCTGCAGGGCCATGCATGTATACAGAATTCCTGAAGAAATGCCCGAGTGCCCATGGCTGCAACTGAAGCATCATGGGAGATGATAATGTCACCCAGATATACAGAAATGCCACAGCGGTAAGTATGGTTTGTTTGTCTTTTAATGAGGGGACAAGGCAAGCTGAAGTTCTAAATGGCTGTCCCCTCTGCCATATTTAATAAAAGTGTCTATTTCAAGAGACGTAAGCACTACTGCACCCCCCTGCTGTCAATTAGTCAGCTGGGATTGTTCTCTGTTTTGCCCAAGGAGCATGAGTTGTCATAAAGCAGGGGTGACACAAGGAGAAACTCCTGCCCACAACCTGTTCTTTTTTAAGTCTTTACTTAAAGCTGCACTGTCACCATCTAGAATTTGCAAAGACATTGGACAGTGACATTGATGCTTTGGGTCAGGAGACCAGGTGAGCAGGGGAAGGTGAGTCCAATTTACCTGAATCTTTTTCTGGTGAGTCCTCTTAAGCACCAGGTACTTCAGGACGCATGGGCGAGAGTACAGCATTAAGCTGTATTTATTTATTTATAAAGTATTTTACCAGGAAAGATACATTGAGATTCCTCTCGTTTTCAAGTATGTCCTGGATCCCATGAGACCTTCCATAGTCAGAGCCAATTCTCCGCACCCATCACTGGTGAAGGCTGGGGGGTGGGGGGGGATTGACAGTTTTAGACAGCGGTTTCTCCGCCCAGCGTCTATAGGAAAACACAAACGACAAAGTAATCCCTAATGTGCTTCTTATTTTGAGTTAGAAATAGATGAAAAAAAAAAAAGATATACAGAGAAGAAAGAGGAAGACAAGTGGAAGCGATTGGAAAAAAGTAAGTACGGCATGATGGTGCCGCTTTAAGTTTCCCCCTTTTGCCGAAATAGGTGGGCTAGGAGTAGGGAGAAATTCGTTTTTACATAGGTGCATCTTGCATTTAAACCCCAACCTGCTTTTTTCCCTTTGTCATGCAGAACGCAAATTGTTTTGATTTACAGACAGTTCTATAGAGCTGTATATTGAGAGTTTGGCCTTTTCATAATGAAATAAAGCCTGGAGCTTGTTTACATGGCTGCCAATATAGAAAGACATTGTATGTCTTGCTCTCCAGCTTGGCCTGCTTAAGTAGTTTCAGGCATCTGGATTTCATATGAGAGTTGTGATTACTTGGTGAAATAATAAATTCGCTCTCTGGAAAAGAAATACTCTTTGTGCTGGAAACGGCAGAATCAAACGACCTTGTTTTCACTGAAAGACTCTGTGTGGTGTAATGAGTTAGTAAAATCTGGAGAGAAGGATTTAATAGCCGGTTTATTATATTTAGTGCAAGATCGGCATAATGGGCAGGAAGGACGTAAAGCCCAAGTCAGTTGCGTCCTTACTTTTATATTGCAGTAGTATTAAAAAAAAACAAAACAAAAAAAACAGGTCACTGTTTTGGACTACAATTCCTATGATGCACTGCGGGTTAAAATGGTCAGCAGAGTATTATGAGAATAATAATTCACAAACTGCACTGGATAACAAACTGAGCAATCTAGTAATGATATATTTTGGGCTGGTTTCAAATGTTGGTCCTACTTTTACTGGGCTGCCACTACTTGTAAATCACTTGTTTACATACTGCAAAATTTTACCATTATAGTGCAGGATTTACTGGCTGCTGCACGAAGTGGGAGTCACTAACTGCTACTTAGCACCACGTTTTGGCAATTGTTGCAGTGCATCGCTGTCTAAACACTAAGTAATATCATCTCTGTTCCATTATTCTTTTTGTGCTCGCCGGGGAATAATCATAGGAACTACAATACATAATCATGCCTAAGTTGTAGTTGCTGTGAAGGTGCAGAGAAACTGTCAGGCAAAGGGTTTTTCTTTTCAATGCATCATCATCAAAAAACAAGCACTCCCAATTGCAAGTTGCAATGATCCCCCTTCCCCTAACTTATCACATATGACCAACTAAACACAACAAAACTGATTTTATTTTAATGTTTATTTCTGCAAATTGATCTTATCTTGCATACTCTATCAGGCCTTGCTGTGCTTATCTAATTTTACAGAGCTGATCATTAGATAAAGAGACATGCCAAGCTTAAAGGCAAATTCTTTCTAACGGGAGCAAAGCCTGGCGGTGGAACTGATTAGACGTGTGCAGCACGAGTTCCTGCAAAAATTGTGATTCTTGAGCCACATTGCTCCTCAAATTGCACCACCCATGCGACATCACAGGGGCTTACCTCGAGGACACAAAATGACGGGTGAGCGCCCTCTGAGCACTATGAACCCACCCCAAGAGGCTTACCGCAGCTACACTGAACACTGCTTCCAGCGCCTGGAAGAAATCTTTTGGTGCTTGTTGGAGCGGATACAAGCACGTGAGGTCACAAACCGCTGTGGTGCTAAGGGGAAAGCCGACTTCAACGAGAAGCGGAGGGTGGGAAAGCCCCCTCCAGATACCAAGCTCGCTCAAACCTCTATGCGGAGACCCACTGACCAGCCTGGCCGAAGAATCACCACCGGCCTGACCGCTTTGCTGCATGCTCGGAAGCGGAGACGCAAGAGATATGGAAGCAAACAACTTCCCAGCTCCTCAAGCTGGTCCTGGTGGGTGAAGCTATGAGAACCAACGGGCCCCTGGAGAGGGGATATCGATCCCTGAGAGAGTATGGAGGGGTGGAAGCGAGCAACTCCGACATCAGCCTGTAGACATGCTCGCAAAGGACTGTCTGGTAGACTGCCTGCGCTTTCCGATGTCGGGAGTCGGATGAACAGGGACTTACCATATCCTCCCGTGCCTAAGTTACCAGACCCGCTATACACCCATTGCTGCCACCTCACCTGAATACTCATATGATTATGTGCTTCAACTCTTGCTTTATCCTTTCATTTCTGCTTTTGTTTTTCTATTACTTTATCATACTCACCTTAAATACCTCAATCTTGGAAGGGCAGTATAGGTACCAGTGGTATATTACGCTATCACTGTTCTTATAATTAATGTGCAAGTTTCAGAACACATAATTGACTACTCATGTTCTAACTAACTAACCTTAACCATCAGATCAACTTATTCAGCCCAATACTCTTGAACTCACTAACCTGACTTATCTATTTCTTCCCTTATAACAAAAACTGTGCCTAAATATCAAACGTCACATCTTGTGTTGTATATTGAACTCATATTTACCTTGATACCGCTGTACTGGCGTACTGCAGCTGTTTGTTCATTTTGTGCACGACAAAAATAAAAATAAAACTTTTTTTTTTTTTTTAAATGTCTTTCATTACTTAAAGGAACACGATAGTCACCTAAATTACTTTAGCTAAATGAAGCAGTTTTAGTGTATAGATCATTCTCCTGCAATTTCACTGCTCAATTCACTGTCATTTAGGAGTTAAATCACTTTGTTTCTGTTTATGCAGCACTAGCCACACCTCCTCTGGCTATGATTGACAGAGCCTGCATGAAAAAAAAAACTGGTTTCACTTTCAAACAGATGTAATTTACCTTAAATAATTGTATCTCAATCTCTAAATTGAACTTTAATCACATACAGGAGGCTCTTGCAGGGTCTAGCAAGCTATTAACATAGCAGGGGATAAGAAAATCTTAATTTAACAGAACTTGCAATAAAGAAAGCCTAAATAGGGCTCTCTTTACAGGAAGTGTTTATGGAAGGCTGTGCAAGTCACATGCAGGGAGGTGTGACTAGGGTTCATAAACAAAGGGATTTAACTCCTAAATGGCAGAGGATTGAGCAGTGAGGTTGCAGGGGCATGTTCTATACACCAAAACGGCTTCATTAAGCTAAAGTTGTTCAGGTGACTATAGTGTCCCTTTAAGAGTCAATGACCTTCTATGCCAGTGGTTCCTAATAATTTTCTGACAGGGACACGAGTTAAAAGGACACTCGGGTCACCATAAAAACTTCATCTAAATAAAGTTGTTATGGTGCCAGCAGGTCCCTCGGGGCATTCTTACTTTAAGGGGTTCAGCCGTTCTCATACTGTTTAACCCCAAAAGTTGCTTGAAGCGCTGATCTCCAGGTCCTCCAGATGGCATCTGGTTTCGGAATCTCAGTTACAGGAATTGCGGAGTGCTGCTGGGCATGGGTTTCGCTGATTGGCTACAGTGGCCAGCTGGCGCTCTCAACCAATCAGTAATTCTCCAATGATAAAAAAAGAATGGTTTAACCTCTTAAGGTAACAGTGTGCCCGATAGCCTACTGGCACCATAACAATTTTATGTAGATGAAGTTGTCATGGTGACCGGAGTGTCCCTTTAAGCACAATGCTTTAGCAAACTGTTCCACTTTTTAACTTTATCAGTGTTGCCCAGTCCGGGCTTCCTCACTGAAGCATCAGAGAGTGCCGTAAACCAGGAGGGTAGAGCAGGTGTTCCTTTAAGTATATCTTTATGGACACAAAATAACACTTGTACTCCTTGAAGAGAAAAATAAAAAAAAAACTGTGCACACGTTTTAATAATACAACTCAGCGGCACTATCACTGTTCCAAAAGCATTGTGTTCCTTTTGTGTGTCTGTTATTACAAAGTCAAAGCGATGCAGTATTTGGAAGCAGGTCCAATTCAAGAGTTAATGACGGAAGGATGAGTGGAGATCCGGAGCTGTATGTTTTCACTGTTACTATTACTGGCCACGGTGCAAGATGAATCACTTTATAATTTGGCTAGGTGCTGATGGCATTTACAGGCAGTATCACTGTGAACTCAGAGGTGTGAATGTACCAGCCGGGACTTTCCATTGTTAGATTTGCCCATTAAGTAACCACACTGGGGGCACGTAGTTCCTCTTTAATGGTAAGCAGCTGTAACAAACACTTCCCATTGCCCAAAATAGGGAAGTAGAGGGCATCTCCAATCAAATTTTGCTTGTGGCTTTTCTTGACTTGCTCTAAGTGTCACGCAGCTTGCAGAGAGGAAGTAGGGACATAATCTTTAAATAGAATACAGACCAGCCCTTTAAATAGAGCAGTGACGGGCTCATCATTTCAGCATTTCTAAGGCGTAATAACTCTGAGTGAGTGGCAACAAATACCTTACTTTTACAAGCTGCCAATAGTGATCTGCAACAATCCAATGAGAATAGTGTATAAATCAGGAATTAAATGGTGAGTTTCATCCAGTCTAGTCAATTGAACCTACAAATGCTCCTAGTCATTGGATAAACTGCAAGCTCGCTAAAGTAAATAAATCAATGAAATACATTCTTAATGAACAGTTTTTAATTAACGAGAGAGAGAGAAAGAGAGAGAGAGAGAGAGAGAAAGTAGAGAGCGTAGTCATATTGGTCCACTAATGCAGATGTATAACAACATATGACATTGAGAAAAGCTGTAGACTTAAGTAAAATCTGCACATTCCAAAATGATGTTAGTACAATACAAAAGTATTTTAAAGAATATTTTACTTTCTGTTGTTTCTATTATATAGGGCTGGACCATATATTTTTTATAGATGGAAAATAAAATACATAAAATAAGGACAGGATAGATTTACACAGACACACACGAGGAGATACAAAAGGCATGATTTTAATGCCAAGAGCATCTTTGACTGCTTTTCGTTCAGACATTCCTGGCCACATTAAACTGTGCTTCCAGCAAATTGCTTTTTGATATACTTCACTCAACCCTAAAAAAAGTGTTCTCATGGATCTTAGCGAGGGCAGCACACTGATCACAATTAGTAATGGCTAATTTCAATTAGACTTTGTTGTGACTCGCTCTTGGTGACCATAGACATTAATCTCGGACTTCTTAACCCACCAGCAGATATCACAAGTCAGGTGGTCACATCTGGCCAGCTGCAAATTCACTAATTAGGACAGTTAGAGGCCACCCAGAAGCAAACCAAAACCCACTGGAGGCGTGGAAACCAAGGCAGGTCTAAAATGACTTACACTTTTTTTTCTAAAACCATAAATTGTGGCATGCATGATAATATATGAATACATGACAAATATTGCAAGATGGCTGAATGCAATGTTATGTATGTAGACATAAATTTGTTGGTTCCTTCTGCACATTCTTGTTTTGCCTCTGCTGCATGAGAAGATACTGATGAACAGCTGTCATCAATGAGGAGGCTGAAAGCTTATTTTTTTCAAAAAGATACATTGCATAACTTTTAAGCAAATTAATAAACTAATCTGTGGTCGTTTTAAGAGAAGCACTTTAACCCCTTAAGGACACATTTCCGTCATGATTCCATTTTATTTCAGAAGTTGTGTCCTTACGGGGTTAATGTCAACCAACAGGCAGTTTTTAAATTGAATTGTATTACCCCACTGTTAACACATTATGTGCCAAGACCATCCCCATCCCAGTATAATGGGATTTACATAATCCTCATCATGAATGGGTTCGCATAGTCAATACAACCTAACGCACTGTTATTGAAAAACGAAGAAATAAAATGTAAAATTGACAAAACTCGACTTTGCATAGTGTACAGAGATTAAATACAGACCACTCTACGAGGTCATATTGTATCACATTGTTAGGGTACGCTGCCGTAGTCAGCAGAAGGGAAGTTCAAGGCCTGCTTTAGCCTCTGAAGTGGGCATATTGAGGATGTGGTTGTGGTATACGTTACATGTCTCTCTAAGTTTTACTGATGAACATAAAATATACGACCACAGATTAGTTTATTAAGCAGCTGTCTTCCTGTAAATAGGAGTGTTCTCCGGCATGGGCTGCGGTCAAAGTTAGACCCAATTCCTCTGCTGCATTAGTGATTTGTCTGTTGTCATCATTCCTATCTCATGTGCCCTTTTTAAAAAACTGAGCCCTTCACCCTCTATAACCCTAAAAGCTTTCCTATTTTTACCTTGTTGCCACTATTTGCCCGCCTTTCCGTTATCCAAGCAACTTGTCTCCTACTGACCTTCCTGTTATTGTCCATTTTTCACGTCAGCCACCCATCTTCTCCTGCCTACCATGCCACTTCCCCATATCCCTACTTCCCTAATTTTAGCAACCGATGATGCTACATCCCTATTATCTTCATTCTTTCTTACTGACAGCTATTTACACTCCTGCCTTCAAAGCTAGCACCTGCTATCATAGTATTAATAGTAGTAGTATTTATATAGTGCCAACCTATTCCGCAGCGCTTTGCAATTAGGGAAAGGGGTGAGGAAGGCCCTGCTCAATGAAGTTTACAATCTACGGTAGGCGTATATTGGGGAAGGGGTCTTGCAAGGTGGCCTGACCAGAATTCCCAGTTCTAAGGCAGCGATGTTACCACTGCTCTAAACAGATGATATTTCAACCTATTCTTCACAAAAGACTGTTTTCTCTATGGCAATTTCATACCAACATACTTGTTACTATGGCAACTGGTTTTATGGTAAAACAGGCTGTTCTCAATTCACATGACCTGCCTGATACATTTTATAGGGACCCATAAAGAACAGAATTAGGACTAGGTTTTTCGAGTCCTGATCCTGAGTTTAAGAAGGCTGATTTCGCAACTGTGGCACTGAAAGGGTTAAAGGTAAGCTGAAGTGCCACGCGCTTATTTAATTGCAAATAAGTGTTTGGAGGAGCCCGCAAAGAGCTAAAACGGGTTAACCTCAAAGCTTTGAAAGGGCAGCAGATAATCACAAAAGTGACTTTGTGAGGTGGTGTGGGATGCTGCCTTTAAGGAACAAACTGCAGTCCTGACAGGAAGCAGTTACCGCCTTTAGCCTCCGCTGGCCCACGTGCAGCAGAATTTGCAGGCTGACCACAGAGCCGCCTCTGTTCCCCGCGTAATTATCAACATCTGCTCAGCAGAGATCAGATGGGTTAGAACAAAACTAAATATACAGAGACCCTGTCCTTGCGGTCTCGAGAAGGAATCACACAGCTTAAAGAAACACAGGGGTGAACCGTCCCCCAATGGGGACCACAAATATAGAGATTGGAGGAGGGGAGAGACCAGGAGGAAAATCTAAACTATTCTCTAAAAATAGGGATACAGGGATTTTTGGCAATAATTCTCCCCTGAGTTGGAAGCAATGGCTGTCTGTGATTAATTCAGCATATGAATACTATTACAGGTTTTCCTAAAAAAAAAAAAACATTAAGTGTTTGAAGTGGTTTTAATAAAATATATAAATGTATTGATGTGCATTTGGGTTTGTGAGACAAAGAACTGCACTGAAATAAAGAAATATTTGTCACAAATACTGTTGCAAAGCTGATATCCTTCAAGAAGGATGTGTTCCAGTATGCCAATCGTGCTGTTAACCTATTGTACAGCGCTGCAGAATATGTTTGCGCTATATAAATAATTGTAATCTACAATTTGACACTGTAACCCAGAACATGGCACACAGCAAACACATTTGCTGTTATCTGAATTGTGCTCAATCTCACACACACACACACAATAAAGATTGATACATATTACACATAGCAGAAAATACATTTTTGTAGAAGTAAATGCAGTTTCTAGGATGGAAATAGGTGAAGAGTTACTTAAAACACAGCACAGGTAGTTTACACAAAACATATTAACGGTCACAGTGAAAAAAACAAAAAACTTAGATTAGACAAAATGAAACAATGTTAAATATATACAACAACAAAAAAATCAATAGATAGCAGCATGATAGAAAATAGCATGACATTTTCTTACCACAATGGGCCCTGTTTTAGATTTTCAGATATTATATCTCAGACCAATCTGTGCACAGCCTAGATTGACTACAAAAAAGCCTATGACACAATGCCACACACGGATGCTAGAATGCTTGACAAGGTCAGCAAGACACTAAGAGCATTCGTCAACAACTCGATGGGCCAGTGGAAAACAACTCCGAAAATAAAGCCAATTCCAGGACAATAACACAAGTGAACATCGATTGTGGCATATACCAACGTGATGCTCTATCCCCAATGCTGTTCTGCAAGGTTCAAGAGTGGAGCTACCTTCAGCCACCTACTCTACACGGACAACATCAAACTGTATGCCAAGAGTGAGCAGGACATTGACTAACTCATTCACCTAATTAGAATATACAGAAAGGACATTGGAATGTTGTTCAAACTATATAAGTGTGGGTGGATGATAGCAAAAAGTAGGAAGATGTTTAGGACAGGAGTTCAAGTACCAGAAGGTCAAATAGAAGATGTAGAGAACAGCTACAAGTACCTGGGTATATAACATGAGGAAGAGGGAAGTAGGATAGCAAAGCCCAAGTACCTCAAGATCCAAGTCCTTAACACATATGCCCTACCAGTCATAAAGTACCCAGCTGGAATAATAACCAGGCCAAGAGAAGAGTTGGTCACCATGGATGTCAAAACCCAGAAACTACTCACTATGAATGGAGGATTCAACCCGAAATCAAGCACCCAGAGACTGTACACCAACCGTAAGGAAGGAGATCGGGGCCTGATGAGTGTCAAGGCCGCAGTCCTGGAGGAACACAGAGCATCGCAAAGATGGATGCCAAAAAATTAACTGCTATTGCAATGCCTGCGGCAACCACAGAAGGGAATGCAGAGAAGCAGGAGGTAGTTCCATGGCAAGACAAACCTCTCAATGGTGTGTACTACGGGCAGATAGTGGATGTGGCTCACATTACGAAATCTGCACAGAATATTGGCTAGACTTGGCTAAGTCCAGATGGAAGATACCACAAGGGGTTGTAGTTGAGAATGATAGGGCTAAGATCCTGATGCCAAGGAATGGAAGACTGCAGTGGTGGTAGATATGGCAATACCCAGTGAACATAAAATCAAGAAAAAAAGAACATGATCAGGTGGATTTAAGAACTGAAAGAGGAGCTAGAAATTATGTGGAACGTGAAGGCAGTAGTAGTCCTAGTTGTGATAGAAGCACTTGGGGCTGTGACCCCCAAGTTGATAGAGTCGCTTCAGCAGATTCCGGGTGAGACATCCGAGATCGCTGTTCAGAAAAGTGCAATACTAGGAACAGCTAAGGTACTGCACAGAACCCTCAGACTCCCAGGCGTATGGTAGGGGACTTGAGAATGAGGAACACATTTTTTATTTATCCAAACATTGTACATGTGCCTTCCAGATCCAAACAGTCAATCGCAATACATCACAAACGACCACTTGGAACATTGACCATCTCCGGACCAGGGGGAGATACCCAGGCTCCCCTAACAGACCACCAGGGATCAACATAGATTCATGCCCCCACTAAGTTTAACAAAGGGGGGAGAAACTTTATAATAGCTTTCACCAACAGTGTCACAATAATGAGCACCCCCCACATAACCACAGAAAACAGTGCAAAAAACCTCATATGACAAAAGGAGAATTCCTCAACGTAAACACATCATAAACAGCCTCTCCCTACACACAAAAATAAAAATCATAAAATAAATATTAATTGTCTTGTTCCTCTTTAATAAAATAATAAATAGAGCCAGCACTCAAAGAATCTTCAAAATATTATACAAAGTATTCGGCAAAACACTACCAAAGGTTGTCTAACTCTAGATTAGAGATGCTTGCTCCCATCAGCCCAAAGCTAGTGAAATGGCAATATGCTAGCGGCAGATGTTAAAGTGTAAGACAGAGAAGACGCTAATTTGTTTGAGGATATCTACCCTCAAAAGAACATGAGCAGTGACAACGCTGCTTTAAGTCACAAAGACTCATGCTACCACAAACGTAAAAAAACAAAGTTAATAAATAATTTTTAAATGTCACCATAGAAACCACCTGAATGTCTGTTTTGACTAATCTACTTTTAGAACTTGCTCTAGCAGTCCAGGTATGCTTTGATAACTAGAACCCACAGGATATCACTGTTTTTTTTATAGCTCATCGCACAGACACACAGGAAAGAAAATGTTTACCTTACCGTAACTTTTTAGAAACAGAGAGACATATATCATATTTACTACCACAATATAACTGCAATTTTGCCACAAGTGCCACGTTTAAAAATAATACACACATTATGTGCAGAGCGGGTTAGATACGAAAATAGTGGCACAATAAAAGCACCTCTCACAGGATGTGAAATAGACTTGAATGGGGCTACATTTACAGGCAACACACTTTGTATCAGGACAAAGAAACTGCAGGACCAAGGTGATGTTAAACAGTCACAGAATTCATAAAATCTTCAATTGACTGTCCAAACTCCAGGCTCAGACAGCATAGGTTGATGGTTGCGGTTAATATGCACTTTATAACCCATCAGCACATTGTTTAGTTTTGTTTTTCTTTTATAAGTGCTAATCACACGGATTTTATCAGTGCTAGGAACCTTTTATGAACAGTCCGGGAAACTGACTCACACCTTCCATAACTACAAGTACTGCGATACCTTTTTTTTTTTTCTTTAAATAACAACAAAAAAATATCATTATATTTCCCCCCACTCATTTAGCTGATAAGAGAGAATTTATTTACTAGACACAAAAAGGCATCTTTATACATGAGTAATAAACACCACTAATGTGGTCAGTAGAAACGTACACCAGGAATGTAATGTTAACACTGACTATAAAGTGTCAGGCTACCATTTATTAAATGCTGAAAGACTTAGTTTCCCAAATATTGATCTAATTTCATTAAAGGGCACCTACAAAAGTACAATTTTAATGCATTTAATCTGTTTTGGCTTCATTAATATGCTGCATTCTTGCATGCTCAAATCTTCATAGTTTTCAGACATACACAAAAAAAACATGTTTTGCAAAATGCTGCACCATAAGCCGACCTACTTAGCCACACACCTTAACTCCAGAAAAAAATACTTCTTAATCAAATGTATGTACACAACTAAGCCCCATCACTGAGTTATCCGAATTACAAAGCAGCCTGAATTAGTAGAGTACACATAGGTAGCAGGATATCTGTAGTTTGTCTGTCTGCAGCTATGTTGTGAATTAAAACTGTCATCGTCTGGGGACTCTACAGAGTTCTCAAAAAACCCAGACGGTGACATTTCCGCAGGTGGTCATCTGGTCATATGGGAGCAGGTAAAGGTGAGATTTACTTACATAAACCTCTCCCTCGCAGCTGCCACCATCTTCCTCTCCAGTTCCTGGCGCTTCAGCCGAAGTCACTGCTGAACTTTTGTGCATGCGCAATAAGGTCTATAGGAGGGTTGAGCGTTGACGTCATTGGAGGATCCTACCAGACCGTGACGCGGAATCCTCTATAGACAGAGCCAATTTCCTGCAGCCATCATTGGTGACGGATAGGGGGTTGATACTTCTAGACGATGGTAGCGCTGCCCAGTGTCTAGAAATGTCAGACGTTGGAAACATACAGAGACAAAGCAGTCCGGATTTTTTCTCCGTATATTTCTTGACTGGGTTGGAATTTTTGTTATATTCCAACAAAGTCAATGTGACATATAAGATGATCCCCAAAAATTAGAGTATAGGTTGAGGCCTATATTTGCAAGATAAATTGATCCCCATAATTAACGTGCAACGTTTGGGCCTATGCTAGGCCTGCAGACTTGTACACTTACAGTTTGGGCCCAGGCTAGGCAGCAGAAGTCAACAAATAGACTTGTTACGTATACAATTATTACATGTTTTACTTACTGTATCCTTTTATATGATAGGTTATTTTATCATATAATTAATAAGAAGGTCAGAGGTTAAACGTAAACAAACAAAACAACAGCATGTACGTAACTTTTTTTGCCTATAGATAGATGTATGTGTCCGATGGTACATATCCAGCCATCTGTGCTTACATATGAATTACACGATACCGAAATTCATAATGTCATCTGCTTGTTCTCCCGGAATTTGTGTATAAAGAGTAGAACAGGTCTCCTTTGCCTACTCAATAACAGTGATGGCAAGCACTCCAATAATTCTATTTCTTTACAAAAGAAGTTGGAGGTGATAAAGAGGTATAAGAAGATTGACAGTATTATCAATAAAGCATTCGACAAAGGCCTTACTTTCGTCTCGGCAATACAGTATATCAACATGTTTTATGTTCGATTTATTAGCAAACTGCTAGTTTTTAATTTATTTTTTTTAACGGTAAAAATATTGATTTGTACAATAAATTGTACTACGGGATGTGTAATATATTTATACACTAGTGGCCAGAATTGCGGAAACTTTTAGGAAAATTTGAAAGCTACTTATTTAGAATAATACCATAAAATTATATATCATTAGAAAGATAATTTATCGCAGAATTTTCCTAAAAATGCATTTTAAATTTCATACACAGAAAACCGTAATGAAGTGAAGAAAATCATTATCAATCATTTTTAACTATTTCTGTTAATATTGAGTCGAGAAACCTTTTGTTGCAATTACCGCTTTACTCCGGCAACCTATCAAGTGAACCAAGTGTTTTAGTTCTTTTGGTTTTAGAATGTGAAACCAAGGTTGAATGAACATGTCTATCCGTTCTTTTTCTATTCATTGATTGCTTCTCACTAACAAGTTTCTCTAGTTGGCTCCACAAATGTTCTAATGGATTCAGGGGTATTAAAGAGCCATTCTAGCAGTGCAATGTGATTTTCCTGATACCACTTTTTGCAACATGACAAGGAGCTGAATCCAGATGAAATATATAGGCTTCATTATCCTGTAACAAATCAGATGCCAAAGGCACTTTAAAACACACCAAAGTATCACTTGGTCTGGGCTAAATTAGAGCATGCAGCCTCTGCTCCACTTCCTTTTGGTTTTCATTCTGAAACATGATTGGTCATAAGGAATATCTGTCAAGATGTGAAAGAACATCAGCGTTCCACAATTTGCCATCAGCTATTTCGTGTGATGTTTTGTTTGTTGTGTGTAATAATTAAATAATTCTGTATTATATCGACGTACATATAGGATGGATTTTTTTTCACATAGGCGAAGTTTATTGGCCTCACTACAAATATGCCATGAAGAGGTGGTTTCACAGATAACAATGAAAACAGTCGGATGAAAAACATGTCCTTCCAGGTTATTATGTGTGACATTTCAAATATATGTTTTTAAAACATTTCCATTCTGAGTAAAACTTCCCTAATTAGCAATCCAGTCTGTTCAGGTTCTGAGACTAGAAAAATACGGTGATTTTAAAAGGTTATTCAGCAACAAGATTTACACATTTTATAATCCATTATTTCCATGCTACAAAACAAATATGGATTGCACTGAACACAGTCACTAGTATTTTGTCCTGGTCACACTAGAGTACAGCTTTATAGATAAAGCATGGAGTACAGGGGAATTAAGCCTTAGCAAGGCAACTTCGGTAATTCAAAAGATCAGTAGACAATACAACTAAGGTGGTCTCTCACTAGTAGTATACAGTTGCAAGAAAAAGTATGTGAACCCTTTGGAATGATATGGATTTCTGCACAAATTGGTCATAAAATGTGATCTGATCATCATCTAAGTCACAACAATAGACAATCACAGTCTGCTTAAACTAATAACAATCAAAGAATGAAATGTTGCCATGTTTATATTGAACACACCATGTAAACATTCACAGTACAGGTGGAAAAAGTATGTGAACCCCTAGACTAATGACATCTCCAAGAGCTAATTGGAGTGAGATGTCAGCCAACTGGAGTCCAATCAATGAGATGAGATTGGAGGTGTTGGTTACAGCCCTGCCCTATAAAAAACACACACCAGTTTTGGGTTTGCTTTTCACAAGAAGCATTGCCTGATGTGAATGATGCCTCGCACAAAAGAGCTCTCAGAAGACCTACGATTAAGAATTGTTGACTTGCATAAAGCTGGAAAGAGTTATAAAAGTATCTCCAAAAGCCTTGCTGTTCATCAGTCCACGGTAAGACAAATTGTCTATAAATGGAGAAAGTTCAGCACTGCTGCTACTCTCCCTAGGAGTGGCTGTCCTGTAAAGATGACTGCAAGAGCACAGCGCAGACTGCTCAATGAGGTGAAGAAGAATCCTAGAGTGTCAGCAAAAGACTTACAAAAGTCACTGGCAAATGCCAACATCCCTGTTATCTAATCTACAATATGTAAAACACTAAACAAGAATGGATTTCATGGGAGGATACCACAGAGAAGCCACTGCTGTCCAAACAAAACATTGCTGCACGTTTACAGTTTGCACAAGAGCACCTGATGTTCCACAGCAGTACTGGCAAAATATTCTGTCGACAGATGAAACCAAAGTTGAGTTGTTTGGAAGAAACACACAACACTATGTGTGGCGAAAAAAAGACACAGCACACCAACATCAAAACCTCATTCCAACTGTAAAGTATGGTGGTGGGGGCATCATGGTTTGGGGCTGCTTTGCTGCGTCAGGGCCTGGACGGATTGCTATCATCGAAGGAAAAATGAATTTCCAAGTTTATCAAGACATTTTGCAAGAGAACTTAAGGCCATCTGTCTACCAGCTGAAGCTCAACAGGACAATGACCCAAAGCATAGAAGTAAATCAACAACAGAATGGCTTAAACAGAAGAAAATACGCCTTCTGATGTGGCCCAGTCAGAGTCCTGACCTCAACTCGATTGAGATGCTGTGGCATGACCTCAAGAAAGCGATTCACACCAGACATCCCAAGAATATTGCTGAACTGAAACAGTTTTGTAAAGAGGAATGGTCAAGAATTACTCCTGACCGTTGTGCACGTCTGATCTGCAACTACAGGAAACATTTGGTTGAAGTTATTGCTGCCAAAGGAGGTTCAGCCAGTTATTAAATCCAAGGGTTCACATATTTTTTCCACCTGCACTGTGAATGTTTACATGGTGTGTTCAATAAAAACATGGCAACATTTCATTCTTTGTGTGTTATTAGTTTAAGCAGACTGTGATAGTCTATTGTTGTGACTTAGATGATGATCAGATCATATTTTATGACCAATTTGTGCAGAAATCCATATATAATTCCAAAGGGTTCACATACTTTTTCTTGCAACTGTAATTAAAATACAGACCAGGTTTGGCAAAATTCATAGCAAGGATGAGCACATATTTCCCATGAATGAGTAACACTAGAATGTTTGCAAAAAACATTAGAAACAGCAATATTTACATTAAAGGATTAAATCCACTTCTAGTGAATGTCATACAGAAAGCCATTAGAGGCGCTTGCACGGCACTGACTGGGCTTGAAAAGGTAATGTAAATCCTGTATTTTATTCATTTTTATCACAAATGGAAAGGGGGAAGACCTGTATTTTACTAGTAATAGAGACACTAACACACTAGGAATATAGGTTTGTATTCTTAACGCTTTATGTCCCTTTACGTCAAGCTTTAATGATATCATCGGTCAAGTCAACAATCCCACCGGCAGGCATTAGAGATTCAAAGAGTTCCATTTTAAGTAAACTCATTCAAACTTACAGGAAGGTTTGGCATTCTAGGGGAGAACTGCATGCAACAGTATGGGATCAGTGGAAATGACTAAAGGTGTTCCCTTAAAATCAGGGTCTTGGAAATTAGTTTTCATTTATCAGTGATGGAGGGGGAGATATGAGTAAAACAAGTCTTGTCGACCTCACTGCACAGAAGGGAGGACTCGGAAGTTTCCTCGTTAAAGAGCATTCAACACATTTCCTTTAGAAAGATAAAAAAAAATAAAAGGATACGGCTCATTTGTTTTGAAGAGCAGCTACATCTCTGTTTGCTCAGTAGGACGCTCTGAGTGTGTCTTGGACTGAGAAAGAATGCTTCAAACCCCGAGATTTCTATTGATCTTTACTGCTGCCTTCTATGTCTCTTGGTGCTTCGGAGTGTGCTAAGTCCCAAGGCATCTGCTCTCCCATTATTATTAAAGCGCCAACAAATTCTGTAGCGCTGTACAATACATTACAGGAAGAGGCAAAAATAGACTATCCCAACCTAAGCCTCAAGCTGTTTAAATGCAAGGTTATGGTACCTAGTCATTGTACATATAACAGGGACCTATCCAGCACCCACTGGACTGGCAGTGTTGGAAATCAACACATAATGTGCAGGTTGGGAATTAGAAAATATTTCTACTGCTATTATCGGTTTACATGTGAAAAGCAGCAATACAGTTTTGTGTCGAGATTACTCCGTTATCAGCACTGTTTATGTTTAAAGGACACCTGTCACAGTATCTTAAACTCATACTCTTTTGAAAAAGCATAAAATGTCATCTTATACAATTTGTTACCAGATTTGCTAGCAAATGTATATTTTGGGAGAAAAACCTACTTAAAAATAGGTCTCCCACCTGTCTGTCAAATTTTCTGACTCTACGTGAGGGATCGGCAACCTTCGGCACTCTGGATGTTGTAGACTACGTCACCCATAATGCTCTTACACCTATAATGCAAGCAAAGCCTCATGGGACGTTTAGTCCGAAACATCTGGAGTGCTGAAGGTTGCCTATGCCTACTCTACGCTGAAGAATTGACTGACAAGAGGGAGCGGAAGAAACCTCCCAAAGGCGGTCCTTCGGTTCTCCACACATAGCAACCACAGCGCATGTACAATAACTTTCTAGCTGACAATGCTACCGTTGGCTAGAGAGTAAAGTAATGGAGTGATAGGAGTGTCAAATATCTGCATGCTGGCAATGAATTAGACACACGTGCTAGAAATAAAGGCAATGGGTTGGCATCATTAGGGAGAATTGTCTTGCTAGGAAATGTATGTTAACTCTAAAAGCAATTAATCAAAGGCAAGAGAGTGATAAAATAGGACAGGTCATGCAATCAGAGTTAAAGAATTACTAGACCTTCAGAGCAACAAGACCTGAGCTCTCAGTGTCCATTACTCACAATAAAAGCATGACAATTATACGTATATTGTATATCGGCATTCAATCCAATTTAGTCAGTCAATATTTGTAAGTAACTTCTGAAGCGGACACTATATAGATATTAGCAAGTGTAACAGAAAATGCATTTAGTAAAAATGGAGCTTTGGATACAGCAGACAAACCAGCGTATTAATCATAACACAATTGCTCCCGGTATGTCGGAGGGGATAAAACAGTCCTTAGAGCCCTGACACTGTGCAGACCCTATTTGTGGAGGTCACTGCTCTTTGACCTAGAAGAGTTGTGAAGTAGAACCAATTAGGTCAGCTCACTTGTTCTCCTCTCTGTACAGATGTGAGCAAGTCAGTTCCTATTATCTCTCGAATGTCTCTGTAATCCAGGATTTAAGGAACAAATGGACCGCTAGTAAGCTCAAGGTATTTTAAACAAACGGACGTAGAGGCCTTTTGCCTGTTTGGTATGCATTTTTTTTGTCAAGGGAATTTCTACATATTCGTGTATTTAATGGCTTTATACAGCCTCTTATAGAGAGAGCTTTACAAAAATGTAGCAATTAATCATAAGTGGGTATACAAACAAAACGATACAGATCAGGGCCTAGTGGTACCAAAGAAGTAGAGAAACCTGCCATGGGCTTCAAGCTAACATTTTTAGTACATTTACACAATGTGCCATGCAAGGTGGAATGTGAGCTTATAATCTAAAGTGATAATATGAAGTTTGGGAGAAAGACAGACACACACATTTGCTATGGCTTGTCTGATTTTGTATACGGCCCATTCTGGTGTAAAAACAAATTACACGTCTACACGTTGTCTTACAATTGTATCGCATAAAATGCCTGTTAAATGTACAAGTACAAATGACAATGGGGGTGTCGAGATGTTTTGTTATTAAAAGAACAATCTAAAAATAAACAGCTGCTAGATTCGCCTTACTTTAAAATAAAAATCAACCATTAAAGCTAAATTAGTGCGGTTTTAAAATATTTTGTATGCATCCATTAAAATGGTGACTTACTACATAACACTTCGTTTAACCCCTTAGCGTCTGAGGCTTTTTTCCAAAATCAAATGCACTCGTGTCCTCTGTGTCTGGGGTAAGCAGTGCTTTTTGTGTGCGGACACTAGATGCAAGGTCCTCACTGCAGCTTCTGTGAACACAGGAGGAGGCAGCCAGTAGACCCCAGGTATGTTGTAAAACCGTACGCAATTTTTAATTCTTTAAAGGACCACTCTAGGCACCCAGACCACTTCAGCTTAATGAAGTGGTCTGGGTGCCAGGTCCAGCTAGGGTTAACCCATTTTTTAATAAACATAGCAGTTTCAGAGAAACTGCTATGTTTATTAATGGGTTAAGCCTTCCCCCTATTCCTCTAGTGGCTGTCTCATTGACAGCCACTAGAGGCGCTTGCGTGCTTCTCACTGTGATTTTCACAGTGAGAGCACGCAAGCGTCCATAGGAAAGCATTGTAAATGCTTTCCTATGCGACGGGCTGAATGCGCGCGCAGCTCTTGCCGCGCGTGCGCATTCAGCCGGCGGGGCGTAACGGAGGAGGATCGGAGGAGGAGAGCTCTCCGCCCAGCGCTGGAAAAAGGTAAGTTTTAGCCCCTTTCCCCTTTCCAGAGCCGGGCGGGAGGGGGACCCTGAGGGTGGGGGCACCCTCAGGGCACTATAGTGCCAGGAAAACGAGTATGTTTTCCTGGCACTATAGTGGTCCTTTAAAACAGCTATACCAAGCTTCTGTTGCAAAGCAAAGTTGTGCCCACTCAAATATTGTCTTGAGAATGTTTTTTAGAGCGAAACCCGTAGACGTACTGATTAGCTGCTGACAATTTTTGCCTAAGATCACAGACGTGCTTTTTTACACATGGTGTTGTGAGTTTATTACAATTTTCCATCTTATACCTTTACGAGGTGAAATAAATGAAATGGTAATCTTCTAGTCGTCCGCTATTCTTCTGTAAAAATGTTTTAGGAGTAACCTTCCTATGGGACGCCGAAGCCGTGGGTATCCTGTCTATCGTTATGGTACAGATTCCATGGGTATTGGACGAAGCAAAAACGTATTTTGATTATTTTAGGGAGAGTTGCACCAATCAGATGAAGATTTTGCTGTGGCTATTTTGGGTTCGAAGCAGTGTTACACCCACTCAAATATCATTGAATGTCAATTCTCATGATTAACTTCCAGTCATAAGCCCCAATGTACAGCGCTACGGAATGTGATGGCGCTATATAATTAATAAAATAATAATAATAATATGCTTGTAGAGAGTTTTGGGGGTACTTTACTCCATCTCAGGGGGAATAGGCAGTTTGAGCTAAAGAAAACAGGCATCATAAAAAATGGCTAACTGCAGAGTGTTACAATGCCATAAAAATAAAATACTAATCGACAGACTGTAAAGCTAAATTTGTACAATTTACTACCAGAAATTCCAGTCCTAAAGCGCTCCAAGAAAAGATCGTCTATTTCCACCCATTCACCAACCCAAACTTTGCACATTCTGTAGTCTGTTATTTTTTGAAAGCATTCAGCACGGAGAACAAAGTACTTATTATCCCCAGAAACACAAAATGAACTCAGGAGATAAGACCGGTTTGTTTTCAGCCTCTGCAAAAATCTCAGGCCTTATTGAATTGTTGTGCTATTTTTAAGGGCAATATCTTAAAGAAAATCAATCACTTTTCAAGTCAGAATATATATATATATATATATATATAATCACATTAAACTGAAGATATTGCATGAACAGAATTTCCCAGAACTTCACTTTAAGTTTAGTATAGTCTCCAGAAAAGGCAATGAAGAATTGATACATTTTCCATTTCAGGTAAACTCCCTAAATGTTCCCCTTTAAAAACCAAAGAAGGATTGATGTAAATTTTTCATTTCAGGTAAACTCCCTAAATGTCCCCCTTTCAAGTCAATATAGATTACTTTCCTGAATCTGTAGGGCCAGACAGGGACAACAGTGAAGCAAACATAAAGGGGGAGAAAAGAGTAGATAAAAATGGCAACTCTGTTATAAAGTTCACTCCTTAAGGATCACAACCGATCAATTAAACCAGTAAGCAACATCCGAGGGGTTTTACAACCAGGTACCATGTTTAGCTGGGTCAATACTAGATATTAGAAAAATTGATTCAAAACACGGCATGTGTCACTGGGTATAAATAAAGGATAACGGACACATCAAAAATATGTTTTTAATCTAATAATAATTTCATCAAATATTGAAAGGAAATAGATTTTTTTTTTTAAATGAAATATATGTAAAGAAAGTGGGGACAAACGCACCCCTACCTTTAGTACATGACAGGATCCTTCAGTCATAAACATGCACTTTGGGTCGGACATTGTTATCGATTTCCTTTCAATATTTGATGATAGAATTAATAAATTAAAACATTTTTTTGATGTTTGTCCTTTGAAGTCATTTGGAAAAAAAGTGAATTCAAATGTAATTTTGTTGCTCTGCTGGTTACGGCAAAGAATTTTACTTTTACTTGGGGGGACATGCCCACTTTATTCCATGAATTTTGTTTCTTATGCCAACTGTTATCACTAAGGATTGAAGACCGTGAGACTCCCTATATCAAAAACATTTTAAAGATCATAATCCCTCATGTTTACTAGAGGGTGGGCTACGTTGAGAGAAAGCTTTTTTTAATTTCCTGATTTTAATACATGTTTGAGTCTGATAAACCTTTTCATCGAAAAGGATTTACTAAGCAAGTAACAGCCTAACTGCAGGCAGTTTAACGTGGGTGTAACTTTTAAACCGATAAATCCAGTTCATAAATGCAGAAATTGGAAGAAATAAATATTTTTTATTTTTGTTGTGCAATGGCTTAACAATACAATATTGGACACTGTATCTTAGAATAACAAAAGAGGTGGCAAGCATTGCATTAT
This sequence comes from Pelobates cultripes, assembly GCA_933207985.1. Taxonomy (NCBI): domain Eukaryota; kingdom Metazoa; phylum Chordata; class Amphibia; order Anura; family Pelobatidae; genus Pelobates; species Pelobates cultripes. Next base: position 19,849,146 of record OW240916.1, read on the forward strand.
TTACAGAGCTTTGTATCTGCACAATTTTTTAATTTAATTAATTTAATTAGCACGTGCAGTCGTCTTTGTGACATAAAAGTCCACCCAATAGACTCTAGACTGGTCATACTGGTTCAAAACACCGGACCAAGTTGTCCGGGAGCCACACGGTCACCTTGTGCCGAATTTAGTTCCATAATAATCGGGGCTAAGTACTGCTTAGGACCATTCGTGGGTTTCTTCATGTGAACGGCCGCCTGGGAGCTAGTGTTCAGTTTCATTCGAATGAAGGGAAAGTGCCGGACCAGGGGCACCCAGGGAATGCAGCTAATGGAACTTGGGAAGATTTAACTACCAAACAGGGTCTTTGTATGTGGCCCACATTCCTTGGGCAGGAGGCTAGCTAGCAGGCTCCTCCAGGAGTTCGTGACAAACGTCCAGGGTAACGTCTAGTACTAAGGACTGAGTGGTGACAACCAATTCAACAAAAGTTTACACTAATTTTGTGAAGTAACGATGAGTGAAGATGCCAACTACAGACCCAGAACCCAGATCAGCCTATGCAGTCCAAGAGCAAATACAGTCCCGCAGTAGGAAGAAGCTCTTCAGGCCTAGATGCCCAGGTGTAGGTAAATGTGTTATCCAATGGCAGCACAGGTAGCTGGCACAGTATAGGGATCTCACACAGTACAGAGAGCTGGCACAGTATGGGGATCTCACACAGTACAGAGAGCTGGCACAGTATGGGGATCACATACAGTACAGGATGCTGGCACCGTATGGGGATCTCCCACAGTATGGGGAGCTGGCACAGCATTGGGAATCCCGACATTAGTGGGAGCTGGCCCAGCATGGGGAGTCCCGACATTACTGAGAGCTGGCACAGCATGGGGAGTCCCGACATTACTGGGAGCTGGCACAGCATGGGGAGTCCCGACATTACTGGGAGCTGGCACAGCATGGGGAGTCCCGACATTACTGGGAGCTGGCACAGCATGCTCACACTACATGAGGTGTCCATAGAGTACAGGGAGCTGGCACAGCATGAGGAGTTCACAGATAATAGGGAGCTCAAACATCATGCGGTTTTACACACAGAATAACCATCTGGCAAACAGGATATAGAGCTGGCACAGCATGCGTTGTTCACAAAGGACATAGCTGGCACCATATTGGGGTGCCCAAGGAGATCACACAGACATAGCACTGAGTAACCACACAGGAGTTAGCGGGCACCACATCGGATGCCAATGTAGAGCTGATGTGACATGTGGTGCCCACAAAGTACAATAAGCTAGCATGAAACATTACCCACACAGAAGAAATCTATGAAATTACAGATTGTAATTAAAACCGTAAGTAATAGTTTTCCCAGAGTAATACAAGGCTTAAAAACCAATACAAAAAACATGCATATGGAATGTTTTCTTCTTTTGGTTTCTAGATCAGGGGATTCATGGATTTATTTGTTCACATTTTACCCTCTAGATTGCTCTGTCCTACTTACTAGGATCTCTTTTTACAATGAACAGTAAACTTTCCTTTCAAGGGCAGTTCTACGTTTTGATGATCCAGCAGCCCAGGCTCCCTTCAGAAAGGAACTCTGGGGATAACACAGTTCATCTCCAACCAGCTAGTGCCATCAGCAAAGTCATTAATCACAGCATAGACAGCATCTGATGGAGACAGCCCCCTGCAGGGTCCTGCCCAGCAGTCGCATGGTTAACTGCAAGCCTTTGGTCTAGTGTCAGCAGTGCTTGTTTTTTTCATAAGTTGTTACAGCTCAGCATTGGCGAGGTGCCTGAGCGAGGGCGTTCTCCCGGAGCCCAGTCTGATATTGTTGGCTGAAGAAGTTGAAGAAAGGGCTACAATACAGGGCTGTGTGTTTGTGCTTCAGAGCAGGGATGTTTTAACAGGAAGAGACTGTGCAAGGAACAGGTGGGAAACACTGGTCCATGGACTGTAACATCCAATCGCACAGAGTTACATTTCATTTATCTATGGCAGTGATGGCAAACTTTATCTTCAGCCCAAATGTTTTCCAGAAATCAAGTAACATCTCTGATCGTGTCCCCTTTTAACTTATAAAGATAATATGGACTAAGTTTAAATAATGAATTTTATAACAAACTCTAAATATATTAAATTATGGGCTATATATCTTACTTGTGCACACTATTTAAAGCGCTCCTTCTCCCCCTATATTTCAGCTTAGGATCATCCTAGAAATTTAGTCACATCCTTTTCTTTCTGTCTCCCTCGCTTAGTCTTAATTCTCTGTTCTCATTTCTATGCCAGCCACACTTCCATCTTCACCCATGTATTATTACGTAATGATGGACAGTCCTGATTTTGGGCCCCTGTCCCACCAAATCAAGCTTTTCTGTTGGTGCCTTGAAAACCCCATAAAACACAGCACGTCTATAAAACATTACAGGCACTCGTGCAAAACAAACTCTGCGTGGGCAGCCTGGCAGTCACAGATATTTTGATGACATATTCTGTTTATTAGGTTATTAGGTGTGACCAGTGAGTCAGTGGGGCAGCAGTACCCCTTCAGACACCCTCTCCTGATTTTGGAAGGTATTAAGATGGAAAGAGAGGGGATTCCTTGTACACCCCAATGCAACGTGTAATTTGCTATTCCAGTTCTACAGCATTCCATTTGCCCAACTCATACGTCAGAAACCTTTACCTACCCTTCAGATCAGTCACATTTACCCCAACGTATCAATCTTGTTGTCCCCCACTCCTCCGACTATCCACGTGACAATGCTGTACCAGTTCTGTTTGCTACATAAATTAAATGGAAATAAAGCTCAGCCTATTCCCACTAATAAAAATCTGATTATATTCTTCTTCATTAATATCAGAGCTTTATTCAAGTAAATATATTAGAGGAATTGTTTCATCTCTCCAGTACTCTTCCTTGTCCATGTGTGTGCTTTTTGTAATAGAAATGTAAAGCATTTCATGTTCAAACCTCATCACAACAGAGTTATTTCCAAAAATGCCATCTATAAATTGGCACTGCAGACTTTATAGCTGTGCCCAGAGTTCCCCTCATAGTAAATGCAGCCAGAGTATTCACAGCCATAAAATCTCTAGTTATTTAGTACATGAACAGCCAGGGAGAGGGCTCTAGCATTTTCAGTCCTGCTGCATATGGCAGAAGAAGTGATCAGAGAATCAGTAGGAAAATTTGTATCTCCAGCTGAAGCAGAGGGGAAGGTAAATTGGATTTAATGTGTATGTTTCTTGCTCTAAGATGCAAAGATATTTTTATTCTATTAATACTTACATAAGAGGAAGATTTTAATATCATTTTTGCACCTATGGATTACGTGTAGGTAACTGTAGCTGTGAATGATTCCTGCTCTAAGTATTAATCTTATCAACTCCCTATCTAAACTGGACACAGCTCCCTCTCTAAACTGGACACAGCTCCCTATCTAAACTGGACACAGCTCCCTATCTAAACTGGACACAGCTCCCTATCTAAACTGGACACAGCTCCCTATCTAAGCTGGACACAGCTCCCTATCTAAACTGGACACAGCTCCCTATCTAAACTGGACACAGCTCCCTATATCTAAACTGGACACAGCTCCCTATCTAAACTGGACACAGCTCCCTATCTAAACTGGACACAGCTCCCTATCTAAGCTGGACACAGCTCCCTATCTAAACTGGACACAGCTCCCTATCTAAACTGGACACAGCTCCCTATCTAAGCTGGACACAGCTCCCTATCTAAACGGGACACAGCTCCCTATCTAAACGGGACACAGCTCCCTATCTAAGCTGGACACAGCTCCCTATCTAAGCTGGACACAGCTCCCTATCTAAGCTGGACACAGCTCCCTATCTAAACTGGACACAGCTCCCTATCTAAACTGGACACAGCTCCCTATCTAAACTGGACACAGCTCCCTATCTAAACTGGACACAGCTCCCTATCTAAACTGGACACAGCTCCCTATCTAAACTGGACACAGCTCCCTATCTAAGCTGGACACAGCTCTAAACTGGACACAGCTCCCTATCTAAGCTGGACACAGCTCCCTATCTAAACTGGACACAGCTCCCTATCTAAACTGGACACAGCTCCCTATCTAAACTGGACACAGCTCCCTATCTAAACTGGACACAGCACCCTATCTAAACTGGACACAGCTATCTAAACTGGACACAACTCCCTATCTAAACTGGACACAGCTCCCTATCTAAACTGGACACAGCTCCCTATCTAAACTGGACACAGCTCCCTATCTAAAGCTGGACACAGCTCCCTATCTAAACTGGACACAGCTCCCTATCTAAACTGGACACAGCTCCCTATCTAAACTGGACACAGCTCCCTATCTAAACTGGACACAGCTCCCTATCTAAACTGGACACAGCTCCCTATCTAAGCTGGACACAGCTCCCTATCTAAACTGGACACAGCTCCCTATCTAAACTGGACACAGCTCCCTATCTAAACTGGACACAGCTCCCTATCTAAACTGGACACAGCACCCTGTCTAAACTGGACACAGCACCCTGTCTAAACTGGACACAGCACCCTGTCTAAACTGGACACAACTCCCTGTCTAAACTGGACACAGCTCCCTGTCTAAACTGGACACAGCTCCCTATCTAAACTGGACACAGCTCCCTATCTAAACTGGACACAGCTCCCTGTCTAAACTGGACACAGCTCCCTATCTAAACTGGACACAGCTCCCTATCTAAACTGGACACAGCTCCCTATCTAAACTGGACACAGCTCCCTGTCTAAACTGGAAGCAGCTCCCTGTCTAAACTGGACAGGAGCTCCCTGTCTAAACTGGACAGGAGCTCCCTATCTAAGCTGGACTCAGCTCCCTGTCTAAACTGGACACAGCTCCCTCTCTAAACTGGACACAGCTCCCTATCGAAACTGGACACAACTTCCTATCTAAACTGGACACAGCTCCCTATCTAAACTGGACACAGCTCCCTATCTAAACTGGACACAGCTCCCTATCTAAACTGGACACAGCTCCCTATCTAAACTGGACACAGCTCCCTATCTAAACTGGACACAGCTCCCTATCTAAGCTGGACACAGCTCCCTATCTAAGCTGGACACAGCTCCCTATCTAAACTGGACACAGCTCCCTATCTAAACTGGACACAGCTCCCTATCTAAACTGGACACAGCTCCCTATCTAAACTGGACACAGCTCCCTATCTAAACTGGACACAGCTCCCTATCTAAACTGGACACAGCTCCCTATCTAAACAGGACACAGCTCCCTATCTAAACAGGACACAGCTCCCTATCTAAACTGGACACAACTCCCTATCTAAACTGGACACAACTCCCTATCTAAACTGGACACAACTCCCTATCTACACTGGACAGACCCTGTTGCTAAAAGTTTGCTGTTGAACAGCACAATTTCTGTGCTAATAACAAATACAAATACAGCCAAGCTGTTACAATTTAGCGCTCATGTAGCCATTACATAAAGGGTCAATATTTCATAAACTGGGACGTGTTAGCCAGTTGGCAGGATAGGAAGCGGTATATAGGGGCATAGATTCTTAGGGCACCCACTCTTGGCACTATGAATGTGTATGTTTATATTTAATGTTTTAATTGCCCAGACAGGCGATAACAAGTAGGTATCTAGGGAAAGGGGGCAAACACTACTCTCTCAGCCAGTTCACAAAATGAGCAGCATTACTACTGTTCCAAAAACAGCGGCTGTGTGCCCACCCCATGTATCACCGGGAGGCAGACTTAGACATCAGAACCTTTGCATACCAGACAGGAAAGGCATTTAAATGGGCTACCAATCCTTCCCTCCATTGATCCCCTCTCCAGCTGAGCAGCAAGGGGAGACTGACTGCACACACAGTATGTGTTAGTGAATTTTAACTAAATAAGAATGTTGGAAGATGAATGGTCACCTTGTACTGCAGTAAAAGACCTTGTAGAGGAGTTATATCATATTTGCATTACATACCATGCCATCACATCTATGTAAGAGTTGCTTAATGGTTGCTAAAATTATTCAGACACCAGAAGTACAGAACAATACAATCATGCTTTCATTTAAATGTATTCATGCTCAAGACATAGAAAAGTAAACTCACATAATGCATTTATATATCACACACACAAATAAGAACATACATGTGCATTTATAGTTTTATATATATAGCTCTTTAATTTATAGTTAAAAATGGCCTTTTGGTAGCTCTCAATAACGGAGAATGTTGCCCATTTATATATTGCTACTTTGAACGATTTCTGGATGGATGGGATTTTCTGATAAAGGGGAACCTGAAAATGAAACCCAGTCCTGTTTCCAGACAGCTCAATTTGCAGCAGAGACTCCCAGCACTTTGGACTGAGTCTTAATGGGTTAGCTGGGTGTATTAAGACAATGTGAGATTGACAGCAGCAGATGTTATGGCTTACATGTGTTACGCGGGTTTCTATAAGAGCCACGACAGTGAAAGAACGTAACATGGAACAAAATCATCAAAGGCCAAGAGTCTGAGAGCAAAGATTGCACCTGTCTCTAACCTGTAACACTTAATCCAGAATCCATTTAAAAGGGATTGGGAACTCCAGTTAATGGTTAAGCCAAGCAGGTAGAGTTGCATGCCATAATACATCAGCCTTCAAAAAGTGAAGACAGTGGGAACAATGGCATTTTTAAGAGGAATTCTGACATTAACTCCAAGCTGAGAATACAGGGTAAAATGTATATTTTATGATGTGCAGCTAACAAAATGCACATGGGAGCAGGGATGATTTCCAGGCTTTCAACTCAATGAAGCATTAAATAAAATAAAAATAATACACTTACAGAAAAACATCCCACGGAAAATAACTTTTATTCTTGAGCCAAATGATCAGATACGAAAATTACTTCTAATTGATGTGCATAAAAATAGCTGGGAAAATATAGTAAAATTCTAAATTATAAAAGTTGAGCAATCAGCACTTTGTTTCCACGGTGATTGCTCTACACTTAGAACGTTGTCCCAGAGTTGCTCTTTAATTATAGGGTTTTCTTGCTTATTAATCCGACCTGGGGATAATACATTTTACCTCCAAACAGTGGCATGCTCACAGGCGGCAGAGGAAATAGCACATTCGCTGCGCAGTTTCCTGTATTTCATAATGGGTTGTTTTGCTTTCTGTTCATCTTTTTGTTTTGTTTGTTTTAGCTTATCTTAAGGAGAGTCAGAGGAGGTAAAGGAGTTCCCGAACAGAGCAGAACAGCTTCAGCACAAGAACTGCACTGCTCTTCTTCCACAACCTCCCAAAATAAGTGATATGTTTTAATAAAACCAGGAGTAGTGTATTTCTGAGACAATAATCGTTTCACTGATGGAGAGAACTTTACTGCTTTTTCCTAACAACTAGTCCAACAAGATTGGCAATACAGAACAAATAAATAAATTGCTGATTTATCATAAACAATTTTACAAGGTTTAGGCCAGAACCTAGCACAGAAATAAGAACCAACAAGACAGGGTGTTCAGACAAGAACAGATATTTGTCGTGTGGAACTGCACATTCTCACTAGCCAGGTTGACAGTTCTGAAGGGTTGTCTTAGAGTGCCAGAGATTCTAAGCCACCCTAAAAAATGAGAGTGGGTATTCTGAAAAATGTAAAACTGTGGTAAGGCTTAGAGTCATCTTTAGGATATGTATTTACAAACACTCAGGTGCTAGGAGGGAGTTCGTTTTTTCAAAGAAAATTATTTGCATTTTTTGAGTATTTTGAATTAGACGTTGATTAATAGGCTTCATTCTAAGGAAGAAAAAATAACCGGCACAGAAATTCTTCAGAAATATGACTTATCTGCCCCAGTTTATTTATAGTGAGTCGAATCGGTTACCTGTGTGACTAGCTGTTCATGTGTCAGACCGTTGATCCATCGAGTGTAACGTTCGGTAGCCCCCGCTGGTTCCCTTTTCACCTGACATCCCACAATCTGAGGGAAGAGAACAGGCAGTTAGTGAAAGGGACACTTCAGACCCCTAATGCACTTTAGCTTGCTGAAATGCTTTATGTGTCAAGAGTGCGTCCTCTTTTTTTCATTTTTTTTTTTTTTTTTATTTCACTTTTTCTTTATTTCCGAAAGTATACGTGTATGGGATACAGAAAAAAGAAATAGGTGGCATTCAATGCATACATAATAGGGTCATCTAACAGTTCGTGCTATTACACATATCATTTTGTTCTGTGGTATGATGTCTGCATCGTCCCTGGGGCGGTTTTAATAATATGTGTATTCCTGTATTATTTAACCGGATACGGGGCACTCTCTGTCATAAGTCGTCAGAAGGGTCGGTATGCAACTTAGTTCGGCAACGGGCCGTGGGTGAGAACATGAAACAGGGGAGGGGGTAGGGGCTAGGGGTGTCCTGCCTCTTACTTCAACTTAATATGGTAGTGAGTGTGCCTTGAACGGTGTCTACCAAGGTGACTCAAATTGGGGCTGTAGGTCGCCAACACGTCTGGGTCTTCGGTGCGTTACTCTAAGGGCATCTAAGTCCCCTGCACTCCCAAGGGTTTCTCCCAGAATTCCGTCCAGGGGCTCCATCTTTGGAGATGTATGTGTCTTTTCCCCAACATTGACCAGTGGATATCTTCCATGCCTCTTGTGTGATCTACCCTCTGTATCCACTGTTCTTTTGTAGGTGCGGTGGTGGTCCGCCAATATAGGGGGATAAGAGCATTGGCCTCCCCTAGTAGGAGTTGTAGTAACTGTTGTTTATGAGACTCTGGGAATGTGCGGGGCCAACCTAGTAGGATCTGTGATGGGGATAGGTGTGATGGTGGTTTTAGTATTTCTGTGATGGTTGAGAGTATGAGAGACCAGAATCCCTGGATATCTCTGCAGCTCCACCATATGTGTTCCATGTCGCCGCGGCCATTGGAGCATCTCCAGCACAAGCCGCTGATGGACGGCCAGATTGAGTGCAACTTATCTGGGGTTCTGTACCATCGGGTGACCCTTTTATAAAATGCTTCCTTGTGTGCTACGCTAAGCGGGGTTTTGATGCCTGTTTCTAAGATGTTCGACCAGTCTTTGTCAGAAATGTGTATACGGAGGTCTTTCATCCATTTCTGTTGGAATGATAAGATTGTGGGTTCCCTTCCGGTGTCTTGCAAAATGTGGTATATTTTGGATAAGGGGCATTTTGGGTCCCCCTCTGGGCCGCAAAGGGTCTCAAAGTGTGTGTCTGCTCTCTGCCTCCAGTGGGGTAGGACCGATCTTCTCAAGAAGGCCTTAAGTTGTGCTCTTCCTATTACCTCAATGAGTGTATCTTGCCTATGTGGGTTGTTTATAGCCTGAATAGTGGGTGGGTTTCCCCCAATCAGTTCTGTTATCTTTGGGGTGGGGGAGTCTAGGAGGCGGGTAAGGAGAGGGCCCCCGTGAAAATCAGGATTGGCCGCTATAGGGAAAAACCGCGATATGCCGGGTGATAGTCCCCCTCTTTTTTCATTTTACAAAACGTGAAGATTTCAGTAGAAATTGGTACTTTCATAAATGAACCTGGTTACACGCCCCTGGCTGTCAATCAGACAACCGGTCCTGTTACTTCCTGGTTTGTTGAGCTCAGTGGAACTAAACTCAAGAGGCAGCATTTACCCAGAGCACCTGCCTTGCAAAGACTTCTCATTGAGCTGCATTGGGAAGTCTTTGATTGGACTGGGCAGGGTTAGAAGGGGAGGGCTCCCAAATGCAGCAGACATGCAAACTGCAGCTTTTTCAAATTGTATACCTCCAATAAAAAAATACATAATTAATTGAATGCATGTTTTCATTTGGGGTCTTTCTACTAAACAATGATTTTTCTTTGTATTTATGCATTGGCGTGTCCTTTTAAAGGATGAGAAATATACCAGAATGTAAAAATTTTATTTAAAAAATAGTCACGTATTAAAAAAGAAATACTAATAATTTAACTAATTTCTAGCAGGCTGGCCACTGAATGAACAGTCAGAAAGAGGAGCCTTCGATAACAAAGAAGTAGGTACAATATCTCAGCAATCCTATTGCTAATAGTAACTTATCCACACTTCTGTGTTTTGAAGAACTGAAAAATATATGAACCGTGAATTGTGATGAGAAGACAAATGACCTACATTTAATTGGCTGAATTTGATTCACCCCTGTTATTTTCATCCGTTATTTTGGTGTAATGTTCACTTTTGTTTATTTTATTTTTCTACCTAAATTTAAACCTCAGCACCCCCTGCCCCCCAAAATGCCTTACAGGTAACCCCGATAAATTGAAGAGTATTAATTTGACAAGACAGCAAACCTAATTACACTTTTGGATTGAAATCAAGATCACAGTCCAAGTGGAGCTATCAATTAGGATAAATAATTCCCCTTCTGATCCCTCTGATGGATCCAACAATGTTCCCTCCTCTGGAATTGTGGAGTTTGTCCACATAAGCCAGGGATTTCTGGCAATTAAATGTAAATAAGCATTCAGAGCTTGTTACTCCAAATATCACAGTGTTCAGTTCTGCATTTTGTCTAATTTATAGGTAGTTGTGCGATCCTTGTACCAAAAACAGCTTCAGTACCGTAATATGTCCACAGACATGCAATCTGGCTGAAATGACCTTGAACTTCACATATATAAAGGGGTTAAATTAAAACGGAGCTAGTTTAAAGACTGTTAAAAGGATAAGGCTAAAAGTGTGAAAAGACAGAAAATATGATAAATTGAGAGTCAATGTAGTTTATCGTGAAACTACAGGCTTTTCTTTATTAATTTTGAGAATAACCTTGTGCATCTCCTAAAAATGTTTAAATCACTACCGTTCTTGTTAGTTGATATCACCCTGGTCTAATGTCAATCGTTTTAAGAATGGTTTAAAACAAACTGGATTTATTTTTGTAGATCTATACAGAGCTGTAGTGGTTATTTTGTTTAACGTGTCCCTATAAACGCCATAATGTTAGCATCTTTCCAGCTAGACGTAGTAGAGAGTAACACAGAATTGGCACACTTCAGCCCAAAATACTCCAGGGGAAAAAAAAATGTAAAAATGAAGAATGTTTCAAATTCAGCTCTTTTAGTAAAAAAAATTGCTAACTTTATCAGTTCTGTTTTAATGAACACAACACATGTATATCTATACAAAACTGAATTAAAACCTTATGCATTGAACTAGATGTGGAAGTGAATTGTTTGTTCAGCAAACTGTTTCAATAAAAACAAAAAACAAAACAAGAGAAAACAAACAGCAAGTCACTGTTACAGGCCCTGAGAAAAAATAGCCAGCTGAAACAATTATTTTTTTTTTTAAATAATCAAATGATTTTTATTGCTTTGGCAGCATTACTTGTGACTCTACACCAAACAAGTCTTCAAAATAAACTCTCTTGGTTACACATAACAGAAAGCAGATTGCAACACTTTGTTTCAACACATGACAAATATATAATATGCTGAAACGCGGATTGATGTTTCTGTGAGGCATTTCGTTGTTTCATTGTAATAAAATTAAACATTTTTAAAAAATTATTATTTTCATTACTGTGTGCACAACAAAACCATATTATTTAATTGGAGAGCAAAAAAATGTGTTGCAAGAGTATACTGAGAACGGGCAGCAGCTAAACTAGCCTGCCCTTTGGAGGGTCCCCGCTCAGACCTCAAGCTGGTTTTAGCTCATCTTGTGCCATTACAGAGAGAACATATCTGAAGCATATCAGACTGGTTCCACCCATACGGGCAGTCCAGATCCGAAATGCCAGCAAGTTCTCTCTGCACGAGGGATACAGCAACCCCAGACGATCGTTTCAGCCTTGTTAGGCATCATCAGTGAGGCAATATTGAAGGTAAACAGGTCTGTGAATAGAGTAGTAAGTGCCTTGAAAATGATTGTATTATTTTATAATATTTTTGTCATACATTCACCCAAACAGCAGTTGTGTGCATTCCTGTACATGTTTTGTATATGATTACTGCACAGTTGTAGAAGAACCCAAAGAATTCTGGGAGTGAGAATGGAGCACTGTGTATGCATGCGCTCATGTACCGGTAGGTGTAAATTAAATCTTTATGAAGGCTAGACTCCAAATTACACAGCATTGCCTACTACCCTGTACATATCATGAAACTTAACTGGCTGAGTGTCACTGTGACATCTTTCAGAGAGTTTACAATTTGCTGACCCTAGCTTGCTGGTGAGTTAGTCTTCCTCCCCCCCACACACACACTTTTAATTGCTTATATAAATGATTCAAGTAATTTAAAGGGACAGTATAGTCACCCAGATCACTTCGGCTCAATTAACTGGTCCGGGTGCAATGTCCCTCAGGTTTTAACCCTTCAGATGCAAACATAGCAGTTTCAGAAAAACTGCTATGTTTACATTTGGGGTTAAGCCAGCCTCTAGTGGCTGTTTTCCGGACAGCCACTAGAGGCGCATCTGTGATGCTGGAGGCATATTATGCCTCCATCACACAGAGCATCCATAGGAAAGCATTGAGAAATGCTTTCCTATTGACAACTTGAATGCACGCGCATGCGCATTTGGCTCAGCTGACGACGGCGGGGCAGGAGAGGTCACCGGCGCTGAGAGAGCCCAGCGCTGGAATATGGTAAGTAACTGAAGGAGTTTTAACCACTTCAGTGCCAAGGGAGGGGGGCCCTTAGGGTGGGGGCACCCATAGGGCACTATAGTGTCAGGAAAACCGCTATGTTTTCCTGACACTATAGTGAGCCATTAAATAGCCTTCTGCGATTTTCTAATATTCTAAAATTGCCTTAAATTGTGCTGCTCATGTGTCATTTGATCAGAATGCATTGTTGTGCCAATTAGTTGCTTGTAACCACTAGGTACTGGCAAAGTGGATTAGTGAATGATGGGAGAGAGTCTGTGCACATCTGCAGAGGAAGTGGGAGATGGAGGTTTCAGAGGTATTCCAAAACAAGGAGATAAGCAAAGTGGACATCATCACATAAACATATCCGAGCCTCGATAATACTCACAGTAATGACCAGCTGGCTCAGGGTACGAGGGAGATTAAAACCAACAGAATCAGATTTCCTTGAAGCCTTTTTCTCTAATTGGTCACATCACCTCATACAGTCAGTTAAAATAAAAGAAAAACACCTTTTCTTGTCAATTAAAAAATTTCAATTTGGGAGGGGGACAGAGAGGATAAAATGGCATTTAAATTGATACTTCAATTTACGGAGTAAAAAATAAATAAAAAATTCGGAGTATAGTTTAAAAAGAGCTTACAGTGTTTAAATTAAATATTCCATCCAGTGAGTTTATATTTGCAGGATATAATGGAAGATACCAAGAAAAAATGCTTGAATCCATTTGGTACAAACTCAGTTACCACCATGCAGCATGCAAAGTTACAGTCACAATACTGTAAAGTCTCTGTGTAAAAACAAACAGTGGCGGCACAGTTCATAATGTTGCTGATTTAAGGGGACAAAATGTCAGGGTGTGTATACCCATACACAGCAATATTAAATAGTAATGTATTACCAGCCCTTAGGTTCGTCAGGCCTAATATATAAAGGCCAGAGAGACAGTATGCATGCTGACACAGAATAAACTGAGACAAACCAGAGTCAAGGGACACAGAATTGGAAAATAGACCAAGGTCAAGGAGTACTGGAAGCCAGGAAAAGTGACAAACAGAGCAGTGTTGGAAACCAGAATGACCAAATAATCAGAATCAAAATCACTCTTGGGGTAGTTAAGACTTTGGAACGATCTTAAATAGTCCAGAAACACATTCTATTGGACAGCATCATAATTGAGATTCCAGAAAGTCTGAGACCGGTGTGTCCTGCTGAAACTCTAAAAAATAGCACAAGACAGGATAAGTATAAGGAGTGGAGCGGTTCTCGTCAGAAACGAATCAGAATGACACCCGGCATCCATACATGTCCCGCAGTGGCACCTAGATGGGTCAGAAGCTGTGACGATAAGTCAGAGGACTACATGCATTGAAAAGGCTGTGGACTGTAAATCCAGATACTCTCAGCCAGGCCGTAAGTAATGTTGACATCCAAAACTGGTACTACAAATCGGTAGCAGGGCATAATTAAATAAATAACATGAAAATAGTAATATTGCGTATTAAAATTATTATGAAAATCTAGACAGGAGTGGATTCACAACCCCCCCTCCCCATCCAAATATTTCAGCCACATACAAATAAATCCATAATCCACAAATATGCCCACAACGTGTCCTTACATGGATTAAAAATGTGTAAATGGCATTGTTTCAAATAAAACCCTTGCACAGAGGGGGGTTATACAATACAACCCTCATTAGAGCACACCCACTGACCAAATATAAAAATTATAAGTTATAAACGCTACATACTGTCATTATGGCTTTCTATGCCCTAAACACAAATGAAATGCTGGGCCTGTAGTGGGAGGGGCATGATTTCCCTATTTAAAGACCGCCAGACCTCTCCTCATTACCATTGATGGTCTGGCGATTTATCCCTCCCACCACTCCACTTAATAACAACATACCCAGGGTGGGCCCTCTTTATTACAGGCATACCGCATCGTCTGTTTCGGCACACCACAACCGACTGTTCATATTTACTATGTTATCATAAGGTGTAAGTTATATAAGCTACATACTGTCATTACGGCTTTCTATGCCCTGAACACAAATATATATATATATAAAATACAGCGCACTCGCTTATTCACTAAACAATGATTTCAAATCTTAGAGATTGTAATAGTTTTATTTAAAAACACCTCACCTAGGCAAAAAATGATGGGGGTTTAGTTACATTATATGATCATACATTGCATAAGCCTGCCAACTACGTCAAAGTACCCCATATTCGGCAGGTCCTATCCTAGTAGCAGCCTAATGCTTTCTCTTATGAGATTAATCCACTTACTTGGGAAATACTTCCTTACTGGGACTCTCTGCAAGTCAAGGCTAAATAGGGTCCTGGAATGAGGCACCTGTAACAGGGAGGGGTGCAAAACCAAGGAGTTGGCCTGGGACTCCCAGATATATAATAGAAACCAAGAGGGCTGCACTCACCTGAACATGCATACATTATAGGGTGCTGCTGGGGCCAAAATATACAAAATACAGAATCCAGCGCACTCGCTTATTCACTAAACAATGATTTCAAATCTTAGAGATTGTAATAGTTTTATTTAAAAACACCTCACCTAGGCAAAAAATGATGGGGGGTGAGGTGCTGAATTGATCCTGATGAAAGCTATGGACGTTGGCTGAAACGTTGATTGGATTTTAAAGAGATGAAACAAAGGAATCTTTTAAAGAAAACCAAGAACGTGGCATTGGCTAAAGTGCACCCGGCATTTTGAAAATTAAAAGTGTGTGTGCAAGGACAAAGAGAGACATTGTATGCATATAGATATAAACACACATATACACATGCACAATGACTCACAAAAAACAGGTGACACCCAAACCAAATAACATTCGGCAATCATTCTGTGTCAGTTTCCTTCCTATTTCTGGTTAATGACCTTGTGCCCTCTTAAAAAAACAGCCCTTATTCTAGGTATATGAGCAAGCGTGCAAGTCAAGCGGCAGCAGGAGAAACCCAAGTGAAAGGAGAAGAGGAGATTGGGATCCTTGTTAGAGACAGCACGGTTCAGTCGCAGGGTGTATACAAATATGGTTGATTGGAGATTAAACATAAGATACAGGATTGGGGTAGAAACACAGGAGGGTGGGAAGAAGATGCAAAGGAGAAACAAGACAGGGAAGTGACCTTCAAAACGTACCATACACAACAGGTAATTGCTGTCATGAACATATATATGTGTGTTATTAAAAGGTCACAGGGACTCACCACCTACATTCTGTTGGCTACTTGTGAATTTGGCAGCATAATCTTGCAGCATTTTAAGGCGACATGCTCTTCAAAGAATGATTAGTAAGAACAATGTATAGGCATAAGCAGTAAGAAGTCTAAAGGGCTCCTTCGATGCTAAGCCAATCTGCTCCACGTGCTTTGGTGTTGGTTTATATTTATTTTTAAATCACCTTCACACATTAATCATCAAACATTTTTTGGTGGGGGGTAAAACAAAATGAAATATGCTTTATATTCCTGACTGTTCTTAATTGCATTCTAAAGATACCCATAACTCAGAGTCAGCCAAACAGCCAACATGTCTTACGCCCACTGGCCATACAAAACAACACTTTATTGCGCATTAGTAGGTTTCATTGCCACAGACTCGTTAATTTCCTTCAGCTTACTTCCTCAACAACATTTACAGATAATTTGTGGTCCATTTTAGTGGTTCCTGCACATAGCTACATTGTAGTCTATGTTGAATAAAAAGACTAAAGTCCATCAAGTTCAACCGTGAAACGTATTCTCTCATACTGTTGATCCAGAAGATGGCAAGAAAACCCAATTGTAGCCATTTCCAATTATGTTTGCCCACTGACAAAGAAATGATCAGTCGATAATTTTAATGGTAGGTGTATTTTAACAGTGAGAGACAGAATAATAAAAAAAAAAAAATCAAAATCCAGAAAAATGCATGTCAAAAAAGTTATAAATTGATTTGCATGACAATGAGTGAAATAAGTATTGGACCCCTTCGACTTAGTACTTGGTGGCAAAACCATTGTTGGCAATCACAGGGGTCAGACGATTCTTGTAGTTGGCCACCAGGTTTGCACACATCTCAGGAGGGATTTTGTCCCACTCCTCTTTGCAGATCCTCTCCAAGTCATTAAGGTTTCGAGGCTGACGTTTGTCAACTTGAACCTTCAGCTCCCTACACAGATTTTCTATGGGATTAAGGTCTGGAGACTGGCCAGGCCACTCCAGGAACTTAATGTGCTTCTTATTGAGCCACTCCTTTGTTGCCCTGGCTGTGTGTTTTGGGTAACTGTCATGCTGGAATACCCATCTACGACCCATTTTCAATGCCCTGGCTGAGGAAAGGAGGTTATTGCCCAAGATTTGACTCCGTCTATCGTCCCTTTGATGCAGTGCTGTTGTCCTGTCCTGTTTTTGGGGTTATAGGCAGCATTCCTCCTCCTCCAAACATGGCAAGTTGAGTTGATGCCAAAGAGCTTGACTTTGGTCTCATTTGACCAGAACACTTTCACACAGTTCTCCTCTGAATCATTCAGATGTTCACTGGCAAACCTCAGACGGGCCTTTACATGTGCTTTCTTTAGCAGGAGGACCTTGCGGGCGCTGCAGTATTTCAGTCCTTCACGGCGTAGTGTGTTACTAATTGTTTTCTTTTCCTTGAGATCATTAACAAGATCCTCCTGTGCAGTTCTGGGCAGATTCCTCACCATTCTCATGATTATTGAAACTCCACGATGTGAGATTTTGCATGGAGCATCAGACCAAGGGAGACTGACAGTTATTCTGTGTTTCTTCCATTTGCGAATAATCGCACCAACTATTGTCACCTTCTCACCAAGCTCCTTGGCGATGGTCTTGTAGCCCATTCCAGCCTTGTGTAGGTCAGGTGTCTTTTATACAGGTAACGAGCTGAGATTAGGAGCACTTACTTTTAGAGAGATACACCTGCTTTGGGAAGATAGTTAGGGCCCCCTGACGTACGTTTCACCAGTGATGGCTCATCAGAAGGGAGATATATTCATATCTGGTATGAATCCCCTCAAATCTTCTGTAAGGCAATACATACAGTTTGAACGGCTATACACCACCTTTAGGTCAGCAACAATGTAGTTACACTGTATATCTATACATCTTTTCTGAAATATAAAAAGGTTATTTACATATTTATAAATGGTAAAAACATATCTGATCCCTCAAAACCTTTTTCAGCCACTCTACCCACCACTCATGCAAGGTTTCTAAAGTTTAAAACATAAAAATCCATGGATGAACTTGGCTTTCTACCCATGGCAGATACCAAAACTAAACTATTTGTGGATGTGATCTATTCTTGTTGCCACTGCCATTTTCAGATCTTCAGGACATCTTGGCTACAATTAAGTGCCACCATATTACAGCATAAAAGAGCTCTGAGAGATATCTCAAGCAAGCTGGCAGAAGAACAAAGTTCTAGGTGAAATCATAAATTTTGATAAGATTAAAATTACAGCTTTATTTACGATACATAGCAAAGCAGGGAAGACATGATCCCTATAGTGAGGTAAACTCTTTATATGTGAAGTGGTTCAGGACGGCAAGCTGAGTCAGCACTTATCTGATCTGTTATACAAAGTAGCCATTGATGATTCCATGCTATAGAACACCTTATCTTTGACCTGCCACTTTCTCATGTTTAAATTATAACAGAATAAAAGTTTTCACTGCGTTTAACAGATGTTTGGTAAGCTAATTTGGATACTGGACTAGACTGTATAGCAACAAAGATTTCAGGTTGGAAGTAAGAGTCACTCAATAAGGAACCATTATGGTAACTCCACCATATTTGAAACTGTTTCAATACCTCCACAGCACCACCAACACTCCTGATACCTCCCTTAAAGATTCTATTGAGTAACTATGGGGTAATATACCAGCGAGTCAGCAGCTGAAATCCCTATATAAGTTGTAACTAGGAACTAGACAAATGGCAATAGTGGAATCATTCATTTAGAAGACAATTCTGAGAGCTTGCATACCAAAGTCAAATCTGGTCTACTTTGTCTAGGAAGCTTAGTCAGCTGCTGTGAAGTCCCGTGAGGAATCCCAGGTTGAATGTGAGCATCAGTATGGAATCAAGGATGGACATTAGTTTACAAAGTTTAATTAGGTTCAAAACTGATACAGTAAAACCCCTTTCAGTGCAGATGCGATGTGTTTACAATCTAGCCTGCGCATTGCTGGTAGGAATTCTCCAACATCCTCCAGCTCAAACTAGGGCCAGAAAAATGCACTACACTTGCTGTGCTAAAACCTTAGAAACCAATTTAAAAGAACGGTCATTGAAATGTTTTTTTTTTAGATTTAGTATATTATTATTATTATTTATATAGCGCCAACAAATTCCGTAGCGCTGTACAATGGGTGGACAAACATACACATAATTGAGATCAGACCACTGACGTACAGGAACAGAGGGGGTTGAGGACTCTGCTCAATGAGCTTACATGCTAGGAGGAGTGGGGTATAGTGACACAAAGGGTTAAAGTAGGGGAATTAAATAGTTTGTTACAGAAGGGTTTATTGAGTGCTTGGTAGGTCATTTTTGACAGGTGCAGGAACGGAGTCATGGGGTGGGGGATGAGAAACCTGCTGACAGTTTAATTGATACGCTTTAATGAAGAAGTGAGTTTTCAAAGATTTTTTAAAGGAGTGGAGGCTGGGTGAAAGTCTGATTGAGAAGGGAGTTCCACAGAATAGGTGCAGCCCTGGAGAAGTCTTGAAAGCGAGCATCAGAGGTGGGGATCCGGGCAGAGAATAGGCGTAGGTCTTGGGCTGAGCGCAGGGGTCTCGACGGGACATACTTGTGTATGAGGGAGGATAGGTATGTTGGAGCAGCATTATGTAGGGATTTGTAAGCAAGCGCCAGAATTTTGAATTGGGCCCTATATCTAACTGGAAGCCAATGCAGGGACTGACAGAGCGTGGAGGCGTGGGAGGTGCGACCGGACAGGAAAATAAACCTTGCAGCCGCATTCATTATAGATTGCAGCGGTGTTCTTGAGTTGGAAGCGACAGGATTTGGCTATCGATTGGACATGGGGAGTAAAAGAGAGATCAGAATCAAAAATAACCCCTAGGCAGCGAGCCTGGGAGGTAGAGGTGATAGTAGCGCCGTTGACTTGGATGGAGACAGACACAGGAGTAGCAGCACTTGAGGGAGGAAAAACTAGAAGTTCTGTTTTGGACAGGTTGAGTTTAAGGAAGTGAGCAGCCATCCAGTTGGAAATAGCAGAGAGGCAGTCAGAAACACAAGTCAAGGTAGGCGGAGAGAGATCAGGGGAGGACAGGTAGATTTGCGTGTCATCTGCATATAAATGGTATTGGACGCCAAAAGAGCTGATGAGTTTACCAAGGGAGGCAGTATAGATAGAGAACAGTAGGGGGCCGAGGACAGAGCCTTGGGGAATGCTGACAGAGAGGGGTCGGGGAGAAGAGGCAGAGCCAGAGAAAGAAACACTGAAAGAGCGCTGGGAGAGGTAGGAGGAGCACCAGGAGAGAGCAGTATCCCGTAGACCAAAGTATATATACAATTACTTTTTAAAGTTTTTTGGGGGGTATATGAAAAACAGATTGCAAAAGCTGCAGACCTGCTGCTTCTAGCCTATGCAATCCTTCCCCTCTTCCCAAACACATATTTTCAGTCTATGTCGGGGTATACACCAATGAGAAGCCTCTGGAGCTGTGCACACGTGATCATAGCTTTCAATGCAATACAGTACATGTCATTAAGAAGTAGTGAAGGCAGGTGTACTCTGTGTGACAGCCTGGGAGTCATTTCTGACCCCAGTTAAAGTGACAATTTCTATTGAAATCTGTACTTTTATAAAACTGGCACACAAAAAAATAGACTTCAGAGTCAGACACATTAGCATACTTAAGATCATAGTACAGTAGGGTGATGGGCCAATATCTGGGAAACCTGGATCCTTAGATACCATGGTAATGTTGGAATCCCTATGAAAATTCCCACCTTTAACACAGAGTTAAGTTTTTTAAGAAAATATTATAGTATCCTGTTTAGATGGAAAAGTTTAAAGGCTGCCTGGAGCTCCTCCACAGAAACGGGAGATTTGAGTTATCTCAGGTGATAAGGCTTTAGGAACATATTCAGATAAATATTGTTTAATCCTGGTGAGCTATTGTGCGATTTATGTCCCATGTGTGTGCTGGCAGTATATAGAGAAGAATACTGTTACTGAAATTTCTGCCCTGTGTATTCAGGAAAACAAGATTCCCTTCCATTTCTGGGTTTAATTTTATGTATGTGACAATGCTTGTGCTGTTTCTGAAGCATACAAGCTTGTAGCCTGCCACATTTACTAGAATACTCAGAAAAGCTAAAACCTATATGACCAGGGCTGCCAGCAGAAATTCTGGGGCCCCTGACAAAGCACAAGGTCTGTGTGTGTCAGTGTAATGAATGCAGAGTGTGTGTCAGTGTAATGAATGCAGAGTGTGTCAGTGTAGTGAATGAAGTGTGTGTCAGTTTAGTGAATGCAGAGTGTGTGTCAGTGTAGTGAATGCAGAGTGTGTGCCTGTGCGTAATGAATGCAGAGGTCAGTGTAATGAATGCAGAGTGCGTCAGGTAGTGAAATGGAAGCGTGTGCGTAGTGAACGCAGCGAAAGGAATGCAGAGTGTGCGGCCTGTGCGTAGTGAATGCATATGTGTCAGTGTAATGAATGCAGACTGTGTGTTAGTGTAATGAATGCAGACTGTGTGTCAGGGTAATGAATGCAGAGTGTGCGTCAGTGCAGTGAATGCAGAGTGTGTGTCAGTGCAGTGAATGCAGAGTGTGTGTCAGTGTAGTGAATGCAGAGTGTGTGTCAGTGCAGTGAATGCAGTGTGTGTGTCAGTGTAGTGAATGCAGTGTGTGTGTCAGCGTAGTGAATGCAGAGTGTTTGTTAGTGTAGTGGATGCAGAGTGTGTGTTAGTGTAGTGGATGCAGAGTGTGTGTCAGTGTAATAAATGCAGATTGTGTGTCAGTGTAATGAATGCAGTGTGAGTATCAGCGTAGTGAATGCAGAGTGTGCGTCAGTGTAATGAATGCAGAGTGCGTCAGTGTAGTGAAATGCAGTGCGTGTAACAGTGTAGTGAATGCAGAGTGTGTCAGTGTAGTGAATGCAGAGTGTAAAAGCAGTGCAATGAATGCAGGTGTGTGTTAGTGCAATGAATGCAGAGTGTGTGTCAGTGCAATGAATGCAGAGTGTCTGTCAGTGCAATGAATGCAGTGTGTCAGTGTAATGAATGTAGAGTGTGTGTCAGTGTAGTGAATGCAGATTGTGTGTCAGTGTAATGAATGCAGAGTGTGTGTCAGTGTAGTGAATGCAGAGTGTGTGTCGGTGTAATGAATGCAGAGTGTGTGTCAGTGTACCGAATGCAGTGTGTGTCAGTGTAGTGAATGCAGAGTGTGTGTCAGTGTAGTGAATGCAGAGTGTGTGTCAGTGTAGTGAATGCAGTGTGTGTCAGTGTAATGCATGCAGTGTGTGTCAGTGTAATGAATGCAGTGTGTGTGTCAGTGTAGTGAATGCAGTGTGTGTGTCAGTGTAGTGAATGCAGTGTGTGTGTCAGTGTAGTGGATGCAGTGTGTGTGTCAGTGTAGTGGATGCAGTGTGTGTGTACCTCCCGCCCGCAATGAATGCAGTGTGTGTTAGTGTAATGAATGCAGTGTGTGTGCAGTGTAATGAAGAGTGTGTGTGTCAGTGTAATGAATGCAGAGTGTTAGTGCAATGAATGCAGAGTGTGTGTTAGTGCAGTGAATGCAGTGTGTGTGTTAGTGTAGTGAATGCAGTGTGTGTGTTAGTGTAGTGAATGCAGTGTGTGTGTTAGTGTAGTGGATGCAGTATGTGTATGTTTACTAGTGTATGCATGTAACGTAATAACTGTTATTCCCCCCCTCCCTGTTTCTTACCTGGTTCAGGGAGGGGGGAAGATGCCATGATCCCTGGTGGGCTGGTGGCATTGTGGGGCCCTACGGCTCCCTATACTTGCAGAGGGGGCCCAGCGGACTGCATCTGTACTTTACAGAATTTCCCTCGCTCTAAATCCTGCAAGATGTGGCGTGCCCGCCGCGCGGAGCGTTGCCATGGTAACCCATGGTAACGCTCTAGCTGCCGCACATCTCGCGGCATTTAGAGCAAGGGAAATGCTGTAAAGTACAGATGCAGACCGCTGGGCCCCCTCTGCAAGTATAGGGAGCCGGGGCTGCACCTATATATAGCGATCATCGCTATATATAGGTGCAGAGAGTATATAGGTGCAGAGAGTAATTGTGGCGCCCTGGACTGCAAAGCAGTCCAGGACCGCCGGGCCCATGACAACCGTTATGGTTGTCACCCCCTGATGGCGGCCCTGTATATGACTTGAAAAGGCATTGTAGGAATTTTTGTGAGAGGATGGCATTCAGCCCTATTCTTGTATTTAAAAGGTGACTGTAAAGTGTGTCAGCATGGTAGCTAATCTCTTTCCAGAAGAGAATCAGTGGATAGGGTGGTCTGCCGGATCTCATAGATGAGTGTAGGACTTTGACGTGCATGTGTTTCTCTGTTCCAAGCATTGTCGCTACAAAGATGGTCTACAGTACTCGCGACCAGTCACTGGACAAGCAATTTAATGTTCCACGCAACAGTTCTTTAACTCCACTCAGGAATATAGATACAATACAGATGAGAGATTATGTGATTTAATTTAAATCTGATTGCTCATCTCTATGCATGAGAAAGCAGAAACCATCGAAGAGCTGCCAAAGGCAGAAATTAAAACAATAAAGGGGTCACAACTAAACACAAGAAATGTGTTATCTAGGGGTGACATCACAAGACTAGAAAAAGCTGATATTGTCTGCAACACATTGTGCAAGAGATGTCCTGAATCAGAGGATAGAAAAGGCACCCCCACGATGCCGTCACACTAAATAAAACATTGGACAGTCGGAGAAACAATGCTCCTGCATATAAAGCAGCTTTAATTAGAACGGCTGAATCTGGCCAGCTTTCTCATTATACAATTAATTATTGCTGCAAGTCTGATTACCATAAATGAACCCGGCTTGCACTGTTAGTTTGATGCAGAAGGGCATTTAATGTCCTTTTTTTTCCAGCACAGGATTAAGAGGAGACTTTGAGATGATGCCGTGGACCCATGCCAACCATGGAATTGTGCCAAGCACAGTCACCCTGCGCACTGGGATAGTGACAAAAAACACGGCTACTTTCTTGAAGGTTTTTTTTTTATTTTATTTTTTACTTCTGGCCCCCCAAAAGCAGGGAGCACAGTTCAGATAGCCATACGGCAAGACAATGTTACCTGCACAGAAATTTCAGTGAGGCCTACTCTAGGTAACCTGAAAATAAATTCCACAAACACGACATAAAATCATTTTTGAGCGACATTTGACTCCAATGCAAAAACATTTAACAATTTAGTAAATCTACTCCCAATTAAAACGTGAATGCATATAATTACGCAGGTTGTCATTGGGGTACATCTAGAAACAGCTTACAAAAGCTGCCGATCTGCTGTCTGCAGCCTTGGCAAGCCCTACCCACTTTTACCCCACTGCTGGGGAATTGACCAATCAGTGTGCACCTCCCATTTCTGTTAGCTTTAAGAAGCTAACAGAATCTTGAAGTAAGCCTCCTCTGATGTCTGAGTGACAGTCAGGGTGGTGTATCTGAAATTAGTGATCAAAGTGCCGTATTTCAAATAGAAACCAGCACCTTTATAAACTATGATTAACAGCAGTTCTACCTGACACATAAAGCACTTCGGCAGGCTATTTTTAAAAATGAACTTTCACATTTCTGCATACTTCTATGGTGGGGACAGTCCCTTTTTGACACCCAAATCTATTTAGCCAAATACTAGCGTACCTTTATACAAGAACTTCACAATGTCTGGTGTGAGTGTTTTATAAATCTCCAAATTATAGTATATGCTTTAATAAAGTGTTTTACTCTTATTCAAAATAACATTTGAAGCTGTATAAACCATCATAAATTCATCTAAAATATTCTGTAAGATCGCCATCCACTGTCCACAACACTAATCTTATTACTGAAAATATGCATTATTATATACACCTCATAAAATAGGGAGGCGTGAAATGAAAGCATGGGGCTTTGTGTCAGTAACAGGGGCATTCCATTGATGATATAAGTAGTGAGCTATCCTGGAAGAGGGGGCAAATCAGCCTGTTGTGAATGCACAGAATCATCTCACTAACCAGCTCCACTCAGGAATGCGCTTTATCTCACTTTACTTTCTTTATGAGAAAGCTTGCCCATAACATTTTTAGTGTCAATGCTGCTTACTATTTTTGTGGAACTGTAATAATAAGGGAAACTTTTGCAGGTCTAAGAGTGGAGGCCAAGCATGCATATTCTATACAAATACAGGCAATGTTAGGTCACGAAAATCAAGGGAGCTGGTTTAAGAAATTTAGGGATGTACACTAGGATACACCTTTCCTGTTCAGTGACTGTGAATCCTAACATAGTCCTTAAACAAAGAGGAACCACCACTTACGCAAAACACTGAATCTGCTTTTCTTAAGTCCCCAGGCAACACGATGACAAAATGACCAGCACGCGCTCGAAGGGAAATCCGGACAAAAACACACTATTTTCACTTATGAATGTTAACCCTTCCATATAAGAGGGTATGTAAAATATAATCTTTATTAATCAGTAACATTTCAGATTAACACTATATTCTTATTAAAGAAAGGGTGAGCACTGAAAGGGACACTCCAATGCCTTAATACAAAATAAATAAAAATCACAGTTTAGTAAATATATCCCAAATGAAAACTTTGCATGCATTTAATTATGTATTTTTTCTAAAAAATGCTTTCAAAACCTGCAGTTCTCTTGTCTGCTGCCTTTGAAAACCCTCCCATTCTAACCCCGCCCAGATGTTATGTGGCTGTCCAATCACAGACTTCCCAAAGCAGGTCAATGAGAAGTCTTTGCAGTACAGATGCTCTGGGCAATTGGTGCCTCTTGAGTTTAGTTCCATTGAGCTAACAAACTAGGAAGTCTAATTGACAGCCAGGGACATGTAACAATATTACTTTATGAAAGTGTAAATTTCTATTGAAATCTGCCCTTTTTAAAAAGATTTAAAAAAACAATAGGACACACTATTCACACAAAGTTTTTTTCCAGCAAACTAACATACTCTAGGGGTCTGGAGTGTCCCTTTAAGGGATTACGCACGGGTTTGGACATCTTAGCATGTCTTGGTCAGAGATACTAGGTGACACGGAAAGTGTCTGGCTGTGTTAAGGCAGCTGTCTTCACAGGAATTTTAGACTCAAAGATAATAAAGAATATGTTCTGATAAAATATTGCAGCTGGTCTTCAAAAAAAATAAGAGGCCTCTAAAATAGAAGAACATTCAAACAGGGCTGTAATAAGAAAAAGCAATATTACAAAAGTTACAGACGCATTAGCACTTAAAAAGTCGATATCCACAACTCTCCCAGAATGCCATGGGTGCATTATTTCCAGAAGTAACGGAAAAGATAAGAGGTGAATACAATCGAACATATCAAGTACTGCACAAATCGTTTGGTTGCAATAAGAACATACAATTAAATGTGTGGGGCTTGTTGTAATGCCTACCATTTAATTTTTCCTAACACAAAATAAATAAATACAAACACTAATTTAAAAAAAACAACACAAAAAAACCCACTAATTTGCTTAAAAACAAACAAAACCCCCCACTAATTTGCTTACTGATGTAATTTTCTAGCACGACAGTAAGGGGTATTCACTCTCAATTATTCAACGACACCTACGAGAGTCTCTATATATCACTGAGCACACCGATATCAGACATACTTCTTATTTCACGTCAGTCTCGATTAGCACACTGCGGAACAAAGATATTAATCTGCTACTGTTTGCACAACTTGTCTCCAAGCCACTTCAGCAAGTTTTAATAACACAAAATTAAAGGTGAATGGAGGTTTAATAAAAAAAACTAAAGTGTAAACAGTATGATCTCAACAAGTGCCTAATGTCAACAGAAGGATAATAGGCACTGTTATGAGGAAAACACTTTAATAACCAACAATTAAAAGTATCTGTAATTTTGTTCTGCTACAAGTCACACGACAGGATTTGCAGACACCACTTTAATA
Organism: Pelobates cultripes; assembly: GCA_933207985.1. Taxonomy (NCBI): domain Eukaryota; kingdom Metazoa; phylum Chordata; class Amphibia; order Anura; family Pelobatidae; genus Pelobates; species Pelobates cultripes. The sequence goes on from OW240916.1 coordinate 19,875,947, forward strand.
AAATCTGTGTAGACTTTTACTCCAAACTCTAACCAGTCATAACAGTAATTATTCCCATTTACCAATCATTTTTAAAGTGATGCTATCCATTTTATTTAGCCCGTATAATAACCACATTTGTTCATAGATTGTAAGCTCATTTGAGAAGGGTCCTCTTCATCTGATGTATTGGTCAATATTATTTTGTCAGACAGTTGCTTGACGTTCAAACATCAAATCTTGCTTAACTATAAAGTACTGTGGGATACGTTGACGCTATACCCTCATCAGCCACAACATTAAAACCTCTGACAGGCGAAGTGAATAACATTGATCATATCGTTACAATGGCACCTGTCAACAGGTGAGATATATTAGGCAGCACATGAACAGTCAGTTCTTGAATTGCATTTGTTGGAAGCAGGAAATATGGGCAAGCGAAAAGATCCGAGTGACTTTGATAAGAGCCAAATAATGATGGCTAGACAACTGGGCCAGAACATTTCTAAAACTGCAAGTCTTGTGTGGTTTCCCGGTATGCAGTGGTTAGTAACTACCAGAAGTGGTGCAAGGAAGGGCAACCGGTGCATAAGGGTCATGGGCGACAAAGGCTCATTAATACACATGGGGAGCGAAGGCTAGCACGCCTGGTCCGATCACACAGAAGGGCTACTGTAGCTCAAATTGCTGTCAGAACACACAGTGCATTGCAGTTTGCTGCATATGGGACTGTGTTGTGCCCATGATGACAAACGCGCCTTCAATGGGGGACATGAAGCGATGGGAGAAGGTTGCCTGGTATCACCAGATTACGTTTTCTTGCAGATGAGGTGGATGGTCAGGTGTGTGCGCATTGTTTACCTGTTCAGGAATAATTTGAGGAACATGACAAAGAGTTTAAGGTATTGCCATGGCCTCAAAATTCCCCAGATCTCAATCCAATTGCCCATCTGAGGAATGTGCTGGAACAACAAACCCGATCCATGGAGTCCCCACCATCGCAATTTGCAGGACTTAAAGGATCTGCTGCTAATGCCTTGATGCCAGATACCACAGGACACCTTCAGAGGTCTTGTGGAATCCATGCCTTGACGCATCAAAGCTCTTTTGGGAACGTGAGCGGACCTACATGATATTAGGCAGGTGGATTTCATGTTGTTGCTGATCTGTGTATGATTGTGTGGCATAGTTTGAGGTCTGTTCTCCTCTTTTCTCTAACCGTGTGATTTGCATGCTCTTTGCCTTTTCTGAAAATGAAAAACTTACTAATCTTATATAACAGCCTCTGCCAAATTTTTAAACAAGCATGATTGATGTACTCATACACACAATAGATCTCAATAGAGATGCTGCTGATTACATCTGGTGTTTTTTTATTCATTATGATAGTTGGATTAGATATGAAAGGCTTTTTTCAGCAAAGTACATGAGATAAAATGGGAAAAAAAAGAAAAGAAAACAACAAGCGCTAAAGCAGCTACATATTTATGCCGACATAACCATAGAACAGCTATCGTCAGATTCACAAACATGGGTGAGATTTAATCCACAGGGAGGGAGAGACAAGCAACATGGTATTCCACAATAGTCACCAAACCAACTTTAGCTCAGTGAAGCTTTTTGTGTATAGATCATGACCCTGCAGTCTCATTGCTCAATCCAATGTCATTTAGGAGTTACATCACTTTATTTATGCAGTGCATGTCACATCTCCCTGCATGTAACAAGCATAGCCTTCCTAAACATTTCCTGTAACGTGAGATCTAATGTTTCTACTAACTTTATTACACAGTCTGATTTAGAATTTCTTGTGAAATTATTTTTATTGTAATTTAGAATGTCTTATCCCCTGCTCTGTTATTAGACCTTGCAGGAGCTTTCTGTGTGTGATTAAAATTCAATTTACAGATCAGTCGATAAAAACTTCTAAAGCGAGTTAGCATCTGGCTAAAAATGAAACCATTTTTTATGCAGGCTGTGTGAGTCACAGCCAGGGGAGGTGAGGCTAGGTCTGCAGAAACAGAAAGAAAAGTGATTTAACTCCTAAATGGAAGTGAATTGAGCAGTGAGGCCTCAGAGGCATGATCTAAACACCCAAAAATTGTTTTGGGAACTACAGTGTCCTTTTAATCCACTTATTTCCTTAGCTTCCCCTTGTTTTAAATTTTATAATTAATCTTAACTATATTTTTAGCAGCGACTACATTTTTATATAGAGCATGTTCTTTGGCTATGGGCAGCATGTAATCAAATTCCCTTTCAGTTGCCAGGGCAATTTATCCACAATCTATAAGTCCAAAGGACCATAACAAATTTGGAAAAAACAAAGAGGTCTGAAAAGTTTAGGAACTGGGGCGGCTGGGACGCAATAGCCCCCCGGGCTGCAATTGCCCCCCAGGCCTCCCGCATCCAGGAACAAAAGGAAAATTCCGAATCCCCTGCCTCTGCCTCTGGCTGGGGACTCTGGTTTTTCAACTTACCTCACTCCCTGCAGCGAGTGAAGTCGGCCTCGTCTGATGATGTCCGGAGGAAGGGGCGTGACTTCCACAGCTTTTCTCACAGGACCACTGGGGAGTCTGGGAGAAGAGCAGAGGAAGTCACGCCCCCTCCTCCGGACATCATCAGGAGGGGCCGACTTCCCTGGCTGCTCTGTGCTGGATGCAGGCTTCTGCTGGCTGCTACCCACCCCTCCCTGGCCTAAGGTAAGACTCAGGGAGGGGGGAAATACACTTAAGGTTTTTTTTTTGTATCCCCCCCCTTACTCAGCTCCTGTCCCCTTCCTCAGCCCCTATTCCCCTTCCCAGCCCCTGTCCCTTTGTTCAGCCCTATTCCCCATCCCCAGCCCTGTCCTCTTACTCATCCCCTGTCCCCTTAGTCAGCCCTGTCCTCTTCCTCAGCCCATGTCCCCCTTCATCAGCCCCTGTCCCTTTGCTCAGCCCTGTCCCCCTCCCCCTTTCCTCAGCCCCTATCCCTTATCACCCATCCTCAGCCCCTATCCCCCATTCTCAGCCCCCGCCCCCCTTCCTCAGCCCCTGCCCTCCCCACTCAGCCCCTGCCCCCTCTCACCCCTGTCCCCCCCTCGGCTCCTGCCCCCCACCCTTTCTTAGCTCCTGTCCCCATTCCTCCACCACAGCCCCCATAACATCCCCACTACAGCTCTTCTCCCCAAACTGCAATCCATATCGCCCACACCACAGCCACTTTCCCAAATTGTAGCCATCAACCTACTTCAGCCCCTATCCCCCCACTAAATGTTCTAACCCCCAATTACAGCTCATACCCTCCACTACAGCCCATAGCCCCCTAATACAACCATGTCCCCTTACTCAGCCCCTGTCTACTGGCTTTAAAAGTGTAAAGTTTGGGTGTATGTGCGTGTATGAGTATGTCTGTGTCTACTAGTTTGTCTGTGTGTGTGTGTGTGAGTATGTCTGTCTGTGTAAGTCAGTATGCCTGTAACAGTGTGTCTGTCAGTGAGTGTGTGCCTGTCAGTGAGTGCCAAATCAGCAACTGTGTGTGTGTCTGTCAGTGAGTGTGTCTGTTTAAGCGGCTGCCCCCCCTTTCTATCACATGGGAAAGGTGTTTTTACTCTCCTCTTGGTCCAATGGGCCACTTGACTGGGTTTGACCCCCAAGCCTAAGGCTGCCAGCCCTCCCCATGTTTATGAATGGACTGTTCATAAATGCAGTGAGGTGTGACGCTAACCTACCTCACCACTAAAAACATTCATACTAGAACAATTATTCTAGGTATGTTATGGGTTGTAAAAACTAAAAATGTCAGTTTCATTTTTTTAGTTTATTATCTTTATTTTTTTGTTTCTTTTCTTGCATTTATAGAAATGCTGTTGGTGGTTTAGCAGCTCAACATTATATTTTTCTATATTTTATTAGTTTTAACTGTTATTTGACAAATTACATGTTTTGTGCACTCAATTTTATTTAGGCCCTGGGTTTAAACACTTATAAGAAAAAGAGGTAGCTCGCACTCCATTCACATCCAAGGTGCTTAGCTGGACCTGAGGTGGGCTAAGCCTTGGTCAAATAGTGGAAAACAGGTTGGTTCAGAAACTCAAGGTTTGTATAGCAAGCAAAGACCCCTCTTGACAGAGACCTCGGTGGAGATCGAAACATTCCTGAACTATTCTGTTTTTATACTGTGTTTTTTTTTGTTTGTTTTTTTTTTAACATGGGCACAACAAAATGTTTCAACCTGCACTGAGGTCTTTGTCAAGTTTGACAAAGACCTCAATGGAGGTTGAAACATTCCTGTGTTTCTCCGATACATCTTCTTGATATACAAACCTTGAGTGCCTGGGCCATCCTGTTTTTCCACTGGATTTTAACACCTCAACAACACAATGGGACACTGGAAAATAAGGGGAAAAAAGTTAACCAAATTCCTGCCCACTTGTCTATAACCATACATTGAAGGTGAATACAGTAACTAGCTTGGAAATTACCTACGTGTTGGTAACTGCTGTTAACTTAAATCTTTGGAGTTTTTACACAATTATCAGTCTACTTGTAAGTGTGAGGTTGTAGTGTAGAGTTTGTGCGTGCAGTGATGACCGGACAATAACATAACACAATGTTACATTACAAAACCACTCAGAAGAATGATTTTGGCTTTAAATCACAAAACTGCTAAAGCAAGCACACTCAAGACACAGAACGGGGGATTTTACGAACGACCTTCTTAAAGAATGTTTGCATACAAGTTACAAAGCAGTGTGACTAAACCCAACTTAGTCTCAAGCAAACCATCATCTGTAATCATTGAAGGGAATATTCCCTGGGGTCTTTGTAGAGAGAAATGAACACAAGGTTATAAAAACCACCATGTTATTCTCCTGTGGGGTGAGGAAAAAACCAATAGACTTAATAATAGATCGGCCCGGCAGATTAGACACGGATTTACACATTTTTAACAATTAATTACTAATAAACCAAACAGGATGTTCAACTCTAAGGAAATCACTGGGTTGGGAAATATAGCAAGAAATACGACAGATATTGCATAAGAAGAAAGCTGATTTCTCTTTCCGACTTACCAAGAAATATATTTTATGGGTTTACTTAGTAAATTGGGAATTATGAGTAACTGACCAGGGAATTGCAAAGTTGAGGCCAAAATAAATGAGCTGGGAATGTAACAAGGCAATTTTGGCATGGTACATTCCTTCATTGTAATAGTGAATCTGATGCCTTATTCGGTCAGTTCGACTTCAGAAGTATTCTTCCTTTACGATATTACAACAATCTTTCATTTCTGCCTTAATGACTCCACACAACCAAGCAAAAATATAAATGAAGATTTAAAATGTAAACCATCATGAATTTCAGTATTCTACAATTCGGCTCTTTGTTAGATCTCTATCTGTGTTGCCCAAAACTTCCTATCATGATCCCCTTCTTCTTCTCATACACTGTGTCTCCACAAAACCCCACGGTTTATTTACTTAACTCTGAATTCTAGTTAGTTTTAAACTGAACCGTAAAATTTAGGCAACAACAGCTGATTTGGAAAATTCTCCATTATCTACAAGCATAACAAGTTTTATTTTAGTGAACTTGGCCCCTCTTTGTCTCACACACCATTTCCCTTTAGATTGTAAAAGATCAGGTGGGTCTCTGAAAATCAAATGTATCTTTTGTTGTTTTGATCAGTGTTAATTTTGGTGGCAAATCTCAATTTTATTGTTGTCATAGTCTTGTGACTAAAATACGACTAAAATGGCTTTTTAGTCATCTGAATTGTTTTAGTCGACTAAATCTCCAGTAGATTTTAGTCAACACGACTAAAATCTAATGTGTTCCGTTAAAGCCTCTATCTGTCTCTTTTGCCCCTTTCCCAGACTCTCTGTTTCTTTTTGTGTGTCCCTAGCCCCTCAAGGTGTGTCTCTCAAGCCCTGGCCTGTCTCTTTTGCCCCTTTCCCAGCCTCTCTATTTCTCTTTGTGTGTCCCTAGCCCCTCAAGGTGTGTCTCTCAAGCCCTGGTCTGTCTCTTTTGCCCCTTTCCCAGCCTCTCTATTTCTCTTTGTGTGTCCCTAGCCCCTCAAGGTGTGTCTCTCAAGCCCTGGCCTGTCTCTTTTGCCCCTTTCCCAGCCTCTCTATTTCTCTTTGTGTGTCTCCAGCCCCTCACGGTGTCTCTCTCAAGCCCTGGTCTGTCTCTTTTGCCCCTTTCCCAGCCTCTCTATTTCTCTTTGTGTATCCCCAGCCCCTCAAGGTGTGTCTCTCAAGCCCTGGTCTGTCTCTTTTGCCCCTTCCACAGCCTCTGCGCAGTGCTAATTTTGTCGACAATTTAAATTTTAGTTTTAGTCATATTCTTTTGACTAAAATGCCATTTTAGTTTTAGTCATCGGAATAATTCTAGCTTTACTCTAGTTTTAGACGGGTAAATCTCAAAAATTGTAGTTGACACAATAAACACTGGTATTGATCTAATACACACTATTATACACCTGGTATTAGGCACTGAGGAAAATTGCTCGGTAAACACCATATATACTCGAGTATAAGTCGAGTTTTTCAGCACATTTTTTGTGCTCAAAAACCCCCACTCGACTTATACTCGAGTCATTGCCATAATACAGACCAGGACCGCCGGGCTCATTATAAGCCCGGCAGTCCTGTTAGGGGCTGGCAGGGAGCTGTAACTTGCCTTTCCTGCAGCTCCTGTCAGCTCCCTTCTCTCTCCTCCGGTCCGGTCAGCTCCCCTGTAAATCTCGCGCAAGCCGCGGGGAATGCTCAGCGCGGACGCGAGACTTACAGTGGAGGAGAAGGGAGCTGACCGGACCAGAGGAGAGAGAAGGGAGCTGACAGGTAAGTTACAGCTCGCTGCCAGCCCCCTTCCTACACAGTGCACCACCACTGGACCACCAGGGAATGAGAGCCCCCCTCCCTGGCTAGCTAACAAGCAGGGAGGGGGGGACGAAAAAAAATATAAATAAAAAATTTAATAAGATTAAAATAAAAAAAATATTAATAATAATCAAAAAAAATAATAAAAATGCCCCCCCACCAAGGCTCTGCATCACATACACTGCACTCATACACTGCATTCATACACACACACTGCACTCATACACACACACTGCATTCATACACACACACACACTGCACTCATACACACACCCCACTCATACACACATACTGCATTCATAAACACACGCACACTGCATTCATACACGCACACTGCACTCATACACACACACACACTGCATTATATGCATTATATACACACACAAACTGCACTCATACACACACTGCATTCATTATATACACACACTGTAAATAAATATTCGATTAATATAATTTTTTGGGAATCTAATCTTATTTAGAAATTTACCAGTAGCTGCTGCATTTCCCAACCTAGTCTTATACTCGAGTCAATAAGTTTCCCAGTTTTTGGGGTAAAATTAGTGGTCTCGACTTATATTCGGGTCGACTTATACGCGAGTACATACGGTAAATCATATTAAGTATTATAAAATAAAGATTACTTGAACATTATCTCTATTCTTGGTCGAGTAGACATACTTGGACAATGGGCATACAATATGCGAGCACCGTGGGCAACGGACATCAAATATTTAAACACCAATATCCCACAATGACTAGAGAGAACACCACTGGGCCTCAAGTGAAGTGTTATTGCTTGTAGTAGACAGGACAACCAACTGAGATCCCAGAGGTATGGCCTCTGTCAAAATGATAGATACTATTTATCAGCAGAACGTCCACAACTTGTATGTAGGTCCACTTTGTCACAATCACAGGTGAAATAATTACTGGCTATCACCGTTCATTTACATACAATTGCCAGTAATTTCTGTACAGCTTTTTTTCCCCACAATAGAATTACACTTAAATTTAGCAGTGGAAAATATTGTACTATGTAAGTTCGAATGACGTGTCTCTGTGTCAACCAAGAGCAACTAAGAATTGCAAATAAACATTGAGGATGTGGATTTTTGCAAAATTCTGCTTTATTGAAATAGTAATACGCTATATATATATTTTTTTTTATTACAGCTACTACTACATTTAAGAGCTGAGGACAGGTTTCAGAGAAACACATTAAAGGACACTATAGTCACGTGAACAACTACAGCTTAATGTAGTTGTTCAGGTGAGATCTATAGCTCCCTGCAGGCAATCTAATGTAAACACTGTATTTTCAGAGAAAATACAGTGTTTACATTGATTGATAGGAATACCTCGAGTGGCTGTCACTCAGACGGCCACCAGAGGGACTTCCTATCATGCAGGGCCCTAAAAAGGCCATGTACACGTCAGACGTATTAAAATACGTCTGATGTGTGCAGGAGAGAGAAGGCACTATGTGCGCGCCTTCTCTCTCCTGCCTGTCAGCAGAGGAGAGGGGGCGGGCAAAGACCGTGAGCTGAGCTGTGAGTCAGCTCAGCTCGTGGCCACGCATGCGTGGTAGTGCGCTCAGGACTTCATAGTGCGCTCAATGCCGCCCTATGAGGTATATGCGCATGTGCGGCGAAGCCACGCATGAGCCACGGGAGCAATGACGCTTTCAAATGGAACCGTCTGATTGCTCCCTGCTCGCGCCCGCCTATTTCGTCAGTTTGACGAAATAGGGGGTGCGGCTTCACGAGGCTCCCGGCGCTGGAACCAGGTGAGTAAAAACGGCTGCCTGGAGTGTTCCATTAATGTCCAAAGGGAGTAAAAATAATGTCTCTGCTTTCACCTGGGAAACCTATGCATTGCCCAGATTTCCAGCAAATATGAGGTATGTGGTATCAGTAAATGTGCATAAATTATTTTCACTTCAGTTGTAATAGCATATAGTTCAGCACAATGCTGTTGCACTTTAAATGGTAACACTAAGCCTTAATTTTCTCCCCTACAAGTGCTTCCCTCCCCTAAACTATCAGAAAGCCAAAAAAGACCTTTTAAAGGTCGTATTTATGTACGTTCCCTAAACTCACATGCAGAGACGTATAACACTTAGGGTGCGAGGAGCATTATTAACATACACAACATCAAATTTCATTTTATGCCCACCTGCAGGTGATATCAGAGATATCCATTCTAATGTACGAAGGGGGGTGGGGAAATGCATCTATTTATTACAAAAGGTGGGACGCATTGGGCTCTAGTGTAGTCTAAGCACTCAAAGGGTCTGCTAGCACTCAAAGGGTTTTTGAGGTGTGGTAGACCTGCCCCAATCTGGATCTTCCAAAAGTTACATTCGCCCAGCTAAAGAAGAAAGGGCTTTCTTTCTGTCCGCCTGCTGAACAATGACAGTAATGTGTCTGTATGCGGGTTGTTTGCGGGTGAAACCTACAAAACCACATAGCTTTCTCCTTTGTGCTAATTTAGATGGAAGGGATATTAGAGAAAATCTGCTCTGTCAACAAGTGTTATTGTTCTTTGCCAGCAGATAGTATTCCCCGATAGCTCAGCGAGAGAAGATTTAAATATCATTTAGGACAAGAGCTACTTCTAACACACTACGCCGTTTGGAGATTTTGTATACTGTAACCTCAAGGAAGATGTAGAATCGTAGGGCACTTTGATCTCTTTTTTTTTTTTACCCTAAGATATTTTGAGACCACCTGAATGCGTAAGAGTTGTCAATACTGCACAGGACAAAAAAAACAATATATTTTTGGCCTGTACAGAGATCCTGCATACACAAAAAGCGTATCAACAAAAAATACATCTTAATTTTATTTTTACATTCATAGATAGCATTGGAGTGGTAAATTAAAGGCACACTATATTCACCAAAACAACTCTAGCTTAGTGAAGCCATTTTTGCGTATAGATCATGCCTCTGAAGTCTGACTGCTCAATTCTCTGCCATTGAGGAGTTAAGTCACTTTTGCAGCCCCAGCCACACCTCCCCTGGCTGCGACACAGCCTGCATAAAAAATGGTCAGATGTTAACTTACTTTAGACAATTTTATCTCCTGCTCTGTAAATTGAACTTAAATCTCCTGCAGAGTCTAGTAAGCTATTAACAGAGCAGGAGATAAGAAATTTTAAATTAAACAGACTGTGCAATAAAGGAAGCATAAACATTAGTTCTCACTTTACAGAAAGTGTTTTGGAAGGCTGTGTAAGTCACATGCAGGGAGGTGTGGCTAGAATTGCATAAACAGAGTGATTTAACGCTTTAATGGCAGAGAATTGAGCAGTAAAACTGCAGGGGCATAATCTATACACCAAAACTGCTTTATTAAGCTAGTGCTGTTTTTATGACTATAGAGTCCTTTTAAAAGTTCCATGCAATCATGCCTTCATTTTAGACGACACCAGCCATGAAGGACACATTAGGCATTTGTGGACTACACATCACATAATACTCTTCCATTCTTGTCTATTTCTAAACCAACAAACCACCAACACGTATAACATGCAGGCAAATTGAGGACCTTCGGTGTGAGATTACAGAAACCGTTAATTATTTGGGATAATTTCACAGAAGGCTCCCTCTATGCTGAGAAAAAAAGTAAGTAATGTCTTTACTTAACATGGGGGGTGGGACAACTCAATAAGGTTTGTATTCCTAATATTTTAGTGTTCCTTTACAGTAAATACCTCGTTTTTTCCCCCCAAAGTAAATAAGCTCCTTTTTTGTTGGAGATAATAATTTCCCTGCATAGCTAAGACTTAGAACAAAATTCTCAAAGCGAAAACAAAAGAAATACAAATATGAGGCCAGGATGGAAATGAGGAAATATTTTATATAAGTTTTTTTGTATTGTTATATATATTATTTTTTTCCCCGAGAAACCCAGATGTTGGTTATGAGCAACAACTGCTGGCCATTAAATATGTGAGATGATGTTGCAGAGTTAGTAAATTTAAGAGAAGCAATAAAAAAGCTGGCAGGTTAATAGTGAAACAGGTGGACCCTGTCCCAGTTGACCACCCAAGGGCTACAATGTCTCCCTGCTCCACTTACATGGACCATTTCATGCCTCTGACCACACCTGGACTTCACTAAAGATGTAGGCGATAGCACGGCTGGTGCATATATTATAGAGGCTTGTAATATTCATCTTGCATATTTAGTCTATTAAATACTACTTTGATGTATTTAATTCAGACGTTACTATGTCTCTAGTCGATGCCGCTACAAGCCTTTACCTTCAAAGATCTGAGTGTGCCTCCCAAGAATCGATCTTGCAATACTCTTTTTTTTTTTTCCTACTCTTATTGTACAAGGAGATTTGAAAGGTTTGTATGACTGATTCGTAGAGATCCACAGCAATAGACCCACAGCAATGCACACTGTTAATTATTATAAATCCAATCCTGGTGACTGCAGCCTAGCTGAGTGCAACATATCTTTACAGTGTTAAGCAATGCTTGCCATTATCTATTATTGCATAAGAAAACAATTCCCCCCTAATACCCTGCGTGTGAGCGTATTGGCATACAGGGATTTTGAGTATTCTGTGTTTTAATCAAAACTAAGGAAAGGTCTGCTTAACAAGAGGCTGGCAGATCGGTCTAATTTCATTTTACAGCATGCTGCCGTGCCTGATGTTAAAGACAAAAACGGTCTTGTACGGGAGCTGGCGTGAAAGGTAATTTAAAAAAAAAAAGCAAAACAAAGTTGGGTTTAGACTGTATAAGCCTAGTTGATATACTTTGAAGTTAGCTTAAAGGTATTGACTATTTCTGCCACAGTAAATGCATGTCCCCAGGATATTGTGACTGATTGTGCTGACCTTGGTATTGATGGAATAAAAGAGACATTGGTAAATGGAAGCAATGGTAAAAAAAATAAAAAAATAAAAAAAATTAAATGGCTGCTGTGTTTTATGGTATTATATTGATAATACATTTTTAAAAATGCTAAAATAAAATAAATAAAAAATGGTTTTTTGTTCCAATATGTTTAACCCCTTAAGGACCAAACTTCTGGAATAAAAGGGAATCATGACATGTCACACGTCATGTGTCCTTAAGGGGTTAAAGAATGATCTATACAGTAAATAAAAACTATTTATTCTCCTTGGCAAGGTCATCAAAAAATCAGGTAATTCTGTTAACTAAGGCAACCCATTGTACAGCGCTGTGGAATTTGTTGGCGCTTTCTAAATAATAATAACAGTGAATAACAAATTCTGTTAGTTGAACAAATTATGTCATAGTTTTCTTTGAGAGAGCTTGTACGGCACATACGCTAAGCCTCTCAGCAATCTGTTAAGCTAAAATAAGGTTAACCCCTGCTTGCACGGTCTCTCTAAACACAGGGCTGCTCACCCAAACATTTACTGGAAAGCAGGTAAGTGCACATTTTTCTACGCAGGATTCTGGCATTCAAAAATACTACAGATTTTTTTGTAATCTTATGTTGAGATCGACAATTATTACATTTAGCAGAGGCGGTGGAACAGTACGTTTAAAACAGAGTACTTGGCATTTTAAAAGAGGGAGATTTATAGAGAAGGTGACAATACTTATTCCGCAATTACCTGAACACAATGTACAGCTTCTAACTGTGAAAGCTAAATTCAGGTCTGTCTGGAGATAAACCCCCAAAAAAATGAAACCAACAACTTGAAATATGGCATTTGCTTGTCACTTCACCGGGCTTGTTTGTCACGATGTGTCACATGTGATAGAAAGAAGAATGTGCGATATTACTTTCTGAGTGATCCTGGTAAGTGGATTCCACTTGTGCGGAATCTTGCCCTTTATCTGTCTTTTCGGCCTAACCAGTATTGATTATCTTTGCTCTGTGCGGAATGTCTGCAGGCATTCAGGCCTCCCCTGCCAACCAACCAAGGCAGAGCAATCAAGCTTCACCTTCACAAGGCTGGTGGAATGGAATGCAAGCTTCATACAGACAATACCCCAGGAATCTCCAATCAGTTTACATGTGGAGTACGGGCATTTATAGCCAGAAGTTGGATAACAGGCACGCTGTTAAAAGAACACATGAAAACGTTCTCCACCAGAAGAATTGTTAATGAGTTTGTCTGTAAAATTAATTACGTGGAGCTGTCCCATTTCAGTGACAAGCCATTTTAAATATAATAAAACTAGCACCCGCATTAAAATTATATAAAAACACTTGTCAATATAGCTTCAGCCGGCGTGACTGTAAACCAAAAACTATGGGAAAAGTTGGAAGATTTGCACGAAACATTGGAATACTTAATATTAGTTGGCTCAGTCAATAGAGAAAAGTTGTTGTTTTACATGCACGTCTGCTGCCTATTTTCATAAAAATGTATAGAACAAGTGTTTGAGAGGCATAGCCCGTAGAAGACCAGTAGCTTGAGTATTGTCAATACCGGACGTTTAATGTTCTGTACAATACAGCACTTTTTTTGCCATTTTCATACTGCTATAACTTGTGTTTTATAGTGTAATAAAATATGATATTCCCAAGACAATTACTATGCTATGTCTTACTGTCTCCCTGCTAATTTGTGATCAGGTTTTAGGTTTCAGAGATCAATGGGATCATTTTGGAAGATGCAATTAAAACCGAATATCCTAAAGCTGCAATCCTCTACACATAATTGGTGGTGTCTTTCTAAAGTCCAAATATATTTTTATTTTTCTTATTAATATCTGAGATAATGTAAAATCCCCAAATTCTGAACCAATTTACACCAAAAATTCTGTATTTTCTTATCTGTACATGAGAATCTTTATATTCCCTATGCATCTTTAGTGTTGCCAGGGTGCACTATAAAAAGTACAAACAGACACGGGACAGTTCCTGATTACAGTTGTTCTTGGTTCTTTATATCTGATGATGGTAAAAGCAGAGAGCTGATCCATTATACACTTCTATGACACGCTTACTGAGACACAGAATGCAGTTATTCTGATACATCATGCCCTCACAAAATACAGTGTGCTCAGCAATGCTAATCAGATTATTACATTTTAGAATATTTATATTGTGTCTCTCTTATGAAAAAATTTAAATAAAAATTATATATATATGCATATGTACAGAATGGTTTTACTCACACTTGTTGGGTGTTGTATCGCTGCCTCATATTGCTTTCTGACTCGCTGTGACATCATCACATCATCCTGCAAGAATACACAGCAAATTAGTGCAAAAAACACTGACACAAATAGGCATTAAACATATATAAATTGGGGGGAAATACAGTAAGTTTGGGACGTGGTAAAGATTCTAAGGATCTTAGAATAAGCAGAGGAAGAATCCTGGTCCAAGAGAGTTACTTGCACACTATCCCAAATCCCTATGCATATTTAGACTAATGGATGTTTTTGTGTTTCACTCCAATGGCCATTAGGTGTAAGCCCACCTTCCACGTCAAGGCAAACTTCTTAAGTGGGTCCTACACCCACAATTCACCTTGCTTCCTTCAGATTCAGGCAAAAGAAATCTGTATTGAGACAGAGAGGGGTATTTTTCTAAACCCTACATAACTATTAACCCTTATTAGGGAACACGTGGGCTGGGCGGAAGCATTGTAGTGTTCCCTACTAAAGGTTAAGAAGTATGTAGGAGTTTAGAAAAATACCCCTCTCTGTCTCATTGGAGATTTTTTTTTTTGTCTGAAGCTGAAGGAAGCAAGGTGAGTTGTTAGTGTAGGACCCACCTAAGAGGTTTGCCTTAACGTGGCAGGTGGGATTACTCCTAATGGCCTTTGGAGTTAAACAAAAAAATTAAATTTGTCTAAATATGCATAGAAATTTGGGGGTAGTGCACAGGCAACGCTTTTCTTTGGTTTTTATTGTATGTATTTGGCATGATGTGTACTATGGTCATTACTGCTCCCGCCCACTAGTAGTGGGAGTCTGAGCGCAGGACTTATTTTTGCGTATTGGTCCAAGATTAGATTAAACAAAACGTATTAAAATAACAATACTAGACTTAGTACATACCTAGTTAAAACTGAAATGTGAAGATACAGATAGGACCATTAACAAAATGGATAATTTATGACAAATATCACCCTAAACACCCAAACAGGTAGTGCAACATTATAGCGTTAGAAATACATGTTTGTATAGTGTTCCGTTTACGAGGTCCTTCAAATACATCTTTAATCTTATTTATATTATAGTGTGATGTAGGTCGCCCCACGTAGGGATCAGAATGAAGTTCAGCTAACTCATTACTGGGCCTAATTTGAACTCCTGATGAAGTACCAACAGTGGCAAACATTGAAAGTGCATGTGTTAGGACAAGGGCCAGATCCTGAGCTACTTTCACTTCTTAGTATAGACACAAATTATTTCTTGACCAGCTGGATCTGTAAATATAACCAAAGAAATGAAGAAGCTACAGAAATAGCAATGGAGTTAGTTCCCTTTTTGTAATAGTGACAGAATACTAGGTGTCGCCATATCGTAACAAACGCCCTGCCTGACCTTTGTATCCCCCCTCCCCTAATGTAAGTAGTAAAGCCATTTTAGTTGCAAGGCTTCAGCTGACACTCTCAGCCAATACGTTGAATCTGCAGGACTTAGCTTAGGAGAACTAACAGAATCTCTGTAGGTGTCTGCCTTATGAGTAGGATTTGCTCTGGACATATTGATACTATCCTGCATAATGAAACTACATATACTGCAGTTATGGTAGAGGTGTAAACATAAACAAGAGTTTAAACATTATATACGAGCTAACACAGTTCATTAACCCCTTAGATACCAGACCACTTTTCATTTTGGTTACCGTTAAGGACCAGGGCTGTTTTTACATTTCTGCTGTGTTTGGGTTTAGCTGTAATTTTTCTCTTACTTATTTACTGTACCCGCACATATTATATACCATTTTTCTGGCCTTTAAATGGTCTTTCTAAAGATACTATTATTTTCATCATATCATATAATCTACTATGAAAAAATGAGAAAAAAATAAACAAACACTTTTTCTAACTTTGGCCCCCAAAATCTGTTACGCATCTACAACCGCCATAAAACACCCATGCAAATAGTTTCTACATTTTTTTTTTTTTTGCAAGTTATAGTGCAATAAGTACAAGTAGTATTTTGCTATTTCCAAACCATGTTTTTTTTTGTTTTTTTTAAACATTGTGACACTGTCAGGAATCCCTGAATAACCCTTCACATGTATATATTTTTTAAAAGAAGACAACCTAAGGCAGCGTTTCCCAATAGGTGTTCCGCGATAACAAAATTGGGGTTCCGCGTGATTTGCCCTAAGCATTGTACTACTGCAATATTACTGTATACTGTAATATGTTCGCATTTCCAACTGCAAATGTATGCAAACTGATGTGAATAAAAGCATTTCTTGAATGAAATTTTTTTTTTAAATATATGTGTAGAATGTGTGTGTGTTCATATATATATATATGAAACCAGGGGGCTGCACTTACCTGAACATGCATAAATGGGGTGCTGCTGGAGGCCAATTTATATAATACACAAGATCCAGCGCACTCACCTATCCACTAAACAGCAACTTCATGTTGACAGATTTTATTAGTTTTTTTTTTAAAAAACACCTAATCTAGGCAAAAATAATGGGGGTTTAGTTACATTATATGATCATACATAGACATTGTGGCAGGCTTTTGCAATGTATGATCATATAATGAAACTAAACCCCCATTATTTTTACCCAGATTAGGTGTTGAAAAAAAAAAAAAACTAATAAAATCTGTCAACAATGAAGTTGCTGTTTAGTGGATAGGTGAATGCATATAATATATTATAAAATGCTTTAATTATTTTATAATATATTATACATATATAATTTTTTTTTTTAAATCACTTTTTAGCAGCCTGGGGGACTACCTGACCTGACAGCTCAGAAAATCCCCCTGCTGGCATCCCCATAGACTCCTATTGCTCCTATTGGGGTGGTCGGAGCTGCTGCGGGGGGCTGCTGGGGTCTCTGGCAGTCCCCCCTACCGTCATCGCCGTGGATCGGCGGTCCAGGTAAATCCAGGGCTTCTATTTGCCTTGGACCTACTAGTTACATCCGCGGTCCTTAAAGGACCACTATAGTGCCAGGAAAACATACTCGTTTTCCTGGCACTATAGTGCCCTGAGGGTTCCCCCACCCTCAGGGACCCCCTCCCGCCCGGCTCTGGAAAGGGGAAAGGGGTTAAAACCTACCTTTTTCCAGCGCTGGGCGGAGAGCTCTCCTCCTCCGATCCTCCTCTTCTCCTCCCCGTTGGCTGAATGCGCACGCGCGGCAAGAGCTGCGCTCGCATTCAGCTGGTCACATAGGAAAGCATTCATAATGCTTTCCTATGTACGCTGGCGTGCTCTCACTGTGAAAATCACAGTGAGAAGCATGCAAGCGCCTCTAGCGGCTATCAATGAGACAGCCACTAGAGGAAATAGGGGAAGGCTTAACCCATTCATAAACATAGCAGTTTCTCTGAAACTGCTATGTTTATGAAAAAATGGGTTATCCCTAGCTGGACCTGGCACCCAGACCACTTCATTAAGCTGAAGTGGTCTGGGTGTCTAGAGTGGTCCTTTAACGACCACTTTTTGTCGGACGTACCTAGTACGTCCACAGTTGTTAAATGGATATATGTATTTATAACATTATTCTAAATGTATTTTGATTTAAATATATATGTATATTAATATCAAATAGCTTTATAAATTTTTTTAATTACATTTTATTTTTTCAATTTAATCATTATTTTTATTTTATATATATAATATATTATTTTGTATATATAAAATTAACAATTTTAAGTGTATTTTAATATATATACATACATATATATATATTTAATATTAAAATGCACTTTAATTATAAACTTTTGTTTAACTTTTTCTAACTTTGCAAACTTTTTTTCAGACACTAGGGGGCCTGCCTGAGAGCTGACTATTCCGGCCACGTGATCACGAGGACCCCGCGATCACATGGTCTGGGAGGGCCGGATCGGGCAGTGGGGGTCTACCTGAGCTCCCAGGCAGACCCCAGGATCGCGACCGCTGGCAGGGGTTAACCAGTGATCAGGAAAGTGGTGATTTAGTAAATGACATACCAGGTACGTCCACGGTCGTTACCGACCATTTTTTGGCGGATGTACGTCATTGGTCGGGAAGTGATTAAAGGGACACTCTGGGCACCAATACAACTTTTATTCATTTGGTAGATTTTGGCCTCATTAATATGCTGTATTTGTTTATGTGCATGCTCAAATCTTTATAGTTTTGGCACACAAAAAAATATTTTGCAGAATGCTGCACCATTAGCCTGCCTCCTTAGCCACGCCCCCTCACTCCATAAAAATATTTCCTTATCAAATGTATGCACAGAGTCTCATCCCCAACAGCACTGAGTGAGCTGTTTTTAATTTACAACCCGGCTGCAGACAGTCAGAGAAACTACAAACAGGTAGTGATATTCTTATGATATGCCTATCTGAGTGTCCTCTCCTAATGCAGGTTGTTTTGCTGTTTAGATCATTCAGTACTGTCAGTGGCTGAGCTGTGTGCATACACTTATGATAAGGAAGTATTTTTCTGGAGTGAGGGGGCGTGGCTACAGAGGCAAGCTCATGGTGCAGCATTCTGCTAAATATTTATGTATTTTATGCAAAAACTATAAAGATTTGAGCATGCAAAAATATATAGCACATTAATAAGGCCAAAACCTATTGAATGCATTAAAATAGTATTGGTAATAAGAGTGTCCCTTTTGTTTTGTTTTTTATTTGATTTTTGCTAATAAGTTTAGCGTTGGTAAGTAGTACAAACTTGCACCCTAACCAAAATGAGAGGTGCCAGTATGTATATACACACACTATAACAAACTATATTAAGCGTTTTTTGTTTTGTTTTGTTTTAACCAGTCTATAGCTAGAAATCAATTTAAACTAAAGTGTTTATTTATGAATACAGAACAACGTCAAGCTTGTAAAAGCGTTATCATAAAAATGGAGCAAGCTGGAAAAATGACGAGTAGTGGATATTCCAATATATTTAGATCTTACGCCGCACAGAAATATTCCAACCTACTACACAGTGCAAAAATTGATTTCCAGAGAACATTCCTTCAGTTGAAGACGATGATCCATGAATTCTTGTGAAATTCCTTCTGATCAGGCAGCCAAACACGCAGAATATTCCTCTAGTAATAAGTGCAGCGAGACCGTTACTGCATTCAGTCTAGATATGGGGAACTAACAGGCTTATAACCGCAAAGCAGAGCGTTTTATTACAATACAGTGAAACCTGAACCTGATGGTAATCGATGCTGCTGGGAATGCCAATATCACCTTCTGCCATGGGTAGACAGGTCTCTGAATACATTGAAAAAAATGCAAGCCAGGAGGCAATGATATATTTAAAGGGACACTATAGTCACCAGAACAACTACAGCTTATTGTATTTGTTCTGGTGAGTATAGTCAGTTTCTTCAGGCTTTTTGCAGTAAACCCTGTCTTTTCAGACAAAAGGCAGTGTTTATATGGTAGCCTAGGGATACCTCCACTGGTCACTCCTCAGATGCTACTAGAGGTGCTTCCTGGGGCAGTTCTGCACAGTGTGACTGACATTCAGTGTCTCCAACTGCTGAATGCAGACACCGAACTTTCCTCATAGAGATGAATTGATTCAATTCATCTCTATGAGAAGATGCTGATTGCCAGAATTGACATTCTCAGCCAATCAGGGGCGGACTGAGCACTCTGGCATATTGGTCATGGACCGAGGTCGTGCGGGTCCCTGTTACTGAAGAAGTCTCCCCCCTAGGTCTCCGTGCAGAGCATGGAGACACTGAAAGTCAGTGCTGCACATTGTCTATTACTGACCCAGGAAGCACCTCTAGTGGCCGCCTGAGTGACTACCACTAGAGGTGTCCCTATGCAGTAATGTAAACACTGCCCTCTCTCAGAAAAATCAGTGTTTACATTAAAATGCCTGTAGGGACTGGCTACACATAACAGACTACTTACATTAATCTGTAGTTGTTCTGGTGACTATAGTGTCCCTTTAAGGTGGCTGATAACTTTAGCACATGGTTAGTAATTCAAGACCCAAAATTTGGTAGTCTGCATACCTCATATAAACACATTGCCATGTTTCACATACACAAATAATTACTGCTCTATTTAAAAACAAAATAAAATAAAGTATTTATATTACTCTGAATCCACACATTGTGACACTACACACAAAAACATACATATATTCACTTACACTAGGACTCACAGTGAGTATACACACAGAAGCACACATTTACTTTACATACACATATAATCAAACACACAGTACATACACCATCTTATATACCAGCATATATATTGGTCTGCCGGGGGCCCAGGTCCTAATTTTTCACTTATGATGATATCAGCCAAGAAGGCAGATCAAAGGCAGAGCCAGCACCAGCAGACTGGAATAAAGGTAAGGCTGCAAGGAGGGTCAGATAGTGATTTTAACACTATAGGGTCAGGAATACATGTTTGTGTTCCTGACCCTATAGTGCTCCTTTGATGTACATAACTGTCCAGTAACTCTCAGCCAGTACAGCAATTTCTAACAGTGGATTGGCCAAAGTGTAGTACCTGGGATCTGTTCATTAGAGATCATTTTACTGCAGCAGATCATATCCTTTTACTTTCCTCCTCAAAGTAAATCCATTAGTAAAATTAATATTGTTGATTGATGCTACTCATAAACTTCTGCCGACCCATTTGCAGCAACCAAACCGTATAAGCTTTCATTTGCTGTTAACATAAAACCAAGGATGAGTCGAGAGGAGGTGGGGAAGGGATAATAAAATCTGCAAATGTTGGGACTTATGGAAGGGAAAGGAATGATGATGACATCACAAGCCACAATGTCAAGGGTTAAGTGATATGTTAACGTTCCCCTCAGTCATCCAGATGTTATTACATCTCTAAATTACACACTTTGGCATCTGACACACTTGTTTTGTTACAGTTAGCCTCAGCACCAGAAATTTCAGCACTAACCGTTTAACCCTTTCACCGAGCACGGGTTTGTAAACTAAAGGGACAGCAGGAAAGTCAATATCCTATTATAGCGAGTAAGATTGAACTCAACACTCAGCCAGAGAGAAGGATACAATGATTCCTGCACAGGAATGTCCAGAACTGGGAGGGTTTGGCAGTAAGCTAGTTAGAAAACGCCAGGCGACAATAATAAAGTCGATGCTTATGCAGTGTATCTGGAGCAGAAGACCTTATAATAAACTAGAAAATGAGAGAAAGGTGCGTTGCCATGGAAGATGGGTTTATCCACTTAACAGCTAAAAAAAAAAAAAATGACATCACAGTCTAAAATGTGTATTGTGTACAAAGCGCAGCTTAATGTTAAGGCTTGCCCATGTGTTTGAAATACTGTCAAATGGGTTGCTTTTATTTCGTAGAGAGAATCAAACCTCTATACAAGCTAACAGGACCTCTTCTGGCATTAAAGCTACGTCACACAGCAGGGAACTCATGAAAGCCCTTTACATTTAAGGTGCAAACAAATTCTGGTTCTATCTATTCTACAAATACAAAACCGATTTCAGGCAGAGCGAACAAACTTCATCTATATTTACCTCTGGAAGTTGCAGAACAATGATTAACATACTGTACACCTCTTTGGTGCTCAAATGGTTAACAGCTATATGTTTCCGACAGGACTATAACCATCTCAAAGTCCTGATGATAAAGATGGTTTTGTGATTGCCTCCACGTCCAGTGTGGTTGTGCTTTATCAAAGATTGCTTAAGCAAAACACATTGCACAACATCTGATGGTTGCTGGACCCCACCTTAGAATGAATGCCATGAGCCGTCTCCCTGGACAAGTTCAGCTAGGAGTGAGTCAGACCTCTGGCCCTGCATTCGGTGGGATGGAGGGCCATGACGGGGAAAAAATCTAACCACCAGGCCTGATAGCTTTCTGCTTCAAATTTGCAGATGTCAGAAAATATCTGAGTCATTTAATGGATTCTCCATGGAAATAAAATGAAAATATGCATGCTGAAAAGACAAGGGAACATGGTGTATCCTGAATGCAAGTAAGTCTGACAATGCCAATTAACGATTACAATAAATACACAATAGTCATCACTGGTTTAGTAACTAGTAGTATATTACTGGGCCAAAATTCACTGTCTATCACAGTAGTGTTTAAAGAGGAAGGATGTGTGCATCAACCCAGCACAAGCAGCTATTACGGCAAACGTACTTCCGATACATGATTCATTTTATATATGTAATAATAAAAAAAATAATAATAAGCTTAACTCAGACATCTCAATAGTTTTCTAAAAATTGAAGAAAGTCCAGGATATTTAATCATTAGCCAATGATAATCCGTATATAGTTTGCAAGCTGATTCCCTTTTCATTTTGACTTTATTTTACTTCAGCTGGCGAAGTAGGGCATCATTGCCGTCACACCCACAAAATCAACAATGTACTAGAGGGCGCGGGGGGGGGGAGACGGACCTGACCACCACGCTGAGCGGTCACACCAAGGACGAGCTCTGAGCGAAATCTTGTTATTATGCTTTTTTCCTGACTCAGCTATGAGCAAATTTACAACAATTGTGCTAGCAACATGCTTAGTGACCCGGCGATACAGATTGAGACGTCTCTACGCCTGATCACCGGTCCAAGCCTGCGGTTTCTCTGAGGTCTACCTGTTGATGCGGCTGGAGAGAAGAGGCTGATCTCCCCGCCAATAATCCTGCAGGTGCACATAGGAGCAGTAGGGGTCTAGTCTTCCCAATTTTCTAAATACTTTCATAAGTCCCTGTTAGGGATCGACCGATATTGATTTTTCAGAGCCGATACCGATAATCTGCGAACTTTCAGGCCGATAGCCGATATCTTGCCGATATTCTGTACATTTACTATTTTGAATAAATAAACTAATTCGAAAGGTAAATGCACAAAATATACATGCCACATGTAGTGGATGAAGTGTGTTTAGACAGGGGAACTGTGTGTGTGTGTGTAGTGGATGCAGAGTGTGTGTATATAATGCAGTGTGTGTAGTGTGTATATAATGCAGTGTGTTTATGTAGTGTGTGTGTATAATGCAGTGTGTTTTTGTGTGTGTATGTAATGCAGTGTGTGTGTGTTTGTGTAGTGTGTATGTATGTAATGCAGTGTGTGTTTGTGTAGTGTGTATGTAATGCAGTGTGTGTGTCTGTGTAGTGTGTATGTAATGCAGTATGTGTACTGTTTGTGTAGTGTGTATGTAATGCAGTGTGTGTGCAGTGTAGTGTGTCTGTAATGCAGTATGTGTGCAGTGTAGTGTTTGTGTAGTGTGTATGTAATGCAGTGTGTGTGCCTGTGTAGTGTGTGTGTATGTAATGCAGTATGTGTACTGTGTTTGTGTAGTGTGTATGTAATGCAGTGTGTGTCTGTAATGCAGTATGTGTGCAGTGTCTGTCTGTGTAGTGTGTGTATGTAATGCAGTGTGTGTGCCTGTGTAGTGTGTATGTAATGCAGTATGTGTGCAGTGTGTGTTTGTGTAGTGTGTGTTTGTGTAGTGATGTAATTTGTGTAATTTTTTATTTTAATATTTTTTTTTAATATTTAAATGTTTTTTTTTTGTTTAGTCCCCCCCCAGTGTGTTTGTGTAGTGTGTATGTTATGCAGTATGTGTGCAGTGTGTGTGTGTGTAGTGATGTAATTTGTGTAATTTTTTATTTTAATTTTTTTTTTAATATTGAAATGTTTTTTTTATTTTTTGTTTAGTCCCCCCTCCCTGCTTCTTACCAGGGAGGGGGATATAGTATTCCCTGGTGGTCCAGTGGCTTGTTAAGTACAGTGGTGGCTCAGCAGCAGCAAGCGCTGACTTACCTTGCAAGCAGCTCCTACAGCTCCCTATGTAAATCTCGCGGCTCTTAGTGCCGCGCGGAGCGTTGCCATGGTAACCCGTGGCAACGCTCTGCGGCCGCGGGTCTCGCGAGATTTACACAGGGAGCTGTAGGAGCTGCATGCAAGGTAAGTCAGCGCTTGCTGCTGGCCCCCACAGGACCGCCGGGCTTATAATGGGCCCGGCGGTCCTGTTATATATTATCGGCAATATCGGTATCTGAATTGGCCGATACCGATATTGCCGAAAATACCAAATATCGGCCGATAATATCGGCCAGACCGATAATCGGTCGATCCCTAGTCCCTGTCCTTATCTTATAGTTAGGATAGCCTTATGACTATCCCACGCATGCTTAAATTCCTTCACTATGTTAACCTCTACCACCTTAGCTGGAAGGTAATTCCATGCATCCACTACCCTCTCAGTAAAGTAATACTTCCTGATATTATTTTTAAACCTTTGTCCCTCTAATTTAAGACTATGTCCTCTTGTTGTGGTAGTTTTTCTTCTTTTAAATATAGTCTCCTCCTTTACTGTGTTGATTCCCTTTATATATTTAAATGTTTCTATCATATCCCCCCTGTCTCGTCTTTCCTCCAAGCTATACATGTTAAGATCCTTTAACCTTTCCTGGTAAGTTTTATCCTGTAATCCATGAACCAGTTTAGTAGCCCTTCTCTGAACTCTCTCTAAGGTATCAATATCCTTCTGAAGATACGGTCTCCAGTACTGCGTACAATACTCCAAGTGAGGTCTCACCAGTGTTCTGTACAATGGCTTGAGCACTTCCCTCGTTCTACTGCTAATACCTCTCCCTATACAACCAAGCATTCTGCTAGCATTTCCTGCTGCTCTATTACATTGTCTGCCTGCTTTTAAGTAATCTGAAATTATTACCCCTAGATCCCTTTCCTCAGATGTTGAGGTTAGGACTCTATCAAATTTTCTGTACTCTGCCCTTCGGGTTTTTATGTCCAAGATGCATTATCTTGCTACTTTACATGCAATGCCCTCTCTTTGCCTTTCAGGTAAGAGGAGCCATAAATATATAATAATTGCAGGAGAGACAAATAAATAAAAGACAAGGTAATCACTGCTCTAATGTGTTCAATTTAAAAATGTACTCTTATCTTAAGCTTGACAGAAAATTTTCCAACATAAAACAGCATTCATTAATTTTATTATGGTTAGAGGTAAGACTAACCTTGGCACAATAGATTTTTTGGGTAGCTGGGAGGGGTCCATTTCCAATTATGCCTTGCACGGTTTAAGGTTAGCCATTACTGCTGCAGGCCACGTTTAGTTAGGATGATGTGAATTCAAGTTTTATAAACAAGCGGGTTGGTTCACTGCACTGCATTGTGATAGAGGTTGTAGTGGTAGACAGGAATTGACAGAGATGGTTATGAATATACATGAAAAAGATACTTTATGGTATTTATAAGAGGGAGCAACAGACAGCACATTTCTGCTTTTCTACTGCGTGACTGCTTGACCAAACAAGAGTGTGTGTATCATGGTAGGTTGATGAGAAAATGTACACGCAAAAGTAGGAAGGGGCACAGTGGTTCTTTGTTCAGAAACTCAGCTCATAGCTAATAAAAGTTCCGCAAATAAAAAAAGATTCCGAAAGAGGTTTAAAGTACGGAAATAATTTTAAAAAATGCTAAGATGCAAATATCAAGTATGTTTACATCACAGCTGGCAACGGGATATAAATATATAAAACAGCTGGCAAACGCATATAAATATTGCAAGAAATGCAACCACATGGTGAGTTTAATAATATTCATTCTCACCTGTTTTATCGGTCTGTTTTTATTGTGTTTGTTTTTTCCCAATTGTACAGTGCTGTAGAATTTGTTGGCGCTTTATAAATGCCAGTAAAAATAATATAGGGCCAACACACACTAAAACATGTTTCTGACAAACTGAAAGAGGCTTCTAGAATTATATTGTTATTTCTTGTTATCTAGAATCACTGATAGGTGGCTGTTGACTTTACTGGAGATCGATAGACTACAACGCCCATTATCCTGAGTCAGGAGTTTAAAGAGACATGCATGTTGTAGTTCAGCAAGGGCTGTCCGTTCAGTCCCTCTGAGTAGAGTTTTTATATTTGGGCATGAGCTGCACATAATTTGTTTCCTTTTACTACAGTAGGTGCCCCATCTTTGGAAAAATCAGGCCTTTCTTAGAAATTCTCTGTTTTTTTTTTTGGTGTTTACTAAAAGGCATCTGAGCATCTCAAGCTGTTGTAGAAGTTCCCGTTTCCACACTGACAAGTGTAAATAGGAACAGATTCACGGATACGCTCTTAAAACACAGAAAGGATTCCAGTGTCCAAACAAGCCAAAGTGAAGAGATGCAGGCGGACAGGAAATCGGAAGGGTTAAAAATTGCATTCTGGCTTCCCGCAGTGCACACCTGTCAGACCCGGTCATAGTGGCTCCGGTGATATCCGGGAACGCTCTGCAGGAGCCAAGTCCGTAAGGTTATATGTTACCATGCTTCACTCGCCGGAAAAATGCTCAGCTCGATCAGATTAGGCCTGGTTCAGTTACCTGCTGCGACTATGCCCTGTCATTATGCATTAATACAGCACGGCACACACACAAAGGCTGCTTTCTGTCAAAAGAAAGAAAAGCAGGAAAATGCCCCTTAAAATATTCAAACAGTAGAGAACCCTCTTCATAAAAATAAAATAGAGTTTAAAGCTTGCACGCAGGATTGTTCGAATGGCAAATGGGATCAGTGGTTAAAATGACCCACATAAGCCTTAGTCACTCAAAGCAATTGTGCGGGAACGCCTGAGTAAGTAGAGGCTATACATGTGGTTTTCTTTGATTGATAGCTTTAAAAAATCACAGCAGTTTGCGGCACAGTACAAGAGTAATCAGAGACACCAACAAAAAGGCATGCCTTAAGAGACACACTTAATGGACAAACTCACTGCTTCAGTATGAGATACATACCCCGCCTTCACTAACATTTGGCAACCATGGGAGGACTACGTTGATCGCGGAGGACTGCAGATTAACGGAGTTGGCGGCTTTTGCCGCCCCGGCTGGTGACTACCTCCCTTCCACCCCCTTATGTTTTTTGTTTTTTCCTCCCCCTGGTGCTACTCACTTTACTTTCTCTTCAAAAACAAAAATAAAGTTCATGACTATATATGAAATATGAGGAATCTTTAAGGTCACCCCTCAAACTGCTCTAACGCAGGGCTCAATGTACACAATTGCATAGGCAAGCTGACAAATTACATACTTCTATGCACAAACTGCACAGGCATACTAGCCCTGATAACCTAATAATATCAATGCAAATGCTATGACACGAATGTGTATATGCCATATAAACTTGTATGTTATCTGATGCGGAACTCTCTAAACCACCGAACCTGCAGCACCACAGTGTATGTTATATCCGTTGATTGTCTTGATCTCTTGAAAAGTATGTAACTCTCTATACATGAACTGATAAATAAAGAATAATGATAAAAAATAAAAAGGGCATGCCTTAAAGGGACACCATAGTGGCCAAAACAACTTTAGCTTTATGAAGGAGTTTTGGTGTATAGATTATGATCCTGCCGTCTCACTGCTCAACATTTAGTAGTAAAATGACTCTTGTTTCTGTTTATGCAACCCTAGCCATACCTCACCTGGCTGTGACTGGCACAGCCTGCATGGAAATAAAGTTTCATTTTCAATCAGATGTTAACTTGCTTTACAAGTTTGTGTCTCCTGCTCTGTAAATTTCGATTTAAGCACACAAATGAGGCTTCTGCAGGCACTAGGATGCTATTAACAGAGCAGGAGATAAGAAATTCTAGATTAAACAGACTGTGCAAAAAATGATCCTGGAATACCTAGGTTCCTTTTCAGAAATATTTAGGAAGGCTGTGTAAGTCACATGCAGGGAGGTGTGACTAGGGCTGCATAAACAAAGTGATTTAACGCCTGAATGTCAGAGAATTGAGCGGTGAGACTGCAGGGGCATTATCTATACACCAAAACTGCTTCATAGTTGTTTTGGTGCCTACATTATCCCTTTAAAGCAGGAGTAGTCAAAGAACAACGAACACCCATGATATTTTGCAAGTCTTAAAGCATAATGGTTTTATAACAGCTGTGATTTAGGGCTCTAAAAGGGTAAAATGTATACCTGATATTACACTCTATTGGGACTCGTTCAGTATACTGATGAATGGGATGAAATAAATAATTTAATGGTATTTAGGCCACACTAGCTGGATTAACAAAATGTTCAATCTTTGCTATTTTTCCCATTTCAGCTTCTTGGAGGAGCACTATAGTGTCAGGAGTACAAACCTGTATTCTTGACAGTATAGTCCTGAAGTGGCTATTTAGGTGACAGGCCCCCCTGCGATCGCAGTAAAAAAGTGATTTTACTCACCCTTTCTCCCACACTACATCACTCTCGCCATGACTGGCCCCACCTCCATCTGGATCTCAGGATCAGAAAAGCATTGGCAGGCTATTGCTCATGCGCGGCAAAACACCATGCTGCGCCAGTTAGCATCTTCTCATAGAGATGAACTGAATCATTGCATCTTTATCTCTGGTGAGGATTCACCGTCTTCATGCAGAGCCTGGAGACGCTGAATGTAGGTGCTGCACACTGTGGATAGGAAACACCTGGCTGTCTGAGTGACTGCACCTAGAGGTGTTACTAAGCAGCAATATAAACACAGCCTTTATCCTGAAAAGCCTGCAGGGACATTACGCGATAGTGATTCTGGTGACTATAGTGCCCCTTTAAAGGACCACTATAGTGCCAGGAAAACATACTCGTTTTCCTGGCACTATAGTGCCCTGAGGGTGCCCCAACCCTCAGGGACCCCCTCCCGCCCGGCTCTGGAAGGGGGAAAGGGATTAAAACTTAACTTTTTCCAGCGCTGGGCGGAGAGCTCTCCTTCTCTCCTCCTCCGTTCCTCCTCCTGGGCTGAATGCGCACGCGCGGCAAGAGCTGCGTGCGCATTCAGCCCGTCGCATAGGAAAGCATTTACAATGCTTTCCTATGGACGCTTGCGTGCTCTCACTGTGAAAATCACAGTGAGAAGCACGCAAGCGCCTCTAGTGGCTGTCAATGAGACAGCCACTAGAGGATTTGGGGAAGGCTTAACCCATTCATAAACATAGCAGTTTCTCTGAAACTGCTATGTTTATAAAAAAAATGGGTTAACCCTAGCTGGACCAGGCACCCAGACCACTTCATTAAGCTGAAGTGGTCTGGGTGCCTAGAGTGGTCCTTTAAGCAAGCACAGCCACCATCACAAGTTTCCAACATTTTCTAGGTAAACACCACCTCCTAACCTGCAATTAGGGCCTTGCGACACAATAGGTGGAGGTCATATAAGTTAAAAAAAATTACAAATACATTGAGAAGTGCTCCAGGAAGGATCATCCAAGCACATACACATCTGGAGGTTTGATAGAGAGGTTCTCCTTAGATTAGATATAGTATGAGTTTATTTTATTCCTAAATCACTGAGGCAGCTGTGCTAAGAATGGGGTTTGACAGCACGGATGATTCACCCAGTGGGGATATGATTCACTAATCCTCAATGTATTGATTCATTGACCAAGCCTGCTGTAAAAGGCCATGTGTCCAAACAGCTCGGAAGAAAAAAAACCAAGGGGGAAATCCAGCTTCGTAAAAGGAAACACACTCCAGAATGTAATGTTTACTGTAACATTAACAGAGCTATTTACTAAAGTGTTAATTGCTGGAAATTTTATATTTTAGGCCAAATTAGTCAGCTATGACATAAGGATATGATATCATATGATGGGCAAAGCAAGGTTCTACAGATGGATTATGGAACCTTCCCATGTGGTAAGCACAAGCCTGGAGACAAACTGGTATCTACACAATTTAAAGCAGCTCTGTCACAGTCTGGAGTCTTTGCCTAATTTGTAAAGACCCCCAACGGGGACATCGTCGCTGGGAGCCTGGTGGCCATCCTGTTCAGCTCCTGGCACTTCAGCTCCTAAAACTGATATCGGTTTCTGGCGCTTCAGCAGGCAGAAACCAACATCAGCGCTGTACTGTTGTACATGCGTGAGAGAACAGCATTGAGGTCTATGGAGGATGCCGCAAGGATGCGACCATAAAATGAGCGCAATGGTTTATGCAGCAGATTGGTATTTAAACAGATAAGCTCATATGTGATGCCATGGCATTTCAAGCTTTGTAAGTGGAGCTAGATAAGGGGACAGTCTAAAAGCAGCTGATTGTTACAGACGGGCTATTTTTAAAAGCCTTGCAACCAATTTCTGAGCATTGCAAGCATTGTGTCAGAAAAACAACAACTCCAGACACTATAATCACTTCAGTGAGAGGAAATACTTCTAGTGTTTAAAGTGACACTTTAACAGAGAAAGCACAGCATCTACGCACCAAAACTACTATATTAAAGGAATAGTATTTGAACCAAAACAATTTTAGCTTAACCACTTATTATTATTATTATTTATATAGCGCCGACAAATTCTGTAGCGCTTTACAGTAGTTGGATGAACAGACATGTAGTTGTAACTAGACAAGTTGGACACACAGGAACAGAGGGGTTGAGGGCCCTGCTCAATGAGCTTACATGCTAGAGGGAGTGGGGTTAAGTGAGACAAAAGGTAAGGGTAGTATTAGATTATTAACAGTTGCAAGAGAGGAATCATTCGGGAGCTATTAACAGTTTAATTGATACACTTTTGGTTTTTAATGATTTTTTTGAAGGAGTGGAGACTGGGTGAGCATCTAACGGAGGAGGGAAGTGAGTTCCACAGGAACGGTGCAGCCCTGGAGAAGTCCTGAAGGCGAGCATCAGAGGTGGGAGTACGGACAGAAGATAGACGCAGGTCTTCAGCAGAGCGAGAAAGGACAGTAGAATGGACCAGCACCTTAGTCGCATCTGGCATTAAGTAGTGTCGGATGCGCTGAAGTTGATTATAGTGTCTCTTTAAGATGCTTAGAATGTCCCTTTAAATAACATTAGTAAAGAGCAAAGAGTCATCTTAGCAGTAATATTAAATTAAGGGCACTTTAGCTCCGAGCGTCTCAGTTCACAATGCTAAAATATATATTTTTAAATGCAGTACAATACAGAATGACAAAGATGTTTTTTCTTTTACAGAATTAGATTATAGTACCAAATGATTGCGAGAAACCAGTGTAATGTAAAACAATTGCCCCTCAGTGACAAATTTCAGGTGATTAGACAGGGGATATGGAACATATACTTTGTGGAGTAAGAGAGAATTTCAATACCCTTGAGAAGCACAAGGTGTCTGTGCAGGGGGTAGGAAGAGAAGACATGATTATATGCTGAGCTCATTAACACTTGCCAAGGTTATAGATAAGATAGAAAGACCGAAACACTAGCGGTTTCTCATCTTCCGTAGGAGTTGGGTCGTACTATTGCTATTTCGTTTCAGCGAAGGACATCTGTTGGAAAGAGTCCAGGTTACAGTTGCACTGAGAAATGCTTCCAATCAGGCAACAGACTGTTTGTTACTTTATCTTTTTTTTTTTTTTTTTTTAACAGTAGACAAAACTAAACAAAATGCTTATTCCAGACTTTAGACACACTGACTCACATTCTCATGGCAAGTCAGGCATTGCAAATCAAAGGATGTCATTTAAAGGCAGATCATAGAGTAGAAGCCAATAGAAACATCTGAACTCCAACCTAATTAACGAACACCTGACAAGACTCCTCGTAGCAAAAATACGAGGGCTTACCGGCACTATTTAAAATCTTGTCAATTTCCCTTTAATCCATAGTTTGACGCCTGATCTATTGACATTTGTATTTAACAGTGCCAAGGTCCATCCTCACCAAATGTGTCCTTCAACTTTCTCCATCAACATTACCCTGGCATTCATCTGAAATATATGCTGTCCACAGCTGCCAGAAGGATCAAAAAAATATGACTGGTCCTTTAATCTGTATTTTTGCAATATTGATCACATATTTAAATGAAGATGACCTTGTCCCTTACAATTTGTAATAACCAGGACCCGTTGGTGGGAAACATTGAAAGTACCCGGAGCTCCCTTGCTATAATTTCTAGATTCTAAAGAACTAAAAAAGGAAATCCTTATATAATAATAGTCTAACAAATGCCATCATTGGCTGCAAACAAACTGGCAGTGAGGTATTCTCAGTCCTCATTAGACATGTCCTCAAACCACAGGCCAACAAACTGCGTGCTCTAAACACATTGCAAGTTCTATTTTGCTTTCTCAAGCCTTCGTTCAAGAGTTTGCAATTTATTGTTAAACAAGCTACCCTGGCACATCATCCCATGACTGTATCTGCCAGGCGGTGAACTGGGATTCTATACGTAATTAGCCACTTGGCCGGTTCTGGAAAAGTCAGCTCTGATACAGAACCAAAACCACATGCGTGTCCATGAGTTACCCCTTTTAAGCAGCTTTGAAAAAGCTGGTGGTATCTTGTTCCAAAAGCCTGAACATTCAGTCTACGTCCAGAGGGGGGGAGAGGGGGAAGAAGAGGGGACTGCTGCCATTTGTTTTGTAAAAGTTCCCACAGTTAGGAATACAAAAAAATTTTATAAAAAAAAAAAGAACAAAAGTACATAGAGTTTAAGGGAAAAAAAAAAGTAAAACATTTGAACGCAATCATAAAAAAAAACCAATAACTATTGTTTCTAGAGCTGACAGCATGCCAAGACCACTGCATTAACGATGACTCAGAAGGGGCATAAAAGAACACTGTCTCCCGCACAATTAAAACAACACTATAGTGTCCCGATTACAAACCTATATTCCTAACACTTCAGTGTCCCTAGTTATAGTGGTCTCCCCGCCAGTGTGTACCATAAAAATAATAACTTTGACACTGCTTACCCCTCTGCTTTTCCAATGTCCGCCAACTGTGTAATAGAGGAGCCTGATGTGCATGCGCGGTGAGCACTGCACATACATCCAATTTTACTCGTAGGAAAGCACTTAATCTGAGCTTTCTCGTGGGGGCTGCAACATCACCCGATCAAATTTTACTCATTCTTTGCAGGAACAGTCACTAGAGGTGTGTTTAACCCTTTCGTGGCCGTTTCTGCAAAATAGTAAATCTTTTATCTTGTATAGTTAAAATGACAGGACCCCTTTAGCGTTCCTTTAAAGAAATAGGCCCATTCTACCAACTGTATGCTAGATTGCAGTCACGACCCACCTTAATGAGACAGCAATGCTAGGTCCCATGTAAGAACACCCATGTAGCAAGAAGGACAAGCATGGACAAGATGGTATGGAGGGTGCTAGTCAAATGAGCTTACATTCTAAGGAAAGTGGGATATAGTAACTCCTCTTGTGTAAGGGTAAGATGTACTTAATGTATGGAAAAGTTGGTTTATAGAAGAGGTTACAGTAAAATCTTACCTGTTAGATGACACTGTTCGAGGAAAGGAAGCACAGCGAGTTAGTAAGGTATGGGGATATGTCTTCTCAAATAAGTAAGTTTTTAGTGATTTGTTTGGGATGAATAGAGACTGGGTGAGAGTCTAGCGGAACAGGGAATGGAGTTCCACAGGGTCGGAGCAGCCCTACAGAAGTCTTGAGGTGTGATTAAGAGCGGAGGACTGACAGAGCGACGGTGCGTGGATGGGACATGCTTGTTTATTAGTGGAGACAGGTAAATATGGGAAATGCTACAAAGTGATATGTAAGTTTACTGTATACTAAACAATAAGAACTGTCAAATAAAATAAACAAGTAGCTGTATTCACCGTATGGGATGAGTCAAACTGCAGCTGGACTGCCAATCCCATAAACATCAACCGAACAAGGGTTCAGGGGATAAATAAAATACCCCCAGAGCAGATTATGGGGTTAATAGAGGAAGTCTCTGTCCGGTTTTGGAGATGTATATTTGCTATTTTTTGTTTGCATTGTATTTATAAGAGTTTTTTTTTTTTTTAATGTATTTTTAGCTTTTCAATGTATTACACATTTCTATTACAGTTATGTGTTCTAGCTGGCCTCTTGCACTTTGTTAACACCTTTGAAAATGTGCATGTGTCAATCTGTCGCGAACCATCATTATCTGTGATTAGCAAGATTAATAAACAGTTTTGACCACATATGTTCTAAGAAACAGGAAGCATGAATGCGTTACCAAAGACCTTGTTTATAGAGATACAACGTTCTGATAAACTGCTGGAACCGTGTAATGAATAAGGAAAGTTAAACACAATCTCGTCAGTTTGTTTTGATTTCAACGTAATGTCAGTGAGGTTTTTTTGGCAAACACGTTTAACCTAAACACAAGGATAATATCCAGAAAGCCCATTTAGCAATATACTGACAAACTGCTGCTTATGATGGGATCTTACCAAAGATTATTTCTTCATTTTCATCTTATGCATAAAGATAATTAAACCTATTTGATGTGACACTTTTGGTCCTGTTTAAAAATGTTCCATGCTCTCTCCTTAATCCCTATGTATATTTAGACAAATGGAGGTCATTTAGTTGCTCCAATGGCCATTGGAGGGAATGCCCGCCTGCCAACATCAAGGCAGACCCCCCTAAGCGGGTCCTAACACTGACCCTTCAGCCTGCTTCCTTGAGCTTCTGGCAAAGATATCTCTAATGAGACAGAAAGGGGTATTTTTTATATACACCCCTACATACTTATTAACCCTTAATAGGGAACACATGGGCGGCAGCATTGTAACAAGGCTGTGTGATACAAAGTAAACACAAATACAAAAAGAGCGCTCACTCCCATCACTACTGGGCCGGCAGCAATGACTACAGTACACATCAGCCCCAATATATAGTAAAAACCAAAGAAAAGAAAGTTACCTGCGCTCTCTCCTTAATCCCTATGTGTTAGGACCTGCTTTAGGTTGGCAGGTGGGCATTCCCTCCAATGGCCATTGGAGCAACTAAATGACCTCCATTTGTCTAAATATACATAGGGATTAAGGAGAGAGCGCAGGTTACTTTTTTTTTTCTTTGGTTTTTACTATATATTGGGACTGATGTGTACTGTAGTCATTGCTGCCGGCCCAGTAGTGATGGGAGTGAGCGCAGGACTTATCTTTTTGTATTTGTAAAAATGTAATTTGGTTACAGAAACTAAAATAAAATAATTCGATACTGAAGGAAAAAAAAACAAAAAAAAACCAAATTCCGTAAACTTCAAAGTTTAATTTGAAAAGAAAAATTGGGGCCTTAAATAGTGAGAGTTCGACATCCAGGTTTATATTTGTTCTAATTCAGGATTTTAGTGTATAATCATCAGACTGTTTTGTGGAAGTAATGAGAAACTAGCTCTCAGGGACATGTTACACCAACGCTAGTGGCAGGTAAATCAGATGAATGACAATAAATGTCCTAGTGACCAAGACTGGGGGAGAGGCTTAGGATGGAACTGGGTTGAAGAAAAGACAGCCATTGTTCTATTTTGCAATGTTTCATCTGGGCTTAGGAATCTAGGTGTACAATATTAAACAATGAAAAGTATATCTCTTCTTTACTGAAGGAACACGAAAAAACCCTCTTTTCCTGTGTTTTGATATAAAACAGATATTCTTTATTGTCCCCTCTTTGCAACTGAGTAAACAAAGAAGGGCTACTATACTGGTTCATGGATTGCAGGATAAAACTTACCAGGAAAGGTTAAAGGAACTTAACATGTATAGCTTGGAGGAAAGACGAGACAGGGGGGATATGATAAAAACTACCACAACATGAGGACATAAATTAGAGGGGCAAAGGTTTAAAAATAATATCAGGAAGTATTACTTTACTGAGAGGGTAGTGGATGCATGGGATAGCCTTCCAGCTGAAGTGGTAGAGATTAAAGGGATACTCCAGGCACCCAGACCACCTCTGCCCATTGGAGTGGTCTGGGTGCCAACTCCCGCTACCCTTAACCCTGCAAGCGTAATTATTGCAGTTTTCATAAACTGCAATAATTACCTTGCAGGGTTAAGCCCTCCTCTAGACAGCCACTAGAAGGACTTTTGTGTTCTTAGATCACAAAAAGTGTGTTATACGACACTGGACATCCTCACGCTATGTGAGGACCTCCAGCGTCGCCGAAATCCCCATAGGAAAGCATTAAATGCGGCCATTGTCACGCATGCGCATTTGGTCTCCCCCGCCGGCTCACTTCAGTAGGGGAGGAGAGTAGGCAGAGCCTGACCCAGCACCGAGGGACATCGGCGCTGGACTCCGGTAAGTCACTGAAGGGGTTTTAACCCCTTCAGCAACTTGGGATGAGGGGTGGGAAGGAGAGGGGCACTACAGGATCCTGCAGTGCCAGGAAAACAAATGTTTTCCTGGCACTGGAGAATCCCTTTAACACAGTGAAGGAGTTTAAGCATGTGTGGGTTATGCATCCTAGTTATAAGATAAGGCCAGGCACTAATGAAAGTATTTAGAAAATTGCGCAGTCTAGATGGGCCGAATGGTTCTTATATGCGCTTAACATTCTATGTTTCTGCACAACTAATCTCAGTTGCAACTAAATAGAATCCTCGCTCCACCACCATGCTTCTCAACAAGCTGAAGTCCTGTTATCCAAATCTAACAGTATAACACCTGTGTTTATATGGTTACAGTATCTCACTATAGCCTGACTTAGTTCTGTGAGTAATTCTTACAAAATGTGCATTTCACATGCTTTTTAAATCCCAAGCAACGATCTTGAATATTACTCACTATTAAGGCTCACAAGAAAATTACCCATGTTAAAAATGTGCACGTTTGATGGATTTTCTTGAATAGTGCATTGTAAAGCGCCTTAAACATCAACAACATGAAAATGTATGGATTTTGCTTAATCACGTTTTACCATTGTTTTTTTTTTGGTAATATAGGTTTTATTCAGAATGTTAATGTTAGGTGTTATTGAGTACTTAGCATTCATTCTTAGTGCCATCAATGAAGCTGATTGTTTCTGTGTCCATGCTGTGTATTAGATGTACATTCACGGAAGACTTTTGGGATATACACTATTTTTGCTCACTTTTTGCTACTGTGAATAATGTATGGAGGGCTTCAATGCTCTTGGCAAGCACCGTTCCTCTTTTGCTGAGGAAGTAAAAGAAATGTACACTGGGTCATACTTCTCATGGATAGTGCACGTATGAAGAATGTGTTTAAACATTTTAATTTTCATATACACATATTCATTTTTTTCTTGAAGTGTGAGATTTGCATGACGTTCTAATTTGTTCTGTATATTATTGTAATTTATGTTTTATTAGTGCTGAATCTTTTAACCCAACCCTAACCTCCACGTGTTATCCCAACGCGTTAAAAGTAAGAATTTACCAATTAATAGCCTCTTGGTCTGTTGTGCTCTATAGATAACAGGAAGATGGGTGAATATTTGATATGACAGGGCACACAAATCCATAAAATTATATACTGAATCTCTGATCCTATGGGACATTATGCTCTGTTTGATACTATAATCCTATGGAAACGTGTAAAGACCACATTAAATGCATGCTAAAATAAGCTCTTGGAGGGCGTGGTCTGACGCTGGACTGAGATGGCTGCCTAACTCCGTGGCTCCGTCCCTAAATGCCCTAATTAAACTACAAAAAGCAGTATATGGCTTACATGGGTCGCACGAAAAAAGCACCCAGATGACACCCTCAACCCCTAGAATCCAGGGGGAGGCCCCCTCAGCGTCTATCAGGGGCTACCTCCAAACGCCAGCGGTCTTGGCGGCCCGCCTCGAGGCCTCAAACATGGCGCCGGCCTCGCCAGGCTCCACAACATCGGAGGCAGAATCCACACCAGACCAAGATGGGCTGTCAACATCTCCAACCCCAGATTGGTACGCGCTCTTTGCCTCCCTGCCCAAGAAAGAAGACTTCCAAAACCTGGTAGAAGAGGTGAAAGGCAAGCTACAGACCGAAATCGCATCGGTCCGCACCTCAATGACATCTCTGGAAGCAAGAATCAGCTCCCTGGAGGAGAGAGACTCCCGCGCAGGAGGCTCGGACCCATCCGCTATCCAACAACACGCAGCACAGATTGCAGATATGCGACTGCATATCGAAGACTTGGACAACAGATGCAGAAGACACAATATACGGGTGCGGGGTATGTGGGAAACCCCAGATCAGGAGAACCTCAGAACGACACTCACCCGCCTCTTCAACATGATCCTGGGCCGCCCACCAGAGGCCAGAATAGCAACGGACAGGGCCCACCGGGCCCTGCGCCCACGCCCGCCACCCCGTCAAGAGACACCATCTGCCGGATCAAAGATTATCAACTGAAAGCCGAAATAATGCTGAAGACTGATCCGACTGAGCCTTATAAGAAGAGACTATAAACTTTTCTTTTATCTTATTTTTAACTCTTATTTTTCTCTTTCCCCCATTTTCTTTTTTTTTTTAAATCAGTGACAAAGGGGGATGGGGGGGATTGTTGCTCTGGACAACAATGGCTACACCTAGTGGTAGGCTCCACTAGATTTTACCTGCACTTCCTTTGGCCCTTCTTCTCTGCCAGGAGGTAGGCCACACAGCACATCAGGAAGAATCGCCTAGTATCCCATAGGGCCTGCAAGGCAGGAGGGGGGGGGGGACACACTCCAAC
This sequence comes from Pelobates cultripes, assembly GCA_933207985.1. NCBI lineage: Eukaryota > Metazoa > Chordata > Amphibia > Anura > Pelobatidae > Pelobates > Pelobates cultripes. The sequence continues at coordinate 19,914,328 of OW240916.1, forward strand.
ACCCCGCAGTCCTCTTTTCTAGGACTCCACAGACAATAACCCAGGGCATCAGGGACGGACGGTTATCTCAGACTTCTTAGAGACGCAGACATCACCCCACGGGAATACTGCCAAGATACTGAGGCTCTGAGGGTAAGGGGAAAACACAGTAACCCCACCGCCGGGCCCAGAGGCACATTGCCCATACTAAATGCGCCTTAAGCGGTAATAAACAACCAGCTGGCTCCCCCCGGCTTGCCTGTTCTCCAGCCCCTTACCGACCCTCCTTCCCTGTCTCCCCCCACCCCGCCTTCTATATCATTGTCTTCCCACTTTCTCCTTCCCCCCACTGCCCTCCCCCTGTTCCTGGCGCCTCCGTGCCGACGCCTGCGCTCCATTCCAGTGTCCCCCCTCTGGGGACGCCCAATGCCGCCGAGCTGGGCAACCCACCCCTCTGGGAGGGGGGGTCTCGGGGAGGGGTTGGTGTTATACACAATCAATGCGAGGGGTCTTAACTCCCCTCAGAAAAGAGCGCGGGCGCTGCGAGAACTCAGGGCGCTTAAAGTATCCGTGGCGTTTTTTCATGAAACTCACTTTCTCTCAACCCAGGCACCAAGGTTCTCCAACAAGTACTACCAGACGGGATTCTTTGCAAACAACCCCACCGCCAAATCAAAGGGAGTGGCGATTCTCTTCTCGGCGGACGTTCCCTTTCAGAAGGAAGCGGAACAATCGGACCCGCAGGGAAGATACCTCTTCCTGAGGGGCACAATTCATCACGTAAAATTCACCTTTGCAAACTTATACCTCGCGAACAAGGGACAGAAAGCCTTCCTAAAGGCTACACTTGAGGCCTTGGAAACATTTGGAGAGGATACGGTCGTGTTGGGGGGGGATTCTGAAAAATAGTTGGGCGGATACAGTTACAGGTACTAGTTGTGCCCTTGCAAAGACATGCATACCAGAAATTGATGGGCTCGCAAGAACACAGTGGAGAACGGCGTCGGAGAAAGCCCTACACAAAACTGCAAATGTCAAATGATTGTAACAACCAATATATGCAAACTAAGGAATAATGCGAGCTTCGCTCAGAATACCTATGTATGTAAACACACGTCACAATAAAAGCTTTAATAACTAAAATAAGCTCCTGGTTGATTTATAAATGTATTATTAATGTAAAGAACAGAGTGGATGTACTACACTTTTGAGGAGCAGCTGTTAGGGCTGAACTTCCACTTACTGATACCTCCATAGTCAGATATATAAAGTTATATACTGCTAAACATGGCTAACGGCCTTCACTACAATCCAAGTAAGGGCAACAAAGACCACCTCAACTGTCTACATTTCACAGATCAGTAATTACAAAAAAACAACAGTTACTAAACAAATGAATACACAGGAATCCAATGTATTTTTGTACATTACATGCAGGTTGTTTTGACAATCACTACTGAAAGAACATAAAGGGCGTGTTTGAAATACGTCAAAAGAAAAGCGACAAGTCAATAGACCAGAAACCGCAAGGAATAAAATAAAGTAATGGCATCCCTATGCAGACTTCCTGTGGCAACTAAAATAATGATAGGCAAGTTTACAATATGTACACATGAATGAGGACTTCTCTAAATGTGTAAATTTATATAACTAACATCTTTTAAAATCATGTATACCTATACTTATACCCCACCCATGGGTATTAGAAAATCTTTTTCTAACTAAATAAAGGGGATGCAAAATACCCTTAATGGCATTTTTCATTCAACAAGTACCTAAAAAAATAATTTCCTATTTAATTATTCATTGTATGTTGCAATTACCAATCAAACTGCATAGTCAGAAAAGCTGTCTTTTTTGGAATTTCTTCTCAAACCTAAAGGATACTCAATGGCATGATACCAGAAAAACAGTACGACGTGATCCAGCAGCCGCAGCTAGGTGGCTACTATCCAGTTACGGAGGATGAACACAACATGACTACATGAAATTGATCCCAGAGACCTGGCTTTGGATTCAGAGAAACACGTTAATTGCAAACATTCTTCCTGACCAATACAGTTTGCTGAGAGATGGGGAATGAAAGGGTCTTTATTTGTACTGAGTCCTCAGTAGGGGTTCTCTAAACAAGGCCAGATGTGAGGCGTATGGCTAAGAGGCCATGTTTACCTGATGTTCAGACCCCAGGCCTGCTCCCTATCCTTGTCTAGACCGTAAGCTTAAAAACAATTAAAAAAAAACAACTAAAAACAAACCAAAACAAAAAAAATAACAGACTGGGCAATTGTACTCTACAACAAGTCCATTAAACAAGGATAGGAAATAACTTTACTCCAAATAGTTCCTAAACACTTCCAAGGTTATTCACCAAAGTGATACATTGTCTGGGATTCAATGTGGATTTCAAATTGAAGGTCCAAACAACCAAACAGGGAAAAGTCTCCAAGTCAGCTATGTTTCCAGCCTTAATTACAAACTCACTTTGAATTCTCAATATTTTTCATTTTCGTTAATATCCTTGTTTCTTTCATACATAGTTTATAAACCGGGTCTGATTGTTGCACAGAGTGCTGGACTATCGCTATACAAATGGTGTAACAACATGAGACGGACAAACCTGTGAAGCAAATAAAGGAAAAGAGACAGCGCCAGACAACCTGTAAGGCAGCAACCCAACAAGGGAATCCCCCCAAAACCCTAAAACACAGGATAAAAGCAAAATATAAAAGGAGGGCTGCGCCAGAATAAACAGTGTCCAGTATCAATAGTTAATGAAGATAAAAAGTCCGACCTAAAAAGGTATCCTCTCTGTCGTCTTTAGGTACAGGAACGCGATCTTCAGGTAATATATAAAAGATAAAAGGAGAGAACAAACGATGGTGCAGAATGTACGGTTCAAATGAAGTAAAAATTGATTAATGATAACGAACTCACAATTTCCAGAGCTTCTGTCCAGCTGTAGGGCAAAGCGCACACAGCGGTATAATCCCCGCTTATGGGATTTATGATGGGTTCGTCAGGGTATCCAAAACTCAAAGGAAACAGAAACAGCCAAATAGTGCTCTCTGTATAACTGTATATTGTAAAAGAGAATAAAAAAAACGTACTTACAAGTACAGAGCAGACCAACTGCTCTTTGGTGTCAGCGCTGGTGGAATAATCCCCACCTATGGATTTCTTTGGTTGTCAGGAACTTGTAGAGATAGTATTAAAATCGGAATAGAGTGTATATAAAATATAACAATGAACTAAAATGATAAATAGCCAGGGTACATGTATAAATAAAAGTAGTTGGGACTATCAGTTAACCAAAAACTTTAATATTTATTATACAAAATTAAATTTCCATAACGCGTTTCGTCTAACAGACTTTATCAAATGGAATATGAAGAAGCACACTGGGTGCGTAGCTCTTCCTTGGTGAAACATCCCAAACTTTTGGTGTCAACCTCAGGAGGAAACAAACAGAAACCCCTCTGTGTCGAATACTTGATCTGTAAAACCGTTTTCAAGTCGGCAAAGCCTCTATTCTTAGTTGCATAGCTCATGCAAAAATAAAGAGTATAAACTTTAACCAAATGACTGCTTCAATGTAACGTCTTCTTTGTATACAATGCAAATAACAAAGCCACACAGATAAACATTCTGCAAATGTTTTTTGCAGAATGTTTACCAATCCCATTACCTGGAGAATAATTTTTTACATTATCATGAATTTGCTGGACGCAATCCTCTATTTAAATTTTGACAAGGCCAGCGGTAAATCTAAATAATAAACTCAAAAGATGATCTGGTTCTGGTTTTTTTTCCCTGAAATCACACACGACAGCAAGGAATTATTCAATGTATCTTTTCCCAGGGCCAATATTTTTTTTTCTTACATTGATTGATTTTCCTCCCTTTCAACGAAGCATATAATTATGGAATATGTTTTTAAACGTTCCTGGAGGACAAGATCATTAGAAGATGGCTGTCATCGGGGAATGGAGATTGGAAAATTTGGAGCAAGGAGTACAACTTTAAGTGATTGATGGGCCGCAGACAGAGGATCTGCAGGCCCAAAATAGCACATTAAGAAATAATAAAAGATGCTAAAATATGATTACTTCTGTGTGTTATACATCAGCCTGCACTACTCTATAGCAATTTAGCTTCTTTTACAAAGTATAGCTTCCAGGTATTAACACTCTATGCCAGAATAAAAATCTCTACAGGCCCTAACAAATGGAAGATTAACCCCTTAAGGACCAAACTTCTGGAATAAAAGGGAATCAAACAATGCTTAGTTAGACATTAGATGCTAGCACCTTCAAAGCTCCATTCACAAATCAACAACGCCGTTTCATGAAATATATGGCACGTACTGATGATTTACAAAGTGGATACGGCCGTGCTATTTCACCTGAATTATTATTGAATTAGATAGCAACTTGGTAATGTACACAAAGGTTTAACGTGAATTTGGTATCTCACAACACCGTAAGAAAAAACTAAACAAAAACATAAGAGTCCCCCAGCTTTTCATTTATTTTTAAAACCACGCAGTGCGCGGCAGACCCAAGGCATGGAAACAAACGGTTCTAAAACGGTTTGACTACTTACAATGGGGTCAGGAGGAGAGGTGGAGGACAGGGCGCCATGACATTCCAGGCACAACAAGCAGAAGAGCGCATTGCAGTGGTTATGGTCCTTGGAGTGTTCTAATTATATTTAAGAGTATCACTTATAAAGTTCCAACATCGGCCTCAGTTTAATAAACTTCCCAAATGGGATGCAATACGGTTAGAAAACTTTCAAAATAATTTGTGTACAAAAATCCCCATAGATGTTAATGATGTTTTTCTAACAGTATTGAATTCTTTGGAAATCGAGGGCACATTTTGACGTGTTGTAAAATGTGGTACCCATTGTCTCTAGGATTTACAATAGAAAAATAACTTACTTTACAATTTGTTTTAGAACATTTCCCAAACTCTGCGTTTGCCTTTGTATGTCTTTGCGATATTTCGGAAGCTATTTTCAATAAACAGATATAACCTGTCGTAAAAGCAAGGGAGAAAGGTTGGTAACTACCCTTTATAAACCTGCTTTGCTGACTGATGGAAAGTTATCCCACGTAACAGGTCATCTTTAAAACAAATATATATATTCAGATTCTTCTATTTCCAAGAAATGTGGTGTTTTTTCCAAGGCAGAAAACTTTTAAAAAATGACTATTTTGCTCAAAAGATTATTATTGTTTTTTCACTCTGAAAAGAATCCTGAAAAGAAAGATGTCAGCGAGTGGAAATCTTGAACGTAGAGGGGGGGAAAAATCTGTCAGAAGTGTCACTTTTCTATTGCAAATACGAACAAGCTGTTTAATGTGAATTCTACAGCAAAGCCTGTATCACAGAGGTTGCAATTTAATAGCGGCTTCCTGTTAGCAACATTCCTTCACCACCATGTGAACTCCATTTATTAACCTGCCTGCTGCTGGTTGGGAAAAGTACATAGTAGACATTTCAGCAAAAACTGCTACGGGAATGCAAGTGGTTGAAGACAGCTGTGTGGAACATAAAATGACTGCAATCAGAGCTCACTGTAATTGTTACAATACACTATAGTGGCTATTATTATTACTCATAAAGCGCCAACAAATTCGGCAGCGCTGTACAATGGGTGGAATAACAGACACATTTTTGTAACCAGGTTAGTTAGACGCACAGGAACAGAGTGTGCTGAAAGCCCTGCTCAAACGAGCTTAAATTCTAAAGGGGTTTCAAGGATCATCCTTTTAAAGGTAATACATTTTAAATGTAATAGCCAAAATACTAGGTGAGAATTTGGCTTGAACTTTATACATCTGCAGACAAACATATTCTCCACAAATACATGTTGTGTATATAGCTCCTATGTACTATAAGCTACAGTTTGCGTTGCATTGCTGTTTGCTATCTTTAAGAGCTGAACTCTTGAGATACCTGCTCTGTCCTCATTTTTGATTTTGTTTACAGAAAACAGAAGGTAAAACAGCAGCAACAATTCTGTAAGATCATAAACAGCCAGGGGCTAGGTCCGGATAAAAGAAAGAATACGTTTTAACGACATTTAGTTCAATCCAAAAACAACAGAGACAGGGAGCTGGGAAAATTACAATAAATTAAACAAACAAGGAACTTGCTTCAGAGAGGAAAATACACAGGTAGTCTGGTAAAAATGTAAAAAGCATTAAAACATTTTTTAAAAACTGAAGGCATAAATCCCGCCATTCAAATAGACTTTGCTCCTCTGCTTTCTAAAGCGACCGAAGAGCTCCGGCGGGTCCCAAAGTTAGAGGTTCTAGAACAGAAGACATTGTCCACAGCAGAAACAAACACCACAAGATCCAAAACTATAAACTTAATTAGAAACGGGAAGTCAGCGCCAATCTAAACATAGCTTGACTTCAATCGCATGCCAAGCTATACTTTGTCCATAGAAGAATAAAAAAAGGCTCTGTGGGCCAGACTGAGCCTCTGTTTAAATTGGAAAGGAGCAAAAAAAACGACGTTGAAAGGATAGGAAGTAATTAAATGTAGGAGTGTGCATGAGACACAGTAAAGTGGAGAGAGAAGGCTGTGAGTGCTACATTTAAATACGTAGATTCAACTATTCTCATAAGGTATGGCTCCTGACAGGCCCGGACTGGAAAAAAAATTCAGCCCAGGCATTTTTGAATCACAGTGGTCCAGACAGAGGGGGCGGGGACAGAGAGGTGGCGTTTTGTCATCACCAATGATAAACATGCCACCTCTCAAAGTGAGCATGTTTGTCCAATGCCCTTCCAGGGCAAGCCCATGCGCAGAGCTCTGCTGAAGAGCTCTTGCATGAGAAAAAAGGCCCTGTATTTGTTCTGTCTCTGGTGTCTCCATGAATGGGATACCAGAGGACAAAATGGAAAGCAAAGTGTATTGTGCATGTGTTTGGAGGCTGCTGGTGGGATTGCGTGTGTGTAGAGTGAGCTGATTGTGCTGTGGTATTTTGTGTAAATTGGTCGGTTTCAGTTGTGATGTGTTTGTGGTGTAATATGTGTGGCTAGAGACTGAAGAGAGTGAGAGTGTGTGTATAGGGGGTGTAACGAGTGTATGCATAGGGACTGTTGTATTTGTGTGTGTGTGTATGAATTGTAGAGAGTGTGTGTTTAGGGAATGTAGTGTGCGTGTAGAGCATCTAGTGTGTGCATAGGGGATCCAGAGTGTGTATGTCAGAAATGTAGTGTGTGTAGGTGGTGCAGTGTGTATTTATAGGGGATCTCTTGTGTGTGTGCGTGGGGGATCCAGAGTGTTTACAAGGAATGTAGTGTTTGTAAGTGGTGTAGTGTGTATAAGGCATGTTGTGTGTGTGTGTGTGTGTGAGGAGTGCACTGTATGTGTGTGAGAGGTGCACTGTGTGTGAAGGGTGCACTGTGTGTCTATAGGGGATCTTTTGTATGTGTAGAAGATACAGAGTGTGTATAGGGGATCTAGTGTGTGTGTGTAGAGGATCCAGAGTGTGTATAGGGGATCTAGTGTGTGTGTAGAGGATCCAGAGTGTGTGTAGGGGATCTAGTGTGTGTGTGTAGAGGATCCAGAGTGTGTTTAGGGGATCTAGCGTGTGTGTAGAGGATCCAGAGTGTGCGTAAAGGATCCAGAGTGTTTACAAGGAATGTAGTGTGTGTAAGTGGTGTTGAATGTATAAGGCATAATGTGTGTGTGAGGGGTACAGTGTGTGTGTGTGTGATGGGTACTGTGTGTGTGGTGAGCACTGTGTGAGGGGTGCAGTGTGTGTGTGAGTGGTGCACTACTGTGTGTGGTGTAGTATGTGTGTGTGAGGGGTGCAGTGTGTGTGTGAAGGGTGCAGTGCGTGAGTGTGTGAAGGGTGCACTGTGTGTTTGTGGTGCAGTGTGCGTGTAAGGGATGCAGTGTGTGTGTGGGAGAGATGGGTGCAGTGTGTGTGTGTGTGTGTGAGAGAATGAGAGAGAGAGAGGGTGTGTGTGGTGTAGTGTGTGTGTGGTGCAGCATGTGTGTGAAGGGTGCACTGTGTGTGTGTCTGTGGTGAGGTGTGTGTGTTGCAGTGCAGTGTGTGCGTGTGAGGGTGCAGATATAGGCAAATATATATTATTATTTTTTTTATAAATAAACCATGTATTTAAAATGAACATAAGTAGCCATGTTCATTTGAAATACATCCTTTTTTAGTTATATTCCCTCCTCCCTTCTTACCTTTGCCACGGTAACAGCAGCAACGCTCCAACCTCGCAAGAGGAAGGACCTGGTGGAGCTGCTAGATAGATACTTTTTCAAAGAAACGTAGGTTTGTTTTGAAAAGTACAGTATAAAAAAAAAAAAACAGCATCCCCCTCTACTAAATCCAGCCCCCCCCACTCTATACTAAATCCCAGTCCCCCCCCCCTTCTGAATCCCAGCACCCCCATCTACTAAACCCCAGCCCTTGTTTAATAATAAAATAAAAAACAATATTAGCCAACAAGCAGACTCCACTCACATTACCGCTGCCAGTATGCAATCTGGTGTTGCGTGCCTCCGTGCACCTCCAGGTACTCCACTGTCCAGTCGCGGCCATCGCAACACTGACCAACATACACTGACAGACACACACACACTCACTGACAGACAAACACACTCGCTCTCTGACAGACACACACACTCACTCTGACACACTCACTCTGACACACACACACTCACTGACACACACTAACAGACACCCACTGACAGGCACAAACACACTTCCACATTCTTCCACACACTAACATCAATTTCTTGCTGGTGTGGGGATCTTCTCTCGGGAGGTCTCCATTCCTGCTCCCTCACGTGCGCAGTTTAGTGCTGCCGGGTACAAGAATGATGTCATATTCCATCCGGCATCACTATAGAGGGCGCGCACGAGGGAGCAGCTCCCTCGCTGCGGTCAGTGACCTCTCCTTCCCGGCCGGGTACTTTTTAGCAGAGAAGGCACATGCAATGTGGGGAGAGAAGGTGCCTACTCTGCCTTAAAAAAGAATGTCTCAAACTCGCGGCTTGCTGGGCCGCAAAGATGTTAATAGTGGGCTGCATGCGGCCCGCGAGTTTGACATGCTTGATACTTTCTTATAACTGCGGATAATTGTATTTTGCTACACTTGCATTCGAGAGTATTTTGCAGAGCCAAGAAAGTTGGTGAGGGAGCTCACAGGCTGTGACATCACAAAAAGTATATCCCAGAAGGAGGAGAGTTCAGCCGGTGACCTCACAGAAAAGGAGAAATCAGCCAGTGACCTCAGAGAAAGGAAGAGTCATCCTGCAATTGTGTTGGGAAAGGTCAGATTGTGACATCATAGAAATGAAAAACTCAAACTGTGATGTAAGAGGAGGGGAGGGAGGGCTCAAACTATAGAAATCACAGGCACATCTTTTCCCTATTAGCTGCCCTTACACATCCACACAGATCAATGTAATCTGAGAGCTACAAAGAGGGGTACGTGACCAGTATCCTTTCTGCCAATTTTACGCATGCCGAGACTTGTCTCTCGGTGACCTCTTGGCAGTGTATCCAGCTCTGATGTAAGCTTGGTGTTTTACAGTCACATCAACAATATTTGTAATTTTTGATCCTAATACAATCCTTTTAGATCTTAGGTTACACGCAAAACATTGTAGAAAGAAAGAGAGAGGAAAACAAAACAAAAAAAAAGAAACATTAAAAAATCTGCCATATGACCACAGTACAAGCGTGACCTACACATGATACGATATGCATTCTGCAGAGATTCTGGCTTCATACCATATTACTCCGTAGGAACAAAAACATCCAGTTAACTGATTCAAGTCAGAAAACCTAAACAACAACAAACAGCTTTAAAGACAATTTCTTGCCAAAACCATTCGGTAAAACATCAAATGTTAGTTTTTTACTTTCTTTATCTTTAATATGAAAAACCCACAGAAGGTAGACGAATTGTGCAGCCGCTCTGGAAGAACAAGGCAGGTGCATGTTGTAATACGGGATGGACTAGAGACATACACTAGAGAGATAAAAATGCTAACCCACTGCCCCATTCCATTATCCGACATACAAAAACTATAAATTGTGAGTGTGTTTTATTTTTGTAGTGGGAAAGCAAGCCAAGCATCTAAACCCTTGTGACCTGCTTCCATTTACTTGTCCTACAATCCTGGTCTGTAACGCAGCAAATGAAGATGCTCTCTGAATGATAAAATACCTTGCTCAATAGATTATTTAAAACCAAACTTTCCTGTTAAACTGTTAGAAAAAAAAAAGGATACAAAAAGAAATGAAGTCATTCCCAAAGGAATAATGCTGGCAAGTGAAAATTAATATATTTAAGGATAAATGTTGGCTAGATTCGTGTTCTAAATGCAGGACAGTTGGCAAGTGGAACTTCGCAGCAGACCACAGAGGTCTAATTAAAATGCAGAGTCAGGGCTATGACGGGAAGTCTGGATTGCACCTGCCAGATCGGCGTAAATGCTAGCCAGCAGTCTGATGTTTAATGAATCTGGGGACATGGGAAATTAACATGTAAAAGAGCTGGTCAACTGGAGACCGCCAGGCCTGACATAGGCCACAAGGGTCTTTCTATGGCCACAGCCTGTCTGAGAACTCTCTGGGCTTCGCCACGTTGTATCACTAGGATGCTACAGAATCTTAAACAGTATACAATGCTTTATATTAGGTTTTCATTTATCATTTCAAAAATTTATTGATGCATTGTTGCAGCAGTTATTTCCTTTTCAGTGTTTCTACTCCCTGATGCATACAGAACAAAAATGTATACTGTCACTGATCCGAACTAATCCCGCACAAAAAGGCACTACCGGCGAAACCATAAAAATAAACGGTATCAAACAGTAATAATGCACGTCTGTGTCATTGAAATGATTTGACTCTGAGTGTAAGAGAAAGTAACATCTCCCAACTCTTCCTCAAGCAAAAACGCAGAAAAGGTATAATTGCTAGACGATAGCAGGTGAGTGCAGGCGCTAGTCTAGAGCGTAAGAATCAGTTTTTTGTTTTTAAAAATATAGCTACTAATTTGACCAGTTAGTGAGGATAAGATCAGTAAAATAAATGTGTACCTTAGTCTAAATGAAATGGAAGTACGGGTTAATTAGAGTCGAAACTGGATCAGGTTAGCAGAAGGTTGAAGAACCATAGCCGCTTAGCATCCATGAGCCGCTTTTTATTCTGTAAGGAATGCACACACCCACTGCCATTCAAAGCAATGGTGAAACTATCATGGAAGTAGATTATGTAGCTGCTTAGAGGCACCAGGTGATTCCAGAACCATCTAAAGCACGTTGTAAAAAACCAATACCCAAGTGTGTACACTGTTACATGCTTATCATATCAGGTCAGTGTAGAGCACTCTACATTCTAAAAAGGTTATAGAAGAACTGAAAGGGTTAGTCTTGCAAAAAGGGTTAAATGGGATCAATGTATAAGGAACAGTTCTTCTGCAAAGTTCTCAATAAACATGAAGCAATCAGCTCCACACATCAAAGATCTCAGTAAAAGCAAAGCAATCACTCAACAGGAGCCGAGACGCTCCATTGCTTCTCATAGTGGCTGTTTCATTCTTAGAACTTTGCCCCAGAATGTTTCTTCATTTATAAATCTTTGTGTATCTTTACCTTTGGCTTTGCTCGGGCAGGCTGCCTGATAATCATGGTAATTGGAGTTTAAAGAAATCCTCTGTTATTAACTACTATAGCTCAGAACTGCTGTTGGCAACAAAAATATAACAAAATGGATTTTTATTCAAAACTGTAAAAAAAAAAAAAAAAAAAATAATCCTGAGCGTCATGCTGCCCAGATTACAGTATTTTCTGTTATTAACAGGGAAAATGAAATCTATCTTGTGTGATTGGTCATTGGAGACTGGTGTGATGGCAAAACTACTGGCACCGATCATGGAAAAAGTATAGAAAAATGTTTCTTTCATCTGTAAATCTTGCTAGCCAAACTGCTCCAAAATGTATGTGCCAAATGTTATTTCAATTGAAAGACTGGACCTCCTAACTTTGTATCACTGTCAGCGAAGTCCACTGCTCATAGAGATGTTCACAGCTCCGTCAACATCTGAACACAAGTATTCTGTGTATACAAAGTATTCAGTACTGAGCTGTGTGCAGTGGATGACAGCTCACGTTAGAGACACCGATACAATCTGAAGTTAAGGATGACATCTAATCTATACATTTACTGGAGGTCTTGGCAAGACAGCGTAAAAGAGAATAAATTTTAAGATCCATCTGAATGTGACCCTTTAATCCGCACATTTGTTTTATATTAAGAATTGCTCCAGAGACAGAGGAGAATTGAAGGATGGAACGTGCTTTGAACAAGTAGCCGGGGTTTTAATGATTTCTTAGAACACTTTGAGGTCAGCACTTGAAAAACCATATTCTTTGGGACTATCATACTCTGTTAGCACCCACGACTATAGAGATTTTTAATTTTGAAGAGCAACATTTATTTGCATTTTATAACTGCGAGATGCAGGATAATCATCAGTAATCAGATTTTTGAAAGCAGATCGCACATAAAGTACAGAAATAAATAAATATTACTCCAACAAAGTAGGAGCAGGGTAAAAAAAGAACAAAATCTGTTCTTCCTTCAATACAATTTGTCAAGTCAGTGGAAACTAGCACAGAATACTGTTGGGCATCTTGAGGGCTGGTCCTGATTATTTACTTGACCCATTTAAGCCATACCAAATAGAAGAAGCTTACTGTTGAAAACTATAAACTGTCTAAACAAAAAAAAAAAAACGAGAGATGTGTGTAAACAGCCTAAGCGGCTGTCAATCTCTGATCAAACTGTCACTTCTAGAGCGAGGTTGAGGTATTTGACAACTTGCCTTAAAAACACTGCATACTTTCTTATTTTTCTTCCCACGGGCACAGGGGAGTGTGACACAGTCGGCAAACTGCAACTACAGGCATTTGTACATAATAAGAAAGCACACTGCAAACACGTGGCCTCTATAGCTACGAGTGACGTGGAACAGAAGTCTACATTACCACCCCACACTCTTGACGTATCAGAGCGCAGCAAAGACATCCCGTACATACTGCAGACACAATGTATCATAAAATATGTAGTTTGGTTTTAAGAGCATGTTCAATTTTAAAGAAAAAACCTGAAGAATGTAAAAATACAAGTATACTGGATCAACCAAAAGAAGATAGGGGTAGGTTTTTGGAAAAGCATCAGAGCAGTAGAAGAGGCAATTATTAAATTAAATAGAAAGGTTGTGTCATAGGGAGGTTGACATTTATGTCATTAATGCAAAATCAGCTACAAATTGCCCATCTTGTTAAGGTTCTAATTACTACAGAAATATGGTACAACCAGGTTAATTAATTAGAGGAATAGTACTGTCAATCTGACATTAAAAATAGATATTAAGTCTGATGTGGAGATATTTCAGATTTCATATCATGCTTTATATTGCTCAGAAGCTAGAGCAAAAAAATAAATAAATGCAAAATATGCAGATGTTAGCTCCTCTTCCAGTATCCAACAGGAGACCATCCTCGTTTCTTAGTCAACTGGCATCACCTGGGTCTCATGCGCACACCTGTGACATCACACAACCTTGCAAATCACCTGTCGATCATACCAAAGTGGGAAACTGCCTCTAATTAATCAAATGTTTGCTAGTAAAATCTGTAGAAACCATTTAAAGAGACACACCGGACCCTACAGCACTTTAAATCTCACACATAAAGCTGAAGTGCTTTGTGTGAGGCGTGTCTTATCTTTTTTTCATTTTAAAAGAAATCCGCAAGTTTTTTAAGCTGTTTTAGATAAATCCCCAAATTAAAAAAAGGATAATTAGATCCACGCATGTTTTTATTGATTGTATATCTACTGAACAGTGATTATTTGTTTATGCGTGCAGTGGACTGTCCCTTTAAGTACTATTAAGTAAGTAGTAAGTATCCGTCTAATGTGCAATGAAAAGAATATGTTCCGCCCCCAGAAACTCTTTATAACATTCCCAAACCCCTGACGCTGGAGGTAAATAAAAACTAAACACCAAACTGGAACTAATCTAAAGTTAATTATTGATATTTATCTTTGTAATGGCACAAGATGAGCTAAAACCAGCTTGATGTCTGAACGGGGACAACCGAAGGACAAGTCACTTGAGCATTTGTCTGTTCTCTGTACTCTCTTGCACCTGATTTTTATTTAATTATTTCTAATAGTTCATGCAGTGTCTGGTAGCTAATCTCTGGAAATCGAGCAATTGAGAAGTCTATTTCCCATGATGCTTTAGGCATCCAAAGGGCCGAAGGTTTGCCATCAGAGATTTTAGTTTTTCATCAACAATCTCTGTCAATTCCAATGTTATGAGTCATATTTATCTAGTCCCTTTGTAGATTTTAATTAGTATTTTGTCTATAAAAGGGAGGTGGGAGAGGCAATAAACATACTTACGGAATCTAAAAAACACAAGAAACATCCAGAGCTCTGTGAAATCGCTTGGTTCTTCGCAAAGCCAACTGAAAAGAGAAAATAAATCAAATAAACTGATTTGGCGATTTAATCTGAGCAGAAAGAAAAATAAGTTTCTTATCGTTTTTTCCTTTTAAAATAAATCTGCAAGTTTTTAAAACTGTTTTAGATAAATCCCCAAATTAAAAAAAGGATAATTTTTACTGAACAGTGATTATTTGTTTATGCGTGCAGTGGACTGTCCCTTTAAGTACTATCAGAAAGAAAAAAGAAATTACTTTTAGTGATCTTTTTGCCTGCTCTATAAGAAAGAAAGAAAAAAGAGCACATATATGTAAAAATATATAAATATAATATTTAAAAAAAATAAAAACACATACGGAATTATGGTGTGAACGAATACATAAAAGAATGTATATACTTGGCTAAAAGCTTGATTCCAGATGTACCCTTCGTCTCGTTCATCTGGTTTATATCCAGTTCTCTAGAAAGCTCCCTCACTGCTGGAGCACTATGCTCTCGCAAGCTTCTCACACCCCCTACAACCAACACTACCCGCGCAACATGCTCACTCCAAACCTAGCAGCAACCCCATTCCACACTACCCGAGCAACATGCTCACTCCAAACCTAGCAGCAACCCCACTCCACAATACCTGAGCAACATGCTCACTCCAAACCTAGCAGCAACCCCATTCCACACTACCTGAGCAACATGCTCACTCCAAACCTAGCAGCAACCCCATTCCACACTACCTGAGCAACATGCTCACTCCAAACCTAGCAGCCATCTCACTCCACACTACCTGAGCAACATGCTCACTCCAAACCTAGCAGCAACCCCATTCCACACTACCTGAGCAACATGCTCACTCCAAACCTAGCAGCAACCCCATTCCACACTACCTGAGCAACATGCTCACTTCCAACCTAGCAGCAACCCCATTCCACACTACCCGAGCAACATGCTCACTCCAAACCTAGCAGCAACCCCATTCCACACTACCCGAGCAACATGCTCACTCCAAACCTAGCAGCAACCCCACTCCACACTACCTGAGCAACATGCTCACTCCAAACCTAGCAGCAACCCCATTCCACACTACCTGAGCAACATGCTCACTCCAAACCTAGCAGCAACCCCATTCCACACTACCTGAGCAACATGCTCACTCCAAACCTAACAGCCATCTCACTGCACACTACCTGAGCAACATGCTCACTCCAAACCTAGCAGCAATCCCACTCCACACTACCTGAGCAACATGCACACTTCAAACCTAGCAGCCATCTCACTCCACACTACCTGAGCAACATGCTGCTCCAAACCTAGCAGCAATCCCACTCCACACTACCTGAGCAACATGCTTGCTTCAAACCTAGCAGCCATCTCACTCCACACTACCTGAGCAACATGCTCACTCCAAACCTAGCAGCCATCTCACTCCACACTACCTGAGCAACAAGCTTGCTCCAAATCTAGCAGCCACCCCACTCCACACTACCCGAGCAACATGCCCAGTCCAGTAATCCACACAACCTGAGCTAAATTGCAATTAGTATAATCTACACAAATTCATCAGAATGCCCACTCCACGTCTCTTCTAATCCAGAAAATCTAAACGGAATGCCCACTCCACACCGTTATCATACACACAATCAGAGCAGCTTGTCCAATCTACAACTACACTAACCTTCATTACCTGTGTATCTAGTCCATTCCACACCTTCACTAATTCAACATTAAGGAGCATGTACACCCCATGCCTCCAATAACGCACACAACGTGAGCGCCACACCTTCTGTAAACCAAATACAACCTGTGCAACTTAACAACCCCTCACCTTTTATTGTCCACAGCATGTCCACTCTTCACCAACACTACCTGAGCATCAAGTGCACACCTACACTAACTCACACATCCTGAATAACGTGCCCACTAAACTCCTCCTATAATACACGCTACTTCCAACCTTTTTCTTATGCACACACGACCAGAGTTGAGTAGTTTGCTTGTATCCCCTTTAAACTCTGATCTCAAAGTCACTTGTCACG
Source organism: Pelobates cultripes (assembly GCA_933207985.1). NCBI lineage: Eukaryota > Metazoa > Chordata > Amphibia > Anura > Pelobatidae > Pelobates > Pelobates cultripes. The sequence continues at coordinate 19,930,851 of OW240916.1, forward strand.
GTGCCTCCATTCAGCACTAAAATATTTTTGAGCAGGTTAACACTAAATGTCCACAGCCAGGACCCCAGTGGACGCATGACTAAAGAAGAGATTACACACTTCCTTGGCCATACCAATTCATACCAGCAATGGGCATTGTGATAGGCTTAAAAAGTCAGCTGACCCGCTTAAGCCACCCATGTATGCTCAAACTAATGCCTCCTTATTGACCCAAGCAGCACAGAGCTGATGGTATGCTGGGGACATTACAATTGGTTAACACTGAATGGAATTACGGCACATGTGGACTCCAGAAACGATCACAACTTTAATAAGAAATATAAAGCAATTAAGCGGTGTAATCCCTTTAATCTAACATTACAGCTTTTACGGGTATTTTAGTGGTTTCTGTCTTTGGACTTATCCTGAAAATATAAGTTTGCGATGTGGAATAAATTATTGTATTGGTCACTCATTCTTTTGAGTAAAATACGCAGTTGACAGGGGTCAAATGTTTCCACTCGCCTGGCTACCAGAGTAGAAGTAGGGTGTTTTTTTGGCTCATACAGTAGTAATACCGTTAATAGACAATAAACTTCTGGAAAAACTAAATATTCACTTTGTAATAACATTTCAACTGCTTCTGTGAAGAACCGATGACTCATTTCTGCCATTTTCATTAAATCTGGCCTGGTTTCCAGGTGGCTAAGGCCGTCCAGTACTGATGACATCACCACATCTGGAATCCATTACCTGCGAACGGGGAGGTTTGACAGCTTAATAAATTGAAATCTATTTTTATTCTGATGGCCAGTGATTTTCACCTGGGGGCAACCAGATACTTCCCAGAGTCCTGATGGGAAACAGGATGCACCTTGACTCCACTCTAAGAGGGATCACTGAAAGATAATACGGTTTGATTTTATTTTGATTAAGAGTGGGAAGAATCTCTTCCCTTTACTCTCACAAACCGACTTTCCCATGCTAAAGTCCCTCACACACATATTCTCCTGATCTATAATAATAAATATATTATTAATTTTCTGAAATTCAGCCCCCAATTCCAAATGATGCAGTGGGAGGGAACATATGGTAACATTTTAATAAAAGTAATATTTGTATGTCCCATTCATAAAGCATGAGGTTGAGTGATTCTGATTGTATGCTGTGCCACTAAAGACTGCAAAAGGTGAAAAAAACAAAACAGCAAGTAATGAAAAAAGGCACACAATACATTACCCAGGGGCGGACTGACCACTCGAGCACATCGGTCATGGACAGAGGGCCCGTGGCAGTCAGGGGCCCGGGGCAGCTATGGCCGGGCTGAGAAGATTAGATGATCTCCCCAACCAGCCCAGCATTAAGGCAGCAAAGTTAGTGAGACCAGTTCCCCAGCGGGAGCGCTCTGTGTTGGAATAAAGGAGGGGATAAGGAGTGACATCACATCTCCTCCTCTCTTACACAAATACAGAGCTCCCGCCGCATGTGTGAAGTAGGAGGAGCAGCTGTGATGTTAACAGCAACATTCTGCTCAGGGGAGGACGGAGAGAGTCAGCCTGAACAGACTGAAATGCAAGGTAAGATGGGGCAGAGATAGCACTGTAGGCACCAGAGGAGGACTTGGGGAGGAGGAGGATGATAATTTTACTGAATTGGGGGCATGGTGTGATACAAACAAAGGGTGATTGAAAAATAAGTAGACTTACCAAACTTTCACACAAATACAATCAGACATGCACTCAAACTGACACACTGCTCAAAGATGCCCATGTGTTCACAATCTCACACACACTGACATGCCATACCAAAAGCTTTCTGCAGTGAACTGTATGTCCTGATTTTTCTGTAGTGAGCTTGTGTGTCTGTGGCTGAGCTTGTGAATGTGTCAGTGAGCTTGTGTGTAGTGACATTGTGTGCATATCAGTGAGCTTTCTGTAGTGACCTTGGGATCTTGTGTGTGTGTGTCAGTGAGCTTTCTGTAGTGTGCTGTGTGTAGTGAGCGTGTGTGCGCGGCAGTGAGTTGTCTATAGTGAGCTCTAAGTTCTGTAGTGAGCTTGTGTGTCTGAGCTTGTGAATGTGTCAGTGAACTTGTGTGTAGTGACATTGTGTGCATATCAGTGAGCTGTCTGTAGTGAGCTTGGGGTCTTGTGTGTGTGTCAGTGAGCTTTCAGTAATGAGCGTGTGTGTGCGTCAATGAGCTGTCTATAGTGAGCTCTGTAACTGTTTGTGCATTTACACCATACTGGAAGTATGTATATGCAAAACAGCACATGCATTGACGTGGACAAAGTGCAACAATGTTTACAATGATTTTAACACTCAGATACAAACAAGCCTTTATACACAAACCCTCACACCATATACAAATAAAAAAAATGCACACTTATTCGAAACATTTAATTAATACTGGTATAAGGGGCTCTATAGGGGATTTTGCCCAGGGGCCCAGAAGGCTGTCAGTCCGCCCTTGACATTACCCATTGTCAGTTATTCGTGTATCAGTGATGTGATACAACAACTGAAATATCCAGCACAACTGATTCAACAAAAAGGCTGCATTGGGCTAAAGACAACCCTAATGAGATAGTGCTCTGTTAGTAACGTTGGTTCAAATTGGCAAGGGCTCTAAACTCAGCCATGGGGACTAGCCAACACCACTGTAATAATACTCTGAGATAGCAATGTGTGCACACAGCTGCCTTTAAAGGAGTGCCCAATAGGTAGATCCCCAGATATTTTTAAGGTTACAGCTCCCATAATGCTTTGTCATTCTAGAGACATTCTAAACGCATGCAAAGCATCATGGGAGTTGTAGTTCTACAACATCTGGGGATCTACCTTTTGGGCACCCCTGGTTTACAGCGTTCATTTTGAACTCTCGTTTCAGTGATAACCCTCAATCACTGTGCTCAGCTCCGGAACAAAGTGCCATACTGGCAAAAGCGTAACGATATTGAATACTTTGTAGAATGGTTAGCAAATTATATGCTGGGTGTTTTTTTTTTCCATCCCTACATTACGACATAGCAAAGCTTTTCCAAAGAACCTTTTGCCAGCAATTTCAATGGATATTTTGGTTTTATAATTCGCAATTAAAGTGAAAAAATTTAAATTTGATGAATCAGCCACGAGAATCATTGTATATTAACGGAAGCGAAAAACGGAAAAAAAAAAGCACACAAATTTTATGAAATCTTCCCATCTAGGCTAAAGCCAGTTCTACAAGACAGAAAGATAGAACGAAAGGGATTTACACCTTCAGGTAAGCCTATGCATTAGGTAACATGCGATCACGGTATGTTTTTGTTTTAACACCTTCCGTGTCAGGTGAGCATACTGCAATGCCGTACCTCTGGTCTCTGGAGTTCAAGGTCAAACCTCTTTGCAGTTGTAATTTAAGTAGTAGTTTTTTTAATTTAAGTAACGGGGTTGAAATGGACAAACCGCACTCCATTCGAATACACAAACTCCGTGACTATAACATAAACACTTTGCTGCGAGAATTCTGAGAAATATCTTCTGCATTCTTCCTTACAGTTGAGCATTATCTGAACATATGTTGTAGTTATGTTTGGCTATTTACCATCCAAGGACTTCCCATCATGCAGTACAATTGATAGACATATGTATGCAATATCCGCAATATCTGTGATAAACAGAACAAGAATGGCTTCCGCACAAAATACACCTCTCTAGCGTGATGAGAACATCGCCGATTTATTTAATTAGTTCTGCATTTCCAAAACCTGAAGAAGCGCACGTTTTATTCATTTCCAGTCGCACGTTAGATCATCCTCCTCCTGTACAGTATACAGAGCCTCTTGTGACACTTCACATGATTTTTAAAAGTTGAAGATTTGCAGCCAGAAATCATATCACATGAAAGGGAAGATTTCATGGTGCAAAGCACTCTGCCTGCAGGATATGTCATCCTTCTGCAAACAGAAAGGCTTCAGATCAGCCTGCGGAGAACAGAGATGGCTCTGGTTATCGTGTTCAGAGAGTGTTTATCAGATGAGAGAAAGCTAGATGGGAGGCTGGAGATCAAAGATTTGCTTTGTAGTTATCTCTTGTAGCATCAGGTTTTGTTTTTTTTAAGCTGGAGAGTATAAAGTGGGTGTTTGACAATCTTCACAACCTGGTAATTTTTAATTTATTTTTTGATATTATCCTATACAGTATATTCACATATTTACATCTTTCTACGTTAATATGCTTCCCTTGTTAAAATGTCTTATCCAGTTTGCCACAAAAGGCACCTTGAAACATGGTGGCAACTGTGGGAATAAAAAAAAGAAGAGAGGCTTAATTTAAATGAATCTAAGTATCGCACACATACTTTAGCATTGTGCAGAATTGTTACTAGATAGCGCGCACTAAGTACTAGAGACATGTGTGGCAGTACTGAACTACAAGATACATTTTTATAAGTCTCACTATCTAACGTGGCCACATACACACTGAATTAAGGATTAGTGAAACATGTATTTGGTAGGGGGTATCAAATTAAATTAAATTGCTGAAAAAGATCAATGAGCACATTAGCAAACCATCTTAGTACTACAAATTAGGGAAGGATAAAATCTGTACAACATATGTGCAAACTGGCACTGCATAAAGGGGATTCTGATTTTTTATTTATTATTTATTTATAAAATATTTTACCAGGAAAGATACATTGAGATTTCTCTCGTTTTCAAGTATGTCCTGGGTCCACAAATCATTGCATTGTTGAATGGAGGGGACCTTTTAATTGAACATACCCTTTTCCCTTTCTTATTATGAAATGTTTATGCAGAGATAATCTATAATTAGTTGCCAATCATGCTAAAGATGTATTATCCACTGTCTCTATCAGCAGCGCTCACACATTAAAAATCACTGCTGCTAGCCCTGCCTACAATTTACTCGCCGCAGCAGGCCAGGACGGCCCACGGCACACCCACCAGGAGTGTTCTGGTTGATTCTCCATCAAATCTGTGGGCAACACTTCATGGCTAGTGGAGCGTCTTTTTCAACTGGACTATGCTTTTTATGGTTCATGACATGCCTGAGGTTGGAATTTGTGTTTTTTCACATATGCGTACAAAACATTATTTTTGTTTGCAAATCATTCCTTTTATTTATTTCTCTGTGAGCCTTGTAACACAGTGGGGGCATACCTCTCTTACTGAGCACACTGAGACCTAACCACCCATACCCCACATAAGCTAAGCAATATCTACTTCTGTTACCATCTTCCATCAAGCAATATATTAAGCAGCAGCATACTATTTATTTATAAAACATTTTACGAGGAAGGATACATTGATATTTCTCTCGTTTTCAAGTATGTCCTGGGTACTACAATTATATCTGCAGGATGTAATTCTTATACATAAAAATTTACATATAAAATATTGTCTAAATTTGCTTTAATATCTGTGATTGTAACAATGCTCACAATGAAAGTAAAAATACATTTAAGAAATTTATAAAACAGGTTGGCAAAAACGAGCACTGTCGGTTTATTGTACTCCATCTTTGAATACAAATGCTACTCTGTTAGTGATATTTACTAAATTGTTTAGTGAAATCGAAATTAATTTCAAATTTTAGGCAAAATTTGCTAAACTGAAAGAAAAACGAAAAAAAAACAAAAAACACACTTTCAGTCCCAGTGCTAAAGAATAATTTTTGCTCATCTAGAGAAACAACGAGTATATTGTGCAATGCGCACCTCTACCAGATGTACAGCTTCTGTAACACGTCCACACTTCCATCGAACGATAAGGCAACGCTTGCTACACATATTTTACGCAAATAGAGAGGCCCCTTGCCCTTCACTTAACCCGTGAAGTTTTCCAAAAAATTGCACACGGATTTAGTATGTAATTTAGCAATAACAAAATAAGACTTGTTATTTACGTTTGAGTATTTGCCTTTCTCTGTCTTTTGGCAATTTTTAGCAGATCGTCTCCAAGAAAGTGATATAATATAGTCTGGATGGCTTAGGTTTTCAGATTTACGGCTCTTGGCACCTGCGAATATCTCAATTTTTCCAGCACATATTGTATTATCTATTCCCTGTAGGATACCCCAAGCCAGCAACACAGAACATTTGGGATTTTTATATTCATTAGCATTAAGGTAGTCTATGAAAGATAAGATATACAAGGGTATTTCAAAAGTAATGATGGAAAAACAAGAAAGAAAGATGAACAATTAATCAAAACGAATGATGCACACATGATAAAAAATAAAAATCGGACTATTGTTTTCCATAAATAGTCTGGAGCCCTACTCAGACAGACTGGGACTTATATGTCCCAACTGCCCGAGATTAGTAAAAGTTACCCTCCCGAGCAGAACCTGCCAATATTTTAACGGTGGGTAGCGGATAGGATAAAATCATATAACCAATCCGCCATCTTGGGTTTACCCTACATTTTGAGATTTACTGCTCATAATTGCTTAGAATTATCATCCATATCAAATAAATATTAATCATATAAAAAATGTTTAACCTTTTGCCTAAATCCGATCTAAACAGATGTTTCCTTCATAATATATAAATACTTTTAAAAAAATTAAGGAACTTATAAAACCACAAGCTGTTTAATTAGATGTCTCGAATCTCAGGCAGCGAAATGATCTGTACCGTAAAAAATCCCCCTTTTAACCCATAAACTATCCAAAAATGTTACACTACATTTTAACCTCTACATTACAGTTAATTTAACAGTTGTCTTCTTATTCATTTTTTTTTTTTTTTTTTTATAACTCAAGCCAAAAATCCCCATGGTTAAAAAAGTGTGAATTATTTTGCTATACTAAAAATCTGTAAGGGATTTATACACTAAAATGATGTAGTGAATCTCATTTGTATTATCAAAGTGTGAAAAATAGGTGTGCAATTTAAGACACTTCAAATAAAACTTTAATTTTGTACAGCGCTACGGAATTTGCTGGTGCTATATAAATAATAAAATAATAATAATAATAATAACATACAATTTAGTAGCAGCTTTATTTTCCCGTGTTTATATAAAAAAGTACCGGCTTTACCATCTCTACATTTTATGGGTAAGCCCTGTTTTATATTTATTTTTGCTTGTTTGTATGTTCTAGCACTGCACTTGCACTTTAGTGCTTGCGAGGTGGGATACAACACCTAAACACTAAGTATTTTCCGTGGTATAGTGGATCTCATGCGCCAAGCACAGAGGACTGTTTCTACAATTAGAATTATTAATATTACGCCAACATATTCCACAGTGGTGTATAATAGGTAAACAAAACAAGCATTTAATTCAAACAAAACATGTATAACATACAGGAACAGTAGGTGAAGAGGGCCCTGCCCAACCAAGCTTACAATCTAAACTCTATAACAAAATGGCGCCTATTTTAACAAGCTCTAAAGCATCCTCGGATGAATCCAGCTTGTGGGGTGATTTTGAAGACAGCCGTCAGATCCACAGCAACTTACCTTTCACCTTAACTCAGGGGAGCAGTGTCCTGTCAACTAAAGCTGGCATAAAGACAATATACACATGATGTGAGACTGAAATGGCAGCTGTTCGAGAGGAAGTGGCCATATTGAACGGTCACACAGCTGTAGCGGAGGATGACTTAGGTGTGGTCCACGTGGCACAGTCAGCCTTCGATGCTGCACTTGGAGAGCTCCAAAAGGGCTATTATGACTTATTGATCAGGTGGCAATTTTTGAAGACAGGGCTGAGCCCAAAATATCAGAGCATATCAGTTCGGATAATGCCTGAGCAAGTGAATGAAGAAGAATGTCTACATTATAGGAGTCTCCTATCTACTTTATTACCACCAAAACAGACAAAACTTATGGGTTTGGAAGGATGTCCTTGATTGGCTAAATCATGTTTTATTAAAGTTCTAAAAGGAGTCAGTCAAGGCTGCACTCACCTTTACTTTTGAAAGGTCACAAGTAAATTTTTTGGGGGACTTCTTAAGACACACTGAGTAATGGAGATGATCACTTTAGACTCTCACAAATATCCTGCGTGAAAAGGAAATGTCATAAAAATAGAGACCTCACCATTTACGGCACGATAAAGCTGAAAGGTCCACTACAATAACTCACCTGTCAGGGGCTTCTACCTTCTTGAAGCCCTTGAGCCTCCCCACTGATTCTCTGCCGCCTGCTCTCCTACACAAGAGGAATATAGCAAACATCCCTCCTTTTGTCCCTGGTCCATGTCAGCATAGCTCCCAACTCATCCTACCTGAGCAGACTTCATACTGTTTCTATCGAGACATTTCACAAAAATAGACTGGCATCATAAGCTTATCGAAATTCTTCTTTTGAGTGACTGATTATTCCTTTTTCTTTCTGAACGTTATATTTTTAGTTTGACAGTAGACATTTTACACATGCTAAGATATTTTCTGCAGTTTCCCCCCACCGTACGACCAGGCAACTTATTTGTGCTGTTCAAGCAGAGATTATTTTAATTGTAACAGTTAAGCTATATTGATGTACACTTTATTGTGCATCATTCTATTTTCTCATATTGCACATTCTGAATATCTGAACCTTGTTATGTATTTGGAATTATAACCAGAAGTAAAAAGGAATTAACTACAAAAGTATTTACTTGAAACGGGAAGTGGGGAGCATAGATTGATAAGTATTTCGACAAGTGGGGACTAGAGCGTAGATTGTTAAGCGTTTCAGCAAAACCAAATCACCATTAATAGATTTTAAATCTGGGTAACAATTGGGTCTTGCTGATTTCTCATATACCCCAAAGACAACAGTCTTTCTCTGCATGTCGTTGAGAAATATTTCCTCAGAAGAGGTAGGGTTTGAGCGCTGGAGAACCCTCCATTTTTGTCAAACTCATTGAAAACCGTTTTGGCAAAACCAAAAGGACTTTACCCACAACTACCTAGCACTATTTCCATAACAGGATGTTGTAGTGATTATGGTATTTGGAGTGTCCCTTTAACATGAAGTTCTATTTCAAACTGCTTGTTAACTTCAAATTTCCTGTGGTTAAATTTAATGCATATTTCACATTTCAGGGGTTTTATAACAGGTAGGAAAGAGAACAGACTGTGTACAACAAATGGTTTTCATCTGTCAAACATCATATTCTTGAGTAAACAATTTAACCATGGATATGGACAACACTTGTAATCACATTCCAAGCTCAGACTGGAGAACGCATTTCACAATTATTCCCATTTTATTTCATGTGGACCTGAAACATAGTCAAGAACAAATAACCCAAAAGAATCTACATTCGTCAAAATAGTGATTTATCTAGGCTTTCTGAACACCTCAAATGCACTAAGTGCACGAATTGCTGGAAAAGTGAATTCAAAATTGTAGGCCAGCAAAATTCAAATCGAATAAATCTCCAGATCAGTAATGTAATTCACAATTAAAGGGAGACTATAGTCACCAGAACAACTACAACTTAATGTAGTTGTTCTGGTGAGTATAATAGTTTCCTTCTGGCCTTTTTCATGCAAACACTGCCTTTTCAGAGAAAAGGCAGTGTTTACATTGCTCCTAGGGACACCTCCAAGAGGCCACTCCTCAGATGGCCACTGGAGGTGCTTCCTGGGCCAGTGCTGCCAAAAACGCAGCCCTGACGTTCAGCGTCCCCACGCTCTGCATGGAGACCCTGATTTTTCCTCATAGAGATGCATTGACATTTGGCCGCACCCCTGTGCCGATTTTAGCCAATCCAATGCTTTCCCTATGGGGAAAGCATTGGATTGGCTAAAAAGCGGCCATTTTGATGTCACAAAGGGGGCGGAGCCAGCGCCGACAGACCCGCGCGGTGCTGGAAATAAGGTGAGTTTCAAACTTTTATAAGGGGGATAAGGGGGGGAAGCCACCTAAATGGTGGGTTAAACACTATAGGGTTTAGGAATACATGTTTGTGTTCCTGACCCTATAGTGTTTCTTGAAGTGAATAACTCTGTGTGTTTATATATAAATTCCAAGGTATGCAAGAACAACTGGGACTGTTTTAAAGAAATTAGGTCTTCCTGCTTTGGGTATGTGAGATCAGACAGGCTCAACAGCCAACATTAAAATTAGTAAAGGGAATAATAACAATTAAAAAAAAACAAAAAAACAAAAAAAACAAATATTCCGTCATGATTCCCTTTTATTCATGAAGGTTTGTCCTTAAGGGGTTAATGTAGGTATTGAAAGTCTTGCCAGTAATTTGGCAATGTAAAGGGTGAGGGAGTGAAGAGTATAAGGACTATTATATATTAGAATTTAGTAGGAGGAAAAAGCTTCTCAGGGGAGTGATGGTGAGATAGAAGCACTTAATTCTGCAGACTATTGTCAGTGGACTTGAACTGAACTGAGCCCTGATATTCGTTCACACTACATAGGTCAGTAAGCCAGCTACAATAGCAAACAAGATCCAAAAAAAGAGAATGATACAGCACAATTCAGTTCACGCTTTCAAAATTCCACATGTGTTGGATCATAAATCCGATGGTATCAAAACTTGATAGAGTCAAAACCTTGGGGTCACTGTTGTTTGTGATCCAATAATTTTGGATCCAAAACCTTGAGTTGAGGTGTAATAGATCTTTTTTGCTTACACGCAATACACTAAGAAAAAAAACTCAGGTATAAACACACGTTATCAAAATTGTATAAAAGAGCTAGTTTCTACAAATATAATTCTGTGCACGAACATATGCTCTTTTTGGCAGGAGCTACTAAACGTGGCACTTATTTAAGGATTGGAAGAGATGATCAGAATATCTCGCCATGTGACAACTGCCACAGAGGAGGTTATATGAAATATGCACTGATAGTGACCTCTCCATCCTGATGCCTGTATTAGATTAAATAGAATCAATACAGCCAACTGGATAGAGAAACTGCATCAACAGTTTGCCAATTGAACACACATTACCACCATCAATAAAGCCCACAATATCGTAATGACCTCTGCAAGGCAGAGAGTCCAGAAGAGTGGACTCTGTGAAAAGAGGGGGCGGTAAGAGAACATGATGTAACCCCACAACGGGCTGTTACTATTACAGCACACAAGTAACAACAGAAAAACAATCAATCTCTAAGGTTTCCAGGCAAGAAAAAAAAAAGGCTTCTCAGATATTGTCATTGCTATGATATTTATGCTTGCAACAAATGAATGAAACTTTAACCACATGTGGCAAAATCTGGGCTTGGTCCTGGAAACAGACGGGAGTAATGGAGGAGTAACATACGCAATCAATATATCAAAAGACTTAGGAATTGCGGAATGACAAATCATATGGTAATAATTGAGGCATGATAAATTATTATCCCTGATATGGAAGAAAAGATTTTATTGGGTGGAGTTTTTCAGTTAAAGTGCAGCATATGTTGCTATGATTGAGCAGGGCCCTCAACCCCTCTGTTCCTCTGTGTCCAACTTGTCTGGTTACAACCACATGTCTGTTCGTCCACCCATTGTAAAGCGCTGCGGAATTTGACAGCGCTCTATAAATATCATAATAATAATAATGATGTAGGAAGCTTTTCTGTAAGAACTGACTAGGGTAAGTACTTAGGTCAAAGTCAACACAATTATGGATGGCACAAAATATTGGTGTTTGTCCACTATTCAAAAAAAAATATACTTTTTTTTCTATCAGTTTCTACCTGTCTCAACCTCTTGTAAACCCATAATCCTGTTTGAGCCACTTAACAGAATTCTACTATGACCATCCTCTTGTCTCTTATCCAATCACCACGATATCCGTAACTTATCCAATCACCACAATAAACAACCTACTATCGCCTATTAGTCAATCGCTAATTTAATAATCCTCCTCCTCACTCAGCAAATCCCAAGCATCCCCCATCCTTCCATTGCTTACTATCTCCTTTCTCCTGTCTCGGTCAGTGATCTAATTCATAATGAGTCCAGCAGGACTTGTACACAGTTTGCTCGCAAGCAATATAAACCCTTTACTGAGTGATGTTGATGAGCACCATAGTCCAGCTGGTGATCTGCAACCGTAATGTTACTTAACCCAATATTCCCAGATAGTTTTTCCTTTTAAATGTTTTTTGTGCGAACAAAAAGAACTACCTCCTGCAGATATTTTTCATTTGAGATACAGACCTCCCGCTAAGGGCACAACACTGACACCGGCGAAGGATTTAGTTTAATATCAGTTTGAGGGGAGGGGAAAGTAGGTTTGTGCCAAGGGATTTGCACTCTGAAGCGGCTTTCTTAGCAAGAAATCCGTAACTATAGTTGCAGAATCAGAAATGCAATATCTGTCCCGTATTAAATAACATTCCTCCGTGTGGTATGAGGGAGGGATCCAATATTTTAGAGAGAAACCTTTTTTTTTTGCATTTCATGTAAAGACAAATCCGCATTGCGTTGGTTGTCTAAGCTACAGGAGAAGAATTCTGCAACTGGTATTAATCAAGGAAATCCTGTACCGAATGACCACATGCGGAACTTTTAATAACTTGGTGAGTGCAGAAGGGTGTACATATCTATCAATCAGTCAACCCATCATTCTTGAACCTGCGATTGTAGTTGGGTATGAGATATTATTTCTATATAATATTATATCTAAACCTTAAAGTGGAACTGTCACTTCTAACTATTTCACAGTGATCTAATCTTTGCGAAATACTGATTCTGACAGTATTGAAATCCCAAAGCAATCCAAAGAATCTGCAATATAAAGTAGGGATCACTTTGTTTTATGGTAAAGCTGAAGGTTGAAAAAAGGAGATGCACCGCCATTAACATTTGTCCAATCCCAGCAGCCATCACAAGTGACGGCTAGGAGATTCAGGCAAGGTCTTGCTTTTCGAGAGATGTGATCTATGGAGGCTGTCATTGTCTCCTTCACAGATCTCAGTGTTGTACTCTCATGCATGAGCACTGAGAAACAGCTCTTGGTAATTTAACTGCCAGTAGCTGAAGAAGGCCTCCAAAAAGAAGATGGCACTGGCCACGAGAGAAGGCTTTGGGAAAGCAAACCACTGCAACCTGTGGCCACCAGACCCTAGCTAGAGATGTCATCTTCGGGGGACTTTGCAAAATAAGCACAGAATCCACAGAATCCCGAAGGTGACAGACGGACTTTAACTTGGGATAGCGTTTTTTCTACTTGTGATGTTTTATAGCATGTCTCATCTGTAAACACTGAAAGAACAGTTTGATACATAATCGTGGATGGCACCAGGAGCATGCTGGCAACATACCTGCTACAAAGCACATTAATGATTAAAGTGGTTAGAGATCCATTTAAGGGAACACTATGGTGTCAGTTTCAATGCATCTATGTGGGGAATGTTCAGCGTCTCCTGAAGAGCGAGTAGACGCTGAATGTCACTGCTGCACCCAGGAATCACCTCTAATGGCCATCTGAGTGACTGTAACTGGTGGTGTCCTTGGCAGTAATGTAAATACTGCCTTTTTACATGAAAATGCCTGCAGGGATATACTATAGGCACCAGAACAACTACATTAAGCTCTAGATGTTCTGGTGACTATAGTGTTCCTTTAATGCAATTAAATATACTTAGTAGCAAGTCCTAATAAAGCTGCATGAAGTCTCACCTCCACGTGGCTGGTGTGATTCATGACCTCCAACGATCAAATGAATGCCTCGTTCTTCAAGTCTGGGCCTCCATTCCTCTATTATTTGCGCAGAACGGTCCTACAAATGGTGCAAGTTTAAAAAACAATGGCTAATAAGACAGGTCCTGAAAAAGTGTAGTCTATGGTTTGTTAGGCTGGAATATACTTCATATCTCAGTATTAGGCAGTACCCAATAGTGCAAGCCCACGCACAGATAACTAATTATTCTGTCTATATCATATATAGCTTTTTTATAGAATCGTATTAAACATTGCAGTGTGCTGTAAAATATGTCTGTGCTTTATGAATAATAATACTACTTTTTTTTTTTACCTTCTGGCATAAATGATAGTTTTCTGTAGAAGTTTAGGGCTCGGTCTGTGACTTGTTTTATTCATAAAAAGCACAAACATACTTTGTAAAAGATTCCACACAAACATTCACACCAAAGCACATTGCGTAGTACCTTTAGACACTACCAAATCAATCGTTACATCCTTACAATTACATGAGTAGAAAACACTGACTCTAGAGATTGGGATGTGACTGAAGAACCTATACACTCACAGCCTCTCTCAGCCCCATTGGTCATAAAATCGAGAGGCAGTGTGAATACAATCAGTTTAGATTTATCTATAATTAATAATACTATGGCACCTGTTTTGTTGTTGAGCTGTAAATATTGACCAGCAGTGACTATACCTAGTGTCACAGACATGCAGAACACGGGGTAAATTTATCTGCATTTTGTTTCTTTTTATGAGTTCTCTTCCATTGGTTTTTGTTAATATATGCAATAAAGTTTTCCTCCCCAAAGAGAAGTTCCACAATCTCACCCTTTGGGGCTATCATCGCCTCTTATTCTACTGAATAGATTTACCTTGCTTGCATCGTTGTAGATTGAAAGTTCCATACATCCTCCGAAATCTTGTTCAAAGACAGATTGTAGACATTCATCTAACCAAAGTTCTGCATTGTACATGGGGAGGATTATAGACTGTAAAATAAAGAGATGAATGGTATACAGCTTAGTAACTAGCTGGCAACCAGGGCATCATGTCTGGTGGATAGATCCATTCACTGGAAATTGAATAAAAAGAAATCGCAATGATATATCAGGTGAGTAGACGTATGGGATAGGTGGTAAGACTGATATGGAAACAGAGTGTGGGAGTGGGACAGAGGTACGTTATGAAAAGATAGAGGCACAAGGCAGAGACAGAAATTCATGATCAGACGTGAGCAGTCAATGGGAACACTGACTTATATTGAAATTACAATCCCACTATTTACACTTATTACAATTATCTATGCTTATCCCAAATAGTGGCTAATGTTGTCAGAAGATATCTAGTTTTGTCAGGAAATGATCTTTAATATTTAAAAGAACACTATAGGGTCAGGAACACAAAAAATGTATTCCTGACCCTAAAGTGTTAAAAACACTTTCTAGCTCCCCTGCCCTCACAAATATAGTAAAATCTTATATTCCCGTCCGCTGGTGGTAGCTTTGCCCCTGATCTGCCTCCTTGGCTGACATCCCATAGGAAAGCATCGGATTGGCCGAGATTGTCAATTCTGATGATCTCAGCCAAGGAGGCAGGCTGGGGGCAGAGCCAAATGCTGCCCTGGCCAATCATCATCTCTTCGTAGAGATGCATTAAATCTGAGGAGTGGCCACTAGAGGCAGTGGTGTATCCTGGTATCCTGGTGTAACTCAGGCCCCCCCCCACCCCACCTTCTAAATACACACACACACACACAGTCAGACACAAACACACACAGTCAGACACACACACACACAGACACAAACACACACACAGACACACACACAGCCAGACAAACATACACACACAGTCAGATACACACACACACACAGTCAGACACACACACAGTCAGACACACACACAGTCAGACACACACACACAGTCAGACACACACACACAGTCAGACACAAACACACACACACACAGTCACACACACACACACAGTCAGACACACAGTCACATACACAGTCACACACACAGTCACACACACAGTCACACACACAACACACACACACACACAGTCAGACACAAACACACACACACACAGTCAGACACAAACACACACACGCAGACACAAACACACACACGACACAAACACACACACAGTCAGACACAAACACACACACAGTCAGACACAGACACAAACACACACAGACACAAACACACACACACAGTCAGACACACACACACACACACAGTCAGACACAAACACACCCACACCCACACACAGTCAGACAAACACACACACAGTCACACACACACACAAACAGTCAGACACACACACAATCAGACACACACACACACAGTCAGACACACACACACACACAGTCAGACACACACAGACACACACAGTCACACACACACACACACACAGTCAGACACAAACACACACAGACACAAACACACACAGTCAGACACAAACACACACACACACAGTCAGACACACACACAGACACTCACATTAACACTTTTTTTTTATCCCCCCCCAGCCTACTTACCTTTGGGAGTGCTGGGGGGGGGGGTTCCTCTCTCTCCCTGGTGGTCCAGTGGCTGCTGGTCGGGCTGATGGGCTGGCTGCTGGTCGGGCCATCTTCTGGCTCCCAGCCTCACTCTGCGGCACGCGAGGGAGCTGAGCAGACAGCTCAGGGGAAGAGCTCCCTCGCCAGCCGCCTGCCAGCGCCGCCCGCCCAGCATGTCAGTTAGCCGCGAGGCTAACTAGGCATTTGCCCTGGGCATTTGGGGGCGGCTTTTTTGGCCGCCCCCTGGAAAATGCCGCCCAAAGGCAAATGCCTTGTTTGCCTCGCGGCTAATACATCCCTGACTGGAGGTGTCCCTAGTCAGCAATGTAAACACTGCCTTTTCTCTGAAAAGACAGTGTTTACAGCAAAAACCCTGCAGGGACTGACTATACTCATTAGAACAAATACATGAAGCTGTAGTTGTTCTGGTAACTATAGTGTCCCTTTAAGGAGTTAACGTATTAATTTTACCAATTCAGCATGAGCATAATTATTAAAATTGTGTTCCACAAAACCCTGGAATGTATTACGAGTCTCAAATGTTACTGGTAAATGGGGAATATAAATTCTGACTTTTACAGTACATTATTACCCATAAAATCGATAAGGTCGTAAATTTTGTTTAAAAGCTGAAAAACGTAATAAAAACACGTACATTTGTGTGAAATTATTTACCTCGTCTTCACTGTGAAAATTGCTGAAAACAATGGATTCTTACAATCTCAAGAACCTCCTTATTGCAAGCAGAAAACGAAAGGCACGGGGTATAGGAAAATGGCAAACATTTAGTGCCGGAACAGCTGCTATTTCCAATTTGACCCCTGGATAATTCTAGTTCACCCAAACATGTTCTTAACCACTCACTTCAAAAATTACATTTATCACACGCTCAGTCACTGTAACCAGATGTTTGGGGTACTAGGTAGTAAAAATCTTTGCCTCGAAAGCACATTTAGAAAAATGTAAGGCTGTGAAGGGAGCACAGACTATGCACAGGGGGCAGTCAACAGGTAGCCCTCCAGCTGTCTATAAGCAGTCAAAGTATCATGGGAGATGTAATCTCTACAACAGCTGGAATAATTCCTTGTTGATTCCAGTTTTGGAATTTTGAATCACTTTTCTGACCATGATACTTGAAAATCCATCCTACATAGTGACAAGATATCATAACAGTGAATTGATATTGTGAATAAACATTACCACACTCATGCATCCTTAAAGAAATTCTAATATCTAAGAACATTTGCTGCTATACATCATCTTATCTTTCATTCAGAACCTATTTCCCAGAATGCCTCAGAACCCCATTCAAACTTTTTAAAATCAGGTCAGGTTTTATAACAGTGGCCTAAAACATGAAAAAAATGTTTATAAATAAATGCATACATTTTACAGCTACTAGGCGGGAATATTGTATTGAAAAATAGAAAAAGGTGAACAGTAAATGCTAATAATACAAAAATTATTTTTATGCTGTCAGGTAATGTACGGTTTATTTATTTATTTTACCAAGTTATATGTTCTCTTTTAATTATATGGTTTCACAATAACCAGAAAAAGGAACAACAAATGTGACCAATTTGTTACCAAAAGTCCTAGGATCAAATGCAGCAAATTATAAGACAGAATTGAGGTTCAAACAACTTTAGCTTTCATGAAGCAGTTTTTTGTATATAAATCATGCTCTTGCAGTATTATTGCCCATTTCTTTTCCATTTAGGAGTGAAATTACTTTGTTTATGCAGCCCTAGCCACACCTCCCTGCATGTGACTTACACAGACTTCCTAAACACTTCCTGTAAAGAGTACTCTAATGTTTATTTCCTGCTCTATTATTAGCGTGCTGGACCTTGCAGGAGTCTACTGTGTGTGATTCAAGTTCAATTTACAGAGCACGCGATAAAAACCTCTGAAGTAAGTTAACAACTGATTGAAAATAAAACTATTTTTGTTTTCATGCAGGCTGTGTCCTTCACAGCCAGGGGAGGTGTTACTAGGGCTGCATGGACAGAAACAAAAGTGATTTAACCCATAATTGGCAGAGAATTGAGCAGTGAGACTACAGGGGCATGATCTATACACCAAAAACTGCTTCATTAAGCTAAAGTTGTTTTGATGACTATAGTGTCCCTTTAAATCAAAGTCATGATTGCTATTAACAGTTAAAATACATACCACATCTGCCAAGGTCTCTTTCATTGTCTCTAGCAGGTATCGAGGCCAGTTTATATGTATATGTCCAGCTGAAAACACAAATTTATCTGTTGTTAATAGCGTCATTAAAGCTAAAATGACCAGAAGAAGGCTATTTTTGCACATGGAAATTATACTTTTATACGTACACAAACAAAAATAAATATGGCTTGACAGAAACAGATTTTCACGTTTAGTACATTAAATGCACTGTCCATTGAGCAACTAGCAGGTGCCATACTACTATGAGCTGAGTGACTTGCTCTGCAGTATTTACGCTACAAAAAAAAAATTGTGTCACTTTAACTTCAACTCTGGCTTGCTTTGCAAAAACAAATATTGTTATGAAATATTAGGTGTCGGTAAAGTTTTCCAGTTCCTTTATGTCTTCTAAGAAAAAAACAAACGTCTTTTGTGCTCAATATTGCAACAAATCGTTTAAAATGTAACCCACTTAGAAGTTGCCAATAAATGTCAGAACTTTAAATGCAGGATATTCGTGCAGAGCACAGTCTATTTACTTTGTACATTATTTTTCATACAATAAACCTTGCAGTTATATAACAAAGGGTACATGGATTAAATAAATATTTGTGTGTATATACAGACATAGACTCCCTCTCTCTCTGCAGGATTAAGGGGTCCAGCTACCGAGAGTTTACAAACATCTAGTTAGTAGCTTATGGCTAATGTGTGCCAATTAGATTCCAATTTTGCAGGACATCACATAATGTTGCATACACATCACTCAAAGCATGTTGGGAGGTAGAACCCAGAACATGTGGAGTGCCAAAGGTTGGCAACCGCTCACCTAATCCCTCAGACAGCTGGAACTAGCACCGAGCCATGTTACAGACTAGATATATATATGACTAGTCTATAACATGGCTATATATATGTATATACCTGAAGCCAGCACTAGGTCATGAAATTGACACTCAGTAACACACACTGTTGGAGCCCTCACAGGGTCATGCAATAGAGAGTTAGTCTATGGGTGCCCTCAGATATAAAGCTGGAGGTGGCAATATTACATGTTATATGGGCTCCCCGCAGGCACACAATTGAAGGTGGTACTGGGTCATGTGTTGTATATAGGGGTACATGTTTTATACAGTCACACCACTCAAGCACACACTGGTGCAGGTGGCATTGGGCCATGTGATATAGAGCAGTTCCTCTCAGACAATGGTAAAGGTGGCAGTAGGTCATATGATATACATAGGTTCCCTTCAGAAACACACAGCTGAAGGCTTGGTCATAAGGTGTACAGCCGCAGTTCACTATGCGTGGCCACGTGGCATACAGCCGCAGTTCGCTATGCATGGCCACGTGGCGTACAGTTGCAGTTCACTAGGCGTGGCCACGTTCCATACAGCCTCAGTTCGCTTTGTGTGGTCATGTGGCGCAAAGCTGCAGTTTGCTATGCGTGGCATACAGCTGCAGTTCACTAGGCCACGTGGCATCCAACTGCAGTTTGCTATGCGTGGCCACATGGCGTACATTTGCAGTTTGCTATGCATGGCCACATGACATACAGCTGCAGTTTGCTATGCATAGTGACATGGCCCACAGCCGCAGTTCGCTATGTGTGGTCATGTTGTGTACTGCTGCAGTTTGCTATGCGTGGCCACGTGACATACAACTGCAGTTTGCTATGCGTAGTGACATGTCACAGTTAGCTATCTGTGGCCACGTGGCGTACAGCTGCAGTTTGCTATGCGTGGTGTACCACGTGACCAAACATAGAGAGCTGCAGCTGTGCACCACGTGACCTAGCCTTCATCAGTGTGTATCCGAGGGGAACCTCTGTATATCATGTAAATGTAACCAGTGCCACCTTTACCAGTGTGAGTCTCAGAGGAACCGCTATATATTACATGACCCAGTGCACCTGCACCAGTGTGTGCTCGAGTGATACGCCTGTATAAAACATGACCCAGTATCACCTCCAGCTGTGTGTTCCTGGGGGTGTACCCCTATATACACTATGTGACCCAGTTGAGGGGTGCCCCTATATACACTATGTGACCCAGTTGAGGGGTACCTCTATATACACTATGTGACCCAGTAGAGGGGTACCCCTATATACACTATGTGACCCAGTTGAGGGGTGTCCCTATATACACTACGTGACCCAGTTGAGGGGTACTCCTATATACACTATGTGACCCAGTTGAGGGGTGCCCCTATATACACTACGTGACCCAGTTGAGGGGATACCCCTATATACACTATGTGACCCAGTTGAGGGGTACCCCTATCTACACTATGTGACCCAATGGAGGGGTACCCCTATATACACTACGTGACCCAGTTGAGGGGTACTCCTATATACACTACGTGACCCAGTTGAGGGGATACCCCTATATACACTATGTGACCCAGTGGAGGGGTACCCCTATATACACTATGTGACCCAGTTGAGGGGTGCCCCTATATACACTATGTGACCCAGTTGAGGGGTGCCCCTATATACACTATGTGACCCAGTTGAGGGGTACCTCTATATACACTATGTGACCCAGTTGAGGGGTGCCCCTATATACACTACGTGACCCAGTAGAGGGGTGCCCCTATATACACTATGTGACCCAGTTGAGGGGTGTCCCTATATACACTACATGACCCAGTTGAGGGGTACTCCTATATACACTACGTGACCCAGTTGAGGGGTGCCCCTATATACACTACGTGACCCAGTTGAGGGGATACCCCTATATACACTATGTGACCCAGTTGAGGGGTACCCCTATCTACACTATGTGACCCAATGGAGGGGTACCCCTATATACACTATGTGACCCAGTTGAGGGGTACCCCTATATACACTATGTGACCCAGTTGAGGGGATACCCCTATCTACACTATGTGACCCAGTGGAGGGGATACCCCTATCTACACTATGTGACCCAGTTGAGGGGTGCCCCTATATACACTATGTGACCCAGTTGAGGGGTACCCCTATATACACTATGTGACCCAGTTGAGGGGTGCCCCTATATACACTATGTGACCCAGTTGAGGGGTACCTCTATATACACTATGTGACCCAGTAGAGGGGTACCCCTATATACACTATGTGACCCAGTTGAGGGGATACCCCTATATACACTACGTGACCCAGTTGAGGGGTACTCCTATATACACTATGTGACCCAGTTGAGGGGTGCCCCTATATACACTACGTGACCCAGTTGAGGGGATACCCCTATATACACTATGTGACCCAGTTGAGGGGTGCCCCTATATACACTATGTGACCCAGTTTACACTATGTGACCCAGTTGAGGGGTACCCCTATATACACTACGTGACCCAGTTGAGGGGTACCCCTATATACACTACGTGACCCAGTTGAGGGGTGCCCTTATATACACTATGTGACCCAGTTGAGGGGTGCCCCTATATACAATATGTGACCCAGTGGAGGGGTGCCCCTATATACACTATGTGACCCAGTGGAGGGGTGCCCCTATATACACTATGTGACCCAGTTTACACTATGTGACCCAGTTGAGGGGATACCCCTATATACACTATGTGACCCAGTACCCCCTCCAGCTCTGTGTGATATTGGCTCCCTGTGCTGTCAGTCAGTGAAATGGACTAAGGTCCTTACATATGTGACTGGGGGGATGTCACTATTTAACCCTTGCAGTGCCCAGGATTATTAACCTCATGTGTGCAGAGTCCACTAATGGAGGATCTGTTACAGCGTCTGGAGGAAGAGGCTCTGTGTTTGGGGGAAGGTGGGGGAGGGAGGAGGAGTGGCTGGCCATTTCACTATTAGAAAATGAAAGAGATGAAGTCAGCATGGAAATGAGGCTTGGAACGCACAGAGCAGGAAGTAACTTCCTTAATGTCACAGAACTCCAGGAATCTGAGGATTCCACAACCTGAGAGGCTTCTCTCCTTCACTAAGTGCTTTATAAAAGATATTAAAGAAGAGGCTTAGCAGTGAGAAGCTGGGCACAGCTAAGGCTGCAACACAGGGAAAGGCTGGATCTCCCTCTCTCTCTCAGGGAGATGTACTAAGCTCTGTCTCTTTAGACCCCAAAACTGGAGAGTGTTCCCCTGGGGTATCTGGTTTAGAGAAGCCTGGGGAAGTAATTCATTTACTTAAAGGACCACCCTACCCCCAAAAGCGCCTCAGCATGCTTACGTGCATTACGTAGGGGTATCCTATTTTAACCCCAGTTTATAAAAGCGTTGATTTCCATGAAAAACCTGCACTTTTCTAAATAAATTAGGGCCCCCGGCCTAACGGAAGTGGCAGACGCGTCGCCGGCCTTCTCCCACACAGACCTCAGATCAGACGTGCGTGTGTGTACGAGCTGTCAAATGCGTACGAAGCGGCGCACACGAGTGCTTCAATTCAGAGCGGCTTCTCAATGTGACGCCTCTGATTGGTGATTTCCCCGATGACCGAAAAGTAGAGGGCTTGCTAAGGCTGCAGTTCATAAGACACTTATAACATAACATACCCTCAACGAATATATACGTGAAAAAAGCATACATATATGTATTCATTGGGGTATATCTACTAAACAGTGACTTGTTTTTTTGGTTTTTTTTTTGTCCATTTGGACAGTGTAGTGTCCTTTTAAAGATATATCACAGGATATTCAGACTGGGCCAGCTTAGGCTTGAAATAATGCTAAACCAGACAATTTGGTATTTAGTGCTACAGTTAGGAGAAAATGAGAATTGTTTAAAAGAAGCATTAACCTGTGACATGTCACCTGTAGCCCACCACTTAAGTAATTCTAAGAAAGGAAAAACTTGGAATGTAGAATACATTGATCTTTACTACATGCTTCAAAAGAGGTTTTACTTAAATATGATTTAAAAAAAGAATAGATGCAGACCAGTCCCTAGATCAGGGTTAGGCAACCATTTAGTACTACTGTGCCAAAACAACATTTTAAAGTCCCTTGATGTGCTGGTGCTATTTATTTGAATTGAAGTATGTTTGTTGTTGAATTGTGCTTGTGTTATTTATGGGTACTGCAGTTGCTTTGTAATGTTGTATATGTGTGTATTTGGGCTGTTATATTGTACATGTTCATGAGTAATTTGTGGTACTAATTGTGTATTATACCCATGAATGTGGGCTGTGTATGTGGGGCTGCTTGTGAAATTGTGTGTGTGTGTGTGTGTGTGTATATATGATATGTTACATTGTGTGGTTGGTGGTGTGTGTGTATGTGTTGGGATGCTTGTGGTATTGCATGTGAGAGGCTGTTTGTGGGGTTGTGTGCATATATGTGGATTGTCAGTGCTGTTGTGTTTGTGGGGACTGTGTGTTTGTGTGGTGGCTGTTTGTATTATCTGTATGAGGGTGAAGCGTTTTCTGCAGCTCTGTGTATATCTAGCAGTGTGGGTTGCTTTCCTGGGGTAGAGCGGGGACTGGGCTCACCAGGCACAGGTGAAGTGTAGGACCACCTGCGAATGCCATGCCGTAGGTTGATGACCCCTGCCCTAGGTCATTTAATAACACTGCAGGCTATCAGTATTTTCGTTAGCATTATATGTGAAAAACAATCTATTCTAGGGGTTTATAAGAATTCCGACAGTCTTGCATGGTTTATTATGATGCTTTACTCAGGAAAATGGTTTCCGTTTATAAGAATATGAAATGGGGTGTCATAGGTGTAGGATTGCGAGTTAGCATTATGTAAGACGATGTGTTACTTCCTCCAAACCAGCTGCTGCTGTTTCATACCTAAATCGTGGTTTGTGCTGGTCTATTAATGACTCAGTGCAGACAGCCTAATAGTTGCAAATATAAACACGAATGCACCCATTGTGGAGCCTTACACCCAGCTTCAAAATGTTTTAAAACACAATTCTACGCAGAATGGTTTCCCCAAAAAACAGTGACGCCAATGACAGTGAAATTGGGGGGGGAAAAATGCTTCCATTTATAAGAATTTCTCCAAACCAAGACAACGCCAGAATAATAATTAATAGTTTTTCTTATTATTTTAAAATACCCATTTATTTATTTTTTACTCTGATTGCTTCACATGGGTAAAACTCTAGAATCTGTACATTTAAAGGCACACTATAGTCACCAGAACCACTACAGCATGTTCCTGCAGGCTTTTCAAAGTAAATGCTGCCTGTTTAGAGAAATGGCAGAGTTTACATTACTGCCTAGTAACACCTCTAATGGCAGTCACTCAGATGGCCACTAGAGGTGCTTCCTAGTCCAGTGCTGCACAGTGTAGTCATCTTATGTTTGCCCCCGTCAGTTGTGTGAGAGTTTACATATATATATATAGACCGTAACACTTTGCCAGTCACAGAGATCTGGAGCGCCAAACTTAAAGGATCACTATAGTGTCAGGAAAACAAACCTGTTTTCCTGACACTATGTCATCCTTGGGGGACTCTCACCCTCAGGGATCCCCTCCCGTGGCGCTGAAGGAGTTAAAACCCCTTCAGCAGCTTACCTTAATCCAGCGCCGGGCTCCCTTGATGCTAGTGACCTCTCCTGCCGACGTCAGCTCTCAAGTGGAGCATAATGCGCATGCGCGGCAAGAGCCGCACGCGGATTCTAACAGTCCATAATGCTTTCCTATGGACATTCTGCACGCTGATTGCGAATTTTGCATCCAGCGTCGCAGAAGCGCCTCTAGCAGCTGTCAGGAAGACAGCCACTAGAGGTTGGAAACTGCTCTGAAACTGCTATGTTTACATGTGAAAGGTTAAAACCTAAGGGACCTGGCACCCAGACCACTTCATTGAGCTGAAGTGGTCTGGGTGACTATAGTGTCCCTTTAATTATCATTGCACAATGTAAAATTATTCCTTTACAGACAGGGTTATTCAATAAAAAGTGAACTACTGGTAACCCAAAGTGAATTTAAATTTTTAGGCAAAACTTTAGCCGAAAAGCAAATATAATAAAATAAACTTTATAGGTTTTTAGTTCTCATTTTTCAGCTTAAATCATAATATTTGAAATTAACTTTGAATTCCTTGAGTTCAACAATATATCTCCTAAAAAGAAGAATTATCTAACAAAGGGCTTCTTACATGAATAAGCTCTAATAAAATGAAAGGAACACTCCAGTCACCATCACAACTTCATTGTAATGAAGTTGTTATTGTGCCAGGAGGCCCCCTGGGCGCTTCCTTACTTGAAGGGTTAAACGATTTTCGAACAGTATAACCCCAAAGGTTGCCTCCTGTGCCAGGTCTGCAGTTCCCCCAGTAGCATCTGACTTTTGACATTGAGTTTCAGAAAGTGGGCAGGAGCATCACTGATAGGAAGATACTGATTGGCTTAGCATAGGGGTGTCCAAGAGGTAGGTCCCCATATGTTTTAAAACTACCATAATGCTTTGTCATTCTAAAGGCAATCAAAACATCATGGGAGTTGTCTTTCTACAACATTTGGGCATCTACTTTTTGGGCACCTCTGGCTTAGAGCATCAGATAGCTACTCGTACTAGCCAATCAGCGGCTAACCTGGCCGGCGGCACTCGGCACTTCCTGAAACTCAATGTCAAAAGTCGGATGCCACTGGGGGAACTGCAGACCTGGCACAGGAGGCAACACTTGGGGTTATACCATTTGAAAATCGTTTAACCCTTCAGGTAAGGAAGTGCCCAGGGGGCCTCCTGGCACAATAACAACTTAATTACAATGAAGTTGTGATGGTGACCGGAGTGTTCCTTTAATTTTATTAGAGATTGTTCATGTATGAAGCCTGTTTATAGTTTCTTAATTTGTCTTTTCAGGAGATATATTGTTAACTAATTCGCCAGCCATTTGGACCAAATTCTGCTTTTTATTATTTTACACAATTTAAGTCCGATTAATCAGATCACAGCCAGGGTTATTTAGGCAAGTGTTTATTTTCAGGAATTCAAAGTGATTTTCAAATTTTAGCTCAAAAATTCATAAACTGAAAAAATATATATACGTCAGCTAAGTTTTCACTTTGGCTACTGGGTCTAAACTTTACAATTTAATTTCAGGGTTATTTCCTAAAAAAAAAAGGAACCCTAGTGATTGTAAACCAAATGGAAACAAGGGCCAACCACTAACTACACAGGAGTTGGATAATTTGTCCAAATTAGTTATTATTGGCAGAATTGAGCAATTTTGCTAAAATTCACTACAGTTTTGAGTGAATAACCTCCTTATTTGTTAACTGTTGGAAATTCTAATTGAATTTAAATTTTTAGACCAAAATATTCAAACTGGGAACATACCTCACTTGGAGAATGGTGCCTATTCTTCGGTTTTTGCCTAAAATTTTAAATGACTTTTGAATTGGCAACAGTTCACATTCACAGAATTCATGGATAATTATTATTACTAAATCATTTTGCTCAACTGAGATGATTGAAAATTATCAAAGTTATTCACCGAAACGTGAATTGTTGGAAATTTACTAAATAATTGAGCTGGAAACGAAGCTGACTGAGAATTTTTCCAAAGTCAAATATTTTTGTCTTTCTTTTGCAATTCACGGGTGAATTCCTGACCATTCGCAGCTTCATAAATAGCCACGATCGTGAGACTTGCATTATATTGTCATGAATGTTGTATCTCAAATTTGCGCCTGCATATTCAGGTCTTGCTAAATAAACCCTGGTACTATTTGATTTACAGCTTTTGTGTTTTCAACATTTCTGACTTGTTAATTTGTGGTTGATTATATGCCTTAAACAATGGTTAGAGTCTATCTTTCCAAATATCCACAGATAGTACTGTTTATGAATAATCCCATTTACGGCTTAGTCTGATGATTAGACAATCCTATAAATCCAGCAGGACAAGGCACCTGTGCATATAATAGCCTCCAGCAGACATGATCACAGAATGAGCCCCCTTGATCACCTGACTTGATAGCCAGGATGTTTTATGTTAAGTGAACATCACTCAGATTAGATACTTTCAGTCCAGTTTGTTAACATTGTGTCTGGCCTTTGTGCCAGAAGAGTCCCTCTATTCATCCCCCTCAAAGGTTATCATGGCTTACCCTTAGATCTTTAGTGCCTGCTCAGCAGGGGGTCGCATTATGAGAGGGAACAAACAATACAATTCAGGTTTGGTAGATACTGGACCCCTGTGGTGATCTCTGGGGTGTGTGGGCAAGTACAGACACGCAGTAATAACACTGTAGTTTCTGTGGATTGAAACTTTCTTCAATCATAGTAAATCGTGCCAGAATAGTGCAGATGGAGGCGTCCAGTAACTGGCAGTACACTAACTTGAAACTTTTATGACTGCAATTTAAAACAAATGCACATTAATAATAATTCCCAGCTTATTTTGGCTCATGCGTTACTCAAATATAAACTTTATTTGGTCTACATCAGCATGCAGGGAGAATGCTGGTTTTCTCCTAGCCATGGTTTACAAAATCTGGTACACATAATAGTAAAGTAATTAACCATATATAATGTATGTGTCTTTAATATGGCTGAAATGGCTATGCATATAATTACTCCCTACTGCGTCTCCTGCAGATAAGAATTAAAGGGGCATTCCAGGCACCAAAACAACTTCATCTAAATAAAGTTGTTATGGTGCTAGAATGCCCCACTGATTGGATTATGCTCTCAGCCAATCAGAGACTCCCTATTCAGTAAACAAGCTTTGAAAGAAATTCGCTTTTCTCAAGGTTGCCTCCAGACACCATAACACTTTAATCAAAATGAAGTTGTTTTGGTACCTAGAGTGTCCCTTTAACATCCCACAGGGCCCAAGGCATGTTTCCAGTTTGGGGCCTCCCTTCATTATAGAGATACGGATGGTAAACGGGGCCAAGCAAATTCACTGATCATGCATTGCCTTATGGCTAATCCTGCTCTGCTCCTTGTTATAAAACGTAAAATAACTCTTGAACGATACTGTACAAAACATGTTGGTGTTTCGCTACAAATGAAAAAATAAATAATAATTTGACTATACAGTATAGTTGGAGATTGCTTTTCCAAATCAATAATGTTTGTCTAAAAGTTTTTAATGCAGATTTAAATCACTACAAAGTTGCTGTTTTGTGAATACACCTCTGTGAGTACTCTAATTACTCTTAACAAATTGTGCAAAGAATATTCATAGTACGCCATGAACTAGCCTGCATCGTGTTCCTTAGGGTAGATCATTGACTGAGCTAGCACATAGTACATACCCCCGACGTATAAAATAACCAAAGAGGCACGTGTGTGCTTTAATTGGATCCAGCAGGCAACCTATCCAACCAGGAGGAGAACAAAGTCACTCTAGGTAGATATTTAAATGTTCGCTGATCTAAGGCAGTGACAGATTAACATTTCGCAAAATAACAAGTCAGTAAGACATCTAAAATGAGGGAAAGACATTCCAGCATACTCAGAGCACTTTTAGACAAACAGCACTTTAATCAAACAAAAAAAATAGTGTTTACAGCAACAATCTGTTGTCTTGATATTGCTGTATATTTTATTCAACCATAAGATGTGTTTCCATGTGACGAAGACACTGTTAAAGGAATGAAATAAAACAGGGTGACCACAGGGAAGTTGTAATAATGGAGCAGGCGCCACTGGGCAGTTCCTGCAACAACAGAGCTTTTAGAAGAAGGTTTTCTTTAACCCTTATTTCAAAAAAAGTCTTCATATTTAATTCCGGCCCGACAAGGATCACAGGACACTACATAGTACTTGATGAATGGTGGCGAGGTGGTTTATCGAGTCGCAAAATGTTTAGTTTTTTGGCTTACATGGTTATCAACACTGATGTCAAACACAGATTGTTATGGTAGATAAACGAGATTCTTCTAACAGATCAGAAACTAGTGGTTCATCCATTCAACCCGCTGCAAAATCTAATCCAGATTTTGATGATTTATATTACAGCACATGGGCCTTAGGGGTAGGCAACGCTCAGCACGCCAGATGTTGTGGACTGCATAACCCATGATGCTCTTACGACCATAATGGTGGCAAAGCATCATGGGAGATGTAGTCCACAACATCTGGAGTGCCGGTGGATGTCTACCACTGGGCTAGGCATATACGCATCCCAAGCATTATGTGATTCTTTAATAGGACAGACTAACTGCTTCCACTGGGATCCTACAACCCATTCTGTATCAATGTTTGTCTTTCCACTGGAAGGCTGGTCCGCATATCTACTACCATTTCTATTTTACTGTTAGCCTTTACTGCTTCCACTGGAATCCTCTGTCATTTCACATCACTGTTAGGTCTACACACATCACACACATTCTTAGAGTTAGTTATTGTGTTCGATATTAACAAACTGGATTCAAGGGAAAGGTTAAATGTATGGCCTTTTCTCCTAAAACACTAAATAATTAAGTCTTTCTATAGATTTCCATACACATTCATGTAATATCACTTGAGCCGTCTTGGACATTTAACTGTGCAATAAACATCTTTAGTTTCAAGTTAATGTTTGTTTGAGTTAATTTACAACCACGGAGCATGTTCACTTATAAATGAGCCATTTGTTAAATGCAAGAAAAAAAATAAACGTTTATTTTGATTTGTGAATTTTTAAATTTAGGTATATTGGCCTTAAATTTGGAATCTCTTTTAGATGATGTTTAAATATTTGAACTTTAAATTGTTTAAAAAAAAAAAAAGGCCTAACCACAATGTTAGTGCCAGGCGAGAATCAGAACGTCATACTTTTCGTTTTATTGTATTACAATTTAGAAGAGCAAAAAGCACAAAACAAATAAAACACGAACGCAAAAAGAGCTGGTACCAGGCACAGACTGATGAACTATAACTTTAAAACCAAAAGCCCCTGAAATGCTGATTCAGCTCTCAGTCTCCGCAGGATGGAAAATGATACTAAGCCCCCCACTGGGCCAACCAGAGAAGAAGAAAAGATTAAACAAAATATAATAATAAGCATGACAACCGCCTATTCATGAAGATGAAAAGTCTCTGTCTGAGCCATCACTGGCGTAACTGACAGGAAATTAATGTTTGAATCGTGGATAACTAGAGACTTCTGAGTTCTAAGATTGGATTTTAGCCTCTGGATCAAATAGCAGGAATCTTAAAGGGACTCTGGCAATGCAGAATATCAGAGGCCAGTTTAATCTAATTTAAAACGTGATACACGGTGCCAGATACATAGCAAATTTATAGATGGAGATTTATTGTTAGTTTTTTAAATTTTATAAAACGTATTATTAATACTTCTGGGTCTGTCTGCACTGTTGCGTGAATCATTCAGGGACAAACTGCAAAGCATGCTGGATCAGTCACATTCGGCATGCATACACTTTAAATAAAATAAAAAACTACTAGTGTTTAAAAGAGTTAAGAGGGCAATTAAAGAGACATTAATGAAACCGTGACAATAAACTATGTAAAAATGTGTCTGATGGAAAGTAAAATATCTACCCTGTGCGATCTCTAGAAGACATGATTCCTGGTTCTCAACCCCTAGCTAGGACCCAAAACAGGTCCATCACATTAGTAAGGCCACAGCAAACATCCAACAATACATTATTTTTTACCGCAGTGGCACTGGCTTCCCAGCACGATCCAGATAGTCCATGCACTAACCAATGAGAAGAGAATATTATTTGTATTGTATAGACTTCAATCAGGTCAAATTTGGCCAGTGAGTATCATATGAGCATGTTTTCCATAGCTCTAAGCTTGTACTCAGTCCATCATAAAGCTACTGAAGACATCAGTTGGCCAACCTAAGACAACTGCACTCATGACACCCCCAAGCTAGGTTTTAGAAGTAAAGTGAACCCCTGCCTTCTACAACTCTAAATGACCCTCACAGAATCATTTCTGTTCTAGTGATAAATCGTTGGTTAAAAAGCTGAATGGTGAAAAATCACTGGATTATCAAGTAAATAAGAACATTTCACCCTCTGGATGGATGGGAATCTGTTTATTCCAGATTAGATCTCCCTGTGACCTGTACGGAACCCTGAGTTTGTCTTTTACACAATCCTCCTGACTGCCCTGCCTGTCCCATTCATCTTAAACATAGCAGATAAATGGAGCATCCATTAAATTCACCTGAACAAACATTATCACTCATTCTACTGTACCAGACCGGGCTTTAACTATTTGCAAACAAATCTTTATTGCTCCATTAACAGGAGCGTGACGTACAATGTGCTTTTTGTTCTAAAGGTTTTTGCTCTAAGTATAACATAATGTATTTTTTTTACATTTTAGGGTAAGATAGCCGAATTGGAAAAAATCGTAGTCACCTAAATTTTCAGTTTGGCTATTGTAGTCTAAATAGTTTCACTTGTTTGTAATTTCCAAAATGTAACATGGTAATGTTGGTTCAGGTTTAGATGGAAAAACTGTAGGTGCACCACCAAACCTTAAAAAATATATTGATGATGTTGATTAAAAGAGGAGGCGATGTGAAAATTTGACCGGAGAATCACAAATTTTAAGTAAGAATCATTCAACTAGTCAAATCTCCATTTTTGACCGCTTCATCCTATAATTTGCGATTCCCATGTCATCTATATACAAACCGTAGTTTATTGAATATATCTCACTCAAAAATATATGGTCGGTGTGAGTGTAGCTAAAATTGCTGTGTCCTAATTTAGGCCCACTGGATTATATAGAAATTGGTCATGATCCAGTGAATAAAAGCAGGGAAATCCATTGACTCCAAAAAAAAGATGCACCTCCGGCATTTGCAGAAAAATAATGTATATTATATATTAAAAGTAATAATGTATGAAATGAGCACTATTGATCTGAGTCATGTTTAACAAAGCTGCCTAAAACATCTTCTTAAAGCACACTTTACCTCTCTTTAAACTTTTTACCTTCCTCCCTGCCCCCCTCACCCTTCTCCAACAAACACTAGGAATGTTTACTTATATAATTAGATTTTAAACCTAACCCCCCACCCCCATCACTGTGACATCAGAGAACAAATTAATTGTTTTAGGGTTTTTTTTTCTAATAAAATAATATTTTGAGCACTAGAAAGTTATAAAAAATTATAGTCTGGTAACTAGATTTTCATTAATCCTTGGTCACAAAGCTGACACTCTAAAGGTTAAAGGCACTGAATTACTCAACCTAATGAAACTGACACAGGGCACTTTCAAAGCTAAAAATCTACAAAATTGCAAGCTCCTAAGGGCAGATCCTGCAAAATTCTCAATCAGTCTTTATTATAACCATTCTATCGAACTGCATTAAATGTTAGTGCTGTATAAGAATAAAATAGGTTAACTTTTTAAACACTCCAGTTATTTTTAAGGGGAAAATAAAAACTCTAACACAGTTTTCTTTCATCTTCCTCACTAAAAAAACAAAATATGATTATATAGTTCAGCTTCTAAATAATAATAATAATAATAATAATAATAACAACAAGGTATTTAACCAGGAAAGGTACATTCAGATTACTCTGGTTTTTAAGTACGTCCTGGGGATGTAGCCTTAGCCCAACATCCAGGGATTGTTACTATTACCCAATTTAATGAATTTAACTGTGGAGAGGTTGTATGTTTATAGGCGACTACGACATTCTTTATAATAATGTTATTAAAATCATTATTATTTATAAAGCGCCATCGAATTCCGCAGCGCTGGGTATATTATTGTATAAATAAAGACAATTGTAAAGAGGTGCAGAATGTGTTCGCTCTATATAAATTATGATAATCGTAAAATAATATAATTTTTAAAAAAAAATATATAATACACAAATGCAACTAATAAAAAGAATGTAAACTTTAACAAAAAAAACAAAACAATAATAATATAATTATATTTATAATAATAAAAAAAAAAATAAGGTCAGTGTGTAAACTGCAGTGCCCTGAGCCCTGCCCCTTTTCCAGGTCTGTCCCAGTAAGATAGTAAGAAGTCTTGATCACACCCACTCCTTATCCCCGCCCATGTGGGTGTGGCCTGTGCACTGTGATCAGGGAGGTGAGCCACAGTGGCTCAGTCTGTGACAGTCTGGCAGGAGGAGAGCAGTGCAATAGGAGGGCTGTGATCTATGCAGTGCAATAGGAGGGCTGTGATCTATGCAGTGCAATAAGTGGGCTGTGATCTATGGAGTGCAATAGGAGAGCAGAGCTCTGATCAATGCTGAGCAGGAGGGATGCTCTTCTCTGATCAGGACTTCAAGGAGAAGTTCTGAGCTCTACTCTGGATTTTGGACTGGAAGGGGTATTTCTGTAAAGAGTTCTGGGCTGGCAGGAGTAGTTCTGTAGAGAGTGTTGGACTGGCAGGAGTATGTACTGCAGAGTGATGTCCATTCAGTCCCAGTGATGGGAGAGCCAGGCAGGGGTCTCCTGGATAACTGGGCAATGCCCCCACCTGCAGCCTGTGCCTCTTCCCATCCCACCAGGATTACTGCTTAGTCTACTGGATCTGCTGCAACCATGCTAAGGAGGGTCCTGCTGAGTGTGTTTATGGTGGTCGTGCTGGGCAGGGGAACCGCACTGCAATATTCCAGTGACATGTGCAATTGGAAAGGAAGGTAAGCTGGCACTGCCAACCAGACTGCTCATTATTATACAAATCACGCTGATACATAGTTTAGTACTGCACACAGAACTAGACCACAGAGCATGCAATCTAGTCTGTGTTTAACAGATATGCACTTTCCATGTATGACCTGCTTAGCTGGATAAACTCGACCTCCCATGTATACTGTATTTCATGTCTATTCTGTGACAGATTTTAATGCAAGAGTAGCCTTCGCATATAGTGCCCGCCTATTCCGTTGCGCTGTACAAGCCAGGACAGTCAGTGCCGAGAATACAGAGTAACACTGGGGGGCTTTTTCAATGGGACAGAAACCTAATCCTAGCACTGTCACAGGGACTCCGATCTTATAATCAGAGTACTGAGTCTGAATCTGTGAGGAAAGGGGTTAAATAATATACATTTATATATATATATTTTATTTATTTATATTTTGTTTTTCTTCCTGTAAATGATGATGCAAAGTGATTAAAGATCCAATCAATGCTGAATTTCTGGTTCCTGTGGAGTCTGAGTGATACTTAGTATACATTGTTATGTTCTGGTTCCTGTGGAGTCTGAGTGATACTTAGTATACATTGTTATGTTCTGGTTCCTGTGGAGTCTGAGTGATACTTAGTATACATTGTTATGTTCTGGTTCCTGTGGAGTCTGAGTGATACTTAGTATACATTGTTATGTTCTGGTTCCTGTGGAGTCTGAGTGATACTTAGTATACATTGTTATGTTCTGGTTCCTGTGGAGTCTGAGTGATACTTAGTATACATTGTTATGTTCTGGTTCCTGTGGAGTCTGAGTGATACTTAGTATACATTGTTATGTAGAATGTTTGGTCACTGATACCAGATCCAGGGTTAGAGAGTGCTGGGTCTGCTGCCCACTCTGGCCATCACAATGCATTGATTTTATCAACACACAAGATTTTGCTAATCCTTAACCCATTTTTTCATGCAGCTGTGGATTTTAGGGATTGATTCTCTGAACCGGGGACAGTGGGGAATTTGCAGTTTGGAAGCATCCTACCAGTCAGAGTTTATTGTTGTAGGGAATACACAGACAGTTTTCTTGGGTACAGGAGGAGACCTTACTACCTGCAGCTGATTAAGGGCAAAGGCTCGTATTGTTTACTGCAGCTCAAAGTTCAGATGATTTTTTTTTTCTTTGCAAACAGCTGATGAGCATCAGATGTTTTCTTGTGAGATCATAAACTTTAAGAGCCAGTTAACATTCCACTATTAACATTTCTCAAAATCTAGTTCTAAGAAATCCTCCTGGGGTGAAGCAGGGTTGTTGTCAAACACTGGGATCTTTGCAGAGCTTTAGCAAGGATCACTGTAGGAACCACTGAAGTTCAGAGCCTGCCAAATCCTGACAGTTCTAGAACCCCCAGGCCCATCAATGTCAGCCAGCCCTCTGCTCCAGAATAAGACAGGGTGTCATAGACTTGTTTCTGCCAAAGCCCTGCAGACACTTTCCTCATTTCTCTTAAAAATGCCAAGAATTTTGATCCTTGCATTGGGTGGTAAGAATGTGCTGTCTCTCTCTCCTGGAGGGTATGTTCTGGCACAGGGCTTAACAGCTTCTACTTTCAGTCTGATCCATTAGAATACCTTATCACAAGTGACTTTCAGTGTGATCATATTTGGTAAGGTAGTATATGGCATTTGGATTGGGCTCTGTACAGGACACCATAGTATCTGTGCCAGTCAGTGCCCCTTTCCTATAGACCAATAGAATACTCAGATGATACTATGTCTCTCCAGTTTTCACCCAGATGGGAAGTTCTGTGGACCATCCTAACCCATTAGTACATTTAATACCAGCCAACTGTTACCTCTTCACAGGTATTGAAGTATTGGATATTGCACAAAGTATTGGCTATAGTATATCGATACATGTGTGAATAACTCAAGAGCCAGCGAGCTGAATAACTGGATGACAAGTCACTTTCCGAATGACTAGTCGATGTACAGTGTATGCCCCATAGTAGTTTCACAACGCCCTCTTATTTTGGGAAGAGTTTAACCCTTTGATTGCCATCTGTTAATTGCCTGGGAGGAAACGCAGTATTTTATTTGAATTGTTACAGGCATTAGGGCACAGTCTTTGTTCTTACTATTAATGCCCTATTTGGCATTCCAAGGGTTAATGCCAAGATGCCTATTTAGATTTCAGCCTACGTCCCATGTAATAGCTGCTGCTGTAAGGTTGGTAGGGTGAATGTGTGATTAACCCTTGTGTGGTGGCTTATGGATTACACTGAATGGGAATTTTACAGCAGTATAATGTGTTTAATGTAGGCCACTTTCCCCCAGTGTCTACAGACACAGCCAGCCTTTTTTCATTAAAGACATTCTTTTTTCCACTAAAGACATTCTTGTGGGGCCTTGGAATAGCATTACTAACCTTTCTTTTTTACCATCTCCTCATTATTGCAAAGAAAGAGAATCTTTATTGGATTAGTGTTCTTGTGAAATCTTAAGTCTGCTTCCACTCTGAATACTTCTGTACTTTTACAGATCTCTTGAATTCCTTATTTTGCTGGCGCCTCTTGGCAAAGGTCAAACTCTCCTTTCTACCCTCTGATCAGGGAAATTATAGTTTTATAGATGGTTTGTTGGCATTCTGCTTGTGATAAGTTGTTATTCTCTTTGCTAATCGTCCGTGTGTTTGCTAATCCTTTCTTCTATGGTCTCTTCCAGTGGTCTGACCCATGAGTCACACAAGAAGGACGTTGAGCAAGTCTACCTCCGATGTTCCGAAGGCTCCGTAGAATGGCTTTACCCAACTGGAGCCCTCATCATCAACTTGAGGCCCAACACTCTCACGTCAGCCCACAAGCATTTGACTGTTTGCATTAAGCCCCTGAAGGACTCCAAAGGAGCAAATATTTATTTGGAAAAAACTGGAGAACTCAAACTTTTAATTAAAGATGAAGATAGTAACCCTAACAGGGTGCACTGCTTTGGCATTGGCCAAGGAGGATTGTTTATTGAGGCTACGCCCCAGCAAGACATTAGTCGTAAAATTACTGGATTCCAGTATGAACTCATAAGCCAGAGGACACTTTCGGATTTGCATACAGTTTCTGGTAAGGATTTAATCAAGGAAACGTTCCCTATAATGTTTGTGTTCTCCTACAACTTCAGTGGCTGCCTTACAAACTGATTGTAGAAAATATACTTTTTACATACTGCAATAGGTAGTGTGACAGGTAGGTGGCGCTATGGAAGCAAATATGAGTTTTAATGCATATCTATAATAGTGCAGACTAACTTGTGGCACTACTATAATTCAGAGATGTCGGGATGGTCAAATGGCAGATGTCACCCATTACCGACTTGCATCAAGAGCAGATGTGTTGGGTTTCTAAAGACCGCTTTAGTGATTCAGGAGTATATGTAACTTCTAGCAACAATGATTAAGGGGGAATTCTCGATTACTGAGAAGTTATCATTTCTGAAAACTGTTAAAACTGATGATATGATCACAATCTCGATGCTGCCAAAGTTATTTAACCCCTTAAGGACCAAACTTCTGGAATAAAAGGGAATCATGACATGTCACACATGTCATGTGTCCTTAATGGGTTATGGCTGAATCCAAAACACAGATGGCAATTTATTTATTTTTTTGAAAGTTTAGTGAAAATCTTGAAACTGTGATATCCTATTTGAGGAAACCTACGGTAGTAATCAGTGCTGTTAAATTCCCTGTTATGCCAAGACTAAGGCCAAAACTGTAAATTGGTACAATTTAATCCATAAAAAACCCAACACATTTTATTGCATGTAACTAATTAAAAAGACGTCACGGCACTGTTCGTAGCCAGCTAATACATATAACTCTGAGGGCTTCATATGATGAGGTCATTGTAGTAACTGGCTACAAAACACTGCTTGATGTAATTGTAAGATTATCCCATAATAATAATTGCTTGTAATGCTGTTTACATCACCACGTATACACCCAAATCTCAGATACTACACCAGCCCCAGTTTTCATTGAGCTAACAACCCGGTTATTAGCAGAGGCTGGGCCTCCCTGCTGTGTGTCTGAGTCAGTAGAGTACTCGCAATTTATAGAAACCGGAATAATAAAGTGGGTGAGAGTTGCAACAATCACTTGTTGCAGTTCACACTTACGGCAAATGGTGAATGTCTCCAAATTCACATAGGACTATTCATTTAGTACTGGTGTTTTACGTGGATAAGAAAAGCTATGGGACAATTTCAGTTTATCGATAGATGGAGCACAATGAATTACCTGTCCCTCAATATATTGTCCTACTTACCTTTCCTCCTGATATAATGTCTTAGTCCTACTTACCTTCCCCCTGATATATCTGAGCTCTGCTTACCTCCCCCCGATATATCTGAGCCCTACTTACCTCCCCCCTGATATAATATCTGAGCCCTACTTACCTTCACCCCATTATAATATCAGAGTCCTACTTACCTTCCCCTGTTTTAGTTTGAACTTTATTTACCTTACCTCAATTTAACGTCGGAGTCCTACTTACCTTCCCCTGTTTGAGTTTGAACTTTAGTTACAATACCTCAATTTAATGTCTGTTTTTTTTATTCATTACAATTATCCCAATATATCTGAGCCCTATTTACCTTCACCCCGTTATGTCTGAGGCCTACTTACCTTCCCCCGTTATGATGTCTGAGACCTACTTACCTTCCCCTGTTATAGTTTGAGCCTTATTTATCTTCCACCCAATATAATGTCTGACCCCTACTTATGTTCCCCACGACATAATGTCTGAGCCCTAGATACCTATTAATGCGTACCCCTGTTGAGGGTTTGAATGGCGTAGTATTACTTAACTTTTAGCCCTTGCGGTCTGGCAATGGCCACTCTGAGTGAGAAGCTCTGCAATGCTATTGTGCACGCGCAGAAAGTCACTGCACTGCGCCAATTAAATGTAACATAGGATTGAGAACAGAGTTTGACTCCTTTCTCAGTGGAAAAATGCCACTAGAGGTGGGTTTAACCCAGTAATGGGCTCATTTCCGTGTCCACAAAACTGCAATGCTTTACATTGCAGGGTTAAAATGAAAGGACCACTCCACCCAGACCACTGCATTGAGATGACGTGGTCTTGGGTGCCTTTAGTGGTTCTTTAAACACATTTTCTTTCACATTATGTGAGTGGTTGCCTGGCTTCATGTTACCTTTAAAAAATCTTTCCTACCAATAGCTGGTACAGCAGACACAGGGCCCTGGTTAGGATATCTAGAATCTATACAAACGTGGAATTTTATGTGTGACAAACGATGGCTTTCCAATGATTCATGGGAATGCATGCACTGCCTCCTGGTGTCATTCGCGTGCGCACAGTCTAACACCCCCTCACCTCTTGCCTGACCCATGGAACAGGACATTGGCTGTGCTAATTAACGTCCCTGAGGCATTTCTTTAATGGAAAATCGTTCAACCTTCTCTGGAACTGATTAACCAGATCTATAAAAACTAAAGATTGTGGCTCCAAACTTATGAAATTGCTTAATGCAAGCAAGTTTAACCTTCCCAGTTTTCAATGTCAATGTGAAGTGTTACAGGAAACAATCTGTTT
Organism: Pelobates cultripes; assembly: GCA_933207985.1. Taxonomy (NCBI): domain Eukaryota; kingdom Metazoa; phylum Chordata; class Amphibia; order Anura; family Pelobatidae; genus Pelobates; species Pelobates cultripes. Next base: position 19,970,266 of record OW240916.1, read on the forward strand.
TCCAATAATATAAGTAAACTTGTTACATGGCAGTACCAGCACTGTGTGCCCTGTGTACCCTTAGCCAGAGAGCTCTACTGAAGTCTTCTTGAACGCTAAGCTTGCGACTTGTTTGGAGACAAGGACACAGCTAGTCTTATACTTACATAAAGCAGAGGAAGAACCTTTTCAAATCAACTTACAGTTTAAAGGGACACTAAGCACCAAAACCACCAATGCTATCTGGCTATGGTGTCTTTAGGAGCCACCCCAACATTTTTGTTAAACTGATTTCAAGAAAAAAACAAAACATGGCTCTTTTCCAGTAATCAAAGCCCAGCCCCCTGCGCCGCTCAAGTAATGTCCAAAGTCATCTAATCTTGAATAGCTTGCAAAGGCTGCAAGCTCAGATGTAAGGTGACAGACTGCGCAAACTCACTATATTGTAATTTTTTAATTCATTTTTTTAAAGATTTGTGATGTTGACAATCTACATTTTGTTTTTATTGCGGTCCATATGGAATTGCCTTGGATAGATAACATGGAAGTTCTTCTTTTTTTTTTTTTTAAGTGTGTCAGACTAGTGAAACAGTTCGTATGAGTCATACCCCACATTTTTTGCTTTTTGGTTAGAGATTTCTTTCTTGCATTTTAACCATTACAATTAGTTGTGGTACTTGATGATGCTTAGTGTGCCCCTATAATTGTGTTTTTGCTGAATATTGAGCAGACAAGCTAAATGATTTGGCATAGAGTGAGAAAGAGAAATGAATGGTGCTATTTAAAAAAATAAAATAAAAAATTCAGAAAGTAATATCACACTTTAGAAGGATGTTATGACAATGACAGATATAAACCTGTAAGTTTTCATGTGTTTGAAGAGCTACAACAGACACGTATCTTGGTTTTTGTTCCCCAGTAGCTCCATAGAACAGTATTTGTTCTCTTAGACATGCTGATAGCTTTGAAGGCAAGGATCACAGAGTATGTGTCAATTCCAGGAGGTAAACGTACACTGAATCACAAGAAGCACTTCGATATGCACTAAACATGCTTTAATTTCTTAAGCAATACGCAACGCTGGCATTTTAACCAAAAAAGGCTTTTTCCCCCTTTTTCTTTGTCATGACCACATTGTCAATATCTACTTTCCTCAAAGCCCGCTGCTGGTTCTTGAAATGAGCAAATGGGCCCCAAACCATGGTCTTTGCTTTTCTGAACAACTAGAGGCAGCCAGTTGTCACCGCCCTGCGATAAACATCTATTGCACTTCCTTCCAGCGTGTGACAAGTCATTCATTTAGAAAGGCTGCTAATGGCAAAAGAAGGGGGTGGGGGGCAAGAATGCCAAAGCCAATTCTCTTAACTACATGTGAAAGTGAATTTTATTGCAACTTAGAGGAAGCCAGCACTAGTTCCATTCCAGTAGTGATATGTGAGGGCAACAGTGTGCTAAAATTTAGGTAGAAAATGCAACTTTACGGCTTATTCACTAAAGAGTAGGTTGTTGTGAATTATTATTTTTATTATTATTTTTTTATTATTTATATAGCGCCATCAGATTTCGTAGCGCTGTACAATTGACAGCCTTGCTCACATTTTATGTCTATAAGCCAAGTTGTAGAGTTGTCCAATACACAATTCTGGGGTAAACATGTTTGTTTTGACACACATAAAAACAAAACGATACATTTATCAATTGTGTAAGAATTAAGTATTTTAAATCCTTTATTTTCTAATCCTTTTGACCTTCAGTGAAATGTCTAGCGGGACAATTTCAGGGATTCTCTCCACGCATTGTCCGAGCATTTTAAGATGAATGCCATCACAATGCATTGTGGGAATCTGTGGATTAAGAAAGGTGCAGTGATACTCCCTGCTGTGCAGATTTTCAGAGGTTATGTCGGTAAACTGGCAGTTTTTCATTTAAGGGATAAATTGTTACTCCTGGGTATCAAAGTGAGAATCCTAAATAACTTCTATTTTAGCACATGCGTCAAGTTTTTAACATGACTCTGAATGCAGTAGACTAGAGTTTTGGCTCAGTAAATTGGGCTACAGTTGTTTACTATCGTGAGCAATATGTGATTCTGTCTGGGCGGTTTTGCTGTGCTCTGTATAACTCCCAATGTGCATCTTAGGAGAACACTGGAAAAAGTATACAGTAATTACTATTCATTTAATGATAAAAACAAAACGAGCAAACGAGTACAGAGTGATTCTGAATCAGAGACTAAAAGTGAAACAAACGACATAAACATTCCATTGTCTCCGTGGTGATAGCTCTACTCTGACTTTACCCTAGAATTGCTATTCACATAGAACATAGAATATGTGGGGTTTAAAGAGCATGATGGTTATGTTTGGCTTTTTTTTCTGTTGTTAAATGAGGCTTGTATGATTCCTTTTGGGTGGAAAAGCTAGTGTTAATATTTGTTAATTAGTCTGAAAAGAAAAAAAGAATTCCTTTATTTATTATAAGTTCCATTTGCTACCCACTAATGTGCTGTCTATAAACTGACATAAAAGGCAGACCCATGGCTTTCTCATTAGCAGAGTCCACATCTGGGCCCTTCCTTCTTATCTCAACAGTTTAAAGCTGTGGGGAATGTTTGAAGTGGGACAACAATGTACTTTGTATTTTTTTTTCCTGGGGACAATTGAGGTTTAATGCTATACACACAGCTGCAAAAAAAGAGGGGGGGTGGGGGTGGGGAGGAGAGTGTTAGAAGTGCCAGAAAACAAACTCTTCTTGGTAGACTGACCATGAATTAAATCCACTTCTATTTCTAAACTCAGTGGGCTTTTAAAATCAATAAGCTGTTGGGTTCAGGCATGGACAGAGGTTAAGCCTTGGGACCCTTTGGTGATCAAGAAAAATGTCCAAAAGTTGATAATGCTTTCTATTCCCCTCTTGTGCTAAAACCGCCTCCTGCAAAGTCAGATTTGACTCGGCAAGTCCTCAGGGCTGTGTTTTCTCTACCTCTATGCCTGGAGTTTGAACTGATCACTTAAAAGAAATGCTATTGTGGAAAAAAAAAAAAAAAAAAAGGTTTTGTTTCACATACAGCCTACTTTGTGCTTTTTCGTTTTCTATTTTTTGTGTACCTATAGTGGAATCATTTCAGGAAATATTCAGTTTACAGATTTAGTCATTAAAATGTATTTCTCTGCCTCTGGTTAAAAAATTTTAAAGGGAGGGAACAGATATATGGCCACCAAAATGTGCACAATTCACCTGCAGTGGCTCTTGTTTTTTATTTTTTTTTATTTTTAATTAGATGCTTAAAGTAGCACTAGTGTACCTATGCAAAGGATTATGGGAAACATACAGCTGTATGCCTCTTGGAAGGAACTGCATCACCTCCTCTGTGTTGGCAATATGTGGGCATTTTTTTTAAAGCATGAAATCTGCATCTGGCATTAGTGAAAAATGTAAAAATGCAGATATTTTGACAGTCTGTTATGCTCTGTCATTGGTTAGGGTGCCAGAAAGTTACAGTATATGTGATCAAAACAGAGTTTTGATTATACCCCAAACACGATTCATTTTATTGTGATTATGAGTTTGTATGTTGCAGTTTTATTTGATTTGATAATAGTTTACTTTCCCAGTACACTTGTAAACCAAATCAGATCTCATCTGAGTGTTTTTCTGCGATATGTAAGCAGTGTATCATCTCTTTGATGGCACAATCATACCTTAACCCCTTAAGGACACATGACATGTGTGAAATGCCATGATTCCCTTTTATTCCAGAAGTTTGGTCCTTAAGGAGTTAAAACCCATCTGTTTAGGAAAGCTAATGGCCTCCCAGAGTAACATCTACCTCACATACCTGTCTCTTGCTCTCTCCTAAAGGGCAGCACTTTACTCTCTCCTCCAGCTCTGCTTCACTCCCACCTTATCTAGTTGCTGTTTCCTGTCCTAATGTGTTTTACACCCCACCTCCTATAGACTGTAAACTGTTCAACCTATCGTTCCTGTAAGTTTTCTTGCAATTGTCCTATTTATAGTTACATCCCTCCCCTCGTAATATTGTAAAGCGCTACGGAATCTGTTGGCGCTATATAAATGGCAATAATAATAATAACAGGGATGATTTTTTATGAATTATTCGGAGATATAGTGCTAAAAGCGAAATGCAATTTTCTTGCTGACTGCTCCATTTCTAACACTGTGTATTGGGGATCAGCAACTGTGTAAAACCTCTGCATAATGTAAGTCATAAAGTAAGGCCGAATTCAATTTTAGCGGAACAAAATAACTTAAGACAACCAAACACGAGTCTGATATCTTATTACTACCTATAATGTGCAGTGATCTCATTCACTGGCAATATTTACATTCTTTTTTTTATCAAATGTAAATTGATTATCATTGATTAGGTTTGATATTAATTCACATAGTGAAAATAATCATGTAGACTCCCTTAAATAAACAAAAACTCCAGGGAATTACTTGCATTGTTCGAGATTGCAAGACCTGTAAAACATCTTTCAGAAGCTCGTGCCTTTGAACCCTCTACAAGCCAGCAGAAATCAATGTGGTTAGCTACGGGGCCCTTTTCGACTGGAGTAAAAATGACTCGAGGTTACAAAGTGCTCACTTACTCTGCCATGAAATGTTTGGGAAATCAAACTGCTGAAGTGGTGTTTACCCTGTCTGTAATAGCCTATGTCTGAAACATTTGGATAAACTGTGTATTTTATTAGTGCTTTGGCAGCTCGCGTTGTGTAACGTTGCGTAGTTGTGTTTATTTGTTGCTTTGTATGAAGTGGACCTTTGGAAAGAAGCCAGTTAATGACAGAGATATCGGATTGTGCTCTTGGCCTATATTTATCGAGGCCTTTTATTTGCAATTCCTAAAAGCCATTAGATATGTCAATATTTGCCTGAAGTCTTTTTATCACTTCATCAGACTTCAGGACTTCAATACCTTGCCGTTTTTATTTTGCACTTAATTGTCAAATGCATTGATTAACTCTTTATATTTAACTGTGCAAGGTAACCTACTCTATTTACGTATTTGCTTTTTCAAGGTAGAACTGTGTGATTAAAAACTGTGTAATATAAGGAGGATATAAAACTACAATTGATTATAAGGGGTTAGCACTATACCTGCAAACTGTGGGGAGACAAGGAAATTGCTAATTTTGAGACAAAGTAGTTGATCAATACCAATGCATGCATTAGAGAATATTTCTAGTTTGGCTATATTGTCCTGAAATGTGTGAAATTAGCAAACGTCAGGATTTGTATAGTGCCTCAATGCCACTGTGGTGATTTTGCCATTTAGATTTTTTTTCCATCTGGGCAAGATAAGTGGTATTACAAATTACACTAGTCAAACCTTCTCAAATTCATGTTCCTTCATCCTCTATTTGTATCTATATTCCTAACCAAGAGGCATTCAAACTTGGCCATCTACTTAAAGTTGGACTAATCATTAGTCAGTAACTAACAGAATTCTAGAAAATGTAGTCCAGTAATAGCTGAAAGGCCATAATTCGTTATCCCAATCAGGGGTTTTCTGTAGGTACTTAACGATGGATACATTTAGGGTCCAAGTCATGTGAAAACTCTGATACAAAAAAAATATATATACATTAAGGAATTCCCAGATAGTGTGAGTGAGGGGATGATAGAAAACATGCCTCTGGCAAGACATGAGTGGTTTTAGTTGGAGAGGACCTATCTAAGCTACTATGTGAACATCTCATGTTCCACAAGAAGTGTAGCTTGCCCTGCTAGAACACCTACGATACTTGTAACATTATATAATATGTATCACATGTGGACTGCGTAAACAATTAAGATGTTGACAGGGACTACAAATCTCTTCCACCAGAAAGGAAGATGTCCCATTCAATGAGACTTTTGGCCAACAACTTTGGTTGGTCTACAGTTGCCTCTGCTGTGCGCTCTTAAAAAACATCAGGATCAGAGGGCAAATATCTCATAGCAGCTGGAACAAGAATTATATTTTGTGAGGGATGATGTAATTACATCTCTGGGGCCAAGGCCTTCAGATACAGGGCTGCTGGACTGATTCAGGTTACCTAAGGATACTGCTAGGATCTGTTAAAGAAATTCCCTGCAGGTTTTGGCAGCTGACCGCACAAAGCCAGCATTATCCGGCTAGTAACTGAATTACGATCCCCTGAGCTTTAGAAGGACGCAATAAAATGCTGCCCTTTGAGTCTTATGAATAAAGGATTGTTGGGTTCAAGTTGCAGAGGAGATTTCGGCCTTTTCCCCAGAAAAATTAGCATGCTGCCGTACATACATAAACCTTTCGTTTCCAAGTGTCTGAGGAATCTTCAGTTCTGGCCCTGGAAAGCATCAGCCATTTCCTTCAAGTTTTCTATGCCATATAGGCAATGGGAGGTTCAGGGTCCATTAGTGACAGCAGGCTGGATAGCAGGTGGAAGTCGAACCAGACAGATGGAACACTGAGCCTCCGGATTTAAACGTTACAGGATGATGCAAAGAATATTATAGTTGCAAAAGCAAAATACTTTTGAGTTTTATTCGAGAAACTTGGAATTGTGGAGAATTAAGAATCACAAATTGTAGGCCAAATTTGCCTCATTGTCAACTCAGCCATTTGGTCCAAAATGTACAATTTGTATGTCAACCCCCACAAATAGTCATCTTATAGAAAGCATAAAAGGATACAGTCTTGTCAGAGGACAGGAAAGTGTAGGTATTTGAAAATGAAACCATTTTTTTCTTCACTTGCCTTTTTTGATCATTTATCATATTTTAAAATGTAAAAAAAAAGAAGAAAAGAATCTTATTGGTAGCCAAGTCACAATCATAGGGCTATGTTTGTGATGTCTGAATATCTTTCTTCTACCTAAAAAAATAAAATAAATAAATGCCGAGTTCTGATCCTGCGTAATCCATCTGGGCCATGCGTTAAACGATTATTCTCTCATCGGGTGATTGAAATAGTTTGCACGACTTAGGGACATAATCCTGATTATTACGGTGTTGAGAATTATTTTTTCATCCCCTGAACAAAAGCACAACTATTAACACTTTGAAATAGTTTTCAGCTGGCTTTATATTAAATGTAGTTGTGTTTTAAGAACATATATATATAAACTAGATGTAAACACATGACACATTGGATGTAGATTGCCCTTTATTCAGTAAAGGACACAAATTACAAGGAATTCAGACTACACGTTGCATTTTCTTTTCAAAGTAATTGTTAAAAAAGGTGTCTACTTAATGTTTTAAATTACAACCAGAAAAACATACCCTTGTTTTGCAAGAATTCTATTTTGGAATGCAGTTAAATATTTACCATTTGGCTAAGATCCCTTCCCACCTAGCTTGTAAAACAGATACAAAAAGCACTTTAAGACGTGTTTGTTTGATGTCCTCCTGTCATTTTGATGCATATTAACGTTGATGATTTCTTTTGCAGATCCATGCCGCCCTTGTGGAGATACAGAGGTTCTCTTGGCAGTCTGCATTAGTGACTTTGGTAAGTCTCACCATATTGTATCCACGCTTAGACTACATATCTCCCTAGGAAAACTAAGCATATACCGTATGTAGTGGGACCTTTTAAGGACCACACCATCTGCTGATGGTCCTGATTGACATAATTATTGCCTAGCTGTGGCGGGTTAGTGGTGGAATTCTTTTAACAGTTTGGCAATGGAGAGTTGTCCAAACCTGGTTGCCAACAGCCACTGTTAAATGTATACTAAGTATAGTATAAGAACATATACAGCTCAAAGTTAAGGTAGCAAAGTTGGAATTGTCTGAGCATTAAATTGCCCACAGTCTTGAGCCTATTCAACAATTTATAGTTTAGTGAATACACATCTTTATTTACCCAAGAAAAGAATGTCCGCTTGTTTAGAAGCAGCTTGCAGACAGGTCTGGTGGGGGCGGTAGGTGCTATCTCACTGTTGCTTTGTTTACACTGTTACCTTGTGAAAGCTGATCTCAACCCCCCCTGTAATCCATTTTCTTTCTTTCTTTTTACCTCCCCCCAGTTGTCAGAGGCACAATCAGAGCTGTAACCAATGAAGTAGAACAGCACGAATCCATCATAGATGTGTCTGTGGATAAACTCTACAAGCAGAAAAACAAAATCTTTTTCCCTAACAAAGAGAGCGGGGGTTGGGACGGCCACATTCGGACACCTCTGGAATGCGGTGTTAAAGCAGGATTTGGGGACTTCTTATTTACAGGCCGGATGCACTTTGGGGAACCCCGATTGGGCTGTGCACCTCGGTATAGAGACTTCCAAAGAATATATCAAGAGGCAAAACAGAAAGGGTTAAACCCATGCGAAATTTCCACGGACTGAAGGACACCACTGCCCTGCCAATAATTGGGACTTTATACCATTTATAAGGACAGCAAATTATTTCAATGGAAAGCTAGCCTCTACCACGGACTCCCACAAATGCTGAACCACGGTGTGAACTCTTACACTAATGACTAGATGGAGGTACGAACCAAGCCAGCCACTGAACAAGACCCATTTTTTTAAGTCTTACTACAGAACTCTTAAGTTATATTTTTTTTTTTGTTAAAAAAAAAGACTTTTTCAAGTTTTAAAGAAAAGAAAACTGCCTTTGTACTTTTTAATACTAATGTTCATAAAATTAAAAAAATACTTTTTTTTTTATTAAGCAGTGTAACATTTGACGTGGCACATTCTGTATAAAATGGCGCATATGTCATAGAACACAGACAAAATATCGTTAACATTGGTGCTTTGTAAAAAGCTTGGTGTAAAAATTTCAATGTCGTTTCTTATGAAAGAAATGAATGAGAGCAATTTCTTTGTTTTATTTTTTTTGTACAATCATGGTCTGCCATTTTGCACAGGCTGTCTGATTGCTCTTGGTTTTAAAGAAATAAAGTCCTCATGGGACTTAGTCTTTGTGTGTGGTTGTTAATATCTCTTTGTTGTGGTTGACTGAACAGCACTTGTAAACATTGTGATAAACACAAGCAGTATTTTGTGAGACACAATGACCATTTATGGTCTTTACAAAGGGAACCATTAGGGTCTTTCCGGGGAAAATCGGCCGTAATCTTGTCCTATTAGAAGTTCTCTTTTCATAAGGCAATTTAAAAATAGAAATTACCATGATCACAATTACAAATCTTCTGAATAATAGCTACATTTTGAAATTTAAATATGATATTATAATATCCATTGACATAAGAGACAGCATTAATGGGGTGATTTGTGATAATTTGTAATGCAATTGTTAGAATAATTTAGTTTATTTCTTATATAATTGTTGGCATTTACATGGCACCAACATATTCCGCAACGCTTTACAATTATCGAAAGGGTATATGAAAAACACCTTGCTTAAATGGGTTTGCAATCCATGAGGGTTTGAGATATATATCTCATTACTCTTATCCCTGGCTCATGAGGAATTCTGTGAGTCTAAACACACTTTAAAGGGTCACTGCAACAAAAGAACAAAAAAAATTGTGTTTTCACGAAACAGTGTTTTTTTTTTATTGTAGCCAGCCCGGTTATCAAAACGAAACATTGCATGTACAGACTCCAGGCATCACAACCACTTCACATTAAGTTATGGTGCTAGGGGTAACCCTTTAAGAAAACATGCTCCAGGTTTCTGCACACCATTACACTTTATGAAAACCTATTTCACATGTACTTACGATATTGTGTTTATATTTAACGAGTTCTTATCGTAAAGTCCTAAACAGACATTCTGTTTTTCGAGGCCACATGGGTTCTCAAGGGATTCTGGATCAATAAAATGGTGCCATACCTCTTGGGCACCGTAAGGGCTAAAGAACATTAAAGAACCTATATTTTAAAATAAACAAATATTCACTAAACTGTGAATTTCAGTGAAATGACACGAAAATTAACAAAGCAAATTTTTGGTTTAAAAAACAAATCTAATTCATATTTTCTTTTCTACAATGGAATAAAATACATAGTTTTTTTTTATTATGTGTACTTACATGGCAATAACTTTAAAGGAACACTATAGTCACCTAAATTACTTTAGCTAAATAAAGCAGTTTTATTGTATAGATTATTCCCGTGCAATTTCATTGCTCAATTCACTGTCATTTAGGAGTTAAATCACTTTGTTTCTGTTTATGCAGCCTTTGCCACACCCCCCCTGGCTATGATTGACAGAGCCTGCATGAAAAAAAAAACTGGTTTCACTTTCAAACAGATGTAATTTACCTTAAATAATTGTATCTCAATCTCTAAATTGAACTTTAATCACATACAGGAGGCTCTTGCAGGGTCTAGCAAGCTATTAACATAGCAAGGGATAAGACAATCTTAATTAAACAGAATTTGCAATAAAGAAAGCCTAAATAGGGCTCTCTTTACAGGAAGTGTTTATGGAAGGCTGTGCAAGTTACATGCAGGGAGGTGTGACTAGGGTTCATAAACAAAAGGGATTTAACTCCTAAATGGCAGAGGATTGAGCAGTGAGGCTGCAGGGGCATGTTCTATACACCAAAACTGCTTCATTAAGCTAAAGTTGTTCAGGTGACTATGGTGTCCATTTATAACTGGTAAAGGAGATCATTTTGTTAGTCAAAGAGCTGGAAGTGAAAAATAGGAAGAAAAGAAATAAAATAACACACTGAAGGTTGTACTGTGCGTATTACATTTTACCTCAACATGCAAAATGTAAGTCCAACCTACCTGTCTAAAAGAATGTAGAAGAAATATAGGACAGATAAATGTATTGCTGAACCTCAGAGGCTTAAAGTGGTATTCATGTTGAGCAGAAAGGCCAGCACATAGGTAAATAGTCAAGCATTATTATTATTATATTTATATAGCGCCAACAAATTCCGCAGCGCTTTACAATGCATGAGCCAAAGTCTAGGAATATGGAAAAACAAGGTCATAACTGATACCAGAATACGATCTGAGTCAATAACTAAAGAATTACCAGGACTCAACAACAGTCTTGGGGTACACAGGAACCACGACAAGGCACAGTAGAGTTCATGTAATTAGTTATGGTGCATAGCACAAGGTAAGTGAAACACCATTCGGTGTCAGACATGACACCAGAGTGATGTATGGATTTAATATTTCTTATGAAATCGGGAGCTACATGACTACTGGAGACAGTGTATAGCCAGTCGGCCTTCAGTATGGGTAACAATTCATGTCACCCGCTGCAAGCTTCACCCCTAGGCATTCTGGGAAATCCTGTTACCCTTTGGGTACCACAGAGTGGTATAAGTGATGTTTGTGATTCGTGCGGCCTTTGCTTTGCTCTTATCATTCACATGTTCATACGGTGTGTAAGGAACAAAATAGTTGAAGTGCTCCCATTTTTTCCATGACTCCTGTAATATAATGATGGGCTCTGCCTTCATGTGCTCTTTAACCACACTTAATTGTCGGATCAGGTATTTCCAGATTTTCAATATGGGTGTAACAGATGAAGCTGGGGAGGGGTTCCTTTTAATTAAATTTTCTTCCAACAAAAAAAAATAGGAGGAGGAGGTATATTGGCATTAAAAGTGCAGCCTTGCAATATGTATAATTTATATTCTTAATTAATTAATAAACCAGTTAAGAATGGATACCAAAAGAGTGTTTCTCCCTCCTACAGAATGCTGTCTCTACGTACTGCACTGCAACACTTGTCATTTAAGAATATAAACACAAATAAACTAGCTGTATATAGGAAAATATGGTGGGTTCTGGCAATTGTAACCAAAAATACTGATCAAGGTGTCTTAGGAAAGAGAGAAGGCAGCATCTAAGGAGAGATTAACCTGGGTATGGGTGTAACAGACGAACATTTACAATAGCTTCACATGGTGGTCCAGCCTTTAAAGCCAGCTGTTTGAACTAATAAAATATAAACACATATTGCCTTTGGGGTGCTGTAGTCACGCTATAACAGGAGGAGTGAGATTTGACAGCCTGGTTCTGTAGCCTCATAGTTGTTCCCTGTCTCCAGACAGGACAGTGACAATGTGACAGGTGCTAAAGTACTAGCAAGGAACATGTGCTCTTCAGACTGCAAGTCATTACACTCCAAACATAGCCAAATGTCTCAACCAAAAGCACATGGCATCTACAGCATGGTGGACCACAGTAGGATTTAGTAGCCATAAATGTTCCAGCTTGGAATTTAAAAGGGACAGTTTGACAAGGTTATTCAATAAAATGAGAATTCAGGGAGAATTTCACATTTAAACTCAAAATAGCCAGACCAAACTAGGCTTTTATTTCGGCTACTCTGGCTTTAAATGTGAAATTCACTTTGAATTTTATCACATGACAGGAGGCTTCATATTTTGTATAATCTTCCTTTACTACTCCATAGCAGCAACGACATATAGATTAAAAAATGAACCAATCAGAGACAGGCAGAGAGTATAAGATACGCCTTCCACTGAGTCACTCCCTCTTTCTTTGCTGCTCCATCAGAAGTAAGGTCAGAATATTGTGTGTCTACACTTTGTTGGCTTGTCTTGTATATTTGTCCTGTATATTTACTTAATTTTTCCGCAGCCACTTTGGATTGTGCCTCGCGAAATCTGTGGCGGCCATTTAACCCTTGCCGGTTGCTAGGAATTAAACAGGGGTGAGCCCCTGATTTATAAGTGTACCCTAGCTTATGCTAGCTGCTGCTTTTACTGGAATACTTCCATACTAATATTAGTGGGGGTGAGCCCCACCATCATATTGTTACATACCCTGGTATCTTACCTTGCCAGAATATATTGACTATTTGATCTGTCTGTCACAGTTACAGCTCCTATGATTGGCCTGTCTGTGCCACCGTACCTCCCTACGGGAAATACTCCTGGAGGTTTTATTATTACTGGGTGAGCCAAGTTATTACCGATATATATATATATTGGAATCGGTACAGAAATTGGCTTCTGTTCACCTTGCCTGTCAAGGTTAGTATTAATCTAGGGGTGGTTCAGCTGGTCAGGTTTATACCTAGTAACCTGGCTAGGGGTGAGCCCCCATATACCGCTGACGAGTGGAGCTGTGCTTGCAGTCTCCTTTACCTGGGTGACCCCCAGTGTTTCCTCTACATACAGTACTATGGGTCGCATTCTTAAACCACCATAACCCCTAGTAATCCCTGCTACCAATTTGCATTTTTACTCACAAATCTATTAGAACAGCCCCAAATATACTGGCTGTTAATAATGAAAGTCTCAGATGCCCTCAGACCTCCAGGCAGTAATCGACACGGCAGATTGGACACATGCACTTCTGGCTGTGGAAGTTTCTGTACAAGGAGGTCTGTAAGCGGCTGAGATGAGAGTGCCCCAAACCTTCACTCCGGATAAGGTCGCCCATACCCCAGAATTTCACCAGATGATGCTGGCCTTCATGGCACAAGGGGGTAGAGACCCAAGGAAATGGGTCAAGAAAGGGTTGAAGAGAGCCCAGGATAAGCTCCTTGATGCTGTCGGGCCGCTCACCTGGGTTCTGACCCCAACACATGAGGCATACACCCAGGCTGCCTCCTTTTAGCAGACAACATGCGCAACGGGGCACAAGATGTTCGTGAGTGGACCTAGAGATGTTTTGCTTCCTGGGCAACACAAATGTGGCCCTCTTTTCAGAGAGACACTGGGCAACGTTATTCCGAATTGATGGCAAATTGGTAAACCTCAGGGCTAAAGAATTAGGCTCACAGGCACGAGGAAATTATTCAGTGAGCCTTTCACGAAAGGCTAATGCTTAGTCAGAAGAATCTGCTTAACACTTGGGGGTCACCGGTTCAATTCCCCAGCAGGGCTGACTCAGCCCTTCAGCCCTTTGAGGTAGATAGAATGAATACCATGAAATTGGGTAAAAGTTACATCAATAGCATACACTTGGAAAACAGAAATAACTTAATGTCTCTTTCCTGGTTAAACATTTTTACATACCACCATTTAAAGATGGAAGGTACCCATCTATTGCGGCACCTCCGGCAAGGAGGAGACTGGTTTACCCGACTGAACTTAAAGACGCCTACCTGCCTGTACCAGTAGATAATAGCTGTCCTCCCTCCTTACAGTACCTCTGGAACAGGACACCATGGCAATTCACCTGCCTCCTCTTTCTGGCTCAGTTCGACAACACAGTGCTTTTCTGAAGTTTCTGAAACCAGTGATGGCTCACTTACGGGGTCAAGGCATACAATGCCTGGCTTTCATGGACGACATTCTACTCTCTGGCCAGAATCACAACCACCTTCTTTCACCGGTACCCATGACGTAAGAAATTCGACAAGAACTTTGATGGTGACTCGACGGTATGCATGCCTGGAATTGTTGGCAGGTGCCTCTGCTATCTGAAATCTAACGAAAGGGAGATTCGATTGCTGTATTCTGCTACGCATGGACGATTTCTCCACAGTTTGTCACATCAACCACTTAGGTGGCATTTGTTCTCAGACATTGACGCACCTCACGAAGGAAATCTTCGACTATGGCCTACCACACAATACCACATTGATGGCGGAACATCTTCCAGGGGAAACCTCTCGACACTGGAGGGACAACAACGATTGGCACCTAGCTCTACCATATTGGCAACACTGAACAACCTGAGACTTTTTGTGTCTAGCACCAACCACCACCTACCGATTTTCTACAGCTGCTTACCAGACCCGGAGGGTGCAGTGGTAGACGCATTTCTGCAGGCATGGCCGACTGAAGGGGCTTGCACTTTTCCACCCTTTGCAATGATTGCGAGAGTGGTTCACCACATCAGATCGCTGGAAGTGGCAAGCCCCCTGGTGATGCCCCGGTGGCAGAGTCAGCCTTGGTTCTGGGTCTCCTTGCACTGTCATACCAGGACCTTCCGCTATTAACAGACAATCAGATGATACTCAGAGATTTTTGGGGAATACTCATCCCATGCTACAAGGACATCTCTCTTTAGTGGCCTGGAGTATTTCAGTGTTGGATGCACTGATAACATATCGTAGACGGCTAGAGATATACTCTAGGACTCATGGGCCCCTGGAACGAGGAAGTGTTACCTCTCAGTTTGGAATTCACAGGTCAATTGGTCGGATTTCGGACAGTAGAGTATTTCACGTGGATGCCTTCTCGTTTTCTCAAGAAGGTGTCACTCTTCAGGTGGCTCGATGTACAAGACGGACTCAACGTCGTTTTTTTACCTATTTTTTTCCATCAGAACCCAACTTTACATGGTCCAGACACTGCACGGCTACGGCCACGCTACGATTACCACACCTGAGAATTTTTGGTGTCCTATGTAAAGCCACATGGGCAAATCTCGGTTACCACCTTGACCCGCTGGGTACGATGGCTTTTATCTCTTGCCGGGATTGACCCTTCCTTCGGCGTGCACTCTCTTTGGGGTGCGGCAGCCTCTTCCGCCTTCACAGCGGGGTCCCCCTTATCAGATATACTATTCTAGGCAAGCTGGTGACGAGAACCCAACTTTCGGACGTTTTACTCTCGCCCGTCCTCCATTGTCGCTTTCTCTCTACTAACTTAGCATTAAAAATGCAAAATATAAAGCCTCATGTGATGTGATAAAATTCTGGATTTCCATCCACATTGGATGATTCTCATACATATCATATTCAGCTGTAGAGATCGATACAGAGATGTTATCTGAACACCATACGATACATTTTTCATTGTGTCTTTTTTGAATAATATCCCACATACCTTCTTACTTTTATTCATTTTACATTTTTACAAAATTGACAACTGCTCTAAAAACAGATAACAGGACTACCGGGAGGTATAAACTAGTTATCCCACAAATCCTTGTTGGATATTAGCTAATAGGATAAAATTAACTAGAATGAAAGGATCGAGACTTATAAAACCTCGTCATGGTGAAGGAAGAATCTTTATGAATCTACAATCAACTCTAATCTGAGCTGCGTCAGGATCGTGAAATAATACAGTTATACAGGGGATTACAGGGGGTGCGTTAAGGTATTATGCTTTGAAATTTCTACATATATTCTTTTACACAACTTGTACATGACTGATTCATATGCCAAGAGACCGATGTAGGATGTAGATTTGTGTCAAAGAAAGTTTAGCAGATCTGGTATACTGAGCAAATAACTTTAGACCCCAAAATACAATGCGAATATTCAACTTGGTTGCGTTAGACACCAGATCATGGCAGATCACTGTTTAGTTAATATTCAAAACCAGAAACCAACATGAAAAGGGCCTGTTAGTGCGGGTTGTCCGAGGTTACATCATTGGAAAACCGCTACAGAAAGCATTCCAAAAGACTAAAATAATCCAATCATCTATAATTCGACACAATGTCCTATATACATATGAAAAGCCATATTTACTGGAGATGCTATTTGCAGCCTGCGTATAAACTAACCCTTCACTGTCTGAGTGCTCTTGTATTAAGCCAATGCCAGCACTATACCGTGAAGCCTCCTTTCTGCCAGTTAATCATTTTTAATCCGCAATAAATCAATGACCGCAGATGAGAGAATAAAAAAACCCCGGGATGTGCTCTATCTGGAAGTGATGTCATCAAGTGAGAAAGAAAGGGGCTTTTGTTTGGTCACATAACTCCGAAATAACACACTTTAAGAAGCCATCAAGTGTGCGTGCGTGTGTCCTTTCTATTTCTTTTGGCTGATTTCATGGAGTTACTAGCAGCAAACGCGAATACATTATGATCTTCCAACCAACCATCGACGGGTTAACGTGGAGGGGTGATTATGTTGTCGGCTCCTAGAAATAGTTTCATTTCATAGGAACATGGGATTCTAAGCTGCCTTTTTTTAATCCTGAACATTGGGGTAATTATGGGTAACCAACTCCAAATTATCTCCCAAAATATCTGAGCTGGAAGAACGTCAGACTTGGAGAATTCTTTCAGCTCAGCTATATCTTTGTCAATCGCTTTGTCAATTCTCTGTAATTCCTGTACTAGCGAATAACCCCAATACATATTATCACATTCAGGTGATCAGTGTTTGGTGAAATCTGTTCTTGGCACGACAGGTGTCTTAGTATTATTCTATTATAGATTCATAGCTCAAACCAGAGATGGAAAGCTAAGGAGGTTTGTGAGTTTTGGCATAGCTTTGCTGGGTACATCACTGATGATGGAATAAACCGTTCAAATTTTTCAGACGATTAGCTTCAGAGTTGCTGGATTTTGTATGTGGATTTGTATACCCACTGACACATTGTACAGCACTGTGGAATATGGTGGTGCTACATAAATGGTAAACATAAAAGCATAACATATTATGCATCCCCAACAGTACACAGTTGCGTACGTCAGGATCAGCACCTGGCTTCTGCAGATGTGGGATGTCATTAATCCACCTATAAAGAGTATCAGGAGCCCAGCAGGACCCAGATAAGACAGCAAACATTACAAAACGTTTTGCCCCATTGTCAGGGAACGGGGCCAGGGTACAGCGGGCTGTAGAGGTCTTGATGCTTGGAGTAACCCTTTAATTTCATACTGCTGCCTGAATTGCAAGCAGAACTATAACTTAAAGAAAAAGTCTAAATTGATGACTCTGCACCTTTTGTGACAGTGCATTGCAACACCTTAATACTCGACTCGAATTTCCATAAAGTAACTGCATTAATATCATAATTATGCAATGAGTCTACAAGTTAACTCAGTGGCATTTTAGTGGAATTTCAACACATAATGTTCATAATAAAAGTAAAATATTCAGATCAGGAACACCAGCATATAACAATTTAATCTTTACTCTCCCGCCAAAGCAATAGGTTTACAGACTTCACACTGCAACATTTTAACTCTATGTTACACCCTCTGTAATGCACAGAGGTAATGACTGCAATTTTACAGTGCTACTCCGATTACCTTATGTAACATTTAACAGTTCGGATCTCAAAGGGACACTATATGCACCCAGACCACTTCATCTCATTGAAATGTCCTGGGTGCAAAGCAGGGCCGGACTGGGAGAAAAATTCGGCCCGGGCATTTTTTTAGCACAGCGGCCCACTAAAAAGGGGGCGGGGCAGAGGAGGTGTGTTTTGTCATTACAAATGACAAACACGCCTCCTCTCAAAGTGAGCATGTTAGTTCAATGCTCTTCCAGGGCAGACCATGCGCAGAGCTCTGCTGAAGAGCTCTAGCATGAGAAAAAAGTCCTGTATTTGTTCTGCACAGTGCAAGCAAATTTAATAACATGCTTGCACTGTGTTTCCTTGCAACTTGTCTCTGGTGTCACTATAAATGGATACCAGGAGACAAAAGGCCAGGACAGAGTATTGTGCATGTGTTTGGAGCCTGCTTGTGGTATTGCGTGTGTGTAGAGTGAGCTGGTCGCGGTGTGGTATTGTGTAATAAGGTCGGTTTTAGTCGTGTTGTGTTTGTGGTGTAATGTGATGCATATGTGGCTCAGGGACCCCCTCCCGCCAGGCTCTGGAAAGGGGTTAAAACTTACCTTTTTCCAGCGCCGGCGGGGAGCTCTCCTCCTCCGATCCGCCCCGTCGGCTGAATGTGCGCGCGCATTCAGCCGGTCGCATAGGAAAGCATTTATAATGCTTTCCTATGGACGCTTGCGTGCTCTCACTGTGATTTTCACAGTGAAAAGCACGAAAGCGCCTCTAGCGGCTG
>OW240916.1:19988963-20163105 GCA_933207985.1 Pelobates cultripes
TGTGTGATGGGTGTGAGAGTGCTGTGTGATGGGTGTGAGAGTGCTGTGTGATGGGTGTGAGTGCTGTGCGATGGGTGAGAGAGTGCTGTGTGTGATGGGTGTGAGAGTGCTGTGGGTGATGGGTGTGAGAGTGCTGTGTGTGATGGGTGTGAGAGTGCTGTGGGTGATGTTATTGTGTGTGTGTAGGGGGGGTAAATAATAAAAAAAAAAACAGGCATTATGTCCCCCCCTCCCTTCTTACCTTTAGCCTGGGAGGGGGGGACCGGCACGCTGGGAGGCAGTGTTCCCTGGTGGTCCTCGTGGGTGAGTGAACTCTAGCCTGTGAGGCTAGAGTTCACTCTCGCGAGATCCGGTCGTTGCCATGGCAACGTGCCGGATCTCGCGAGAGGAACCCGGCGGAGCTGCAAGTTAGAGCTCCGCCGGGTCCTCTCTCCAGCCTGGCTGGCTCCCTCCCTCTCTCCCCGCCGGCGGCCTCATGTGGGCCGGTCAGGGAGATCCTTGATCTCCCCACTGGCCCTCCATGGCAAACAGCGGGGCCGGCGCTAGAAGAGTGCCGGCCCTGCATAGACCGGCAAGGGAGATCCTGGGACCTCCCCTGCTGGCCGCGGCCCACCGGGCATTTGCCCGGTGTGCCCGATGGCCAGTCCGGGCCTGGTGCAGTGTCCCACTCCCATTTAGTCCTTCAAGATAAAATGTTGCAATTTTTGAGTACCAGCAATGTTTACATTGTAGTACTAAGACAGCCTCTATTGGCTGTCTACCAGACATGAGTTTACCGGACTCTCGGTTGCCTAAACAACGCTGGACGCTCTCACGCTTAGCGTGTGGACATCCAGCATCAGTGAAAAACCCATAGGAAAGAAGTGATGCCCTAAGGAGCTTATTGCACTCACCGTGCACGCACATTGGGTCCCCCCCGTTGTATGATGTCAGAAGAGGTGGAGTTTTGACCTGGCGCTGAGGGACCTAGACGCTGGAAATCTTGTGAATAAATAAAGGGGGGCGGGGGGGGAGGTTGGACCAGAGGGTATTATAGTGTTAGGAATACAGATTTGTATTCCTAACATTTTAGATTCCCTTTAATTGATTAAATCCTCTAAATTCCCATAAAGAATTCCAGATCTATCTAATCAATGTAAAAGATCCTATTGTCTATTAATAAACGGAAAACTGGGCTAAGAAACATACATCCAGGTGGTTTAATTGACCATATAACAATGATCTTACAAATTAAGGAAAATGGAGAAATTCGGCCCCTGGGAGACTATACTTATAACGGCACTGGATCTTACATTGAAATTGGAAGAAATGGGAAACTTGTCCAAGCCGGACGATTCCATAACTTTTTATTCTGCAGTCTAATGGGGAGCTGGCAATGTTTCATCGGTCGATCAAAATTGAAATGTTATCAGGTAGCATTCAATGCTGGAATAAATGCCAATTATTACATATAATATGATTCCTCTATTTGGCTGATTTGTAAGGAATGAAGTACCCTAAGTGGCAGAGTGCCTTAAAGTGAACCTGTTGTAAAAAAAACCCAACAACAAAAATCCTTACTTGAAATCGCTCCCATATTGAATATATATTTACACTGAATACATTGTATATCACAAAGATACTCACAAAGATGTAAAATATAGAGATTTACTCTTTAAAGCTTTGTGGGTGTACGCTATGTCACACTTACCTCTGGGACGTCCTCTGCTCCTCCTCAGGTCCACCTGCTGTCTTCAGTGATCTACCATAAAGGTTGGGAGAGTGTGCACAAAATATAACCTATCAGATACAAGCTTTATTGCAAAACATAAATCCTACAACTGCCAGCAGTGGTTATAGTGTTTGGCAAATTTCTTCTATCGAGCCTGCTTTAAAACGGATTTCTCACCACATATGTTAAGAGCTGTGTACTATACCATGTATTCTTTATTACAAGATGTCCATAGTGTTCAAACATTCCGTTATCAAATGCACCCAAAATTATACAGCTGTGATTCAAGAACAGGGCAACTGAGTTCGCTATCGCCCAGTACAACTTGTCTGTTCCTCGTTCTAACACGGAGGGGGGACTTGTCTGACCTCAAATCTTAATTTGACTTTGTTGAAGGAATGAAATCTGCATTGAAATGCTGATGACCTGGCAGTGTGTACTGCTACATATTACATGGTGATGAATGATAAATGTTCCTGCCGGAAGGAACGTTGCCTCGTCCAGGCAGAATTCTAACACAGAGAACAAAAGGCCCTTCAAAGCGTCAGCTCAGATTGTGGCATTTAGCATATTCCCTGAAGTTGTATTTTTTTGTGATTTTATCCCAAAAATATATTTTTTTTCTTTCTTTCTTAGGCAAATCAAGCATTTAGAGGTTTATCCACCAAATAGGCAACTGTTACGGGGCCAAAGCAAACACCATGGCTGTAATGCAAAGCCACAGCAAGAACAGGCTATCTGAGGCTCTGTGTTATAGAAACATAGCAGCATAGCGGCAAAGTACAATTATATCTTCATTTTATCTACATCTAAATCTTTATGAATTACTCACACTGACTGTGTTGGAATTTCACAGAAAAATCCAATGCACTCAAAAAATATAAGACAAAATAGGGACTCTACCTTGTCTTATGTATCTTTCTTATGCTTGACTAAAAGGTGGAACTACCACTGAAGGGAAAAAAGATTTTGTCTGGGGAGGCTCCCGTGGTCTTATAGGATCCTCCAACCATCAGTGTTGTAATATCGAGCATGTGCGAAAGTACAGCACCGACGTCAGCTCTTGGCAGATGAAGAATCAGGAGCTGAAGAGAATCCCGTGGAAGAAGATGGTGGTGTTTGTGAGGGACAGGTTCAGGTGAGTAAAACTAACCGTTCCCTGCACCGCACAGTCACCACAGTGCAAGCGGCAAAGTCACAAGACCCCGAAAGGTAAAAGAGCCACTTTAAGTCCTCGATTTAATAATTTTGGATAAGCGTTTGAAATTATTTAATATATTCGGATAGGAAAGATTTTCCTCTGACCCCACAGTTCTTCCCTTTTCACTTAAACCCTCCTCAATGGGATAAACCCTCCTCCTTTCTTACAAACCATATTATGCCAGCAGCGAAAATCTGTATTGCAAGAAATTGGAAAAAGCAAGATCCCCCGAATTTGCGTGAAATATTGAATCAAATAAACTACCAGTGCATTATTAATAAGGGATTTTATTTAAAGAATAACCAGTTGAACCTATAGGTTAAAATCTGGGACAAATGGGAAATATATACTGATACACGAGTTGCGCACTCATAATTGTTATACAAGGAAATGGAGTAGGGCTGCGCCAGTAGAGATATATAGATCCTAATAAAAGTCTCATTAGGACAGCGGTAGAAGGTCAGAGGTACTTGATAGAATGTAGATGTGTAGATTCTTCTATAGGAATAGGTGCGTTGACATGCCTCAAGATATTCGTATATGTATGGAGACAAAAGGAGACCAACCAATAGCGCAATAAGTCTGAATCCAAGTTAAAATATAATAACAAGTGGTAGAAAACTCACATTTAAAAGAGCTATGACCAGCTCTGGTGTTAAAGGCATACACCGGTATAATCCCTGCTTATGGGATATGCAGGAGAAGTGCGTCCATTACAGTCTGGTTAACCAAGGCTCCAGAAAGGGATAAAGAGGCAACAATAGTGCTAATGATACAATTAGATAAAATTATACTCACAAGCATAGAGCAGAAATACTGCTCAATAGGTAAAGTGTTGGTGGTATAATCCCTACCTCGGATTTCTTTGAGTACAGGAACAGTAAAATGCCAGGAAAAGTAAAAAAATTAAAAAGGTGCATATAAAATACAATAAAAAGAGGATTGGCAGAGCAAAAGACACTTTATGCTGATCCAAGCCCACGGAAACTGCTCACAATAAGCAGCTTCGCAACTTACTGATTTAACCCTTTAAATGCCAGATTTGTGCAAAGCAAATGGATTTGCCGTATAGTTCTAAACTACTTTTTAGAATATGAGTAAAAGAGCAGCACACATAAAATGCATTTATAAATAACTTGGATTTTATTACAGCATACAGGGCGGAGCAGTGCCCACGATTACGCACCCACAATGAATATTGCGTGTAAGATACCGTAAGTAAATAATATTTTCTTGTTTTTGTTGTATAACAAAGCATTGTGTATAGACAAACACCTGCATGGAATCTTCAGCCTTCCCACTGACGCAGAGAATTTCATAAATAATAATATCTATATATATGTACATTTTAAGTATCATATAGATTAAATTTAATTTCTTGAAAGGGCTCCCATCTCATTTGTGTTGGTCTAATGTAATTAGGGAGATTAAAAGAGAGAAAGATTAATGGGTATCTTGGACAGATACTATGACTTTTGGCTACTGTGTCACAGTCAGAATTCAGGGTGACTTGCAACCCTCCCCCACCCACGCAGCTCATCTGCAGCAGAAGTTAGCAGACACAGCTTGGTGAGGTCATAGTTGGCTACAGTCTGGACACGTCTTCAGCTGAATTAGGAACTTCGAAGTGACATTTGGCTGAGAGAGGTTCCTTCAGCTCTCCAGACTCAATGAACCCAGCAGGGATCGTGACAGGTTTCCCTCTCTGCGTCCGCTGAGTTTTTTCATTAAATAGCTGTTGTGGGGAGTTGAAAACAGAATTGTACAAATTACAGCTAAAATAGCCGAACTAGGGGAAATAAAAAGTCTCAAATATCTCGGCGTTGTGAAACCTATTCCAACTCAGATATTGTAACGTTAAATATGGCAAACTGTTTGTCAATCCCCAGGAATACCACTTTGTGTCTCCAAATCCAATATAAATTCAGTTTCAGGGCAGTGCCTGGCCTCCAAAAGGCACTGTGCCAGAGAATGCCTGAATCAAGTGCCATGGGAATGCTTTGTACCCTTAGCAACAGATATTCCCATACCCTACACTTCCCACCCCAACCACGTCAAGTGTTATAGGAACGGCTATTACCTATAGCATTATCCTAAATTAAAAATAGTCCTTAGATAGCTAAATGTACGGAAATTAAGGCTTGATAAATGTAATACTTACATATGCAGAAGAATTCACAGCTGACAATGAATTGCAAATCAGTTTGCCACAAGATGAAAGCTTCAGAAGTGGGTATACATAATTGGTTTCATGGTAAACATAAAGCGACAGAATTTCTTTTATTTTAGACTGTATTGGTTATAATAGCAGCAGTAGCTGCAGTACCTGTTTTAAACAGTTTGCCCACTTACCTGATCCTGCCGGGCTCCTAGTCACCTGTTTAGTAGGGTTTACAACATCCGGTTTCTGCAGAGCTACAGTAGCCAGATGTCAATCCCGCTGCTCGTTTATTGGCCAAGAGCGTCAGCTGACTGTTCTTAGCCAGTGAACGAGTGTCAGCGCATCTAAATTTGCACATTATTGACATTGGCCCACCTGTAACACATGTTCCGGGCTGGCTTATGAAGCCCCCATGATTCTGCTGGAGGAGGGGTTACACCTTTGGCAGCAAAGAGGTTAATCTTTGTATGTGTAGTGTTTTATAGCAAAGCATTGAAGTGGGCATGGTGCCTGGAGTAGCCCTTTCAAAATGTATAGCGTGACGTTACCTACGTATACTGAAACAAAAATATCCTAAAATCACCTTAAAATTTGCCCTGAACTAACATGCTGTGATATAATTTCAGCGTCCCAATTCTGTTTTTCTTCTCATTTGTCACTTGTCCTTTGTTTCTTCCCTCTTTCAATTTCCAATATTATTATTTTTTTCTTTCGGTCAGCTTATAAATGGGCTTTTATTATTATGTATTGCTGATGAGAGTTGGTGTATGTGACCTGAAAGGTTGTTTTGCTTCTACCACTAGCTCTATAAATTGCTGCTTGCTTATCACCTGTATTACTAAATGTCAAACAAAAGAATTTATTCCCCTTACTTTACAAGGAATGGCTTAGCTTTAAGAAAAAGATGAAACACCTATATAATAACAGAGAAATATAGTTACAAAACAATCCATATTTAGAAATGACCTTCTTGTAAATAATAATATTGTGCTAAAAAAACAACGTGAATGTGCTATAAACAGCATTACTGGGAGCAGCAAATAGTTTAAATACATTTGCGCTGAGAATGAGAAATTATGGTGACTGCATACCAACGTGCAAGAAATTTCGCAAAAGTGTTGCTTTAAACCACCTATATGTATCATCTGTTGAACCTTTAAGTTCTGCAAGTTGTGAGGTGGGGTCTCCATGGATTGGATTTATTGCTCAATTGGATTGAGACCTGGGGAACTTGGAGGCCAAGGCAACACCTTGATCAGACCAAATGGGCTAGCCTTCGCTCCACATGTGCATCAATGAGCCTGGGGCCGGCACCACTTCTGGTAGATAGTAACCACTGCATACCCCACATGACTTTTTGTTTTTGAGATGCTCTGACTCAGCCGTCAAGCCATCACTATTTGGCCCTTGTCAAAGTCACTCAGATCTTTTCAGTTGCCCATTTTTCCGGCTTCCAACACATGAAATTCAAGAAATGACTGTTCACTTGCTGCCTATTATATCCCACCCCTTGACAAATGTCATTGTAACAATATAATCAACGTTATTCACTTCACCTGTCAATGGTTATACTGTAGTGGTCGATCAGTGTATAGTGTTCCAAGGGGTTAGGTTGTGATTGGGTACTTAAAATTCACGTGGCATGGCAGAGGGCACCATGGGAAGAGGTGGAAATATGAAATAATTGAGCAGGGTTAATGTGTAATCACTCCATGCTCTTCACTGATTTAATGCTGCTGAGGTTATCCTATAGCGAATATTCACACTTGTTATGTTTTCCCAACTCACTGCAAACCAAGCATTGGGCCTGTCCTGGGAGACTCTAAGAACCACAACAACTACAGTTGTTTTGGTGCAAAGAGACTCCTCTTGCAACCTCTCTTTTCTAACCACTGACTTATCTGTAAAAGGGCAGTGTTTACATTACTCACTAAGACAGGGCTCGACAAATCCCTGTCAGTGTGTGTGTGCGTATGCCCCTGTCAGTGTGTGTGTGTGTATGCCTCTGTCAGTGTGTGTGTGTGTGCGTATACCTCTGTCAGTGTGTGTGTGCCTCTCAGTGTGGGTGTGCCTATGCCTCTGTCAGTGTGTGTGTGTATGCCTCTGTCAGTGTGTGAGTGTATGTCTGTTTAGGTACCTGCGATCACGATTGGTGTTTTTACTCACCCTTTTTTTTTCCCCACGATGTGGAGGTTTTGCCGTGGCTTGTCCCGCCCCCATTGCCGAGTTCATCAATCTTTATGGTCTCAGCAAAGCCAATGCTTTCGGAGGATATTGCGCATGTTCTGTATGGGTAACATTCAGCGTGTCCATGCAGAGCACTGACACAGGACTCTCTGGTGGCCGTCTGAGTGGCAGCCACTAGAGGTCTTAGTAGGCAGCAATGTAAACACTGCCTTTTCTCTGAAAATGCAGCATTTACATTGAAAAGGCTACAGGGACAGGCTATAGGCACCATAACCACTACATTAAGCTGTAATGGTTCTGGTGGCTATAGTGTCCCTTTAAAAAAACTAAAAAAACACAAAACTGGCTCCTAACTTTTTAAGCTGGCTCCTAGATTCCAAACAAATTTGTCAAGCCCTGCTCTAAGAATATCCCTAGTGACTGTCTCTTAGACAACCACTAGGGGTGCTTTCTCCTTATCCTGTAAATCCCTGTTCAGCAGAGATTTATGGGATATGTAGTTTGGCCATCAGCTCATCATAAGCTGAAAGTAGCCATAGTGCCTATTCAGATATAGAGTTTAGTGATAGGGGCTGTGTGCGCTGATGTCCTGAGCCATAGTGCGTGCACTCTCTAGAGTCAGAGGGGGGTGGGATATGTTCTGTGTGCACTTACTAAGTGAAATTCCTCCTTTGCCATCGTTATGATAGTGAGCAGTCTTAAAGTTACAGAGATTTTTGACGTTTGCTGCTGTTAGGAAAAACTCAGTGATATTGAAACTAAGCGTTGTCTATTCAATCCACGATAGATTGTACAGGTTCTTGGCTTGACCCTTAAAGTGATATAGCATGGGTTGCTGTGTTTTAACAAGCACTAAGGCAGTTTATGAACTTGATAGTGAGAGAAAAAAGGCTAGTACAGACAGGATAAGCCTTATAATTATTATTTATAATGTGCTTATAATACCAACGCTGCACACTGTTCATTTCAATCTCATTTTGATTCCGTGAATTTGGGGCCCTGCCAAGAGAGGGGTTCAATACATATTTAAATCAGCTAAGGTGCAATGGGTCAGTTAACGCTTTCAATACTAGAATCACACGCTTTTTCTGACTTTGGGGGTCTCTGCGAATAGACCCAGACTAACTCCTCGTTAGCTGAGCTACGAGCAGACTCTAATGAGTTAATCTAGAATTGATGATGCGTGATTAGAGGGATTATTGAGAGCAAACTACAGCAACAAATTCTTAATTCTGAGTTCTTAAAAAATATAAATTTACAGCTTTCCTTAGACTTTATGCAGAATTTAGTAAGAAAAAGAAACCCATCTTACTTTAAAAGATTTTAACTTTTTTTTAAAATTTTTTTAAAGAGGAAAACCCATTCCTTCTTCCTGTCTGAAATTTAAATATGCCCTGCATGTTGCAGGAACACAACTTACAAGGATAAAACTCAAAGTTTAGAAGTAACAAAAATACATTAATTCAAATGAAAGAGAACTTTATTTACTACACAGTGAAATATATCAATTAAAAAAAAGCTTGAAATGTCAAATCCGCGTTTAGTAATAAACCACATACAGACAGACACTCTACGAGACAGTCAGTATTTCAGACAATGCGTTCTGCATGTGTCAAAAGATGCACGTGTTTGGGAAGTGATACTGAGTTGGGTTCTTTTCAATGCTTTTTTTAATAGAATCCAAATATGCAATCATCTGGCCGATAAATCTTTTTTTTTTTCTTCCTGGAACGGAAAGTCTGGTTTCCTAGACTACTGCAAAACACATCTTGCTCAAATAGATGGAGATAGCAGTGCTGGATGCCTTAATTATTATTATTATTTTATTATTTATATAGTGCCATCAGATTCCGTAGCGCTGTACAATGGGTGGATAAGATATTGTTTTACCAGGGAAGGATATGTTTGGCTTTTATAAGTTTTTATTTCCTTGGGTTAAGGGCAAGTATCATTACGGAACTCAATGGTACCTGATTTTATTGACTTCACAAGGATGAAATGCTTAGCTAATCCTGCCAGGCACTGGCACTACAACACAGATGTCTGAACAGATCCCAGATAATGTGACGGTAGAACCAATGAGGGACCTCACCAGTGTGCAACAATTTTGATTTTATTTTTTAAGACTGTTGTATAGATACAGTTCTAAAACAGAATGGATGTGTATCGTGGGTTAATACCGAATAGGGAGTTCACCTTATTACGAGAATAGCAACTCACGAACGCTTCAATTCACCGAACTGCATAATTATACGAAAGACCTCTCTCCTCGATACGGGACTAGCAGCTCACGAACACTCCAATTCCCTGAACTGAGAATCAGCCGAAATCCTTCTGTCCTGGAACAGGCAAAAGAATACTCCAAAGTAGCAATCCCCCCAAACACGAGACCAAGCTCCATCTTGAGGGTAAAACAGGATTCTGGTTTATTGAGGGCTACCTGCCCGGTATTTATGCAGGTCTCCCACTTTTGGACAGTCCCTTAGGGGACAAGATGGAAGATTGGGACAAATGAGGTACAGTAGCCAATCACAGTGGCTCAGGTATAAACACTCCCCTTTGCACAGGTAAACCCCTCCTCTCTATCCTGGAGATAATTGGGAAGAAATCCAATTATCTCCAGGGATAGAGGCGAACCGCCATTTTACATGGTATAATAAAAACACATAAGAAGCCATTATTTGTAGTAAAACTACCGAATGCATTTAATTCGTATAACATATCCCCAGATAGCCTAGATCTGAGCGCACATTACTACTGAATAGCGCTCAGACCCACTGCACACAGTTCAATCACCATGGAGTCAAAGTCTTTCACACTGTTCTTTCGGTATATGAATGACTCCATGGGATGGCTATCTGGGTTAAGTCCATTCGTACAATAAAAAGTCCCGAACGGATCGGTGTTTGTATGCCTGATCGGTGGTTTCAGCGGTGTTCGGTAGAAAAAGTGTCCGGTTTGAGTTCCATAAGTTCGTAGTTGAACACTGCTGTTGGTGTGTTTAAAATGGCCCCCGCCTCGTGGTCGACATACGAAGCCAGCCGTTCGGTAGTTTTATTCGGTATAAACTGAAATAAACGAACAGGGACGTACGGGCAGGTAATTCCAAGACTTTATAACAAAATAGACGAACCAGCAGATAGTACTTAGATAGATGGATCTGTCACATATCGCTTGATAAATTATACTAAAAACTGGTAGCTAAACCATAGTTCCCCGCAATCAATCTATCTGCTTATCGGATGTGCCAGTCTCTACCAAACATTTTTCAAAAACGGTATCTATATTGGCGTGTGTGCCGATCTGCACCTGTCCTTTCCT
Organism: Pelobates cultripes; assembly: GCA_933207985.1. NCBI lineage: Eukaryota > Metazoa > Chordata > Amphibia > Anura > Pelobatidae > Pelobates > Pelobates cultripes. Next base: position 19,999,545 of record OW240916.1, read on the forward strand.
TGTGTGCATATCAAATAAGTACAATAAGAAGAAGTAATGGACCAGGGTATTCAGTTTCACAAGAATGATACTTTATCTCAAAATAGAAATGACATAACAATGGTCTGACAAAAGGGAATATCTTCATGCATTCGAATGCACTATAGCGTTAGTTTCACAAACTAAATACATGTCCCATTAATACAGCGGTGTTTACTATTTCGTTTAACAAACACACGCTTCACCTGCTGTGACGTCATAATCCCTAAAATGTGCTTTATCTGCAACTCAGGTGAATAGTTCCACAATAGATAACAATAGTAGAAGAAGAGCCCAGGTTAATTCACTGTAAGAACCTTTCTAAAGCCTATTCGAACCCCAGCTTGTGAAAGATTCTGGGTTGGGCTTTAAACACAGGTGCACAGACCAGTAGTGCTGACTCAGATGATAATAAGCGCTTTTCATTGATATTAAGTAACACGTTTCACCAGAACGGGGTGTGAAGGTTGTAAAATTATCACTGGGGCTGGTGAAACAATGTAGTCAGTGTAATAAACGAATACACTAAACAAACTCAAGGTCTAAACAGAAGATAAAACTGTGATGTCTGACCTTGGTTCTGATAAATCACAATTAATTAATAGAGGGATCCCAGAGAAGCCATCATTAAAATCAACACTGTAAACAAGTACATCATATTTTAGTGGTTATGGTTTTAGGAAGCTGTCCCTGAAAATTTAATTTTCACATCTCTTATCTAGAAAACAAGGGAACAGAAATGTCGAGTGAGATGTGTTCTGAGCTGGGAAACGTTCTCACACCACAATTTCGGAGAGTTCACGTGGCTGATTGGTGCAAGTAGCTTGATGAACGGGAAAATGACATCATACAGACAAATATTCATTGTCCTACACAACAGAATAGCCAGGACAACATATATTATTTGAAAATACAAAGGATTTGAAAGGTGTCTAGCAACACAGCCACCGCAACAGGCTGTAGCGGTTATGATTCTTGGAGATTCCTTTTAAACATTTAAAACCCCAAACTGGAGATGACCCACTTTGGAAAAGTGTAGGACCATACAGGGACGGAACACATAGAGGGTTAACACTCCCCAGCTTGCTCAGAATGGTTTTTATTCCTCCTATAGTGCTTTCTGCACATGACTGGTCAAGGTAGAAAGCAAGTAGGAAGTACAAAGGTAAGAAAGAATTGTGTAGGTGCGTTATAAAGTGGGACTCCTAACCAATTAGTATTTTTCCATAACGACAGAATCTTTATGAACTATTCATATTAACGGTGTTGGAATTTCACTGAAATTCCGACCCAGTCAAAAGATAAACAGAGACAACGTAGGGACTATTTCCTCAGCTTGACTTTCTTAGATATTGGGCAGAGCTACAGTGTCAATCCGACAGCCTCATTGTTGCGGAGGGGGCACTGAAGGAAATCATAGCTGACTGGTTGGCTGTCAAAGCATAGCAGGACAGCTCTGCATAGAAGGAGAAATGCAAGCTGCCAGACACTTCCCTCTCCCCTCTTTTTGGGGTTTGTGGGAGTCCGGATTCTTGCCGGCAATAATAGTGGATGGTGTATGTTAAATTTGTTAAATAAAGTTAACCCCCTTCTTGTGAAGTCAACAAGTGGGAGGTGTGGGGGGATATCATTATTCACCTTCCAAAACTTGTGTGTGTGAGTTATTAAAGGATCACTGTAGTGTCTAGAAAAACTAACTAATTTTCCTGACACTATATAACTCTAGTCGCCCCCACCCTCAGGGCCGCCCCTCCCTTGGTGCTGAAGGGGTTAAAACCCCTTCAGTTACTGACCTTAATCCAGCGCCAGGCTCCCTCGGCGCTGGTGTCCTCTCCTCCCCTGCCGACATCAGCTCCCGCGCGGTCATTCAAACAGTCCATAGGAAAGCATTTCTCAATGCTTTCCTATGGACGTTCTGCACGCTGAATGTGATTTTTGCATCCAGCGTCGCAGAAGCGCCTCTAGTGGCTGTCAGGAAGATAGCCACTAGAGGTTGGATTAACCCTGCAATGTAAACATAGCAATTTCTCTGAAAATGCTATGTTTATAATCTGAAGGGTTAAAACCTGGGGGACCTGGCACCCAGACCACTTCATTGAGCAGAAGTGGTCTGAGTGACTATAGTGTCCCTTTAAGGGAATTTAGAAGGGTCTAAGGAATGTTGCCAAGAGGATGAATCGGTGGGGGCAGTTATTCCCTTTTAAACATTATGGAAACATCACAAAGTTGTGCTAAATTAGCATCTAGTGCAATCAATTCTGAATATTTGGAGATGGATCTGAATTTGTGACTTGGGTTAGCAATTCCTATTGCAGTTTGTATAATTGAGGCCAAACCCACTGCAAATCATTTTTCGATTAAAGAAATTGCAGATCAGATGTGTAGCTTGAAAAACAAATGTGAAGAAATCTGTCTGGTCTGACACAGAAAAGCGTCACAAAAACACATCTTGAGACTTTAATTGATGATAACTTACACACACCAACTCCTCTCCGACAGGCGTGACTGTACTATTTACTATAATTAACATCATCCTCTTACAAAAGGAACCAGAGCTTCCTGCATAGACTTGAGGAACCTGATAGAATGTATGTAGGCAACACCTTGGTTCAGCAGAACCCACAGGGTGTGACAACTAAGTGTAGCAACGTGCATCCAGCTTACTATTACTAATCCACTGAAAATGCATCAAAGAGTAAGAAGACAGTTCCAGTAGAATGTTCTGTGCACTTCGTGACCCTAACTAACCTCTCATTCGCAGTCCTATCTCAGGACAAGTCATCTGACCTCATGACCATCATCCATTATTCCACCAGTGCCCCAGCGCTCTACCTTTCCATTCTACAGCTGAAAAGATAATCCGGTCTGATCCCACAGCCTTCTTTTGTTGAATGTGCTCAGCGAAGTCTGTATATCTACTAAACTGCACTATGCATCTTTGATCCTGTCCAAATACAGAAGTTATCGGCTCTTGGCCATTTTTCTACTAAAATAAAAGAATACTAAAATTCCAATTATTTATATAGCGCCAACACATTCCGCAGCGCTGTACGATAGGTAAACAAAACACTAAATTCTAACAAAATATTATTGACATACTGAAACAGTAGGTGAATAGGGCAAAAATAATGTCTGCAAATTGCTTGTATAAAGTAAATACAATCGCTCTGTGTCCCTGTACTGTACAAGCTATTTCCTGTAATGCACTCAATATGCATAGATCCCCCACTAACTTCTCCATCTCTCTAGCAGTAAAAATTCAGTCAAAAAGCTTGACCTAGTGTGAGTGTTAGCTACAGATGTAGAGAATCAATGGGGGCCCCCGATTTCAGTGCGCAGTCTGTATTGAGCTGCGGGTTTCAGTGAGGAGTCTGTATTGAGCTGTGGGTTTCAGTGCGCAGTCTGTGAGGAGCCGCTGGTTTCAGTGCGCAGTCTGTGAGGAGGTGCGGGTTTCATTGCGTAGTCTGTGAGGAGCCGCTGGTTTCGGTGCGCAGTCTGTAAGGAGCCGCAGGTTTCAGTGCGCAGTCTGTGAGGAGCCGCTGGTTTCAGTGCGCAGTCTGTGGGGAGCTGCGGGAGTCAGAGCGCAGTCTGTAAGGAGCCACGGGTTTCAGTGCGCAATCTGTGAGGAGCCGCTGGTTTCAGTGCGCAGTCTGTGGGGAGCCGCTTTGTCAGAGCGCAGTCTTTAAGGAGCCGCGGGTTTCAGTGTGCAGTCTGTGAGGAGCCGCAGGTTTCAGTGCGCAGTCTGTGGGGAGTCGTTGGTTTCAGTGTGCAGTCTGTGGGGTGCTGCAGGTTTCAGTGTGCAGTCTGTGGGGAGTCGTTGGTTTCAGTGTGCAGTCTGTGGGGTGCTGCAGGTTTCAGTGTGCAGTCTGTGGGGAGCTGCGGGTTTCAGTGGGCAGTCTGTGGGGAGCTGCGGGTTTCAGTGCGCAGTCTGCGGGGAGCCGCGGGTTTCAGTGGGCAGTCTGTGGGGAGCTGCGGGTTTCAGTGCTCAGTCTGTGGGGGGCCGTGGGTTTCAGTGCGCAGTCTCTGGGGAGCTGCGGGTTTCAGTGCGCAGTCTGTGGGGAGCTGTGGGTTTCAGTGCACAGTCTGTGGGGAGCCACGGGTTTTGGTGCGCAGTCTGTTGGGAGTCGAAGGTTTCAGTGTTCTGTCTTTGTGAGTTGCTTGGTCTTTACGAAGCATAATGTGTAATCAGTTTGCACAAAGTCACAAGTCACCTTTACCCATGTGACAGCTTCCATGTGAATTAGTTTAACATGATATTTAAAAAGAAATTGAGCACTCAGTCTTTCAGACATTTATATATATAAATATATATATATATATATATATATATATATATATATATGTGTGTGTGTGTGTGTGTGCTACAACTGGAAGACCTTCTAACCAGGTCTAATGTGCTAAAACAGACCAATTTACACACAATACTCTCCACCTTGTATTCCCTGCATGAAATGGGTCAGTGCCATTTCCCGTTCAGTCCGTAGGTGGGAGATATCTGCTGCGGGGAGTTAATTCCAGAGAATGAGTCCTTGTAAATTCTGACCTTGATTCTGTTCCCAGCCTGAGACAATCTGCACACACATCCTTCAATCAGTCTTTGGTGTTACCACTTAAAGTAATGACGGGATCAGGGATCAGTGGCTGGAACTTGGCGAATGAATTGCAGCGTTGTACTTAGCACTGGGTCATACATTCTACTGGTCCCAAGCCAATCCCTTTGATGGTGTTTTTTTTTTTTTTTTTACAATACTTGGAGGGATTGTAGCAATCCTTTTCCTGCTTATTCTGTAGGTGAAGATATCATATGTTTGTGGAAAATGTCAAACAGACAAGCAAGTTGTTCATTGGATTAAAAGATAAAATGAATACTGTCATTTGATTTTTCTCCATGAGTGACTGTACTACAAGCTATACAGAGAAAGCGGTCAGTTCTGCTAAAATCTGCATCCCCAAATGTATTTCCTATTTTATCTATGTGTAATGCTTCTGTATAGCCACTACACCTGTCTTTAGATTGTAAGCTCATGGGCTATCTAACTAAGCACTATTTGAGTGTTTCAGTGGCTAGCTCTCAGCTCACGGGAAAGACCCTCTTTAGATTTTGTATTGGTCTGTGTATATTGTACCCCCTCCCCTGCCCCATTGTACAGCGCTGCAGATTATATGGGCGGTAAAGGCAGTAACTATAACAGCATCTGCACTGTACCTTCTGTTATAATGTCCGTATAACTAATGTAATGTACCTTTTATAATACCTATTACCTCCGCACTTACTGTAGCTCCTATTAGAACATCTGTATAACTTCTGCATATAATTTACCCCAATATAAAGCTCTGTAACTACTGCACTTACTGTATACCCTATTAGAACACCCAGTATTTAGGATGTTTCCCACTGAGGTCGACATACCACCCAACATTTCAAATGGAAAAATATGGACTCTTTCATTCTAAGGGTGTGGTTAGGGATGTGGCCAGGACCCGAGATGTTCTGAGAAAGTTTAGGTGATTTACTAGTAACAGTTTATACAACTAAAATACCATATTGACCTTCAAAAATCCTTCTTGAAAGGAGGGATGGGAGTAACACACATATTTTCATAATATACAGTATCCGTGTTACAATCAATGCTGTCTTTACACACCCCCAAAGGCACCCTGCAATGGGTTGATATGGAAGTAACTTGGAAGTAAAACTCTATTCCTTGATAGAGACTTTGTGGACGCCTCACTCATTTAGGCACACAGAGCTTTCTCTATTCCCTACCACAGAATTAACAATAAAATTATAAAAACCAGGTACTCAGGGCAAAAGGGGCAACAAAATTTCTTCCAGGGGTTCCATTGATGGCTCTGGTCGCTGTCTCTACAGAGATGGCTGAATGCAGGGATTATTAACATAACCCAACTACTCTCACAAGGAAAACCGCAGGCATGTCCTTGCTTACAGGAAACATTAAGTACTACCTTGCTACATTTTTCTTGAAACTAAAAATCATACTCCCTGCCTTTTCTGTATTACCACAATTCAAAATATTCTTAGATAGATGTTGGAGGGATCCACTGAAGTCTGAGGCTTTATCCATGTGCTACAAGGTGTTGGAGGAGACTACACCAACTCCTACATACACCTTTTAATAGAGATGGGAGGAGGAATATGGAACAGACTTCTCGGATGAAAAGTAGGAAGGATCACTAGGTGCTCTCAAGGAGGTGACCAAATGCTACCACCACGTGGAAGCTCACCGTAAGTTGGTCTATCAGTGGTATCTGACTCCATCTCGCCTTCACAAAATCTACCCAGTGGTACCACCAAGCTGTTGGGGATATGGGGAACAGGAGGGTACCATGTTACACATCTGGTAGACTTGCAAAAAGATACAGCCCTTTTGGGGAGAGGTGGTGGAGGTATTGAGAGCAATGTCAATTCCAATCTTTTTAACCTAATTGCTTAAGACCATAGGTGACACTTACTGGAATAAAATGGAATTTTGTATACTCGTGTTATTGGCTGCATGAGATATAGCTCTAAATTAGTAGTGAAAGGCAACATCCTCTTTGCAAAGCCTGCTAGAAATGATAAATCTTAATTATATGTACAAACAAATCTGTACTGAAAATTTCTCTCAATGAAAAAAATAGATAGATAGAGCATAGCAACCATGGGTATCATATAAGTCAGAGAGGTTTATAAACTAAGGGACACAAGAAACATAACAAAACAAAATAAAAAGCACCATACGTTAAAGAAACCTGGTATATCCAATACCCATTCGGTAGTTCCCTTCCGAACGGCCAGAGTGTCAGTGAGTATAACTCTCCGTTCGGCAAATAAAATAAACGATCTCCATACGAAAAACAGCTTCCCAAGTAAATTCCCTTAGCGAAGCAGACAGATACCCAAACATCAGCCGAAGTCTAAAAGAAGGGTGCAACATAACTAACTTTTAATGATGCCACGCCGGCTTTTATGCAAGTCCCCGTGCAAGAGTACCACCCACAAGACATAAATCATTTAACCAATCAGGAACAAAGAAATAGTTAAACACTCCCAGTACAAACATATAATTACCTCCCCTAGACCTGGAGATAATTAAGTCTGATAAAGTAGTAACTTCATTATCTTCAGGCAGAAAAAGTAAAATTTTACCCAACTTTCAGAACACCCCTTAAAACATAAGGTATCCCCACAAAAGTCATATCCTCTGATAGCCCTGATCTGGGTGACCAACATATCCAAAAATCACCCAGATCAGTTCAGGGGTTTTCGAATTCTATGGAAGTCTTAGGTGACCGGCTAACCGCGAGGCTCCTGCCCAAAACAGGTCCACAAGTTTGGGAGGTTTTGCCGGTCAATTTCGTAAAATTGTAAAAAACAAATAAATCCCCCTTGCTCCTAGCAGCGATTGTTCACCTCATACAAATTAACAAAAGTACCGAACAGCGTTCGGGAAATGAAGATCCAGCGTTCGTGTGTTTGGGACCGGTGTTGGGAAAGTCGAGTGTCCCATTTTAGTTCCAGACACTCAACGACCAAGTCCCGCTGCCTTTGTTCACACAAACAAGATGGCCGCCGTTTTCTCAGCCACGTGGTGTTCGACAATACGAACGGCGGCCACACAGGGAGAGGGCTTTAATTGAAGGCATGCTTTGAAGTTAACGAGCCGGGGGGGTGGTCTCTGTTCGGTAGTTACAAATACCGAATGAAAGAAAAGGAAATAAACTAAATAACTTAGTGATTTCTTCACAGTTTCTATAAACCTGTGGCATGGAAGATTAAGAGTCCACTGGTGCTGGACAACTATCCCGGAGGTTGGAAAAGGTGCCATACATCCCTTCAAGTGTGCTACCATATTCAGTCAGACATGTTAAAGATCAATTTGTTCTGTTTTGTTTGTTGTATAACTATGACTTTAGTTTGAAAATGACTTGATGTCAGTAACACCGCATTGTAAGTACTGTACTCGACACATTGTACTTGACATTTACTCTGTATTGACTGCTTTATACTTTATGTCTGCCTGAAAATTTTCAATACTGTAAACAGATGAAAAAACTACTACCATATAGATCAAGAACAATGTATTGTATTTACACAGACTGATATCTAAACACATTTATTGCAGTTTAAAGACACATTATTGGGAGTATTATTGCTGTGGAGCTCTGTTATACACTCAGACACATTACTGGGAGTATTATTGCTGTGGAGCTCTGTTATACACTCAGACACATTACTGGGAGTATTATTGCTGTGGAGCTCTGTTATACACTCAGACACATTACTGGGAGTATTATTGCTGTGGAGCTCTGTTATACACTCAGACACATTACTGGGAGTATTATTGCTGTGGAGCTCTGTTATACACTCAGACACATTACTGGGAGTATTATTGCTGTGGAGCTCTGTTATACACTCAGACACATTACTGGGAGTATTATTGCTGTGGAGCTCTGTTATACACTCAGACACATTACTGGGAGTATTATTGCTGTGGAGCTCTGTTATACACTCAGACACATTACTGGGAGTATTATTGCTGTGGAGCTCTGTTATACACTCAGACACATTACTGGGAGTATTATTGCTGTGGAGCTCTGTTATACACTCAGACACATTACTGGGAGTATTATTGCTGTGGAGCTCTGTTATACACTCAGACACATTACTGGGAGTATTATTGTTGTGGAGCTCTGTTATACACTCAGACACATTACTGGGAGTATTATTGTTGTGCAGCTCTGTTATACACTCAGACACACCAACAATATGGAGCTCCTACAAAGAGGGACATTAGGATAGAAAAGAGGGACAGAGGGATTTGGGACACAATAGGCACTGTCCCTCCTAAACAGGGACACTTACAAGGAATGGGTCGAGGCCTTTTGCTGTGGCTTTTCAGATTCCGATGGCGCATCCACCAATTTCCAGCTATACAGGTGCCAAAACCCAAACCAATAATTCTACAGAAGAAAGATACAAGGGACAAAATCACTGACAGCGGGTCAGGTAGGGTCTTTCAGAACTGTGACTCTTATAAATTTTAAATTGTTAAACTGTTTGCACTACGGCAATATATCATTGAGTACACTGTCATAGATTTCCTATAAAGACCATTTCGTGAGCTGAGCAGCGAATATAAAAGCTGCCCAAAATGTGAGTTATCCCCCCCCCCCCTCCGACAGTGTTCCACCGCCTCCAGTTTAGTTTTTTTGGGAGCCATACATTGTTAGCCTGTGCCCTTTACATATTGCTGGGAGAATGTATGACCAGCTGGAAAGCAATAGGTAGACTGCACTCCTTTTTACGCCTGCACCATGTTTATTAGGAACAGGGTGGTCCCAAACAATGAGCGCACTTCAAAATCCAAACAAGGCCATTAAGATGCCGGCTGCCTGGGTTACCCCCAGAAAGACATCTGACCTCTGACACAGAATGGGAAGTTCAGGAATGTTTGGAATCCAGTACAGCAGCTCCCCCTGAAGACCCCATGAACAGCAGCTAGTGCGTGGGGCACATTTATTTCTGGATTAAAGTGTGGTGAAGCCTGCATTTTCTGTAAACCGCTGAGGAAAGTGGTATAAAAGGCACAGAGAGGGATTACATTTAACCTGCACTGTGCCTGAATGGCTTGCAGCTCTCGAGCATTGAACAAGACGTTAATTCCTTGTATTGAAAGCATTGTCCCTTCATCCAACTAAGTGGTTAAGCCAAATTCTTCAGCGACATTGTAACCACAGGGGAATAAACAATCTGATTCCAGGTTTACTTGTTAAGGAACTATGGAGAATTTACCAAAATTGAATTGTGAAAACATCGGATTTAGATAACCATTTTTATTTATTTTTTGGGTCACAAATTTGCAATTTCCAAATAAATTCTTCCCAGTTCTAGTGAATACCCATGTTAGTGATAATCATCTCCAACCATCACCCCTAGGTTCCATGAAATCAATGGCATTTAATCTTGGTTCTCTAGTTATTAATTGGCAAATACTTCCCAGAATTCTCTACTTTGAGAGCAGCGCTGCCCCCTCCTTACGAAATGCCCTCCTGCAGCAGATTTGACTCTCTCAGTCTCTGCGGTCTTTTTAAAAAATCCCTAAAAGCACACTTAAGAGAAGCCTATCAGTTTCCCTTTAACTCCCCATCCTCTACAAATGTCCAATGCCATCTCTCATTTACTTTGCTTCCTTCACTCCCCACTTCCCGTCCTCGGGTACATACAGACTATTTAATTCCCTCACATCCCTCTGTGTATTTGTCCATCATCCCTTCAGATTGTAGTATTGTGTGCGTGGGCCCTTCTTCACCTACTGTTCCTGTCAATTAAACATGTTTTCTTTGAAATGTTTGTCTCATTTGCATGCAGAATGCCAATTTAGCACTCTCCTACATTAATTTGGCATAAAACTAATTGTAAGCTCTTCTGCTTTCCTACCAGGTAGTTTGCAAAAAGAAAACTAGAAGCAGAGGCCACAGAACATATCATGTGATTTTGACACATGTGATGCATTGTCAGCATATTAAATAAACGGGGGGAATTGTGAATATAAAGTTAATTGAAGAGAAATCAAATAAAAGGATGTTTACAGAATCGAGGAGGAACGTATTGTCTTGATGTGTGCCTGAATTGTATGCCAATACCCGCCAACCAAGTATGTCTTCTCCAGCCTGCGCCATGCAAACACAGCATGTACAATTCAAATTGGCACAATGCGCCATTCTGATTGCTTATGATTACGGAATGTTTGCAGTAATACCTGAATATTCTAGCAAGATAAAAGTTAAGAATTCAAGTTTGTAATGCTTTCTCCATTGCTGTGGCTGGTGTTTATAGAGATGTTTTTTTGGGGAGGGCAACGTGGAAGATATGATCCTCCTGGATCAGGCAGAGGACAGATGTGAGCTATTTATCAGATGCACACATAGCTGAATCCTGTTCTGCGCAGTGTTTTGCTACGATTTATGTGTGTTTGTATCTGACCGAATCGCCGAGGATTGATGCACATTTTTTAAATGTATTTTATCTTGTGATGTCACGGCACATCTTGGAAACATCACACAGGGTGGTTATACAACAGAACACAAGACAGGCAAACAAACACAGACGGACTGTCATTTGGAGACTCATATTCCATGTTCGGCTGCCGGACGTGAGATGCTGGAAATGTCATATTTCATTTTCTGAAGGAGTGGGTACGACAGGGACAGCAAGGGTCTCGAACTACAGGTTTCTGAATCACAAGAAATGTAACTCACAGATATATAAAATGCAATTGCGGAGTTATAAGAATGGTTTAACTGAAATAATATCAGAGGGAGTAGATGCAACAATACTGAGAGTTCTGTCCTACAGAACCCAAAAGAGCATCTTAAGAAGCGTACATCACATTTTTAGTGTCATGAGTAGGTCAGGACCGTGGTCTAACTACAGGAATTACAGAGGGTGCAGTTAATGTATACAATGGGCTGTGCAAGATTGGCTTATCAGATCCTTGGCATTGCTCACCCACTCGGAGAAAGGGTTAAACTGCGTTGCACACAAGGATGCTGTAAACATGATATTCACTAAGATACACTTGGCCCAAACATTCCGTTAGACAGCTTAATATCTGCCTGGTGACATTTTTCTGGGAATGCGTCCATCGTAATATTTTCTAGTTTGGGGAAATTGGACGCCCCACTTTTGAAACCTCCAGCTCCCCTGCAGATATTGACATGCTCCTGAAGCATGATGGGATATTGGCAGTTGGGCTAAAAAAAATTAAATATTCCATCTGTCTGTGCAGATGTTTTTTACTTCCATTCTACACGCTGACTAATGTTTCTGCTATTGTCATTATCACACGACTTTTCCGTCTGCCCTCTTTTTGCAGCAGCGAAGCAACGTTAACAAAACCACTCTAGTGAATTAAAACCCATAACAGACCCCATCGTCCAGCAACGTCGGCTCTCTCACCTCATTACCTATTCAGCTTGTTAAACATCCAGGGGCTTCATTTCTCCATAATGTAGCAACCAAGAATAGCTGAATTGACAAAAATGTTAGTTTGAGGCATGATAGAATGATGCCCCAACAGATACAATAACTCAGGGTGTTCTGCAATAAATTTTCATATATGATCTGTTCCTTCAAGTCACCTGTTATATTACGAATTACTGACAAGGGTCAAATAAGAAAATAGTGTTCTAGCTAGGGGGGAGACTGTAAAATGTTTGTGTGTTTTTGTTTGATAATATATGCAGACAATAATGGCTCTTGCTAAATAAAGGAGGACAGGCCAGTTGTACCATGGCAGGGCCATTCAATGCCACGGAAAAGTAGGCATGTACAACTTATAAAAAAATAAAATTAAAAAAGGAAATTATTTGCACACCACCAATAAGAAAATGCTTTGGCTCAACAAGAATCTCTCAAGTAAGTCTAGACTCAAAAGTATTTAGTTCCACAATGCTCCATACTCATGTTGGCCAACTGACTGGAAAATCACCATTTCAGCTCGGAATGCAGAACCGATACTTCCCTTTATTTGGATTTGCCTCTCACCACCTGTCAACTGGATGCAAGCTACATCTTTCTTTATCCCTTTTTGGGCCAAACCTATTGTGTCCGCTTATGCTTCCCACTCGAGTACTGCTCCATGGTTCTAATGAGTATAGATATATATGCAATGTTCTTGTTCAGTAATTATGTTGTAAAATAGGTTATATGTAATCTTTGTTGTTCTTTGGTCATTATTTTACCGTAACGGCTTTCTAATTGATAATTGTGTAACTTCAACGTCCTATAACGAACTGTATTACAACTTAATAATTCTATCAATACGGAATGATCAATTATGGAATGCTAAAAGAACACTCCATAAAAAATATTTAATGTAACAGTTTAGTAGATATAATAATCTGAAAGAAAGCATGCCGTGTGTTTTGGATGTTTTTTGTTCTTGGCTTGCAGTTCATATTGAGCTGTATTACAGCTGCTGAAAAGTCTTTCAAAAGGAAGGTCTTCTGCGCAAATGGCTGTCTGCGTTTAGCTCCATGTAGCTAAACAACACATCACAGCTGTCTGACTGTATCAGGGTTCATTTATAAAAAACACCAATTTCTATTGAAATCAGTACTTTCATAAAAAAGAGAGAAAGAAAGAGCAGACATTATTCACAATTAAAGCACTTCAGCAAGATAAAGTGCTCGTTGTGTTTGGAGGGTTCCTTCAATCTGTGTAGAGCACTCTGGGTGAGAGCACTGTATAAGTATTGTCAAATAAATAGAATTAATAAATACCTTTCAAGGTTGGATGGTGCATGGGTAGGCTTTGTTATGTCACCTTCGAAGGAACCCTCTTGGCAGGAAACAAGGACCTTTTTCCCCTTAAATCTTTATGAAATACTCATGCGGACTGCTTTGGAATTTCTTTCTGTTATGGTCAAGTAGGGATTAGTTCTTTTTTTTATTGTCAAGTCAGAGATTGATAAAAAGGTGGATTCTGCTGTCAACTTTTGTCAAATCCCAGCAGAAGTCAAAAGCGGGAGTCCAACATGCTCTTGTTTAGCATGAGATAAGATCTATGGAGGATTCCGCGGTCTTGCAGGCTCCTCCAGAGACCAGAGTGCTGTACTCCTGCACATGAGGTTACAGCACTAATGTGGCCCCTAGCAGATGAAGCATCATAAACTGGTCAGGATGGCCCCCAAGAAGAAGATGTCAGGGGCTGCAAGGGACAGCTGCAACAAACTATACTTACCTACAAAATGGAGATGTGTCATTTGGGGATCTCTGCAAAATATAAGTGACAGAGTTCTTTTTATAAAAAGTGAGCTGGTCAGTTGAAAACAGAGTAGCAATATTTAGGCCAACACAGCAGAGTCTGAACAAGATTTAAGTCATGTTTATTCTTAATTATTTAGGTCTTCATTTTACTGCTTGGCTTTGGCAAAACACATTTTATTCCCCAGATAAACCTGTGAACAAAGCTTCGCTAAAATCAGGACAAATTTTGCGGTCATTCAGCAAAATCATACTTTGGCAGTCCGTATTTAAACTAGGGCTAAAACATTTGTAACTTTGACTGGGACTAGGTTATTAGGAACCCTCTGTTGGTGCCACCGGCCTAAAGGACCTTGTATCGACCTGGAAATTCAGCATGATCCAATGTTAGCAATTTATAAAACAGCAATATACTCTGCTGCTCTGTACAATGGGTCATTGGGACAAAAAATAAATAAATCATTAAACATCAACAAGTCTGACTTTTGTAAAAAAGAACCAGAGAGTGTTCTGCTCAAAAAGGCTTACACTCTAAATCAAGCTGAATCTCTCCATGATAAATGTGAAACCTCCAGAGCTTCCAGGAAAGAATTAAACTGTCAGATGCTAGCGTTTAGTTACTGAGACAAGAACTCTTTCCTGAGCAAATTTGTCACATAAAAGGCTTCGTCATGACATTGTATATTAGGAGAATCCTGTATTGGAGGAGGCTTCCGACTCCTCTCATAAATATCCTCTTTCCCTTTTACTAGTCAGTAAATCTGTTTTATTTGGAATATTTTCTTTTTTTTTTTTAAATTCGATGCTCTATTTAAGATATTTCACAGCCTACTTTTTTCTGTGTGTAAGATATACCATTTATTTATTACTGCTATTTATTACAATACGTATTTGCCATGCTTACATCGAATAGGGAGTAACTTTTTATTTTAAACCTTTATAGTCTGATTTTTTATCTATTTATATCCTTCCAAAAGATTTTTGTTTGCACAAAAAGTTAAAGGCTATTTAATACGATGATGTATTCATATTGTTAATCTTCATCTGATAGATTTTCAGCTGGGCTGTCTTCAACTCTTTCTCTAATTGTAATGCGCTGCGGAATATGTTTGAGCTATGTAAACACTACTATTAATGATAATTGTAAAATACCGTACTAGTATTTTTTACTTAAAAGAACCCGTCGGGGGGGCGTGACCGGAAGCCGAGCCGGATGGTCGCAGGCTGAACGAGCTCCGACGGCCAGGCTCGTGAAAAGCTAATAACACAGCGATACTAAAGCACCAACGAGCACCGAAATCCCCTTACCAGCATGTCCCAACACCGCACGAAAAAACCACCGGAGGCCAAGGACAAGGCGTCCTTTTTCACGGCCCGGGCACAGCAAAATAAAAACGCGGACACATCAGTCCAAGATGGCGCCGAGTCCGACACCGACGGCGAATCATTGGCGGGAATGGCGGTGGATAAGCCGACCCTGCAACATATGCTGGACTCCCTAGCACACAAAATGCAAGTAACAATACAAGCAGCAGTGGCAGAGCTACATAAAGATATAACAGACATTGGCAACCGCACCTCCCATTTAGAAAATAAGATGGAGGAATTCACTGTGGCCCAAAACACATTAGCTGACAGGGTAGAGGAGCTGGAAAGCAAAATGGAACGCTGTGAGTACAAACTCATGGATATGGAGGACCGCTCACGCCGTAACAACCTGCGGCTGAGAGGCATTCCAGAAGCAATCACCCAAACCGAACTCACAGCTTATGTCACTGAATATTTTCACTCCATGCTGCCAGATATCCCAGCGGACATGCTGATCCTGGACAGGATCCACAGAACAGCGAGACCCGCACACCTACCCACCTCCAACCCACGAGATGTCCTGCTGCGAGTCCATTATTTCCACGTGAAAGAACAGATCCTCAAGGCCAACCGAACCGGACGGAGCGGGAACGAGAAATTCAAAGATGTCCTGATATTTGCAGACCTTTCAGCGGAAACCCTGCGGAGAAGGAGATCGTACCGCAACATCACGGAGACTCTCAGGCATCACACCATTCAATACCGCTGGGGCTACCCAGTGAAACTCCTGATCCACAAAGGCGGCAAGATACACGTGATAACCTCTAACCAAGAGGGTGTAGAGCTTCTGCAAACCTGGGGACTAACCGAGACCATGTCCGAAAAAGGACCATTACGAATCGACAAGATCCAAGGGGAATGGAAAAAGCCCAAGCCGAGAAGGAACACCCAGCGACTGATGCGATGAACTTTATGGGACACTCTCCACAGGTTTGGTCTGCGGGGACGGGTCGACATGTAAAGACTGAGAGCGGGGTTTATACACCCAACAGCTAGGAGATGGGTGATAGGGGAATACGCCCAGGGGCCCAGATACCAGGGCAACACCGGCGGGACAGACACTAGACAGATACCAGACACACACGGGACTAAGTAAAGACGTACGCGACCGAGACACAGGTCACGAGGACCTAAAGCATATTTAGACAGACCCCCTTTCTCAAAGCCCAGATGAACCCCCCAACCACAGGCCCCACAACCACAAAGACATCATGACGCAAGACAGACAAAACAAAACAAAATATATCAAGAAAAAAATAAAAAATTAAAAAAAAGTCACAAAGATAGTAGAAGACCGGATCAACAGACCCCCCCCATAACCAGATGAATCATGAACACCACCCCACAGGGCAGCCCCCATGACCGCACTGAGACAGGCTAAACCCTCTCCATAAGCACCGACCTTCTCCCCGTAGCCCCCGACCGACCTACAGTGCAAGCAGTTACCGAGCTCTGGCCACCGGTGCGAGACGGGATCAGACCTGAACCGGCCAGACACGGCCACCTACCCCCTAACCAAGGAGGTTAGACCCATGACCTTCAAGTTGATACCTTTGTACGCCCCAATAGTGGCGTCCACATGTTGTGTTATGTTTATATTGACTATGTTATGGTTTATAATTGTATGTTTTTTAACTAAATGTGTCAGAATTACACCCCAACACCACATGGCAAGCCCTTTTAGCTGCGCACCCTGTGCACCCCAAGATATCCACAGAGCTCCAGTACAGCATACCCTACTCTTAACACTGTAGTATGAAGATATACACACACAACGTTAGGGGCCTGAACACCCCACACAAGAGACACATTCTACTCAAAGATCTAAAAAACGCCCAAGCAGACATAATTTGCCTGCAAGAAACACACTTCCAATCCACCACTAGCCCAGTCCTGAGCAAAGCAATATACCCGCACCAATACCACGCCACAGCGCCCACAAAACGTAAAGGCGTCTCCATCCTAATCAGCCGACACCTTGCATTTGAGGAAATAATGGTCACAAAAGATCCACACGGGAGATACCTTATACTGATCTGCACCATTAATAGCTCCACATACACGATAGTCAATACGTACATGCCGAACGCAAACCAATGTGGATACCTCCACAACCTCCTGAGGCTCATATCCTCAACGCAAACGGGCACAACGATCATTTGCGGAGATTTTAATCAGATCCAAGACCCCGCGCTAGACTCAACAGCGAAGCATACGCCTCATAGGCACAAGGTCCTCCACAGGCAATGTAAGTCCCTAACCAAGCTCCTACAGTCACACGGCTTATACGACGCATGGCGCACACTGCACCCAACCGAGAGGGAATACACACACTTCTCCCAGGTACACAACACCTACTCAAGAATCGATGGCTTCCTCTTGCAAAGCGCACATCTGAACCGTGCGGTAGCGTGTGAGATAGGTACCTCTGCTTGGTCAGATCACAACCCAGTGGAACTCACACTAGCAGACCACTACAATTACAAAAACAGAGGCCCTTGGAGGCTCAACGAGCAACTTCTCACTGATCACCAATTCACCCAAACACTACGACAAGACATGCAGACATACTTTCAAACCAATGACACCCCAGACATTACCTCGCTCACCCTTTGGATGGCCCATAAACCAGTCATCAGGGGCATATTTATAAGACGGGCAGCCCACCTCAAAAAACAACAACAACACGCACATATTCAGAACCTAAAAAGACTACAAGACCTACACAGGACAAACCAAATGACTCCCTCCCAAGCCACGCAGGAAGAGATCGCTGTCCTGCAAAGACAAATCCACACCACCAACTTCCAAAAGGCAAGCTATGCACTGAAGCGACTCAAAGCGACCACGTTTGTCCTGGGTAACAGAGCCAGCAAAACTCTGGCCCAAAGACTCAGGGATAAACAAGCCCAAACCAGAATCCCATACTTACTCTCTCCCCAGGGACAGAAACTGCCCCAACCCACTCAAATCTGCAAGGAATTTGCAACGTACTATAGCTCCCTATATAACTTAAAGGACAACCCACAAGTACCTCAGCCAACCCCTCGCACCATCTCGGAGTACCTCGACAAAATTGACATGCCCAGACTCCAAGCACACCAAGTAGCCGCTCTCGCGGCCCCCATTACCACCCTAGAAGTGACACAGACCATTGATTCTATGCCAAAAGGCAAAGCCCCAGGCCCTGACGGCCTCACCAATCTGTACTATACCACTTTTAAGGACATATTAACCCCCTACATCACACGAGCCCTCAACCTAGCCACGCAACAGGGAACCCTACCGCCCGAATTCCTAGCAGCACACATTATAACCCTACCCAAACCGGGTAAACCACCAACGATCTGCCCAAATTTTAGACCTATCTCCCTGCTAAATGCCGACGCCAAGCTATATGCTAAAATATATGCGGCTAGGCTCAAAACATTCCTGCCTAGTTTGATCTCAACAGACCAAGTAGGATTCGTGGCAGGCAGACAGGGCCCAGATAACTCCCGGAAAGTATTGGACATACTTCACTACCTTAACCGCTCCACACTACAGAGCACGCTCCTCTCCCTAGACGCTGAGAAGGCATTTGACCGTCTCAATTGGCAATTCTTACATGAGGTGATGTCGAGATACGGGTTCCCACCGGACTTCCAAAACATGATAAGAGCTCTGTACAGCACCCCAACGGCCACGGTTCTCAATTCAGGGTTCAGTTCTGCCCCCTTTACAATAACCAACGGCACCAGGCAAGGCTGCCCATTATCCCCCTTGCTCTACGTGCTAGCGTTGGAACCGCTAGCAATAGCCATCAGAAATAACCAAAACATCAAAGGGGTAACAATAGGCGACAGGGACTACACACTGAACCTCTTTGCGGACGACATACTCCTCACGATAACCAACCCGACAATCTCACTCCCCAACCTCCACAAAGAAATAACAGAATACAGCACGCACTCATATTACCAGCTGAACCTAACCAAAACACAGGCCATGTGCATAAACATGTCCAAATCGGAGGAGGAACGTTTCAAACACAACTTCAACTATGACTGGAGGACCGACTACTTGACATTCTTAGGCATTAAGCTAACAAAACACCACTCAGGCTTATTTGCCGCCAACTATATCAAGCTCCTCAAAGAAGTGGAGCAAACGCTACACTCATGGCAAAACAAGTTCCTTTCTTGGCTAGGCCGCATTGCGGCCATAAAAATGACGATATTACCGAAAATCCTCTATATGTTCCGCTCCCTACAAATCCCCATACAACAGACGTACATCCAAAGACTACAATCGCTCCTGATTAAATTTAGCTGGGGAGGAAAACGTCCCAGAGTCCCAAGAGCTTTATTAATGAGACACCCGGAAAAGGGAGGTCTGGGATTCCCTGACCTTAGGGCATACTACCATGCAACACACATCGCCAACATGCTCCAAATGCACTCCACCACTTACACCCCCCAGTGGATCTCCATCGAAGCTAGCTGCGGAGGACAAACAGACCTAGCAGCTGCTATGTGGATGCCTAAGACACTACGCAATGTTCCCCGAGACACCCTACCCACCACGAAACTCCTATACAACATATGGGACAACCACAGGGTTGCATTCTGTTCAGCCACACCATGGTCGATGGCAACACCACTAAAAACAATTGCACTCCACAACAACACGTTCCCTTACAAAACATGGCAAGCCCACAACATCACACACCTACATCAAATTTGCACCGAAAATGGCCCGCTCCCGTTCTTAACACTGCAGACCAAATACAATATCTCAGCCAAACTGACATTCTCACATTGGCAATTGAAAACACTCCTAGATAACAATACGGGCAAGGAACCACCGCCCCAATTAGTTCCCAACCTCACTCCATTCGAAAAAATGTGCCTACACCTCACCCCCACCCAAAAAACATTATCAGTGTGCTACAGACACATAAACGCACATAAGCCAGATCCGGAGTGGCAATTTCAAAAAGACTGGCACAGAGATATCAATAGAACCCTCACACCAGTCGACTGGAACCACATATATGCTAACCACAGAGGACTCACATCGTGCGCCTCGCACCTGGAAGCCTCACACAAACTAATATATAGGTGGTACCTGGTACCTACGAAACTTAAGAAAATCTACCCTAACATGAGTGACAAATGCTGGAGATGCCTGACCCAAACAGGGTCCATGCTACACATTTGGTGGTCATGTGCCCAGGTCCAACCATACTGGTCACGAATAGCAGAGATAATAAGAGGAGCCACAGGTTGTATTCTTGAACATAACGCTGAAACATTTTTGCTCAAACTTCTGCCCGCCAACATACCCCACAGCATAACTAAATTGATGTTCCTCACGCTCACCTCAGCGTCCACCTTACTGGCAAAACACTGGAAAACCCCCCAGATCCCCTCCATGGCGGAGGTGACAGCAATGGTCACTACCACCCTGGACTATGAGGTGATAATGTGGAACCAAACAAAAACAGGCAAAGGGAGCGATACAGCGAGAAAGATGTGGACCACATACATAGATAAAAGAACTCTCCAAGCTGCAGCTAGGGGCACTGCCAACACTGATACAACTATGTCAGAACAGAACCTCGATGGTTCATAGCAGCCACACATGACACATTAGTTATCCCAGTTATCCTAGTTATCCTTTCCTCCCCCTGTTACACCCCTTCCCTTCCCCTCCTCCTCCTATACCTGGCCCCGCTCAGGGGTACACACCCGAGGAACAACCTCAGATAGTCTGAGAAGGCAAAAAAAAAAAAAAAATTCATATACCATAGACGACCAGAAAAGTCGGCCAGCAGCGACCAAATTAGCTCGCAAGGGAAAGATGGCCAGACAACTCATAGCCCTCCACAACGGAGACCTTTTCCCCCCTCGAACGGGCATACTAACTGTATCTGTGACTCTTTTGAGGGGACTAGCACACCCTGCTCACCACCATGGGAAGACCCACATGTAGGGACAATAAGTACCACTCCTCATCTCACAGAGGACGCGCAGGGCAGGGTACAATAACTCGCTCAACCCACTGTACAACCCATATGTAAACGTCTGGAAGCACAATCAGTACTACACAATGTAAGCACATAGAACTGTCAGGAATTGTACGAATGCTAACAAATGGTTTGATCAACTGTAATGTCAATCCTAACAGGTTTTAAATGCAACCCCCTGAACCCCCCCACCCCTTTTTTCCTTTCTGTACCCCTCTGAACCATTATCTTCCGACAAAAATAAAAATTGTCAAATTGAAAAAAAAATAAAAGAACCCGTCACACCCCTAAAACACATCAGCTTACTGCTTTAGGGGTTAACACATCCGCTTACCGAGTTGCTGTAGGGGTTAACACATCCGCTTACTAAAGGGGCTGTAGGGGTTTACACATCAGCTTACTGAGGTGCATTAGGGGTTAACACATCAGCTTACTGAGGCGCTGTAGGGGTTAACAGTCTTCCCTCTTTGTCACGTTATAAAAATTCCAATTTAAAGAGCAATTAGCGCCTTTATGAAAATGATAATGTCAATAAACCTTTTTTTATAGTAGTGCATTATATCTTTAATATACATTTTATCTGTCGTTTCCAACTGCGCATCACTGTCTGGAAATTCTAAAACAGGAGGAAGTGTCCATTTCCGGAATGTAGATAACAATGTCTGATAGACTCGGCACTAAACCGATTTCCAGATGCAAATCGGGGAGACATTTCCAGGTTATTTCACTAAAAAGGGAAACGCTTCATAGCTTGGCTTTGTGATCTGCAATCTGGCTTCTATCATGGGCTAATAGAGCTCATCAACAAAATCCTACTGAAAGGGTTCGTCAATGAGAATAATTTAATCTGCTCTCATTGCCTGAGGACCTAATACTCTTCAATGTCCTAAAATGCTTACAGGTGCCTATTCATTGTTCTTGATGAATTGCTGACATATAGGAGAATTTCTGGCTGTTCCATGTGCCTCGTTGACTTAAAAGGATTTCTAAAAGTATTTCTTCCCTTCCCCCTTTAAGGATTGCTTCATGCACATTTTTTCCAGTATATTAACCTACTGTGATTCTTAAACGGTTACTAAATTCATTGGCTATTGCGCAGTCCCTTCAAGTTTTAGTCGAAATGCAGACTTGTTAAATTTTTTTATATTTTTATTTACTCTTTCAGCACCCAATGTTCACGTACCTGGAGATGCAAGGTAATGAGAAACTTTACTTCCTCATTATCCATACATATTTTGGCAGCAGTGAAAGGTTGTAAATGTTGGGCTATGACAATCACTCCAGCACTCAGGCTATCAAATTCAGGCAAAATTAAATAAATAAAAAAATTTCTTGTCTAAATAACAGAAGAGGAAAACACCAGCTTTTGTCAAGCTTCGTGAAGACTGTTCAAATAAAAAAATAAAACAAAAAATGTGTTCCCTTGAAAATCAAATCCACTGGATTCACCCCAAAACCTACTCAGACAGTAGTTTCCATAAACACACACAGAGAGCTTTGCTATGACACAGTCATACATTGCACATTACTGTGAGTTAAACTGCTCTAGAGCAGCGTTTTCCAGTTGGGGTTCCGCGAGAACAAAAATGGGGTTCCGCCTAAATTTTGTGAAACAAAATGGCCGCGTGCAGGGAGCACTCTCCCTGGCTCAGCTACCAGGCGCGCACAGCAGTGACGCTGGAGCTGGAATATGACATCACTCCGGCATCACTAAGAGGTGCACGAGGGAGCTGAGAAGGAAGATCACTGCTCCCTCGCCACCCGCACGCTCAGCCCCACTGGACCCCACTCCAGCCACTCAGTAGCCCCACTGGACCACAGAGACTGCACGATAGCCGCTCAACAGATTCATACACACTGACACACAGATACACTCATTGGCACATACAAACACAGATACACACACCTTGACACACAGATACATACATACACACACAGATACACACTGTGTGTCAAGGTGTGTGTATCTGTGTGCCGATATGTGTGTATCTGTGTGTCAGATACATATACACACACACAGATACACATTGAGACACAGATACACACACCTTGACACACAGACACACACTGGCAAATACAAAAAATGGTGCATCATCGTGGGGGGTCCACGATGTTGATACACTATGTCAAAGGGTTCCACGGGAAAAAATAATTGGGAACCCCTGATCTAGAGGCCTGAGGATATACTCATACACACTGTACATTACTATGAGTTATAATGCTCTAGAACAGCGTTTCTGCCAAAAGTAAAAAGAATAAAATGGCCGTGGGTGGGTGCAGTGATCTCCCTGCTTAGCTCCCTCGCGTGCACAGCAGTGATGCTGGCGCTGGAATATGACGTCACTCTGGGATCACTAAGAGGCGCGTGAGGGAGCCGAGCAGGGAGCCAGTGTGCATCAGTGTGTTTGTATGTGCCTGTGTGTGTGTGTCAGTGTGTGTATGTGTCAGTGTGTATCTGTGGGTGCACGTGTGTGTATATGATACTGTGTGTACCTGTGTGTCAAGGTGTGTATCTGTGTGCCACTATGTGCCAGTGTGTGTATCTGTGTGTCACTATGTGCCAGTGTTTGTATCTGTGTGTCATTATGTGCCAGTGTGTGTATCTGTGTGTCAGATACATACACACACACACATACAGATACATATTGACACATAGATACACACACTGACGCATACAAACACAGATATACACACCCTGACACACACCGGCACATACAAACACAGACAGGGCCGGACTGGCCCACCGGGATACTGTTAAATTTCCCGGTGGGCTGCGGCACCTGGGGGGCTGGAGATGGAGAGGGATACTGACAGCAGCATAGCTGTCAGCACAGGAGGACTGAGGGAGGGGGCGGAGCTAAGTACCATGCTCCCTCGCAGTTCCCATAATTCCCAGCATCTACACAAGATACAAGATACACTAAACGAGGTAAAGGTAATAGATGTAAATTGATGTGATCCTGACAGTAATACACACATATATATATATATATATTTATATGCATGTAATGAGCACGTATTGGTCCAGTCTTGTTGCTAGTTGCATACTCATGCAAAGTAAAGAGCGCACCCATAGTACTTCAAAATAAACAAGATTACTTCATATTTTTTTTAGTTGTGCAACTGCAGACATTCAGCATTTCAGTACCAGCTTTGAGGATACAATCATACACACTGCACATTACTGTGAGTTTTATTGCTGTGGAGCTTTGAGGATACACTCACACACTGCACATTACTATGAGTTTTATTGCTGTGGAGCTCTGAGGATACACTCACACACTGCACATTACTGTGAGTTTTATTGCTGTGGAGCTCTGTGGATACACTCACACACTGCACATTACTGTGAGTTTTATTGCTGTGGAGCTTTGAGGATACACTCACACACTGCACATTACTGTGAGTTTTATTGCTGTGGAGTTTTGAGGATACACTCACACACTGCACATTACTGTGAGTTTTATTGCTGTGGAGCTCTGAGGATACACTCACACACTGCACATTACTGTGAGTTTTATTGCTGTGGAGCTTTGAGGATACAATCATACACACTGCACATTACTGTGAGTTTTATTGATGTGGAGCTCTTAGGATACACTCACACACTGCACATTACTATGAGTTTTATTGATGTGGAGCTCTGAGGATACACTCACACACTGCACATTACTGTGAGTTTTATTGCTGTGGAGTTTTGAGGATACACTCACACACTGCACATTACTGTGAGTTTTATTGCTGTGGAGCTTTGAGGATACACTCACACACTGCACATTACTGTGAGTTTTATTGCTGTGGAGCTCTGAGGATACACTCACACACTGCACATTACTGTGAGTTTTATTGCTGTGGAGCTTTGAGGATACAATCATACACACTGCACATTACTGTGAGTTTTATTGCTGTGGAGCTCTGATGATACACTCACACACTGCACATTACTCTGAGTTTTATTGCTGTGGAGCTCTGATGATACACTCACACACTGCACATTACTCTGAGTTTTATTGCTGTGGAGCTCTGAGGATACACTCACACACTGCACATTACTGTGAGTTTTATTGCTGTGGAGCTTTGAGGATACACTCACACACTGCACATTACTGTGAGTTTTATTGCTGTGGAGCTCTGAGGATACACTCACACACTGCACATTACTGTGAGTTTTATTGCTGTGGAGCTTTGAGGATACAATCATACACACTGCACATTACTGTGAGTTTTATTGCTGTGGGGCTCTGATGATACACTCACACACTGCACATTACTGTGAGTTTTATTGATGTGGAGCTCTGATGATACACTCATACACACAAAAACCGATGCCCTGGAAAAGCCTGACATCAAGGTAAGAAAGAGAGACAAGGGGATTTGGCTCCCAAACAGAGGCTATTCTCCTTCGATATTTGAAGGCATGTCTAATGACATCCTGTAACAAAACAATGGTTAATAGGATCATGGAGAAAATAAATAATGTCATAAGAATCAAAATTGTCTTAAGCCGATGCATTGTAATTAATATTTCTATTTCATATTTGCATGAGCTTCTTTCAGTGTAACATCTGTTCTCACAATTAGGGCTGATATTGAATCCACAGGCCGATTAATACCAGGATTATAAACAATACAAATGATAATACATCAGCAATTGGGAGGTTTATAATCAGCAAATCCACTGACCCAAGGCTTAATCTCAGTGCATTCTAAAGGGATTAATACATAAATACGGAACGCTTTGTGTGCAGAGGGCGTAGAATAACACAGCACTCCACATAACACTCATTAAAGGTACAACAAATTCCGAATTTGCTTTCTGAAATGTGAACAAAAAAAAAAGTTAAAAAGTCATTATTTGCTTTACTGCCTAAGCTTGAATAGGAAAACCTTAACACTACACACGGAACTGAAGGGTTACTCCAATCTCCATGACCAATTTCGGCTTTTACAAGTGTCATGGAGGAAGGAATCTGTCTGTGCAGCACAGAGATATTTGTAGTTTTGTGCCGGACGTTCGTTTCTTCTGATTCTTTAAGGCTGTGCAAATATTTCACCTGTCTTAAAGCGGCACTGTCATACATTTTTTTTTTATAACCCCCCCTCCCGACTGCACTACATGTTATTGGCCCCCTAGTCATCACCAAATGTCTCTAGGCGCCGCATTTTACCTTTTTTTTTTTAACTTGTATTTTATTTGGGTTTGTGCATATAGTACACAATTTTATCATAGCATAGAAATAAAACGAAAGTTACAACAAGATAGGTATCGTGGTATGGCATTTTTTAAGACACCATAGAGTATGGCATGAGAAGTTAACTTATAGTCTATATCCAACAGTGGTGACCTCATATATAGGTGCTCTGTAACTGAGGGTCGCTAAGACGATTGACATTACATAAACATAAAGAATATAAAATTGTACGGATAAAAATAAGGGTATACATGTGTCATGTTATGGTATTGGTCGAGGCAATTTAAATTAAAGTGTGACAGGTAATTAACAGCCTGTGACCAGTATGGGAGGACACTTATACCGAAAACTGAATACTCTGTATCTGATGACCACGGTGTTATGGCATACTAGGTAGGGATGAGAAACTGGGGTATAGCTCATCTTAGGGCTAAAGCAGGGTAAGTCCTCAAACTCTGGAAGCCTATAGAGGCTCGTAATGTCACAGTTCCTCTGGCTTGGGCATCTACCCCCTCCTCCGGTAAGTTAAGCTTTTGTAGGAACATCTTTGCATTTCCAGAGGATGTCAGGCTCAGGGTGGAATCTCCAGTTGTCACTATGAGTGAGCCATCAGCGCCCCAGCGATACTTCACGGAGTGACCCCGCAACTGACTAGCGATCGGAGCCAGCAGCCGTTTTTCCAGCAGAACAGCAAATAGTAGGTCGCTGTAAATTGCCACAGTGCTGCCCTCAAAGTGGATCTTCCCCATTTCTCTGGAGCGAGCCAGGACGGCAGATCGAACCGCAACAACTCTTGTCAGGGCCGCCATCAGGGCATGGCAACCGTGACAAATGTCACCGGCCCTGCGGCCCTGGGGGGCCCGGCCGCCCGGGCCCCACGTGGATCAGTGGAACTGCCGCCGGTGCATCTGCACCGGGGCCCACACGCTGATGGGGCCCATCAGATGGCCCAAGCATTTAGGGCCACCCAATGGGCCCTATTATCTTCAGGGGCCCGATCGGCGCTGTAATAGCGCGACCGGGCCCCTTTAAAAAAAAAAAATGCAGCCGGAAGCAAGTGCTGCTGGGAGGAAGTGATGTCCGAATTTCTGTATTTGTTCGTATAGTTAATTATTAAAGTATTAAGCTTTAATGATAGTCTAACATTGCAGGCAGTGCGTCTGCTAGGGGGAGTCTAGATCCCCCATTCACACAAGATCACTTAGATCACTTTATTCGTGAGAGGTTTAGGCTGCTAAATTATTATTATTTTATTATTTATATAGCGCCATCACATTCCGTAGCGCTGTACATTGGGTGGACTAACAGACATGTAATTGTAACCAGACAATTGGACGTACAGGAACAGAGAGGTGGAGGGCCCTGCTCAATGAGCGTACATTCTATAGGGAGTGGGGTATAGTGACACAAGGGGTAAAAGTAGGGGTACAAAGTAGGTTGCTAGAAAAGTATTAATTGAGGGCTTAGTAGGTAATTTTTGACAGTTTCAGGAGAGGAGTCATGGAGGGTGGGGGATAAAAGCCTGCTTACAGTTTAATAGATCTGCTTTCTTTAAGAAGTGAGTTTTCAATGATTTTTTGAGTGAGTGGAGACTGGGTGAAAGTCTTACGGAGAAGGGAAGAGCGTTCCACCTTAGAGGTGCAGCCCTGGAGAAATCTTGGAGGCAGGGCCGGTGCAAGGATTCTTGCCGCCCCCTCTTGAATGCAACTACACTCTCTCAGAAGTTTATTCACTAAACTATGAATTCAGTGAATTGGAAATCGAATTGCATAGTTTAAGCAAAAACAGCTGAACTGTGACTGTAGCGGAGTTGGCGAATTCTTCTAAATGGTATACATTTTGCCATTTGGTTTTTAATTAGTTCTGATCATCTGTCCCTTTCCTCCATAGTGCCCAAACTCTCTCATTAGCGTTTATCCCCAGCTTTCTCCTTTGTTTCTGTTTCCCAAAGCTTGCAGTCTCTATGTTCACGATTTATCTGCTCACTCTATGTAACTGATTCTCTCCAGTTCTGTTTCTCTTTATTCCAATAGGGTTATTTAATAAAGTGAGAATTGTTGGGAATTCAAATTGAACTTCTAATTTATGGTCAAAACACCTGTTAACATTCTCCAGATTTGGCTACTCTGCCCTTACACTTACAATTCTCACTTTAGTGAATAACCCGGTAATTATCTTCTGTCAATTTCTCTTCTTTTCTTTTCCCTGTCTATTCATTAAACAGTGAGTTGAAATATAACTTGAAACATTTAGGCCAAAACAGAAGAGTTGTATAAAGTCATCTCAACTTTTTCAAATCACTGTTTAGTGAATAGACACCTAAGTGTCTAAGGGAAAGCAGAGAGACCAGTGATAAATTTAGGGAAAGGGAACAGACCGGGAAGGCAATTAGGAAAGGGATAGAGAGATTGTTGAGGTTTTTAGGAAACCAATACAGACTACAAGACATTTTAGGAGAGACACAGTGAGCAGACATTTAGGGGGGGAAAAATAAACTGTCCAATATGAACACACACACACTGCCAATACATACACACACTGCCAATACATACATACATCCCTACACACACACCCTGCCAATACATCCATCCATACACACACAGACTGCCAATACATACAACCATACACGCACGCTGCCTAATATATACATTTAACCATACACACTCACTGGCCATTATACACACACTTCCTAATACATTCATCCATATGCACATACTGCCCACCACATACATCCATACGTACATACTGCCCAGCACATACATCCATGTGCACATACTGCCCAACACATACATCCATGTGCACATACTGCCCAACACATACATCCATGTGCACATACTGCCCAACACATACATCCATACGCACATACTGCCCAACACATACATCCATACGTACATACTGCCCAACACATACATCCATGTGCACATACTGCCCAACACATACATCCATACGTACATACTGCCCAACACATACATCCATACGCACATACTGCCCAACACATACATCCATGTGCACATACTGCCCAACACATACATCCATACGTACATACTGCCCAACACATACATTTATACGAACATACTGCCCAACACATACATCCCCATACACATACATCCATGCGCACATACTGCCCAACACATACATCCATGCGCACATACTGCCCAACACATACATCCATACGCGCCCAACACACACATCCATACTGCCCAACACACACATCCATATGCACATACTGCCTAATACATATACATTTTACATTGTATACATTTATGGTTGTTATAACAAATTTATTCAATTCATTTGGTGGGATTTAACTTATACTATTGTGCATTTAGTTTATGATAATGGTGGTATTTAATGTGTGCGACAGGGAACTTGTCTGAAAGGCACACTGTAAGTAAAAAATTTTTTCAATATAATATATAATTATATTAATGTATTAGAAATATAACTGGTCACACACTCACTGGCACACACACACACGTCACTTACACCATCTCACACACACACACACACACACACTCTTACTGACAAACACACACATACACACAAACACTATGTCACATTCTCACTAACACACACACACTCTCACTGAAATACACACACACACACAATGTCACTCACACCAGTTTACATATAGTCAGTTTATTAAAACACACACCCACAAACAAACTTAACACACCAATGTTCAAACATACACACAATAATAACCATCTCCCCTTATCCTCCAGTGATGCCATACCTGTTCTAGTGAAGTGACTGGAGGAGAAGGGGATCATCTTTCAGCCTGCAGGTATCTGCCCTGGTTCCTGGTGGAGCAGGAGAGCCGTGCACTGTGAGCACAGGCTGCTTCCAGCTCCCTCCAGAGTGCTTCCTGTGTTCACAGGCAGGGGGCAGCCGGGATACCAGGTCACATCCCGGCTTCCCCTGCCTGCAGGAAGCACAGTGCTCTGCTCGGGTGCTGGGGATTCAACAGATCCCCTCTCCCTGAGCAGATGATCGGCACTGCAGCATCAGGGAGGCAGAGGGAGCACAGGATATGGCTGCGCTGGGGTTTGGCTAAACAGCCACTTACCCAACACTCCGACCCCATGCAGGAGAAGCCCGCTGCCCACCCACAGGAGCAGCCCACCCAGAAACCTCCAGGTGGGCGCCCCCTTCAGGTCGGCGCCCCAGGCGAATGCCTAATTCGCCTTAATGGTAGCGCCGGCCCTGCTTGGAGGCGAGCATCAGAGGTGGAAGTGCGGACAGAGGATAGACTTAGGTCTTTGGCAGAGCGTAGGGGCCTCGACGGGACATACTTCTGTATTATGGAGGATAGGTAGGTTGGAGCAGCATTATATAGGGACTTGTAAGCAAGCACCAGAATTTTAAATTGAGCCTTATATTTAACTGGAAGCCAGTGCAGGGACTGACAGAGCAGGGAGGCGTGGGCGGTACGGGCGGACAGGAAAATGAGCCTCGCCGCCACATTCATTATAGATTGCAGCGGTGCAATCTGGGAACATGTAAGACCACTGAGAAGGGTATTGCAGAAGTCAAGGCGAGAGAGAACAAGAGCATGGACCAGCACCTTAGACGTAAATCACCCACACTTCTAATAATTTTGGCAATAGCATAGAAGGAAGAGACTTCCTTGCAGTGCGGCAGGGATATTGTCTCAAGCAAAAATAATCTAGGGATTCAGTAGATAAAGGTCTTCTTCACACAGCAACAGATTCTGAAACATAACATTCCATCATCTCTTGTCATATACAACTCCTGTTATTTCTAAAGGTAAAGAAAAAAAAAGAGCTGTGTCTTTTGACATCTGAGCTCAAAAGTGAAGGTTATAGCTGCGTACATTTTTTGATAAAGGTATAAGCAACTATGTGCAAGCAGATAGGGAGAGAGGGCCTCTTTGCAAAATTACCTATGCAATGAGCAATAAGTAATACTGCTTTAGGTGTCCCTTTATATAACACAATGAAATATATTTTGACAAAGCACTGTTCATCTAAGGAAACTAAATAAAGGCTCCTGCTGTGATCTTTTAAAATGAGAAAGAATTGACTGTCTGTTTCTAAAGAAAGTGTAATTATAGACCCATTTCTGGAAGCTCAGCTAAAGGGGGATCACAGAAATGTTATTTTAATCTCCTTATAAACTTGACAGGGGCTCTTTCTAAACACCCATTTCCAGCTGCTTGGGATGGCTAGGCCCATCAGTTAAAGGGACTGAAGCTGTCATCATATCATTAAATCTGCCATCCTGCTATCACTTCTCCTATCCCAACCTCCTGCTAACAATTACACTGCAATAAAACGCCTGTCTGGGGTTGGAAATGGCCCCATAATTTGCACGCCTCCAATCACTTTGAAACACAAGAAGACTGATGATAAGATCAGCAGTGACAGACTCTGGATCTGGTATCTATTAAGGTCAAATTTTATAGGTGAAAATAAAGCTTGAGCGGCCAACAGGTCAACAAAGTAATAATAAACTACACTTTAAAAAAACAACCATTAAACAGCTATTGATATTAATATAAAGTGACAGCATTATGCCCTTACATAGGAGCGGTCACATGTCAAACCAATGTACATTTAAACCAGCTGATTCATTGTTGTTTTATTTATATTTACCATTTTTTTTAAAGGGACACTATAAGTACCAAAACAACTTTAGCATTTGGTGTGTAGATCATGCCCCTGCAGTTTAACCGCTCAATTCTCTGCAATCGAAAGATGGGTAAAAAAAATAATAATAATTTAAAGGGACACTACAGTTACCAGAACAACTACAGCTTATTGAATTTGTTCTGGTGAGTAGAAACATTCCCTTCAGGCTTTTTGCTGCAAACACTGTCTTTTCAGAGAAAATGCAGTGTTTACATTACAGCCTAGTGATAACTCCACTGATCACTCCTCAGATGGGTACTAGAGGTGCTTCCTTGGGCAGTCCTGCACACTGTGTAGTACTGCATTCAGTGTCTCCACCCTCTGCATGTAGACACCGAACTTTCTTCATAGAGATGCATTAATTTAATGCATCTCTATAAGTAGGTGCTGATTGGCCAGGGCTGTGTTTGACTTGTGCTGGCTCTGCCCCCTGGTCTGTCTACTTGACAGTCTCAGCCAATTCTATGGGGAAGCATTGTGATTGGCTCACAGAATCACCTTTGATGGCATCAGGCAGCAGACTTGAATACAAGTAAGATTTCACTATATTTAGAGAGACATGGGGGGCTCAATAATGGCAGTCAGATTTCAACTTGGACCAACAAGTTGTTACCCAACAAATGAACCATTATATCAACGAACATTTAGAAATTCAGAAAAAAAATGTTTCTAGAATTTGATAGGACTGCTCTAAGCAGAGTATTTCACATATTTAATTTAAAGAATATATTTAATCTGTTTAAGGGGAAATCTCCCTAGAAGTAAAAATAATCAGAAGTTTAAAATGTTTACTAATACTTAAAAAAATGACAGTCGGCAGGCTTTTTCTAACTGAAAACAATGCTAATATTGCTAATATAGTTTAATAGGCCTGTTACTATAACAAGCCTGCTCTAACAAGATTTCTTTTCCAGTTTTGCAACTTTCTGTCAATTTTAGCTTGACCTAGGACTCTCGAGAGCCTTGTCATTCTTACACTTAAAATTCCTGAGGAATCAAGATGAAATTAACACTAAATACTTATAAACTAAATAATATAATTTTAAATAAACTATAAACGCTCTTTATAATTATATATTTTGTTGAACACAAACACAAATGATTCATTTGCAATAAAATATAATAAGCAAGATTTTCATCTTAGCTTATTGATATAAACACAAACAATATAAAAAAAATCATCATAGGGTATACTGGAGCTTATTTACTTAAAGAGAAACTCCAACCCTTTTTGGCTAATGCGATTTTTACTTATTAACTGTTGGGCATTATTCACTAGGCCCCCTTAATTTTTAATTTGTTAAAAATACTTAAAAAATAAGTATACAGTGGAACCTCGAGAACTCAAACTTAATCCGTTCCAGAAGGCTGTTTGAGTTCCGATTTGTTCGAGAACCGAATCAACATTTCCATAAGAATTAATGTAAATTTGATTAATCCGTTCCAGACCCTCAAAATGACAGCATTTTAACACAAATTGTATAGTATAATAATGTCTTACATGCATAAAAAGGGGTGCTACCAATGGACACCGAGGATCCATGTGGAGGTCGGCTACCCACAAAGCGGTTAGCACAGGGAGCAGGCAGCAGGCTGCTGAGACCCATGAAGCTGAACTACATCATCAAGTACCGCGAACCGCCTAACGTTCCTGCAAAACACCATCACCTCACCTTATACAGCTCCTTCAATACAGCTCTCACTGCATTGCTACCACCCGACATCAGAGGTCTACACACTCCTGGAAACAACTTACTTGCAATAGCAGAAACTGGCCCAAGAGTGAAGCTTGGGACTGTGTCATGCTGGTGAAGGGGTTCGGCTGATCTCAGCTTGGGGACTGGAGTTGCCTCTCCATGGGCTAATGAGCAGCTATACTGGGGTATGCTCTTACCTCTCCAACCAGCTATGAGTTTCCTTTTTGGGGTCCAGGGTCCTTCATTTGATGTGGCATGCTTCTCTTTAGTTATTATCTGCTCTTCTTCGAAATGCCACTCTGTTTCACACATTCTCATCACTAAATCTACTCTTAACTACCAATTTACTCACTAATGAGATATATACATTAAGCTTGTTAATATAACAAAAAAATGTGCAGTTTCTCATGCCACTGTTTAGCCCTCATGCATCGGTAGCGCTGTTGTGGCGTTCAAGGATGATCTGTACTTACGTGCACAGCAAAAAAATAATTTTTTTATTTTTTTTTAAAAGATACATTTCTAAGCAATATCCTTATTAGTTGCTGAATCTTCCATTGTGACTATACTACACTTCCTGGCTCACTAGATTCAGTGGAACAAGCTTGCACAGACATTAATTTAGTAGGTTAATTAGAAACACACATGTTAAATCAGAAATCTTTTCACAAATTCAATTTCAAAGTAAGGCACACACACAGATGTACCTGGCACCCACAATCTTCTTAGGTTTAGATACACAAAGTCAAGAGAAATAGGAGAAAGCTAAAAGATAAGGGGAAATCACAGAGCAGAAGTACTGAAACAGCTAGTAGATTTGGGTCAAAAAAGTCTGCAGTGAGGGTTATAGGTCAGAAGACTAACAGTCTGTCTTACGGTCTTGTTTAAAAATGAACGGTCACCAAGATTTTAATTATGTCCACTTATTCCACTATATAACTGATATAGACCTGTGATGTCTGCAACATAGAATTTTATGTAGAAATATAATTTAAAAATGTTATGTTTTATGTTGTATGTTTCCTCTCTTAAAGCAGAAAATGACATGTAAGATATGCAAGTCACTATCCCATGTCTTGTTGAGTTGATAGGTCGTATTTGTGACTTCTATGCTTATTATTTCCCATTACACCACAACAATAAAAGCATTAAAAAAATAAAAAATAAAACATATAGGAAAATAATAATAAACACAATGTACAGTAAATGAAATGAAAATGTAACTTCACAGTTGATTGCGTACATGGAAAGGAGAAGAGATATTGTTTGGATGGGGATAGGTAACTGTTCTTCTGGCATTTAAAATGTGTGTAAAGTGTGCCTAATTGAACATGTTTGTGGCATGATTTGTTCGCATACCGAGACATTTTTTACTCGAAATATTTGTTCGACTACCGAATTGCTCAAGAACGGGGCCGTTCGTGTTCCGAGGTTCCACTGTATACCGTGCCTGAAGTCCAGCAGCAGACAAAGTTACCCTTGCTGGATTCCACGCTCCCTCGACATCCCTGAAACAATAAAAAAATGTATCTCTGCTTGACAAAGGATAGTGCTTTTAATGCAAGTTCCAATTTTCCTTTGGCAAGCCAAATTTTCCCAGCATACTTACCTTCCCAGTCATGTCGCTCAGCTCAAATATCAAGATTCTCCATTGTCAGCAAGAGTTGCACATGGGCAGTATAATTCAATTGCTTCTGGGTCTTGGGTATGTGCAACAAGTGTTCGTAGAGGAAGTAAGCAGGAGAAAGCATTAGAAGAGGAAGAAAGCAGGGATGACAACATGTCACAGTCAGGCTACAGAAGATGGGAGCAGGAAGGAAGAAATCGCCACCAAGATCGAAAGTGATTTTAAAGGTAAAAATAGGGGACTACTGGCCAAACAAATATATTGCAAAATAACAAATAAGGCTTATTCGGATTCTTTGTATCCTACCAACCACAGAAGGGTGCAAGGAATCAGGTTCCACCCAAACTAGTTATTCAAAGTGAACAGCAGCAACGTTTCGACCGCTTTTTGATAAAGACCATGGTAGCGATTGAAACGTTGTGAAGATCGTACTTTGGGTACATGAATAAAGGCACACTACTAAGTGTTGGATTTTAGTTTTATACTTTCCTGAAAAAAAATACATTGGATGAAAATGGAGGGCACATCGAGTCTGCGGAGAGGGGGGGGGGGAGCAATACAAAAATATCAAATGCCTTTGGTCCAATTACTATTCTAAGTATGGATAATTCTAAATACTCATCTGTTATGCAATAAACTAGGGACGGTTGAAGACAGACAAAAGAATTGTAGATTTTAGGCCAAAAATAGCAGAATTGGAAACATTCTCTGACTTATATTGTTTTACATTTTTGCTATTGTAGCCTAAATATGTTGTTTGCTTGTTGATTCTCCAGTGATGGAACGCCAATGTAGCATATGACAGCCTAATCAGGATCAGGTCTTGTCTGTTTCTCAGCAAATCTCTCCAGGAGTTAAACCATTACACAAAGCCTGATAATGCTAACTAATGGCAATAATTAAGGGCTACGTGAAATCCGGAAAGCATGGTTAGAATTCTGAGTAATGGGGAAAGAAACTATTTTAGCCATAACAACAGCTGGATGAGAAATTCCCCGAGCTGCACGATGCAGTCCCCTTAGAGACAAGGATCTTTATTTCTGTGTCTGTTGAGGAATATGAGATATCAAGTAGCCTTTCTGAAGCCCAACTCACAGGCTTGGCAGACACATCGGTGACTCATCCACGGCTTATCATTTCTTAAAAATATTACACGTACGATCTTACAACAGCAGCACACTGCTACGGGCAAAACCCAATATCATACAGTCTACAATAGAAACACACCACGGAGTATATGACTGCAAATAGTAAATTTGCAGGTAGAAATTGGGTCTCTAAACTCAAGTGTGCAATAACCACTAACATACCACCTCCTATTAGCTCCCCAGCACACGGGACAAGGGAGCTAGGACTGAATAGGCGAACCGCACCTATAAACACACAAGCTGTATCAAAATGTATCACCTACAGCAGGACCTAGGTCCACGTTCACAGCATGTATAAAATTAAAAACTGGTGTAGTTACTCAATGTTATCCACCCATGCAATGTTATATATCGGAACCTATATTTTGCAAAATACTGTTTTATGTATGGTTCACGCAACGCACTGCAAAAATAAAGAATAAAAAAAAAAATAAGAAATTGGATCTCTTATTTTTCTGGTGTTAACCAGTAGGGTACAGGTACCTGCAGTTCATATTAGGATACAGGATGCCTAGAGTAAAAACACGCCACCATGCCACCAGGTGTATGGGACACCACGGGTACATGCTTTAATTTCTCCTTCTTCTAACCTTCCAGGTAGTCAAACTGTCCAACTTAATTGACGGAGACTCCCCCCCCATTTGTACCTATTGTGTTAACTTTTCACTCATGTTCATTTGAACCATTGATGCAATGTTACTAAACTGTACCACAAGATTATCTATTGAAAGTCCCCATTAGGTAGCCTTATACTCACATGTGGGACTAGATGTAGGACAAGATATTTTCTACTTTCTCAACAGTCCACTAACCCCTCTCTACTTCCACACCCTACATGGCGTTCTAGAGGGCAAGACCTACTTTCCTCCCTCCCTCTCTTCGGAGCAGGTATACTCCCCTACACAACCTATGACGGTGATGGCTAACCTTGACCATAACCGGTGCAAGGATTTTTGGGTACACAGACGAAGATGATTTTGGAGCCCCACTTCTCCCACAAAAGTGTCTTCACCTGTGTGCCTCTTAACCTGCCTTTCATTTCTTAACCCCTTTTTAAACTGTCTTACCCCCTTTAGTGTCTTATCCCCTATTTTTTACTCCCTTGTGTGTCTTATACTTCCCTTGTGTATCTCCTTCTCTCCCAGCTCATTTGTGTCTTTTACTCTTACCAGCTCCTTTGTGTATTCTCTTTCACCACCAGCCTGTCTATCCACCCCCCCCAGCCCTTGTGTCTCTTTTTCCTCTTCTCCAGCCCCATCTCTGTCTCTTTCACCTCCAACCCCTTTGTATATCCACTCACAGGCCCTTCTGTGTGGGGCTTTCAACCCCAGCCACTCTGTGGACTTTCTCACTCCCAGACCCATCTGTGTGTCTTTCTACCACCTCATGTCCCTCTGTGTTTCTTTCTCCCCATTTAGGCCCCTCTTTGTGCCACTATCCCCTCCATGTCCCGTAGTGTTCCTCTCTCCTCCTCTCCATGTCCATTAGTGGTCCTCTCTCCTCCCCTCCATGTCCTCTAATGTTCCTCCCACCCCGCCATCTTAGTGTTCCTCTCCCTCCTCTTTTAGTGGTCCCCCCACAACCCCAGTGTTAATATTCCCTCCCCTGCACCTTAGTGCCCCCCTTAATGTTCCTCTCCCCTCCACTGTTCCACTACCCTCCCTCTTTTTTAGCATTCTTTCCCCCTCCTCCCGTGTCCCATAGCGTTCTTTCCCCCCTCCCCTGTCCCACAGCGTTCCTTTCCTCCTCCCCTGTCCCATAGCGTTCCTTTCCCCCCTCCCCTGTCCCATAGCGTTTTCCCCCCCTCCCATAGTGCTCCTCCCTCCCCCATAGTTTTCCTTTCCCCTCCCATAGTTTTCCTTCTCCCCTCCCATAGTGTTCCTCCCTCCCCCATAGTTTTCCTTCTCCCCCATAGTTTTCCTCCTTCCCCCATAGTGCTCCTCCCCCCATAGTGCTCCTTCTCCCCACGCCCCATAGTGTTCCTTCTCCCCATGTCCCATAGTGTTTCTTCTCCCCCCCATAGTGCTCCTTCTCTCCCCCTCCCCTCTATCTCCCCCCTTTGTCCCCGGTGTGTCTCCTACCTGGCCGAGCAGAGCTGTGCGCACCGCGGTACAGGAGTTTCAGTCCCCTGTACCCAGCAGGACTCACAGGAAGTGCTCTCTTAGTGAGCACTTCCTTTGAGTCCGGCCGGGTACAGGAATCAGAAGTTCCTGTACCGCAGTGCGCACAGCTCTGCTCGGCCACGCTACACAGAGTGCCTGGAAGAAGGGTGCGCTGTGCGTCCACCTCCTACTGGTCACTCCACCCTAGCGCCCCCCAGGGCGTGCGCCCTAAGTCTTATGGACGCGCCGGCCCTGACCGTGACACCATAAATTGTTTCTGGACTACATTTCCCATGATGCTCAGCTAGCTTTTAAACTCTAAAAGCTAGCTGAGCATCATGGGAAATGTAGTTCAGAAACAATTTATGGTGTCAAGGTTAGCCATCACTGACCTATGAGAACCCACTCTCTAAATAGCAAAAGCTCCAGACTTGTTTTTAATTAAAGCATTATGTTCAAGGTCTACATCAACTTGTACAAGGGTCGACCTTTTGTTCATGTCTTGTACTATACCACATGTATGCAATTCTCCCTTACCATTTCTTACCAACGTACCATTCAAAAACCTTTCAATAAACTGATTAGGATAGAAGAGATCAGGTACAACGTGCACAATCTGAAACAAACACTTTAAAAAAAAAAGGGTTTAATAAAATGATCTTTTAAAAAACTGACCTATTTAAAAATGTCAACACGGGGGGCGGAGCTTGATCGCCATGCGGAGAAGTCGCAGGCACCCAGAGCTCCCACCAAACGGCGGACTTAGAGCTTCCCTGGTCATAACCCAGCCAAGTTAAACGGGTCCTACACCCACCCACACCACGGAGCATCGGCGGGAATGAGACAGGGGCACTGCGAGCACCCCGGAGGCGCTAGCCATGGCAGGTCCGACATGCAGCCTTACCGGTTGATGCAGAGCTGGGGATGCGGCCGTTCCTCCAGTCCTGAAGATGCAGAATCCCCCTCCCCCCTTTGGACCGTTGGGGGTCATCACGGTCCACCATGGTATTTCTGCGGGGCCCGAGTGTCGGCACGTGAGCCCCGTTGGGCAGGCACGGGGGGAGGCGACGGCACCCTGCTCACCAAACATGGCGGCGGACAGCATCATAACCATCACTCACTCTGACAAGCAAACCCTCGGGGAGTACACAAGAAGGTAGCCATTTCTGTTCACCTGCAGTCATCATGTGAAGCCAGATTGCACACGTTTCTTCAAGCTTGGGTTGCAGCCCTCTAGACCCGAACCGAGTCCCGCCGGTGGCACCACACACTCGCTACGGCCGGACTCGCGGAGGTCTCCCACGTTGCCCTGGTGCCTCCTCCCCCCCTTTGGGCAGAGTAACACGATGACCCACAGATGTATCGCCTACCCGCAACCACTGCCACACCAAGAGGCTCACCGACAGGTGGATAGACAAATAAGCCGCAGCAAGAACACAGCGGAGAACTCACCCAGCGCCTTAGCGACTGGCAGCGGACCTGACACCCAGGCACAACAACTCTGCAGCAGAGGCTGAAGGTGTTATCCCTCACTCATCTCTAGTGGGACTCCTAACTGCCGAGACTGTATTGCCTCCAGCAATCTCATTCCTGGGGACTCTGTACCATTATCACCTGGGTGATCTGTTCTACTAGGTGGTATATTTTGTCTCAGCTTGCTCACAGGTCACCTTCTAAGCCAGAGTACTTATTTTGTCAGTTCTATTCAGCCTGTCCAGAGTTTTACCAGCCATCTACTAAATTGTTAAAAGCATGATCATTTTTATTTTTGTTCTTTTATCACATAAAGTACATATTTTGACTAGGCATACTCCACGCATCTTGTTAATATGACGCAACTAATGTACGACTTAACATAAACTGACATACTCAGCATCAGCATGTGAATCATCTAAAAATGACAAATGCTTAGTCTAACTTGTCTACCTTAACTAAAAAATGTGCAGTCTTATTTAAAACAGCCATGAAAATCTATAATATGGATTCTTGTTTGTGCTGCAGTGGCACACCATGCATGTTTGTATTTCTCTGCACGCTATAAATAAAGAATTTTAAAAAAAAACACACTGACAGATTTTTTGTTCTGTTGACAAATGTAAAATTACTTCCCATTTCATTTAGAGCTGCCTAAAGCGCACCCATACCCCGGAGAAATGTGTATTTTATGAAGATATGAAATACAAATTTTGACTGTGTTTGGAACTTCACTGAAATTCCAAACCAGTCAAGAGATATGGACCAGTCAAAAGATAAAGACTTCTTTGTCTCTGTCTATTTACTACGCCTGACTTCACTGGACGGAGCGATCGCCGTCTACAAGTGTCAATCTCCCCAGTCTGTCCATGGAGGATCCATCGGCCTAACGGGATCCTCCATAGACCTCAATGCATTACACTCGCGCATGCCTCGGACACCCAACAGCAATGTCACCATCAGGGGTCTTTGTGAATTCAGCCAAGTCCCCAGACGGTGACAATGCCACTTTAACTCCTTCAATGCTATTAATATTTTGACCCACTTTTACACGGAAAAGGCTCATAAAAGGGAGTCTATTCACTAAAGATTAATTTGGGGAGAAACTAATACTAAACTGCAAAATGTTGGCCAGAGTTGCAAAAATTCACCAACACAGCTAGAGTTAAAGTCCAACTCAGTTGCTTTTAAAATACCAAAGTATTGTTTCAACTCATTTGTGTGCTTTACAAATTACAAAACTAAATGGGTGTATTGATTTGTTAGATGGCAGTTAGATAGATTGGTAATTAATATTCTTTATAGATTCCATGCTTAAATTCCAGAGATTCTTTGTCTTTTTTATTGATGGACTGTTGGTTCTCAGATAAAAAGATCTGGTTTTATTAACCAGCTCTCTATGTAACAATTTCAAAACAAGGTCCCATGGTTCCGTTTATACTGTATATCTAAGTAGTACTGTCTGTTTTTACCCCAATTGTACATTGCGGCTGCATATGTTGGTACATTATAAACACCAAGAAAGAATAATCATAGGCATTTAGATTGGCGATAGCTGGGAATCTGTTTTTTGGACATACTTTGTGTAAAGATTAATTTTTTTATTACTTAGGGGAAAAAAGCAATTAGCAAAGTGTGTGAAAATTACTACGCAGCCAGAAGAACCGCAAATACAATCATACAAAATACAGTTGAAGAAAATGCCTAAAATTGTAACCATGTAACAAAGAAATAGATACTAGAAAGAAATGGAGGTTCAAAATTTAATAATCTAAAGAAAAAAAAATGGTACACTATTTTAAACATTATCTGCAGCAAACTTTTAATGTTAATCATTCTCTCTCACCATTTACCTTCAGAGAGACAATTCTATTATTTCTGTTA
The DNA here is from genome assembly GCA_933207985.1 of Pelobates cultripes. NCBI lineage: Eukaryota > Metazoa > Chordata > Amphibia > Anura > Pelobatidae > Pelobates > Pelobates cultripes. Next base: position 20,041,488 of record OW240916.1, read on the forward strand.
TTATTAAACCTTGAAACAGAATATATATTTGTGGTCGGATACAATAAGCTGAGTTTTAGTAATGGTGGTCGTCGGTTGTGGTGTGCCGGAACCGACGTTCAGGTAGGCCTGTGATAGAGGACCCGCTAATGTTCAAACTCTGTCTGAAATATTTCACGATTCAAAATATCTTACAAAACTCATTATCCCCGACTAAATCTCAAAAGGATGACATCATTAATAAAACTGTGTACATGTGTAATTAATTTTATTTATGTCTGTAACCCTGAAAAGCAATTTACATGCAATAGCTGTTTGTCCAAGTGCATGAGCGCCAGTTATTTCTTAAAAGCTTCAATAATCTTTTGAATGGAACTTGACAGTGAAGAGGCTAACGTGTTAAATAGTTACATGAAATCCCTATTGAAGGAAAGTTTCCCCCCCCCCAAAAAAAGCCAGCCTGCAAATATATTATTATAGCCTGGAGTTGTTTTCTTGACCAATTCCGAGGCTGTCCCACCCTTTGTCGGCTCAGTCCTTTCCTCTGCAAAATCTACAGAATGGTAACACCCGACAACGATGATAAATTGTTCAAGTTTCTTTCCTCTGAAGGATTGCGCGATGCGGTTCTTCACAGCGGCAAGAGGTTAAATGAGCATTCCTTGTTTTCCTGCTTCGTTTAAGCTGGCCTTTTCAATGGTGCCAAGTTACACAATCCACGCAAGGTGACTTTTAGGAGCAGGAAGCGGGAACAGTATGTTTTATCCTCCTATTGATGTCCAAAGAATCAATCAATTTTCTTTGGCAGATATGGCATCTTGCCAAGTCTTCAACCAACGTTGCATTGGGTCACTTTTTGCTTATCTTTGGAGTTTATTAAAAAATTAAATAATGTAAAATACAAGACTGATGGATTTACACTCAGAAGTCTGTTTGATTGTCAACGTTTTATTATACGGTAATAATGTGAGTTGGTTGGTTTTGTTTCTTTAAAAAATATATATATTTTTTTATTCTTTATTTTTGATTTTGCATTGATATCAAAATGTCAAACAATTAAGTACAGATTCGTCAAGATAGTAGGTTTGTCGCTGAGGGGCCAAGAGCCGGGCACAGAAATTCCCTCCTCCAGGGATACACACTCACACGCTCGGTCACTAAGCTGTCAACTGACATTTCTCTAAAGTGGGGGTCCAAGAAGACCCAATCTGTTCAATAAATGGCACTCTCTCACGTCATTTCACTCCCCTCATCTGTCTGGGCACAGCCAGCCATGGGGGTCCAATATCGGCTAAGTTACCGCTCATCCATAAACCCTCAGGCGCCCGCTCACAGAGTTGTTGTCTCTCTGATATGGGGGTGAGGAAGGTGCCTACCTGTCAAAAGTGTGATATTTAACACCTAAAAAACGATAAACATTAATGATGGAAGCAAAGAACGAGGCAATCACGAAAGACTGTCCCCGCTAGTCCCTCAAGAGTCCTGGCGTTCAAACAATCACTCTCATCAATCCCTCTCCCCTGGCACCTGCACTCATCCAGCCTTCCCCTGTGTGTGTGCGTGAGGAAACTGAGTGGCACGATTAGGAAAGTATAGAGAGGAAAGAAAACGACTGGGAAACTAGTAACTTGCAATGAGGCTCTGGGGCACTTGTCCGGGTCCTGCACCAGTGGCAGCACGAGCCTCCGGTGCCCTCGATGGCAGCTTCGGCAGTTGTAGAGTGTGTGTAACTGTCACTAGGTAAAAAGATAGGGTCAAAACCGTATCTTTGTAGGGTATCACCAGTGTCCCAGTTGCTCCCCAACGGTATCGAATGCAACCCTCTCTCAGCCGCCTTGTGACTAGCAGAAATCTCCTCCGCTCCGCTAGCAAGTCGTGAAATAACCGAATCACACCCTCTTCCACATTTACCATGGGGGTATTTCTAGCCCAAGCCAGTAGGGCAGCTTTAATGGAAATGTCCCTTGTGACAGCTATAATGTTGCTAGGTGCATCTGTAGGGGCAGTGTGCGATTTGCGAACTCGAAACACTGACAGTATTGGTGGTGTACAATCACCTCCCTTGACCCCCAGTGCTCCAGCCACCTGATTTGTAAAGTCCAGTAGTCTTTCTGGGCCCACTGTTTCTGGTGCTCCGCGCAGTCGAATATTCTTTCGCTTATGTCTCGTTCCCAACGCGGTTACTGTGTGAGAGAGGCGTTGCACTCGCTGTGAAAGTATGTCCAGCTGTGATCGATTCTCAGCCACTGATTATCTCTGTCGCCTTCTCGTGATTCAATGTCGCCGATGTGCCTCTCATTTCCAACTGTACCCCAGTCAGCTCTCGTAAGTCAAGCAGGAGTTTCTTTATATCAACTTTGGTGGATGGAGAAGTGTCGGCATCAGACTCCATTCTCAGATACATCCCGCTCAGTGACCGTGAGGTAAATTTACTTTTTGTTATTAAATGTAAATAAGACTAGCTGCATAAATTTAGCTTTTCATTTTTCTCACCCTTGGATTTTAAGGAAGGAAAAAATTAATGGTCACCACTTTTAACAAATGGATGTAAAAGAATAAGGAGAAATACCAACGTGTGCCATCTGTATCTACACTACTAAGAAACTTTCACAATTTTAAATGTAATAAAAAAAGAAATAAATAAAAAAGAAAACCCATTAAAAAAGGTATGCATATGCATGCAATTTTCTATTTTCTAGTTATATATGGGTTTTTTTTGTTTGTTTTTTAAGGTAACAAATTAAATCTAAATGTCCAGTAGCCATTTTCAGGTTGTTTTTTTTAATCAGTTTTGACCACATCCAGCTGTCCACGGGGAGAAAAGAAAATTGTAAATGGATGATGATAGTGTAAGTGTTGCAATTTTTCTACATGCAATTACACGAGTAGACACAAGGGGCATCATGCACAGGTTGTTGGTAAGCATATTGGTGAGTACTAGAATGTCTTTGGTCATGTCAGTCAGTAGAATGCATGGAGCTTTGAGAAGCTGTGTTATTAGCTCAGTTAGTTGGACTACAGGTTCAAAAGCAAAAAAAAACCAAACATGTCATTAAAAAGTAAAACATTTTTAATGACGTGTTTATTTTGACAATAGATTTCTGCTATGTGGATATAAATGGCAGATAGGAAAAAAAAATTAAAGGGATTCCAACAGAATAGTTACTGTCCTAATCAAGAGTAAAATTAGAAATGACAAGGTTTTTGCATATTCATGAAGGGACAATGATGAGTAAAGATCGTGTATGAGATTCACATGGTGACAGTTTTCAGGCAATTAATTTCCACATTGTCAGCAATTGACGGGGATGGGGAAAAATGGAACGCTTCAATTAACGGAGTAAAGAGTGAATTCCGGGATTCAGATACTAAGAAAGAAATTAAAATTCCTTTGCTGTGAACGTTAGTGTTGGTTCCGTTACAGCACTTAGAGTGGCAACGTGGCGATAAACTGTCAAATAATTTCAGATCTCTTAAAGTGGTATTAACCATGAATATCGGATTTAGTGTTAAAATAGTCAAATGTGGCTTACAGCAGCATTAACTGGACTCTCTCCAATTTTCATTTGCATTGTATAAAAATATATTAAAGAAAAGTAGGGGGAAAAAGCTGCAAAAATGAAATAATTTTCTCTGAAAATCCCACATCGAGAAACCAACTTAGACACTGATAACCACACACATATACAGTTAGCCATACACTTGCACTCTGGTACCTACCTGCACACATTAATGCCTAACTGCTTTCACCTACTGACACACTCATACCATCATACACCGTGACATACATTGACACTTACCCACACACAGACACCGATACAGAGATACTGACACTCTGGTGACACGCAGCCTTAAGTTTACTTACAAAGAAAAATACACACACTGAAAACCACAACTTCTGTGACACTTATCTAGACACAGACTGAGACCTTCCTTTGAACTTAAACACACATGTAAGCATAGAAATACTACAAATATTCTTGCTTAAACAATGTATGTTTACAACCTCTCTTTTCTTGTCAGCTATGTCTGCAACACCTTCTCTTTCCCTTTGTTTTATCTAATTCCCCAATTACATTCCCAGGTTACCCACCTACATCCCATGTTTTACTCTTCTAATGCCCTACATCTCCACTTGGGCACCCGTATCTCTTCCTATCCTCTCCCATTACGAACAAAATCCACGCTTTCTCTCACTCTTTTTTTTTTTAACCAATGTTTTCCATCCCATGTGCAAATCCTGAGATTAACGTTTAAAATAAAATCATCTGTTGCTTGGAACATCACTGATGAGTTTAATGTTTAAAAGTTAATAATGAAAAAAATAAAAAATTACATTCCACTCTCACAGGTTCCATTCGATATTTACTCCACTTCTTATTTCCACTGGGTGCTTAGTGACGGCAATGCTGTGCGCTTGTTGCCCTGGCAATTCTTGTAAAATCACAGAATTTTTTTGTCTAAACTGGAAAGCCTGTGACCGAAGAAACCATTTTTCAGAGGCCTGAGTTAACCAGACGTTTCCTTGTCAGGGGATATTAAAGGAGAGTAAGAAATGAGGGTGGGAACAATCTTTTAGATTGAGGGAGATCTCAGGGACTCAGAAAAAAGCATTTCAATTTTAAGTTGTCGTATAATTAGAGACTAATACAATGGCGGTTCTGTAATCACAGTATATCATACTGTAATATTATTTTTTTGGGTACAAAGAGTAAAGCCAAATCTGCTGGTACTGAAACTGTCAAGGATACTAAGTCAGACTATACTGAATATTGTTCATTTTATAGATTAAAGAGACACTATAGCCACCAAAACAACTTTAGCTTAATTTTAGTTTTTTTTGTGTACAGATCATATCCCTGCAGTCTTGATACTCAATTCTCTTCTATTTAGAAGTTAAAACACTTATGTTTCTGTCCATATAGCCCTAACCACACCTCCCTTGGCTGTTACTCACACAGGCTGCATGAAAACGAAATGGATTAATTGTTCAATCAGATGTTAATATGCTTTAGAAGTTTTTACTTACTGCTCTGTAAATTGAACTTAAATCGCACACAGGAGGCTCCTGCAAGTTTTGGCAGGCTATTAACAGAGCAGGAGATAAGAAATTCTAACTTAAACAGAATTTGCACTTTACAGGAAGTGTTTAAGAAGGCTGTGCATAGTACATGCAGGGAGGTGTGACTAGGACAGCATCGATTTAAAAAAAAAAATTAATTTTACTTTCCTCCTACGCTTCTTCACCTTGCTAGCTTAGACTGTGCTCATGCACTCTGAGCTGGCATAATGGTCCAATCACAGGTTCTCAATGGGAAGCCAGTGATTGGACCTCACAAGGCTCCTGCAACGTCAGGAGGGGGCGTGGAAATTAGCACTGGATTCCAGGTAAGTAAAATACTTTTTTTTTTTTTGTAGCTTTTATTGCAAGCAGGAGAGGGGTCCATAATTCATAGTGCCCATTAGGGCATATTACACAAAAAAAGGTGTCTCCCCGTCAAAGGATTTTAGTAGCCCTTAAAAAAAATATAACAATAGATACATGTTAAAGTAACGATTTAAGTAAGGTTACGAAAAAGCAACTGTCCGAACTAAAAAAACAACAATATACAGCATCTTGAAAACTGGCTGAATTTACACAAAAAAAGTTAGGGGTTCTCTTTTCAGGCATTGAATCAATAGAGCTCAGACAGATTTAGTGACACAAGTTTCCAGGCTACACAATATTCCATCAAGTCTTCCAATGAAACCTCAATGAATGTACTTAATAATAGTTCCTTACGATAGTCAAAATATATTGGATTTCCGCAAACACCCATTCTCATCCTCTGCTTTCAGGCACTGACTCAAAAGAGCTTAGATAGACTTAGTGACACACGTTTGCAAACACAGACGAACTAGACAGTAAAGACAAGGGCCAAACAAATAATCCAGACCAATACATTGAAGAAAAGTAAATATAAAAATATCTGAAAAGGTCGGGATCTCTCATACCCTATCAAGAACACATGGAACGAATATTGGGGGACGGGTAAAATCCAACTTTTTGCACACAAATAAAAAAAGACTCAGGAGATGATGCTAACGTCACCGACGTTGAGCGATCGTGTATAGAATACAGTTTTTTTTTCCTGATGAATTTCACTTGATACCATCAGACGGAAGTTGTGCATTAAATAAGGTTTTTTGGGGATAGCTGGACTGCTTTGCCATAGACAAAAGGGGGACAGATCCCCACTCTTTGATATGCCTAGTCAAGACGACTTCTCTCTCTTAATAAAACACTTACACTGAACCATGCAGACTTCATAGTCTCTTACGCACACGGATCCCACGTGTCATAGCATGAAAACCTGCTCTCCTGGAGTGCACAGAGGAACCGTCAGCTGTGTTCTAAACCCTAAACCTAATAAAGAATGGCAAGATTACAATAAAATGAGCTGCCGTCAGCAGGAAACACCTGCCTCTCTCCGCAGTCATGAATGGGATTGCCAGTAGTTAGAGAGTAAATAGTTACATATGGAAGCTTTTAGGCAATGAAAATAATTTCACTTCTCTTGCTCCCCATCTGTAACGATAAAAAAAAAAAAAAACATCCAAAAAATGCAGATTGACTTTCCTAAAGTCCTGTAACCCTTTAAAAGCGAAGAGGAGGGGTGCAAGGGATCAGAACAAACTAGTCTTGCGCACCTCTGGCGGTCAAAAGGTTATGTATCATAAAATTTTTATTTTTTTCATTTTATTTTTAAATATACGTGCGTCTAAGAGTCTACATAAAAATTACAAGGTCTGCAAAGTCCTCTGGATCTAATCTCAGGTTTAAGATCGGGCCAGGAAAAACAAACATGTTAAGGCCATGAAGAGAAATTGAGAAAGCAGCGATTGCATTTTCACTCTGCCGCCAGGGAAAGGGACAGCCAGTTCTGAGCTTTGTTTTAACAGCAAGTCTGCGGCCAGATTTTCATGAAGTATCCGTTTTTTTTTTCCATGGATACGAGGTTGCCATAGAAAAAGTGGGATTCGAATCTCCAGTATTGTCGTGCGAGAGATTGCCTCCGTAGCTGTTGCTCTTAAGAAATGGAAAAGGTCTAGCCAGTGTCTAGTTGATTGGGTAACAAACAAAAAAATACACAAAAATAACAAATTGCTATCACAGGACGCAGCTTTTTTTGCAATTACAGCTACAAATTGTACTCCTGCAACAAATTGCAGAAACCTGGGGATCATTAAAATCGCTCACCTCTTCTTCCCCAGAATCATTGGTAGAATGAATCATTTAATGGATCTATTTTCCTTAGTTCTCATATTAGTATAATGACTGAGCGCAACCATGTTTCTGTGGCTTCACACGGAGCATGAACAGATAAGTGCTTGATTCTGAGTACTTTTAGGATGCCTGTGAGATACAAACATGTTTATATTTCTTTCACATACCCTGTATAAAATTTAATGTAGATGTAGTAAGTAGTAAATATTTGGAATCCTCGAAAAGCAGTAATCTGCAAAATACGCCAAATGGAATAAATTCACTAAAAAAGGAAATTGTGAAGAATTTGCTAAATTTGCCATTCCCTTTTCAATCCTCCATAATTCTTAAATTAGTGAAGGTGTCCCTCCATTGTAAAGCAAACAACCTCTTCAGTGATAAACAGTTTATGTTTAGTGATTTATTATTTGAGGCATGGTTTACATCCAGCTCTGAATTATTTAATATATTTTGGATTATCCCTGGCATCATAGATCAGGAAAACCGTTTAACCCCATAAGGTAAGAAGGCACCCAAGTATTCCAGCCCCCCATAACTTCATTGAGAATAGCAGTTAGGGGGTTTGGGAGGGGGTGGGGTGAAGTACCACTTTTAATTATTACTTTTGTCCAACCTATTTTCTGACTAGTACTAATTTCCCTATTCCTGATGAGCAGCGTTGAATCAAATGCCCGGTTGTTGGGCTCTAACAGCACGACCGGGCTCTTTCTAATCTGCAGGGGGAGCTGGGAGGAAGTAAGAGCTAGTCACTTCCTCCCAGCTGACATAGACACAGACCAAGTCACAGGGGAGGAGATGGAGTGCGAGCTGCAACGGACTGGGAGAGGAACAAGCCCCAAATTCCTAAGAGCCACAGCCAGCAGTAGAGATGTCGCGAACTGCTCGCCGAACTGTTCGCGAACTGCCCGCCGGCGAACAATAGCGCGTTCGCGTTGGGCGAACATGTGCGATTTCCGGTCCGCCCCCTATTCGTCATCATTGAGTACACTTTGACCCGGAACCTCACAGTCAGCAGACACTTCCTGGGAGGGAGGGTCTGCTGCTGATTGGCTGGAATGTGTCTGCTGACTGTGAGGTTCCGGGTCAAAGTGTACTCAATGATGACGAATAGGGGGCGGACCGGAAATCGCATATGTTCGCCCAACGCGAACACGCTATTGTTCGCCGGCGGACAGTTCGCGAAGAGTTCGGCGAGCAGTTCGCGACATCTCTAGCCAGCAGAAGTCACTCTCTGGTGCCTAAAAGGTAGGAAACTGGAGGGTGGCTAACATTTTGACCCGTATGTCCTGAGAAGTGGCGATTAGGTAAGTTCACTGACTAGGATGTAGAAGACCCTGGTTCAATCCTAGCCATGCTCTTGGTTTGTTCTTCCCCGCGCCCTCGGGGTCTGAACAGGTTCGTTACAGATGTAGTACTCCTCACTGTCAAATCGGATTCCCTTTACAGTACGGGGCTTCTGGTACCGCTGAAGAGTGGTTAAGGTCTTTGATGATCCCGGTGCAGGTAGTAAGTACTTTAATTCCAGAAGGTACTTTTTTCTTTTTTTTTAGGATGGTGAGATAACTCAATGGGCTAGTGCGATACAATCTGTTCAACCTTTTGGGGTCGCTGGTTCAAATCCTGGCAGGTTTGACTCAGCCCTTCATTCTTCTGAGGTAGATAAAACGAGTACCCTTAAATTGGGTAATAGTAACATCCCCTGGATGTTGGGCAAAAAGTGAAGTACAGTGAGACCTCGGTTTACAAACGCCTCGGTTAACATAATTTTTGGTTTACAAACGAAAATCCATTGAACATAATGCCTCGGTTCTTTTTTTTTCCCCGCAATACAAAGCAAGTTTCACCAGGATGAATTGCACCTGGGAGGTTTATAGCACCGCCCCCTGCATGCTGGAGCCTGTGGGTAGCACGTGGCATCAAGTGTGGAGGTGTTGGAGCGGCTTTTGCATCAAGTTTCTGGAAATTGTTTGCAGTTGTTTTGGGACTGTTTGGTGCATTTCTCAAGCGGTGGAATGGCAGGGAGCTGAGCTTTGTCGTTTGCATGCCTTGTATTGTGTGTTCTGCATTGTGGGTTGGTTTGCATGCCAGCTTATTTTGCCTTTTTTCTGACCTCCAGAATGGATTAATTGGTTTTCAATGCATTCCTATGGGAAACCGCATTTCGGTTTACAAATGTTTTGCAATAAGAAACGTCCCGGAGAACGCATTAAATTTGTATACCGAGGTCCCACTGTACTTGGAAACCAGAGTAATCTTACCTTTTCTGGTTAAATACTTTCTAAAGGACATAGTATTAAATTAGAGGGCCAAAGGTTTAAAAATAATATCAGGAAGTATTACTTTACTGAGAGGGTACTGGATGCATGGAATAGCCTTCCAGCTGAAGTGGTAGAGGTTAACACAGTAAAGGAGTTTAAGCATGCGTGGGATAGGCATAAGGCTATCCTAACTATAAGATAAGGCCAGGGACTAATGAGAGTATTTAGAAAGTTGGGCAGACTAGATGGGCCGAATGGTTCTTATCTGCTGTCGCATTCCATGTTTCTATGTGTGTACGTAGTGTTTGTATCTGTGGATCTGCATGTGTCAGTGTTTATATCTGTGTAAATGTGTGCATCTGCATGTGTGTCAGTGTGTGTATCAGTTTGTATGTGCAACTGCATGTGTGGCAGTGTTTGTATTTGTGTGTTTGTGCATCTGCATGTGCATCAGTGTTTATACTCGTGTGTCTGTATCTGCATGAGTGGCAGTGTATCTATCTGTCTGTATCTGCATGTGTGTCAGTGTGTGTATCTATATATCTGTATTTGTGTCAGTGTTTGTATCTGTATGTCTGTATATGTATGTGTGTCAGTGTTTGCATCTGCATATGTGCTAGTGTGTGTATCTGCGAGAGAGAGAGATAACATAGAGCACTTACTCATGCACTAAATTGCAATTTCAAGTCTCACATAACGTAATAGTATGCATTTTCAGGTGAGTGCAGCCTACCTGGTTTCATATATATATATACCTGGGGCAGAGTAGAAGCAGGGAGAGCCTGGGGCAGAGGAGGAGCAGTGGGAGCCTGGGGCAGAGGAGAAGCAGGAAGAGCCTGGGGTAGAGGGGAAGCAGGGAGAGCCTGGGGCAGAGGAGAAGAAGGAAGAGCCTGGGGTAGAGGGGAAGCAGGGAGAGCCTGAGTTAGAGGGGAATCAGGGAGAGCCTGGGGCAGAGAAGGAGCAGTGGGAGACTGGGGCAGAGGAGGAGCAGTGGGAGCCTGGGGCAGAGGGGAAAAAGGGGGAGCCTGGGGCCGAGGAGAAGCAGGGAGAGCCTGGGGCAGAGGGAAGCAGGGAGAGCCCAAAGGTGGGAAGAAGAGTCAAGGAGGAACAGGAGAGCCTGGGGTAGAGGGAAGCAGGAGAGCCTGGGGCAGAGGGAAGGCAGGAGAGCCCCAAGCAGGGTGGGAAAGCAGCTATGAGCCTGGGCAGAGGGGGGAGCCCTGGGGGCAGAGGGGAAGCAGGGGAAGCATGCGACTAAAGGAAGGAAGCAGGAGAGCCTGGGGCAGAGGAAAGCAGGAGGAGCCCAAGCAGAGGGAAGCAGGAGCCTGGGGCAGAGGGGAAGCAGAGCCTGGGGCAGGGAGCTTGGGGGCAGAGGGAAGAAGGGGGAGCCTGGGGCAGAGGAGAAGCAGTGGGAGACTGGGGCAGAGGAGGAGCAGTGGGAGCCTGGGGCAGAGGAGAAGCAGGGAGAGCCTGGGGCAGAGGGGAAGCAGGGAGAGCCTGGGGCAGAGAAGCCAGGAGAGCCTGGGGTAGAGGGGAAGAAGGGGACTGGGCAGAGGAGAAGCAGGGAGAGCCCAAAGGTGAAGGGAAAGCAGGAGGAGCCTGGGGCAGAGGGGGGAAGCAGGAGGAGCTCAGCAGAGGGAAGCAGGGAAGCCTGGGGCAGGAAGCAGGTGGAGCCTGGGGCAGGGGAGCTTGGGGCAGAGGGGAAGGAAGGGGAGCCTGGGGCAGTGGGAGACTGGGGCAGAGGAGGGAGCCTGGGGCAGAGGGGAAGCAGGGAGAGCCTGGGGTAGAGGGGAAGAAGGGGAGCCTGGGCAGAGGAGAAGCAGGGAGAGCCTGGGGTAGAGGGGAAGCAGGGAGAGCCTGGGGCAGAGGGGAAGCAGGGAGAGCCCGGGGCAGGTGGGAAGACCCTTGGGCAGAGGGGAAGCAGGAGGAGCCTGGGGCAGGGGGAGCCTGGGGCAGAGGGGAAGCAGGTGGAGCCTGGGGCAGAGGAGAAGCAGGGGGAGCCTGGGGCAGAGGAGAAGCAGGGAGATCCTTGGGCAGAGGGGAAGCAGGGACAGCCTGGGGCAGAGGGGAAGCAGGGGGAGCCTGGGGCAGAGGGGAAGCAGGGGGAGCCTAGGGTAGAGAATAAAGGGGAGATAGGGCAAAGAAAAACAAATACATTTGCAATAACAGCAACCATATGAATTACTAACGTTTCGTTAGTATGAGGGGTACAATTTATGGAAATGGACAAGTGAAAAAAGATTGGGAACCACCGATCTAGAGGATCAGATCACATCATAATTAGAGTTATTAAAGCGTGAACATGTTTCCGCAACACTTTATAACTATACAATAGGTTTTTTAATATTTTTTTTAACAATAAGTAATTGAAAAATACAAATCATCCTGACAAACACGAGAAATGCAAAAAGGCTCTGCTCAAACCAGCCTACAATCTAGGAGACATGCATGACAGACAGTCTGAGCCAAGCAGGGGAGAGAGGCAGAGACACTGCAGGAAGGTAGTCGGGGAGCGTCTGCAGTATGTGCTCAGCAATAACATAATTTGGAGAAAATGTATATATTCAACCCAGAAACAAAGTTTCCGACTGCCATGTTAAGCAGGTGGAGCAACACTCCGATCTGAAAATACAGAAATATCTCAGAATTGGTAGCATACAACACTACACAAATAGGACGGTTCTACCATAACCACTTCAGTAAGCTAAAGTGAGTCTAGTGCCAAGAATGAATCCTTAACTTTTTTCCCCAACATTCAAAAAAAACAAAAACAAATGATATATTTATTACAAAACTAAAGTGTTCAATAAATAGTATGCAATTTTTTTTTACAGTAATTGTTTTTCTTTGGGGGCACAATTTGTTTTAGTGACATGAGGTTATTATTGCAGTCTCTTCCAAAACAGAAAGGGACATCTGATTAAAATTCTATGTCCTTGAATGACCTTTTCTGCTCTATATAAATTCTCTGGGTTATTTCTGGACCGTGGCTGCACATACACTAACCAGCTGGACTCATCTGAAGTCTCTGTCCAAGATCCCAGCTTGCAGAATTCCTTGAGCACCTTACGAAGTCTATTGAGACTTTCTCATGACCTGCAGAGGTCAGCGACAGCAGGGTTTGGGAGACGGGTGTGGAATTCTTTGCAATGAGAGGTGGCTCCAAAGCAAATCTCTGAAGCTCCATCACAATGTCAACTTGGACTCATCTCACATAGCAGGAAATGTCAGAATGTCATCGTGCTACTGAGCACCAGGCAGCTGTGTGGTTGGATTCCCCATTTAATATTTGTGTAGACGACCAATACTGTATATGGGACCTCGTGCCCCGTAATACCAACCTAAACATTTTAATTTTGATACGAAATAGTTTTAATAGCTAACGTGTAACCTATGCCTGCAGTGTACCATATTCAGTTTTAGGCCAAGGTACACACATGTAAGTATTTAACATACAATGTTGCTATCAGGCGTGTACGGTTGCTAGAATAGTAATGAGTGTAAAGGATTACTTTAAAAAATAAAAATACAACTATAAATGCTGTATAGAAGCTCAAACAGTTGTTTAAATGTATTGTAGGGTTAACGTATTTGGCAGAAGTATTATATTAATCCGGTATCTTGAAGCAAAGATAAAACTTATCCATGAACGTTATAGCTGCTTCTGGTTAATTACAGAATAGGTGTGCCATGAAATTAATGTATAAACATAAAAAAATAAATAAAATTAAATACATTAAAAAAAAAAGGCTTCAGTAACAAGGTGTATCCTAATCTGGGTCTGTGAATCCAAAATAGGGGAGTCTCTCCACTGGAGGTGGCATTGTAGTGCCCCGTGGTAAAGAATGTCCAGCGTGAGGTCAGTGGCCTCCTGCGAGGTGTCTGTGCGTGCTTTCTTCTGCTGTGTCCTCTTGCAGGCTTATGCCTAAGGTGCATATAATTGCCAAGCTGGTCACTCATTGCAGGATACCCCCAGCTCCCCTGGTGTGACTAATCCCCTCTGTTCCCCTCCAGGCCTGCTCCGGCCGGTCATTCGAGGGTTCCACAATGCTGTGGGCACTCAGGGACGTCAGCAGCCCGGCAGACTCCCCCCTGAAAAGTCCTCGGGCCCCTCGTCCCCTGCACCTCTCCAACTCCTGCAGTTCCCCGTCCAGTCCTGTTAGGCCTCACCCCTCTCTGGCCTCTTGCATGTCGCCGGCGCTTGTCTCCCCGGGCTCACAAAGTCGGGGCCAGGCCTCCCCGGATCACCACCAAATCCAGGGGTTAGAACCCTTCTGCCGCCCGGTGGAGTCCGTCTGTGGGATCCGCCACTCCTAAGGGTCCAGGTGTCCCCGCGTGGCTCCCAGTAGCGAGCGTGTTCCGCGGCCATCTTGACTCCACATGGGAAAGGGCTCCGCCATGTGTGGGCTTTCTGCTTCTAATCTCCGGAGAACTGACTCATGGGCCGGGATCACCTCTCTCTCTCGTCTGGGCTCGCGGCTTCTGCGTGTAGGCCTCATGGATTCATCGTGCTCCGGTAGGGCGGGCTGCTCGGTGTCGGTTTGGCAGGTTGTGCTCCTGTGCCTCTCCCCGCTTGGTGCTTATGTTTGCCCCGGCTTCAGGTGAGCTTTTAGTGCTGTATTTCAGTGTATTTAAGCGATCCGGAGCTGGCATGGATGGCTGCCGCTCAGCTCGGCGGCCCGGCCCGGCCCCGCCCCCCTTGATACGAAATAGAGAGGCTAAACCCTTGGCTACTTCTAAAATCAAAGAAGAGTTGAAGAATTTCTTATGTCTATCCACGGCCACCCCGTTAGCACCAACTAACCCAAGTTTATGAAAATCTTAATGAAAACAAGCCATCTGTGCTTATGTATTAAACATACATATGTGAGGGTCCCTTTAAAGGGTTTACATGAGAAAAAAACAAAACATTTAAATTCATGTAAAAACTTACCCTCTTCCTGCCTCCTCTGATGTCATGCAGCATTCCTCATTCCTTGCCCAAGGTCCAATCAAATGCTATTCATAGAAAAGCACTGTTAGACCTGAGACACATGCGCGGTGAGCACCGCGACCTGCCCCTACACGTCTTCTAAATCCAGTGCTACTCTCTCAGAAGTAGTAAACGCAACACTGTATATGATGTAGGGAAGGCTAGGATGGGAGGGCTGAGCACGAGAGGTGTTATGGGCATCACGGAAGGATGGGAAAAGTTTAAGAATGAGCTACAGGCTTCTTCTTCGCAGAGTCCTCACAGTGCTTCCTGTAAGTGCAAGCTCACTATGTCCTTCTCTAGTGTACAATGTGTGCTTAACATGGCCATTTTTAATGCACAGAATTCACGGACAGAGTTTCGGGCTGATTAGGTATGCAAGAGGTTCAGCTACACTCAGGCAAAAATGTACTAATGTCTCCAAGTAGGCAGTGTTTAAAGCTGAAATGCTGTACATGAAATGTTCCACACATTGCTTTGCACCATAACCACTTATAAAAGCAGAAGTGAGTTTGGTGATTGAAGTATCCAAACCATGGCTGAGATATTCAATTTGATAATCTCAGACAATATGATGATTTCCCATAAAAAAAAGGAAGCTATTGCGCATGCACAACAAAATGGTGTGCTGCAGCAATCAGCATCTCCTAATAGAGATGCATGAATCAATTCATTTCTACAGGGAACGTTCAGCGTCTCCATACAGAATGTGAAGATGCTGAATGCCAGTGCTGCACACTGTGCAGCATTAACACAGGAAGCAGCTCTAGTGGTCATCTGAGTGACAGCCAATAGAAGTATTACTAGGCAGCAACGTAAACACTGCCTTTTCTCTAACATTGCAGTGTTTACATTAAAAATCCTGCAGGGACATACTATAGACACCAGAACCACTACTTTAAGCTGTAGTTGTTCTGGTGACTATAATGTCCTTTTTAGAAGCCATTGCAGACCAAAATTAATTCGTCCTGTAAAAATAAAGAATGGTAAAATAATATTCAAGTTTAAATATATGAACTACATATCCCACATACAAGCCACAGCCTCAATGCAATGTGCACAGTGCTCAGCATTGGTTGAATTAATATGTGTATAAAATTGGAAGAATCATTATCTGCATGTCCGTGTTCTAAAACACCACTCAACCAATGGAAGATAAACAGGCCAGATACTGTATCACCCATTGGTTGGTTGCCATCTGCCAAGTAATAAAGCTTCTATAAGTGTAACATGTACACATACTAAATATAGCCTGTTCAATCTAGTCTGAACAATAAATAAAGTCTAGTGTACAAGTAGTCATGAAACAGACAGGCTGGGTGGGCTGACTAGACGTGAAGTCCGGTGTTCCTATTATTGTTTCTTAGTAACGAAAAGTTCCTTCTTGAACAGAGCAGGTGACACAGCTGCCCAGGCCAGTTGCTAGTAATGGTTTCACTGAAAAGTTCACGGCTTTCCCTTACCAGAATAGAATTCTCAAGGCTTGACCTCCCCTGTAACTTTATCGCACCTCTGTTTCTGTAAGGTACTAAGTAATGTGTTCTAATTATAAACGTTTCAGCGACCAAGCCAATGATCTGAGCAAACACTGTAGGACAGAATATAGCAGGCAGCACCTGCTGCAATAATTGGGAAGCAGCCGGCTCTTCTGGGAGTCCTTACGAAGATGGCCAAACTGCGAAAGTCATACAGAACAAAAATAATGGTTTTCTAGCTTTAAGCAACGTTTAACCTAGCACAGTTATTTTTTTTCTAAGAGTATCTACCCCGGTGGATTTTAACCCCTAAATCAGGACCCAGATTTTCTAAAACAACCCTTGCTTCAAAGTGAATTTTTTTCAGAGGTTGACCAGTCAGTTTGGTGGTTAGTTCCCATAAAACCATTTACGGCTATTTTCGCAGCTAGTGATAATGGTTGTTTCAATTACATGTTTAATCTGTCACTACAAGTACAGTGGCCGTCTTATTGCCGCAGGGGGTAGGACAGGTTTTGTCTTGCAGAAACAGATTGAGACTTTGCCAGGCTTTCACCTGTTACTCATACCTCCAACTGATTTATTCACTAAACTGTAAATTGTATACATTTTCTCCATAATCCTTTTAGATTGTGAGCTCGTTTAGGCAGAGCCCTCTTCACTTACTGTTTCCCGTATGTCATACATGTTTTGTTAGAATTTAATGTTTGTTTTGTTTCCAAATGTACAGCGCCGCTGAATAGGTTGGCGTTATATAAATAACTGTAATTGTGTAACTTGAGAATTTGCACAAGTTACACCATGTTTAACTTTTAGCCAAGATTGGAACAGAGCTGCAAGATCTTTCATACTCTGCCTTTTTGTTTTTTTAATTTAAAATGTCAACTTAAATTAAGTATAATTAACCAATTTAAAATGTTTAATAAGACAAAAGCTAACATTTTTGGGGTGGAGTGGGGTGAGGAGCATCCCAAACAAGCAGTCAATTCAGTTATGTACAAACTAAAAGGTGCAATTATTTTACGGAAATAAGATACAATAATGATATGCTTGCCAGTACTCTTGCACCAAAAAAGGGTTTGATGTATGTATTCACTAAACAGTGAAATGTGGTGCATTGAAACTGTGAAAACCAAAACCAGGCCAAAGTAGTGAAAAAAATCTCAAATTCAAATCACTTTGAATCAGATCACTTTGGTTATTTTAGGTTTCGGTAATTTTATTTTTCAATTTATTGTTGGCTGAAAATAATCTGTGAGCTTTGTCTGACACTGTTCTGGGGGAGGATACAATTAGTGTGTGAAGCGATGTAGAAATTTAAAGTTCACAGTTTCCAAACAAGAGGTGACTTGTTTCAATGTATGGATCTCGATGTGTTCTGGGAGCCTGCACATAGCCCAATGGTAAAATCCAGTATTGTCTCAAATAGACGATGCATCAGATGATCATTCATGGATACTATCTGTCTTGCTAAACACTCTAGGTGGCAATTATTATGGGGGTTATATACAAAAGGTGTCAAGTTTTCTATTTTAGACCTATTTATTCCCTTAAAGGGACACTATAGTCACCTGAACAACTTTAGCTTAATAAAGCAGTTTTGGTGTATAGAGCATGCCCCTGCAGCCTCACTGCTCAATCCTCTGCCATTTAGGAGTTAAATCCCTTTGTTTATGAACCCTAGTCACACCTCCCTGCATGTGACTTGCACAGCCTTCCATAAACACTTCCTGTAAAGAGAGAGCCCTATTTAGGCTTTCTTTATTGCAAGTTCTGTTTAATTAAGATTTTCTTATCCCCTGCTATGTTAATAGCTTGCTAGACCCTGCAAGAGCCTCCTGTATGTGATTAAAGTTCAATTTAGAGATTGAGATACAATTAGTTAAGGTAAATTACATCTGTTTGAAAGTGAAACCAGTTTTTTTTTCATGCAGGCTCTGTCAATCATAGCCAGGGGAGGTGTGGCTAGGGCTGCATAAACAGAAACAAAGTGATTTAACTCCTAAATGACAGTGAATTGAGCAGTGAAATTGCAGGGGAATGATCTATACACTAAAACTGCTTTATTTAGCTAAAGTAATTTAGGTCACTATAGTGTTCCTTTAATTTGATGTTCTATTTACATACCTCCAACACTGGAAGATATTTAACCATAGCTTGTACGAATGGGTCTGAATATGCCCTTGTTGGTGAGAGGTTAACAGTACTTATAACTAAATATATCCTAATAATTTAATGTTCAGACCGAAGGCTTGTAGTTGTGGGTGAATTTATGCCTTCAAATAGATGCCCCAGTACCGTTCTCATCACTGCTGTCGGATGTAACCGTTTCCCTCCACACCCTTGTTTTTTACATTTTACAATAGGTGGGCCCTATTCTTTACACGTCTATCCCGACCATCGGTTCCGGCACATGTCAGCTAACTTCTCTTTTAGGCTTATTTTGGCCAGTCACGGCCTCATTTCCCCGACCACAAAGATCTGTTAATCAACAGGTTTGTACAACATGTATATACTTGGATCTGATTGTTCTTTTGACCCCTTACAAATATGATCCACTCATGTTGATGCTATCATAATGAACATCAGATGACAGTGAGGGAATGCACTGCACTGGTGTCATTATAAATACACAGTTGGCTTATAAGGAATTAAATTACAACATGCTACAGCTTGCTAATATAATTTCTTGTTAAACCACTTAAACAGGGGAACACAAAATAACTCTCCAACATTCTAAAGATATACTGTGATGGGATTCCAGCATGGTCAAAATTTAGTAGGCCAAAATCTCCATGTGGCATATGTGTATGTTGTGTCAGTTGGTTAGCTACATGTAGCTAGGATACTGTCATCAGTGTACTGAGCATGTGCAGGAATGCAGGAACTGAAATTGCACTTATTTCCTTTGTCTTGGATGAGCCATGTGGTTTGACTAGATGTACAAGTCTATAGTCTGCTCATTGATTGGTTAAAGGTATATGTGGGTGTAGCTATTAATGGGAGGAGTTATAGTGCTATATAAGGAATGTACACTATGTGTTGGTCTCTCAGATCTTTTGGAACAGGAGTTCATCTGAGACCCGATCGGTAATGTGAATAAAGGCCTGTTACTTCCTGAAGACCTGTGTCCAATATTTCTGTGTTTGGCTTCTGCATGCTTACACTGCAACATTTCTGGTGCAATTGGCCGGGAACCTCATTTGCATGGAAGCTAGCGCAGAGATTTGAGACGGTAAACTTTTACCAAACCTTCTACGCTACAATCCTGGACTTCTACTGCGTGGACCTCCTTTCGTCTCGGCGCCACTGGCCTTTTGTCCAGGAGATCATCGGCTTCTGCGCAGTGAGTCCCGGATTGTTCCGTCTATGAGTGAACCCAGGTCCAGTAATTAACAGGTGAGATTGATACCGTTAGAGCGGTAGACCCACAAGGGGTTTTATATTTGGAACCGGTTATTGGTATTGGCCCCTTCAGTAGAAGGAAGAAGTGAAAAGCGCAACACTTATCTGGAAATTAGACGCTCTGTAGTCAGCCCGTCTAATATAGGTGGTTTGGGTCAGACTGAGTTGTGGTGTAAATAGCTCATGTCGGACACCGGTGTCCTGTCTTGACTAGCGTATCTAGGGTGTAAATTTTGTTCGCTAGGTCGGGGGGACCGGGAGACTAGCATACTCTGTTGTATATTATAGTTTGCTAGATTTCACCCTATCTTAACTAAGTGTGCTCTGTTGTAAATCCAGCCACTAGCTTATTGATAGTTTAATAGACTAGCTGGGTACTGTGTAAATTCTGCCCTCTAGTTCGCTATACGTGGTGTCTGGGCAGCGAAGAACTTATCGAATCTCTGGTGTATAAATAGATCGAAAGCTCTCGAGGTGCTGGCCAGTTAGAATAGTTGGGATTATTGTAAATGTTGTTAAATATATTGTAGTTGGTGAATTGGTTAACTTGTATGTCCTACTAGAAAGTTAGAGCTCTGCTGTCTAGTGGGAGTGTAAATTGTGTGTATAACTGTAAAATAGCGCACGGTACCATAACTACTGACATGTACCATAACCACTGACATTGTGTAAAATTACTAACAATTGCTGTTTTATGTTATATGTATAATACCATAACTGTTACTAACTGATCTGTGACTTTAAAACTGTATTATAACCACTTACTAACTGTACCATAACCACTGACTGTAAAGATGAGGTTACTAGAATGTGATATAGTTGGTTAGTCAAGAGTTGATTTATAGTACGGATAATTGTAGAGATGAATTTGTTGAAATGTTATGTGATCGGTTAGTTTATATGGATTAATAGCGTGGATAGTTGTATGGTTTGAATAATAGTTACATTGATGAGTGTATAGTCTTTGGTGGGTTTTTTTTTGATTTAATTTTGTGTGTGCGACGTCGTGATATTGTTGAGCATGTGAGGATCCTGTGTGTGTGTTTGGGCCTAGTGACTGCGCAATGTGTTGCTGGTGATAAGGAGATTGGTGTGACTGTTGAAACTGTGTGTATATTTGTACAGCTTTTTGAATCAGATGCTCTGTTGAAATAATCTTCTGATTCACAAGGCTTTGTCTTGTATGTTTAAAAAAAAAAAAAAAAAAAAAGTAGGGAGTAGCTTGTCCTGGTGGCCGCATGGCCTCCATGTAGCAGTCTTCACTTAAATTTAGTGCAGGGTGTACATGTGGCTGTAACTAGTAGGCTGGAATTCTATGATCAGTTTCTATAAATTGACTGTTGGAAACTGATTTGTTGAAAAATTGCCTTGGTGAATTAAACTGTGTCATATGGGAAACAATGTAGCCATATGGTGGTCAGAACTAAGGACTTAATTACAACTGCTTTGGACATCCCCTCCCCCCCTGGCATCTGATTACCAACCCCCCAAACATCCTCCAGAGCCAGATTAGCCACGCCCATTTCTTACTCCCAAAACTGGTATATAGTCAGTATTTGCACTCTCCCTGCTCTGCTGTCCCCGCCTACCACACCATACTGTAAAACTATGTGTGCAACCCCGTTCACATGACCATTTCCAATCTGCAGTACTTTATTGACAGGTTTGGAGGTCTGTTTGGGTTTCAAATATATGGCACAGGAGTAGATTCAGGAACAATAATATATGTAGGTCTTGAAACTGAGACAGTGGCAACTCAAACTCATCAGGTTTCTCATTCCTTCTATGAGGAGATGAGTATTGAGGATAAAATTCCCCATAATGTTAACAACCTATTTATTGATTTGGCTGAGGGTATTGCAGGTAGTCTTAATGTAACTAATTGCTATGTGTGTGGAGGTACTAATATGGGAGACCAGTGGCCATGGGAGGCAAAGGAAATATGGTACCCTGGCTCTGAGACATATGAACAACAGATACCTTTCCAGTCTGATCATCAAGTAAGTACTAGAAGTAAATTGGAATGGTGGTTAAAAACCTCCATTATAGGTCATGTTTGTATAGCCAGGAAAGGGACAATGTATAACACGTCTGTAGGTGAGCTAACTTGCTTGGGACAAAAAGCCTATAATGTTAATACTAAAATACTACTTGGTGGTCAGCTTCAAATGTCTCGGAACCTACTAATCCGGTTGCCAATTACACTCATTTAAAGGAGGTATGGTTTGACTTATCGGCTACATCTAGTTGGAAAGCCCCAGCAAATTTATACTGGATCTGTGGTAAGAAAACTTATTCGGAGTTACCACAAGATTGGGAAGGGGCATGTGTATTAGGTATGCCAAAGCCATCCTTCTTCTTGTTGCCAATCGAAACAGGAGAGACCTTGGGAGTTAAGGTTTACGATGTAAATCATAAAAGGGAGAAAGCATCCTTGAATATAGGTAGCTGGGAAGATGAGTGGCCCCCTCAACGTATTATTAATTATTATGGACCTACTACTTGGGCAGAAGATGGCACTTATGGATATAGAACTCCGATTATATATGCTCAACCGCATTATTAGACTACAGGCGGTAGTTGAGATTATTACTAATGACACAGCTCAAGTGCTTAATCTTCTAGCTAAGCAAAATACCAAGATGTGATCAGCCATATACCAGAATAGGCTAGCCCTTGATTACTTACTAGCAGTAGAAGGAGGTGTATGCGGAAAGTTTAATCTAAGTAACTGTTGTCTGCACATAGATGATGAAGGGCAGGCAGTGGCTGAACTTACAAGCCACATGGTTAAATTTGAGCATGTACCTACTCAGGTCTGGAATGGGTATAACCTAAGTAGTTGGTTTGGAAGTTGGTATGAGCAGCTTGGAGGAATTAAGACATTAGTAGGAGGAGTAGAATTTATTATATTTTTTTTTTGTGCCTCCTCCTGCCCTGTCTAATTCCACTAGTGGTAAGGTCCCTACGTAGCATTATAGAGAGTACTATAGAGAGAAAGACAGCTGCCCATGTAATGGCTGTCTGGAAGATATGATCCCCTAGCCCGAAGAGAATATATTTAGGATGAAGAATGTTGAAGGAGTTTTTAAGATGCTTACAAGGTCTACTCTGGTTCAATGGCTACTTGAGAGATGTAGGTAAAACTGTGATTGGTGATGCATCTGGAATAATGTTATATCAGAGGCATCAAAGGGGGGAATGTGATGGGATTCCAGCATGGTCAAAATTTAGTAGGCCAAAATCTCCATGTGGCATATGTGTATGTTGTGTCAGTTGGTTAGCTACATGTAGCTAGGATACTGTCATCAGTGTACTGAGCATGTGCAGGAATGCAGGAACTGAAATTGCACTTATTTCCTTTGTCTTGGATGAGCCATGTGGTTTGACTAGATGTACAAGTCTATAGTCTGCTCATTGATTGGTTAAAGGTATATGTGGGTGTAGCTATTAATGGGAGGAGTTATAGTGCTATATAAGGAATGTACACTATGTGTTGGTCTCTCAGAATGTTGGAACAGGAGTTCATCTGAGACCCGATCGGTAATGTGAATAAAGGCCTGTTACTTCCTGAAGACCTGTGTCCAATATTTCTGTGTTTGGCTTCTGCATGCTTACACTGCAACAATACACGTATTTATAACGCTGAAGTTTTGGTGAAACTACTTTGCCTGACTATTTGCACCAGCTCTTTTCATGAAAAAAAGGGGTTATAAGAACACTATATCATCAAATTTCTTTATCTCAACAAAGCAGTTTTGGTGTATAGCTCATGCCCCTGCAGTCTCACTGCTCATTCCTGAGACATTATGAGAGATCAACACCCGCAGGTGATCTAAATACATCTATAGTTCATAGTTTAGTTAATAAAATCAAACTGACTGCTTATACAGCAGGTGCGATTTGAATTGGACTGAAGGTCCACTGACAAATCACTACACATACTCCACTTCTATAAATACAATCTTCATATGTTCTTAATCTGGGGCCCAATGTAACTTAAAGGGACACTATAGGCACCCAGACCACTTTAGCTCACTGAAGTGGTCTGGGTGCAGATTCCCTCTCCCTTTTAGTTCTGCAGCGTAAAACATTGCCGTTTTTAAGAAAACTCCAATGTAACATTGGAGTACCAAGACAGCCTCTATTACCAGACAGCCACTAAAGGCCCTTCTGGGAGTTTACCAGACTCTGAGTCGCCTGGCACTGGATGTCCTTGTCTGTACATCCAGCTTCAGTAAAATCCTGGCACTCACCGCGCATGGGCATTAGGTCCCCCCAACAGATGACGTTGGAGGAGGCGGAGCACTGAGGGAGATTGGGTAAGTAAATTAATTACTTTATTAAACCTTTTATGTATTGCAGGGGATAGGGGTGACAGGGGAGGGTGGAGGACAGGGGAGGGTGGTGCTGACTAACACTATAAAATCCCTTTAAACAGCCTCCCATGTCTCCCCCACACGTGTCATCCTTTTCACTCATTATCTTATAGCTGGCTGATAATGTAATTATAACAGATAAAGACACATTTTGAAGTTTATGCTGACATTCTGGTATTATGGATGAGACAGGTTTAATCATGTTAAAGCGGAGGGCACTTATACATTGCTGAAAGACTGACAAATTAAACGTGCTCAACCTGTTTCCTACAGAGCCAACACATCCAATCAAATACCAGACAGAGGAGCACGCCATATGAATACAGTTAATCTTTATTACACAATAGCAGTACAAATCCCCAAATAACAATAATCTTAAATTGTCTACAATAATTACAAATACCAAAATACAATGAAAAACCTATCCCTATTTTTTTCTTCACATTGACACTAATTAAAGGGTTTCTCCAAGCACCATGACCAGTTCAGTGATTTGAAGTTGTTGTGGTGCTGGAAATCTGTATGCGCAGCATTTCACTATTCAGTTACTAACCCGACAAGTCTATGATTTCAAATAGGCATCATAGTCACACAAAAATAACGTAATATTTATTTTGAAGAAAGAAAACAAACAAACCCCATTTTGATATAGAATTTTATTGTGCCAAAACAAAATAATGATGTTTTATATTCAAAGGCACACTATAGTCACCAGAACAACTACAGCTTATTGTATTTGTTCTGTTGAGTAAAATCATTCCCTTCAGGCTTTTTGCAGTAAACACTGTCATTTCAGAGAAAATGCAGTGTTTATATTACAGCCTAGTGATAACTTCACTCAGGGCCGCCATCAGGGCATGACAACCGTGACCGGGCCCCACGTGGATCAGCGGAACTGCCGCCGGTGCATCTGCACCGGGGCCCACACGCTGATGGGGCCCATCAGGTGGCCCCAATCATTTAGGGCCACCCAATGGGCCCTATTATCTTCAGGGGCCCGTTTAGCGCTGTAATAGCGCTACCGGGCCCCTTTAAAAAAAAAAAAAATGCAGCCGAAAGCAAGTGCTGCTGGGAGGAAGTGACGTCCGGTCACTTCCTCCCACTTTACTCCGCGCGGGAAGGAGGACGCAGCATGAGGAGAGGCAGCCGATGCCCATCATCCCCAGCCACCTTCCTGCGACGAAATGGTAAGGAAGAGAGGAGGGTGGCTGGGGATGAAGTGTATGTGTGTATGCCAGTGTATGTGTGTGTATGCTGGTGTATGAATGCTAGTGTATGTGTGTGTGTATGCTGGTGTATGAATGCCAGTGTATGTGTGTGTATGCCAGTGTCTGAATGCCAGTGTATGAGTGTCTGAATGCCAGTGTATGAATGCCAGTGTGTGTATGCCAGTGTATGTGTGTGCCAGTGTGTGTGTATGAATGCCAGTGTGTGTATGCCAGTGTATGTGTGTGCCAGTGTGTGTGTATGAATGCCAGTGTGTGTATGCCAGTGTATGTGTGTGTGTATGCTGGTGTATGAATGCCAGTGTATGTGTGTGTATGCCAGTGTCTAAATGCCAGTGTATGAATGCCAGTGTGTGTATGCCAGTGTATATGTGTGTGTATGCTGGTGTATGAATGCCAGTGTATGTGTGTGTATGCCAGTGTCTGAATGCCAGTGTGTGTCTGAATGTATGCCAGTGTATGCCAGTGTATGTGTGTGTGTATGCTGGTGTATGAATGCCAGTGTATGTGTGTGTATGCCAGTGTCTGAATGCCAGTGTCTGAATGCCAGTGTGTGTATGCCATTGTGTATGCCAGTGTATGTGTGTGCCAGTGAATGTGTGTATGAATGCCAGTGTGTGTATGCCAGTGTATGTGTGTGTGTATGCCAGTGTCTGAATGCCAGTGTATGTGTGTCTGAATGCCAGTGTATGAATGCCAGTGTGTGTATGCCAGTGTGTGTGTGTGTGTGTGTATGAATGCCAGTGTATGTGTGTGTGTATGCTGGTGTATGAATGACAGTGTATGTGTGTGTATGCCAGTGTCTGAATGCCAGTGTATGTGTGTGTGTATGCCAGTGTCTGAATGCCAGTGTATGTGTATGTATGCCAGTGTGTGTATGCCATTGTGTATGCCAGTGTATGTGTGTGCCAGTGTGTGTATGCCAGTGTATGTCCAAGCACCATGACCAGTTCAGTGATTTGAAGTTGTTGTGGTGCTGGAAATCTGTATGCGCAGCATTTCACTATTCAGTTACTAACCCGACAAGTCTATGATTTCAAATAGGCATCATAGTCACACAAAAATAACGTAATATTTATTTTGAAGAAAGAAAACAAACCAACCCCATTTTGATATAGAATTTTATTGTGCCAAAACAAAATAATGATGTTTTATATTTAAAGGCACACTATAGTCACCAGAACAACTACAGCTTATTGTATTTGTTCTGTTGAGTAAAATCATTCCCTTCAGGCTTGAAGGCAGGCCCACTGTCATTTCAGAGAAAATGCCCCAAAATATTGAGCCGGTGACTTCACTGGCCACTCCTCAGATGGCTACTAGACATGCTTCCTAGGGCAGTTCTCCACATTCAATGTCTCCGCCCTCTGCATTGTGACACTTAATATTTCTGATTGGCCAGGGCTGTGTTTGAATCATGCTGGCTCTGCCCCTGATCTGCCTCATTGACAGTCTCAGCCAATCCAATGCTTTCCTGTTGGAAAGCATTGTGATTGGCTGAGAACCCCACTTCTGATGATGTCAGCCAAGCAGGCAAATCAGGGGCAGAGCCAGCCGCAGCAGATTGAGATAAAAGTAAGATTTTGCTATATTTAGGTGGGCAAGACAGTATTTTTAACACTATAGAGTCAGGAATACATGTTTGTGTTCCTGACACTACAGTGTTCCTGTAAAGGCCCAATAATGAATTCATTGGCAAACTAACAGAATCTTAATTCCAACTGAATGAGGAAGTCTTTAATATATCACTCTATGGTAAAGTTTAATTTTTGTATTATTTTTTGGGGAGTGGGGTTTATGTGTGTAGTGTTTTTCTTTTTAATCTAAATTGACTGCTCAATATTGACATTTTCTCAAAAAATCAATATACATATTTACAATATATATAATTACATATCATTACATGTGATAAACTTTCAAAAAAACGAGAAGTTAAGATTTGGTGACAGTTGTCCTTTAGGACAAAATAGACAAACGGGAAACATAACCGAGTTTGAGAACTTTTCCAGTTTGGCTACTTTGACCTAAAATATGAAATTCACATTGAATTAATTTCGAATTCCCGCTTTAGTAGATAGCCCTCTATGGAACAAACCCGACAGAATGAAGGTTTCCCTCCGCTGCAAAACAAATATCGGCTGCTAAGGTTCACACGGTTTAATTTTAGCGGTGTATCATTTATCACACTCTGTTTATTTGTGGAATGGAACTACCAGCTCTGAATTATTTCACCTATTTTAATCCACTCCTGGGAAAACGTCTTCAGGAAACTTATGGTCCATAAAGCATTCACTTAGGCAGAATGCAAGGGATATTTCGGTTACCCCTCCAACCCTCTTATGCTCTAAAGCACTTCAGCTGTTGGTGAAGCTGTGCCAGGAATGTCTGCTCTGATAATTTGATCTAATTATCACCAGTTAGCCTATGACAGTCATGTCAAGGTCTCTGATATCCAAAGTCATTTTCTACATTCTAAACAGTCCCAAGGGTGACTTCAGCTATGGTTTCCAATATGAGCTGGCAGGGAGAGTCTTGGGCAACTAGAGGTCAATTCACTCAAGAGTGATTTCTGGTGAGTAGAAACACGTACACAATTTAGGCTACGATATAATAGTTAAAAAAAAACCAAGAACATTTTCAACAATTTTAGCAATGTTTTTCCTATTTTGTCCTAAATTCGGTTTTCACTTCATACTTGTAGTTCAGTGAGTATATCTCGAGGAACCCTGAAAGTTAAGTCTTCCGTCTCCTGTAAGCTTTCTTGGCCTGGCGTCAGCCGGTTCCTTTGTTAGTCTATTGGTGCGCCAGATACTCAGTAGGATAATTATTTTACTGGAAGCACAGGTGGCAGGACGGAGGCGACACAAGCTCTACTGCAGTGGAATGTAATGTACTTCTGCAAACAGTTATCTCTGTGGGCTGACAATCAGTGAAACGGACATGTTTGCTCTCTCTTGACCTACGCAGAGTTATTTTAAAGATACTGTTACACTTCTGTTGCCAACCCATATGCTCTTTGACTGATCAGTACCTTCCACAGCCATGAACTCTGTCACTTTTTAAAACATTTGCCATCACTGGTGCCTGTGCATCGCAGACCTCTTGTAAAATAGTTAGTTTGGAATAACTCCAGTGAATGTTGTTTCACCACATGCGAGAGTTAATGTACATGAAGGAAGGCGGCAAGCCAACAGGATTGCTCACTAAACAGAGCATAGAAAAATGATCAATCTTTGCTATTCCTCAGCATGGATATTTTGATTAAAAAAATTTACAATTCCCTTGTCAATTCTCTGCGATTCTCTAATTAGTGAATTTAAAAAATAACCAACTCTGCCCTTTAGACTATATCGAAAATGAACTTATGTCTAGGCTTCAGCACTCAATTCAAAACATTTTGCTGGTTAGTTAACAGAGCCCAGAAATGTATCGCTAATATGGAAATCACCAATTGTAAGAATCTCCTGTTATCTATTTGCATACTCACTGAGACGTTCTTTCATGTTTTCTGCTCTGGTTAGAAAATACGTAAAAAATATATAAAAAGTCAGACAATTAGAGGAAGGGGCACTATGCATGGTGGGACATATTGAGTTTATTGTTTGAACCGACAAGGTGCAAATAGTCAAATTAGAAAACTTCCTATTTTCCAGCTCAAAGGTTGATTTTTCATAATCGCTAGGTTCTACGTTCAACAGACAAGGAATATAAAAAAGCACAACAAATACAATTACAATAAAAAAAAATATAATAATAATATTAAAATACAGATATGACCTATTGAATATGTTTTATGATGTTATGATTGATGGAGACTTATTTTTAAGTGTCAAATACCTCCATCAACAGGAAACACCTCGCGTTCAGACTGGGATTTAGCTTGAAGCCATAACCATTCTTAGAAATGGAAATTAGGTCTGTATGAAACATGTATAAGACAGTGAGACTTAAAGGAACACTCCAAACACCATAACCGCTAGAACAAGCTGTAGGGTTATGTAACCAGGGGGTGCCATGGTGCCCCCCTTTGTAAGAATTCAAACCCTTTTACAAAGGTTTGAGTTCTTACCTGGGGTTGTCAGGATGTGAGGATTTCCCTTCTTCCTGAGCCTGACAGCGAACAGGCTAACCCTGCCCATCAAGCATGGATGGCTCCATAAGTAAGGCCCAGGGAACGGAGACAACCGGTCTTGTTTCCCAGCGGCAGTGTGAGTTCCAGGGAACAGAGACAACTGGTTTCGTTCCCCAGCGGCAGGGTGAGTTATCGGGAGAGAGGGTGTCGTGGATGAGAGTTTGTCTGACAAACCCCTAGTAAGAAGTCAAACCATTCTAAAATGTAGTCGTTATGGTGTTTGAAGTGTTCCTTTCATAAGCAGTGTTTCCAAACGGGTCCATATCAGGTGTATAATAAAACCCCAACCATGGTGGGACAATGCTCCCAGTCCTAGACACCAGCAGCTAGTCCTGGAATTTACATTTCATTTAGCTACTGTGGGCTCTCTCCTGCTCTTAAAATTCCATTGTTAATGGTGTTCACCTGATTTGTTAAGTTAATTTTTAACCATTTTATTTATTAGCTTCTTCTTTCCCGACTAAAAAAATAAATAAATGTGCCCAATCTATCAATACGCATTGCACATGACAGGGCCCTTTTAAGGCAGCTTTATGATGATTTATATCGAATTCAGCATGTCAGGCGACTGTACGTAATATTTGTTTAGGGATTGTGGAATGATATATATCCCTCTATCCAGTACATGTGATACATAATCATCTTTATCTATGTCATTAGGAGTAAAATGCATCTGTTAGAAACATTGACAGGTCTCTACTAAGTAACTGCACAAACCATCCCATCTGTTGGTAATAATTGCTGTTTATGTATATACATATCTAGCAAATGTCATTTAAAGGTTATCTGCACATTTTATATTGAAGGATAGGGTATTCCCCCTCACTACAGGAGTATCAAGTCAGACTCTGCCGTGCTCTCTCAGACACCATACTGAGGATTGTTTAGTAAATAGCTATTGGTTTAATTTTTAAAGGGGCCATATGGTCGCCTAGTAACCTGACAATCTTAAGGCCAAAATTAGAAATTTAAGAGTAATTTTAAATGCTGGCTACTTTGGCATATATTTTACAACTATAGTATCAACTCACCACAAATTGATTGATGAAAACATACCTGGTCACCACGGCAACAGAACCAACATGAGCAGTACATGTGACAAACCAGCTACCTTCCCAGGTACGTTTGCCACAGACTCCTGAAGGAGCCTGCTGGCTTGGTTGGTGGAGGGCGTGCAGCCGCAGGGGGAAGAACTACAGTGGCCCTGGCCTGTTGTGGAAGGCCTTTGAGGAGGACGTCGACTGCAGCAGTCCTACAGAGTTGCGGTTCTGGAATATCTATTTCTACCGGGAAGCAAGGCTACAATAAGCTATTGGGCTGGGACCAGACCTCATTCGCCTGGTTGCCATGGAGTGGCAGTTGGAACAAAACTACGTAGAACTGATAGATTTGGTTCAGCCACAGGAGAATTTTACAGAGCAAAGAACGAGCTGGGTAAACCCAGAAGAACGAAGAGACTGGGGGGGCTAACCCAGACCTACAACACCCTGGGTTGGAGATCCTAGTGGCTGTACCACCTGCCTCCCCACCAACTCCAGCAGTCGGAGACCTAATAGACTGGTCCTGAGAGGACATCAAGTTGCCAGGTGTAGTGGATGGGACTGCGGTCTCCACTGACAACCTCCCAGCAGAAGAGCTGGCACCAGGGCAGAGCAAAGCTGGCCTCTGCCCTCCTCTTTCCCTTCTTCCTGAGCCTGACAGCGAACAGGCTAACCCAGTCGAAGCACTGGCTATGCCAGCGGTGCTCTGCCCATCAAGCATGAATGGCTCCGTAAGTAAGGTCCAGGGAATGGAGACAACCGGTCTTGTTTCCCAGCGGCAGTGTGAGTTCCAGGGAACGGAGACAACTGGTTTTGTTCCCCAGCGGCAGGGTGAGTTATCGGGAGAGAGGGTGTCGTGGATGAGAGTTTGTTCGTTATGGGCCCCCTGCAAGTGGAAGAGTTGGCTCCTCCAACTCTTCCTGAGGCTGATCCCAGCGACCTATGGTCTGGTCAGCGGATAGCAGGCAGCCGCCCTCCATCCCCAGCGACAACTTGGTCCACACAGAGTGAAGTGCTGCAATGTTATTTCCCAGCAGGATGATGGATTTACAAATGGGAGCTTGTGGCAGGAACCCCTTTGGACAACTGAGCACAGACCCAGACTGATTGGAGGTCTGGGGTCTGGATTGTTTCCCTGGGAAGAGAAAGATATGTGAGAAAAGCTCCTTCCCAGGTATGTTTGCCATGGACTCCTGGAAGAGCATGCTTGCTAGCCCCCCACCCAAGGACTATGGGCCATGTAAAAGACATGTTAAATTGCTTGGTTCGTGTAATTTCCCTATACTGTTCGGGAACCGAACAACCGCACGAACCAGGGATCACCCATGTGCTCGTTAAGCCCAATTGACATCCTGTAGCGATTTCTAGATGAGGTGAACAAGTTACACATTGTAATTATGGATTGTGTTCTGTATTTTATTTACTTGGGTACTCCCGAAAGATACCGACCGCTAGCACTAATTTCATGGAACTATTTTGGGCAGGAACCTCATGTGTGGTCGGTCCAAACTTTGCCCCGTTGGCGTTTCGGCTGTGTTCGTGGGATCTGAGCGCTATTTGGACAACTTGGGCGCTCAGATCCAGGCTATCCGGGGATGTATAGACTGTGGGGGTGCCTATGTGGGAAATATGTTTTTTTCATATTTTATGTTTTTTTGCTGAGTCCCAGTGACACTGTATTTCTTGGGCATGTTGTGGGTGTGTTTATGGGTGTGTCTTGGGCGTGTTCACTGTACTCAGATTTTGTATATAAGCAGGCCATCTGGCCAGATTAAAACATTCCAGTTGTACTCCAAGAACTATGCGTTGTCTGGTTACTGGGAGGGAAAAGGGCTAATCACTGTTCCAGCTCTTTGGGAAAGAATTGGCGGGGAAAATCCTTGCAAGGACTAGAACTCCCAGGACTGTGTGCCGTCCCAGTCCCTGGGAGGGAATAGAGCTAGCCCCCTGTTCCAGCTAGGAAGCGGTCCTTGGCGGAGGTACCCAGCTGGGGTACAGGGAGCTCCGTTACAATACACAAGACCAATTAAACTAACTTGTTCTCGGCAGGGCAGATGCCCACAGAAGGCAGGACTGATAATTACAACTTGTGATAGTAACCATATGGATATTTTGCCAGAGAGAAATAAAGATATATAATAGGATTATGGTTTCATTTGAGATTCTGCTAGACTCTTGGCCTTTCTTGGGTCCTTGTGTCTGACTGGTATTGGATGATCATGTTTAATAAATACAATTTCTTGTGTTATGTGAAATTATCAGCTGCCACAGACTACAGCTAGTTACAAAGGAGCCAGTTTAAAAAGAAATAAACCTATATGCTATATATATGGTTCCGGGCTAATATAAGCTATAGTCCCAGAGAGACTATAGAACAACATTTAAACAAAAAGAAGAAAAGCAGGACAAAATATACAAATAAATAAAATAAGCAAGGGGTCCCTTTTTTCTTTTCACTAAGTTGCCAGCTCCCCTGCTGTGCCTAAAGACGTCCACTGCTCCTTTGTCCATGCAATATGGCAAGTTGCCCAGGGCCCTCAATCAAAGGGGGCCCCTCTGTCTGTCCCTGCATAAGAAGGATGTGTGCCCAACACTGGAAGGGACCGCTGCATAAATTAAACATTTATGAAGGTGTTCCCGTGTGTCTAGGGGAAATCTAGAGGGTACGAAGCCTACATTTCAGAGCCTTGGGTCCATTAGTACCATAAAACCTGTCCATGGTTGATTAACTCGCCATCTAAAGTCAGCAACATTTAGGGGGGTGTTATCTAAACAGGGCACCAACATCCAAGTTGCAAAATGTTAGCTAAACCAGTGATGTCTTTTTTCCAACACAGCTATTTTGCTGTAAATTTCCTAACTCAGTTGGCATCTCATCACAACTCGCTGAGTTTTTAAAACATACTCCTGTGGCTTACTTACTAAACTGGGCATTCTGGAGAATGGCAACGTTTACAGCAAAATAGCTAAAAAAAAAATAAAAAAAATTAAAAATTAGCTCTGCTGATCACTTTCCCATTTCTGCTAAACTGGCCTCAAATTAACAGTTTCTTGTCAATTCTCAACAGGACCTGGATTAGCAAATAAGCCCCCAGCTTTTTTCTTAATATTTTTTTGGGTGTGTGGGTAGTGGGGAAGCTGAGTGTTCTAGAGGCCTAGAATAGAACAATATGTCCATTTCTAAATGCTATAATTGCATCATCGAATGCCACACACTCATACTAACCCAGTTTATCTTGGCAGAAGAGCCTTTGATAAAGAAAAGAAAAGGCACATTTTGTGGTTCTAAGACTGTATTTAGACTCCAATTTTCCATAAGCTGATAGCGAACTGTTAGGAAAGGGCATTGTGTTGCAGGAGGGGGAGGAGGAGGAGATTTGGATGCAAATTGTTATTGGTTGAAAGAAATGACCACGTCTGCATGTTTTTATAGATGTAATTTAGCAGAACCAGAACCACAAGCGCAGCTCATAAATAATGTATATTTATAAATGTTCAAGATTGTTTAACCATTTCAGGTACAACTTAGGGGTATATCGCAAAAGCACAATTCTGATTTTATTGCGTTGTTTGATCTGTCATTAAAGGGACACTACAGTCACCAGAACCACTACAGTTTAATGTAGTGGTTCTGGTGTCTATAGTCAGTCCCTGGAGGCTTTTTAATGTAAATGCTGCCTTTTCAGAGTAAACCACCCTCTTGAATTAAGAGACACTGGATAGATTTACTTGGCTAGATGTGCCCATTGTTGATGGATCTTGCCTCCCCATGCTAATGCTTTTGTTTTTAACTCAATCTACAATGTTCATACATTGGCTTTTAATTAGTTTGTTTTGGCTTTTTGAATGCTGGTGAGTACTGTGCTGCCTTTGAGAGATGGGAGTCCTGATTCCCGCTCCACAATGATTTCTGCCCGATCAGCAGAGTAACCCGAAATTTGCCGATCGCAGCTGGGTTCACACATCCTTCCTGAGCTCGCAAGTTGCGTTCCAGCGGTTTTCGTAGTAACGGTTTTCGGTGTCACGTTTACATCCTCTCCATATGCTATGCACAACAATAACCACCTTTCAAGGAATAGGAGAAGTGCTGCTTGGCGGTCCTATGCCATAAGACCGGGCTTTTGCGACATGCCAGTGGACGCCAGCCGCTGCAGATCCACACTGTTATGTAGCCCCACATCTGTTCACGATGGTAGCCTCGTCGACGTGCGGATGACGTCACGCAGAGGATGCGCGCACGTTTTGGGGTCAAAGGCCGGGTACAGCCAATCGGATTCACAAGAGGGATAATTAAACTCACTAATTTCTTCTAATCACTGCCCTGTCATGGTTTCTCTTTGCTGGTTATCCGAGAGTGCGTTCCTGATCGTGTTTCTTTGGTTATTAACATTGGCTTTGTTCCGACTTCCCTGAATTCTGGTATCCCTAACTATTTTATATTCCTTGCAACTGTGTTTCGTTATGTATTCCTGACCACGGCTAGTATTTCGACTATACTCTGGTACGTTAAGTCCGGCCATTCTAAGGTCCGGTTAGATGTTATCCTTATTCCCAAGTGTGATACTAATACTGCATGTTGGATCATTTGTAATCCTGACAGTAGGGCTCAGAGTTGGCTTGTCACAAAGTTGTTGTAAGTTATACCGGGTCAAGTTAGCCCGCGTTCTCGGGACAGATGCGGGCATAATCACTGGGGTCAAAGGTGGTGAGTACACACATGTTGTGTATTTGTCTGTATTTGTTTAGTTATTTAAACACTACATTCACTATTGCAAAAACAGAAAATCAGTCACTACTAGAGAGGTGAAGAATAGACCAGGAGCTTATATGGTGAACCTCACAACACTACTGAAATAGAACAAGCAAACACTTCTACAGAGTATAAGAAAAAGCTCCACATCATATATAAATGAACGAATAAATACCACCTGATTAAATATATGCCAATAACTTATCACAGCTCTAGAGAAACAAAAATGTATGTATAGTGTAACACAGTAGATACAAGGGAAAAGGGGAGGGGGGAAGGAAGGCACTCACGAGACGTAGAAGTACGCAGGCTGGTCTCCCCAGAAGGGGTAAACATCCATATGACTGTGCTTCAATCTGTAGCTGTAGGTCATAACGAAAAGAGCCAATAGATTTTAATGATTAAAGCTGCACTTACAAGAAGGCAGTATATGTTCATGCATGTCTCCACCGTAGGTGGACCTAAACATAAGCAAGCTGGAGTGAGCAGGAACAACTACCAACAAAACAAATAGTACTAAAAAATAAACATTAAAAAGTCCCCAAAATAAATCTGAAGCGTTTCTTCCAGAAGCGTGGACTTCCTCAGGGATCTGGGACTCTGTAATGACTTCTCAATTTAAATATGGCTCTTAATATCAGACCTCGGATCAGCTGGCAGTCAACTGTATTCCACTATTCACTTCCTTTGACCTGATGTCATTTTCGGCATCCAGCATGCGCATGTGCGAATCAAGGTCGTACAATGTGAGTTGGAATTTACGCATGTAAATGCATAAGAATTCAGACTAAAACCTATGTATGGGTTGCCAACAAGCATCTTGCCCATGCGCTCCAAAAAAAAAAAAAAACTAATTGAGAATGAAAATGTATATAAAAAATATGAAAAAAATGGAAATGGAAAAATTTTAAAATAGTGAAATGAAATAAAATAAAAAATAATAAATATAAAATAAAAAAAATAATAATGATAAAGTGAAAAAAATGAGAATGGAAATAAAAATATAAAAAGAAATAAAAATAAAATTAATAAAAAATAAAATAAATATAAAAATAAAAAAATGAAAAGGAGAGTATGAAAAAAGAAATAAAAAGGAAAAGAACAAAAGTGAAAAAAATAATAATGAATAAATAAAAATATATAAAATAAAAAAAGAAATATTACAAATATTAAAATGGCATGTGCCCAAGATGCCAGGTAGCATTCCATCCATATGTAACTTATATGTGGAATTCCCAATGATATATAACAGAAACCAGACAAGAGGAAGAGAATTAGATTAGACCAGCCAATTAAATGTCTATATTTAGACCTAACTTGAGGGTTTTTAGATTAAAGATCCATTATGCTTCTTTTTTAGCAATCTCCAATGATCTATTACCTCCTCTCCAATTTATTGCCACCTGGCCTATCCCTATAGCTATGAAATTGTGCCATTGGAAAGCTGGACATGCAGCACAGTGTCTAGGGACACTGTGATCGGTTTTCTTTTTCTGCATATTATTAAAATGCTCCCGTATTCTGACATGCAGCCTACGTGCTGTTCTGCCGACGTATTGGGCCCCACAGCCACATTGCAACAGGTAGACCACATGAGAAGAGGAGCACTGTATAAACTTCTTAATTTTGTATTTTTTTTTAGCGTAAGTACCAGTAAAAGTCTTTGTGGGAAAAGCAAGTCTTATGGTGTTTGTATTTGTGTTTAGCAATGTATTAAAGGACCACTATAGGCACCCAGACCACTTCAGCTTAATGAAGTGGTCTGGGTGCCAGGTCCAGCTAGGGTTAACCCTTTTTTTTATAAACATAACAGTTTCAGAGAAACTGCTATGTTTATGTTAGGGTTAATCCAGCCTCTAGTGGCTGTCTCATTGACAGCCGCTAAAGGCGTTTGCGTGCTTCTCACTGTGAAAATCACAGTGAGAAGACGCCAGCGACCATAGGAAAGCATTGAGAATGCTTTCCTGTGGACTGGCTGAATGCGCGCGCAGCTCCTGCCGCGCATGCGCATTCAGCCGAAGAGGAGGAGAAGAGGGAGGAGAGGAGTCGGAGAGCTCCCCGCCCAGCGCTGGAAAAAGAGGTAAGTTTAACCCCTTCCTCTCCCCAGCCCGGCAGGAGGGGGTCCCTGAGGGTGGGGGCACCTTCAGGGCACTATAGTGCTAGGAAAACGAGTATGTTTTCCCGGCACTATAGTGGTCCTTTAACTAGCCACTTACTTCAGGTGGAAGAGGTTTTCATTCACACTTTTTCCCCCACCACAACCCTTTTAGTATGTACTTTACAAGTAACGCCAAGCCTCAATAGCAAGCCAGTAACCAACCTCATGCTGATGAGTTGCATTAACTATGAAACAGCTGTCTATGAGTGGTTCATTGGCTTTGCTCCTCTTTCTGAGTTGTGTTTCAAAGCTGTTATATACAGCTAACACATACTCTAAGAAATCCATGTATAAAATGGAATTATAAGGCAAAAAGTTGGTTCTTAGATGAGCTCATTTGCATACACCTACCCAGAATCCCTTGCAGTAGGGAGAGCACTGTTAAAGTGAGATTTCTGTGGGAAAAGCAAGTCTTATGGCTTGAGTGATGTGTGTACTTGTGTTTAGCAATGTATTAACTATCCACTTACTTCAGGTTGAAGGGGTTTTCATCCACACTTTTTTCCCCACGACAACCAGTTTGGTATATATATATATAATAGACCGCCAGAATGTGGCAACTATTCAAATTCAATACAAATCTGCAATAAACAGCACATGGAAGGAATTGAATATGTTCGAACCTCACATGCACTTTAAAAATCAAAACTCTTTTTCCGCTAAGTTTTAAAAAAAAGTGTATTCCTTACTTATACCCAAGGGGTCTTTTCACTGAGTTCAGTGAGTTGTGGTGAGTTAATGACAGAAACATTTTTGAGTAAAATAGCAGATTTGGATAAAATCTTCATATCTGATAATGTAGAGATTCTTTTTATTTTAAACTAGTCTATATTGGTCTAGAATGTTGCAAGTCAGCTGTCACTTAATGCAATTCACTGTCTGAAAAACTGACCCCCAGGCTAAGGTGCAGTTTGTTTTGAGGTATGATTATCGCTTATTTTTTTTTTTAATTATAAAGGATTTATTGTTTCCTATGTGTAATAGCCGGTCAAAGCTGCTATCCTAGAACCGAGGAGGGGTAAGCTCTTATTAAAGCCAGCAGTGTCCCAGTCTGTGCCAAAAATGGGTCAGGATGATTTATTGGGGAAAATACCTGGCTGTCCATCTTTCTACGGGATGGCAGCAGTTTAGAACCGATAACAAATGTCTGCGCGATGGACAGTTGGCCCTAGAAAAGCCAATTCGTAGCCAATGTAGACACAAGTAAAATGAGCTGAAGCGCAGAATGGTTGGAATTCTCTGCTCATGGGGTGATTTCGGGTCACGTCTCGCAATGCAGAGGAACCCTATAAAACTCAGAGAGACAACAGGCGGTTTACAGAAAAATAAATAAAAAAACAAAACCATTTGGCTGCTTTAAAGGAAGCAAACTGTGGAGTCTATTCAATTCCCTTTCTCTGCAGACGCAGTAAGAATGGGTAATGAGGCATCTAAGTGGGGCGAATTCTCTTTAAAAGGACATTCTGCTGTGCGGAGACAATGCTTTCATGTCTGTTACAGTTTGTGATGGCTATCCTTCCCCAGATGTTTCTGAACTATATTTCATATGACGCTCAGATAGGATGAAGGGCAACTAAGGATAATGGGAATGGGGTGCAAGGTTCTCTATTACTGGTTCAAGTGTTCATTTGGAAGAGAATTTAAAGAGCTTTGAGAGAATGGGATCATGCATTCTGAATGTCCACAAGTAATAGGAATTGTAGTTTTTTTTTTGTTTTTTTTTCCAAAACCATTTTTATTGTGAATGCATGGTACACGGATATAACATGAGTGACATTACCATTTATGCTTTTAAGCTGTTATTCGGTAAGTTACATTCACTATTTTGCGATTTTCACATCATAAACAAAACAGAAAAAACAAGCAAAACAAAACAAAGAGTTACCAAACCAAATAGGTCATTGTGAATAAGCAATAGGTTGAGCTTAGACAGTCACCTTTAGATGTGGGTGTCCGGCAGGTGTAGAGGCCATTTTTTTTTTTTAAATCTACGGTGTTGACCGAGTGATGGTGGCAGCTGCAGGCTGTCCCACGGCATGGAAGGCGTTTACACATTTCACTGATTGGTAGCCAAGCCGAGCTGGGTTCAGTGTTGCTCTTGGCTGTGACTTTGGTACGTAGATAAACAAGTTACAGGGGAGCAGAAATAAAGGAGAGACTAGTTGGGAAGCAGATATGAGGGAAAGATAAGTTGGAAGAGCAGACATGAGTAGGACGTAGAAGAGGTATGGGCGAAAGTCATTTTATGCAAATAATAATAACTGAAGGGAGGGATGGGTGACGGCACTGATGAGGGCAGAGAATGCGAGGCAAGAAGACCAACATACACGTATACTGACATTGTAGATATAGAGGAATTGTGACGCACACCGACACTGCACACAAAATACACAACTACTGCACACACAGAGACGTTTACATGCATTCACAATAGTTCTACACACAGAAACACTCAACACACACCGATACCGCACAAACTATGAAAGACATCAACATCACTCCGCAATAATCTTAACAGAGTG
Source organism: Pelobates cultripes (assembly GCA_933207985.1). Taxonomy (NCBI): domain Eukaryota; kingdom Metazoa; phylum Chordata; class Amphibia; order Anura; family Pelobatidae; genus Pelobates; species Pelobates cultripes. The sequence goes on from OW240916.1 coordinate 20,081,048, forward strand.
TGCTGGAGATATTACTGTACGTCATAAGTGAGTTTTGCAACTATTAACATTAAATGAGGATAATAAATAACAATGGGTGGGCCGACAAGCAATACCAGGCACCTGAAGGCTTCAGGCTAGTCCTGAAACCATGCAAATATTCTACATTGCTGTACAATGACTGGAACTAACAAGCAAGTAATTGCTGTTGGACACATCGGATATATAGGAACAAAATGTAAAGACTCCCCAGCTTAAATTAATTTATATGTCCAGGCTTAAATCCAGGCACCCGGCTGTGCAATTCAGTATTATCTGGCACAGTACATAGAGAGTTTGTTTAAAGTAAAACAAACACAGACAAACAAAAAATAAATACTGCTTATTTGAATGGCGGGGACAAATATTTATGTTCTTGCAAACTACATAGACACATCTGATATATATATAATATTTCAATATCATTTACTGCAATATGTACTCCAAGAGATTTAAACTAGTTTATTAAAATACTGGAATTAAGCTTTGAAATCTCCTGAAGCCTCTAGGGTTCCTAATAATTTCCAAAATTGTTAAAAACAAAACACACCCCCTTAAGTAAACTAAATTGTAAAACATAGTACTGTACTACATGTAAATATATGGCGACATAGTCCTGAAAGACTGTGTCCACAACTTTCCCAGAATTCAATGCAAATTATGCAGATCAACATCGACTGGCCACAGTATTGCTTGTTATATTAGTTCTAAATCATCCACACTCGCCACGGAACTGATGGAAGCCCTAACTGAGAAATTAGAAAGGTGTCTGACTGATGCAGATCTAATATTCTCAATGAAAGGATCCTTCGTCAAAATACTTTCTTTCCCACACCTCTGGCGTCCACCACAAATGGCGAAATATAATAATCTGTGGAACAGGTTGCCCCAAACAATAAAAAAAAAAGCAAACATCAACATGATGTAACAGACACCAACCCAGGCAGCTGTCGTACCTACGTCAGGGAAGGCTAACCAAGATCCAGCCAGAAACAGTTTGGAATTAGATCTATTTAATGTAGTGTCAGGTCTACCATCCTAGTTCACATATATGTCTTACGCTGTGTAATTATTTATATTTTAACTCTCCCAATACAAACCACATGAATGGTTTTGCTGTAAACACCAACGTTTGTGTCACATGATCAGCGGTTGCTGATCGAACACAGCTTAACTATGCTTTTGCTAATAGAGTTTTGTATATACTGTTTTTTTTATTTTATTGTCTGTTAACTTAAAGTACCCGGTCTTAGCAGGTAACGAGTAGACTTGGGCAAAGAAAATTTGAGCTGATTCGTCTAAATCATTTGCTATTTAATCCAGACCAGAATGGATCGATTACCTGTGGTCTCATTCATTATACACAGGTAAATCCCAGATTAATTTGTTCGAATGTGATAGGCGGAGAGCACAGGGGGTGGATTAGTCCAATCACTGCCATCTGTGTAAAAAGGAATTGATAATGATGATGCGGAAGTGTAAATCTTTGAAGATCTCTGGTGCCTGAGAAACCTGTGTTTTATTTTTCAACCTGCTCCCAAATGGTTGGCCCCAAAAAACCTGATCAGGAAGCAACCATAACCACTTCACTGAGCTGTAGTGTATAAGTTACTTAAAACAGGGAAGTGGTTAAAGTAACAATATAAAGATAACAATTTTATCGTTTTTCTTTTAAAACGAACCAACTTTTTTTTATAATTTTAAATCTTGATGTTAAATGCCGGTGCAAGCCTAGTTGTGCCATTGTCATGGTGATAAAATTAAACATATGATCCAATCTAACTTGTCTCTTGACTGACTTATTAACCAAGAGTTGCCTTGAAAACATTGACAGTAATTAAACAGGGGTCTCAATAATGTCCCCCTAGCAAGCTTTCAAATGACTTTTTCCCAGGGGAAAAAAACTAAATAATTGCACAGCGGTTGTAAAGACTGAGTAGTCGACCCACAATAATAATTTGCGTGACCTCTCTGTAGTCTCTCAACTTGACCACGAAAAGCAACAAATCCGCTTAACACATCCTGTTAACAACCTTTTTCACTGCGTGGTATTTTAGGAGACACATTTTGTCAGATGGCATAGCATGCGTTTATGGTCACAGAAAGTCTCCTTTATGTGGCATTGTTTGAGCATTTCCATACAAAACCCACTGAAAACGTTGTTTACTTATTAAAATGCACGTTGCAGCCCTAACGATGCAAAGGGTGTTGTCATGGTTACTCTGCAACAGCTGATGTCACAGTCTTTTGTGCGACCAAATCCTTTTCAGACGAACTGCTCTGGCTTAAAACTATTTAAAATGCCAAGACACTGGGTAATTCTTTAATGCTCCTCGTATCAGAGAACGCATAAGTAATGTAAATCAGAGAGATGGCAACACGAGGCCGCGGTGGAAATGATGGGAAACGAGCATTGACTTGCCACGACCAAGCAGGCTCCAAGAGCATTGTGGGTAAACAATGCCACTACTGATAGAACTTCAAGAGACTGGGATCAAAAAGGAAGCCAGTTCTAAGCCAATGAATGGACAGAAAGAAAAAAAGTCAGGAAATCCACAAAAGCATGTTAAAATGGACCAATACGTTGTTTGTGCCGTTATTTGTATTTAAAGTGCCTAGTTGGTGGTGCAGCGTGATGAATGATTTTAGACAAATGGCTTCCTATTAGTGATAGTGGGATAGGGGATTACATTGTATCTGCTGGCAAAGAAAAGAACACAGGGGAAATTGAGAAAACATATTTTGTTGAAGGCACAAAAAAGTCAATTGACGTGTCTGCTTTATTCTTAGAGGGAAGAAAGAGCACGTTTGGTATATGGAAGATGTCATTCTGAAAACAGGTTAAGAAATATATAAAATTGTAAAACACTACAGATCTAAATAAACTTTTTATAAAATTGTAAAATGTATAAAATTAGCCAAACATTCAAGTTACTGATAAATAAATGGAAGAGGAGAGAGATATGTTAATGGCAGGAAAATAAACTGCAAAAATGATTCCCCCCTCCCCCCCTTTTCTTTCATACAGTTCAATTTTTAATGCTAGATTCTGTCTATCAAGAAACATAACCACTTCAGTGCTTTGAAACACTACACATGCAGAGCTTCGCCCCTTTGCGGCCACAGGGGTAACTCCACAAGAGCTCTGGCCTGGCTTATGTCGTCACTAGCCACTCGGGGACCTAGGTAAAAGGGCAAAACTTTACAAACAGTTTGTCCCATTACCAGGAAACTAGGGGAGCTAGGGTGCTCCTGGCATCATTACACAAGAGGGCTGCTTGGAATAACCCTTTAATAACCAAAAAAACACACACAAAAAAAACCTATAGACTGTCAGTTTTAAAACACTGTCTGTCCCGAGATGCATGTATATGGCTGAAGGATCCGGTTATATACTAATGGTAGGGGTGCTTGCATTGTGACGGCACTTAGGAATTTACATTCCCAAGCATGCCAGGAGATTTCTAATAAAAGGGTTGACTTTATATTTTGACTATTTATTTTTCAACAAAAATACAATGACAAATCATAAAGAGACCGTGTCAATGGCAAATAAGAACACAGAGGATTAATAAATGTTAGAGCAAGGCAGAACTCGGGCTGACAAGTATGCCCTCGAACTTAGGCCTCAATCTGCAACAGGCAGTAAAATAGGCAATTAAAGGACCACTATAGTGCCAGGAAAACATACCCATTTTCCTGGCACTATAGTGCCCTGAGGGTGCCCCCACCCTCAGGGTCCAACTCCTGTGGCGCTGAAGGGGAAGCAAGGGGTTAATCCCTTACCTTTTTTCCAGCGCCGGGACTCTCCTCCCTCTTCTTCCGTCACCGGCTGAATGCGCATGCACGGCAAGAGACGCGCGCACATTCAGCCAGTCTCATAGGAAAGCACTCCCCTGGCCCCCACACCTGAGCGGCAGGTGGGGGCCCTAAATACTAATAAGCGGGGGACCTAATGTCCTCCCCCTGGCCCTCACCCCTGAGCGGTGGGTGGGGGCCCTAAATACTAATAAGCGGGGGACCTAATGTCCTCCCCCCTGGCCCACACCCCTCAGCGGTGGGTGGGGGCCCAAAATACTAATAAGGGGGGGACCTAATGTCCTCCCCTTGGCCCCCACCCCTGAGCAGCGGGTGGGGGCCCTAAACACTAATAAGGTGGGGGACCTAAGGTCCCCCCCCTGGCCCCCACCCCTGAGCGGCGGGTGGGGGCCCTAAATACTAATAAGGGGGGGACCTAATGTAATCCTACCCCCTGGCCCCCACCCCTGAGCGGCAGGTGGGGGCCCTAAATACTAATAAGGGGGGGACCTAATGTCCTCCCCCCTGGCCCCCACCCCTAAGCGGCGGATGGGGGCCCTAAATACCAATGGGGGGGGACCTATTGTCCTTCCCCCCGGCCTCTACCCCTGAGCGGCGGGTGGGGGCCCTAAAAACCCCTAGTCACCCCCTCCCCCCAAAAAAACATTATCCCCCTACCTACCCCCCTCACCCTAAAAATAATGAGGACCTTTAACTAAGTACCTGTAAAAAATAAAAATAAAACTTACCATTCGATGTTTTCTTTCTTCTAAAATTTATTTATTTTTCATCCCCCAAAAAAGGCCAAATAAAAAACCATAATAACCGACGCAATTAAAAACAATAAATAAAAATAATCCATCTTCACCCGGCGAGGGCTCCGCGCAGACTGAACTCTGCAGGGCGGGGGCAGGCCTATAAAGCCTTGCCCCGCCCTGCAGTTAGGCTCAGAGCACTCTGATTGGTGGGTTTAAGCCATCCAATCAGAGTGCGCTGACAGGTAAATGAAGGGACTGACAGGTAAGTCTCTACATTTACCTGTCACAGCACTCTGGTTGGTTTGAAATCCACCAATCAGAGTGCTCTGTGTCATTTTACACAGCGTGGGAAAGTTCTTTGGAATATTCCCACGCTGTGTAATTTGACTCATAACTCTCTGATTGGTTACTTAATCCACCAATCAGAGAGTTATGAGTCAAATTACACAGCGTGGGAAAATTCCAAAGATTATTTATTTTTGCACTCTTTTTTTTTTTTTAATTGCGTCGATTATTATGGTTTTTTATTTGGCCTTTTTTGGGGCTGAAAAAAGATTTTAGAAGAAAACATCGAATGGTAAGTTTAAATTTTTTTTACAGGTACTTAGTTAAAGGTACCCCCCTCATTATATTTAGGGTGAGGGGGATAGGTAGGGGGTTATTTTTTTTGGGGGGGGGAGGGGGTGACTAGGGGTTTGCGGACCCCGTCACCTGGGAAGGGGGGGTTAACATTTTTTTTAGGGCCCTCACCCGCCGCTTGGGGGTGGGGGCCGGGGGGAGGACAATAGGTCCCTCCCATTGGTATTTAGGGCCCCCACCCGCCGCTCAGGGGTGGGGGCAAGGGGGGGAGGACATTAAGTCCCCCCCCCTTATTCCATTAGGTCCCCCCCATTCCAATTTAGGGCCCCCACCCGCCGCTCAGGGGTGGGGGCCAGGAGGGAGGACATTAGGTCCCCCCCTTATTCCAATTTAGGGGCCCCACCGGCCGCTCAGGGGTGGGGGCCAGGACATTAGGTCCCCCCCCTTATTCCAATTTAGGGCCCCCACCGGCCGCTCAGGGGTGGGGGCTAGGACTTTAGGTCCAACCCTTATTAGTATTTAGGGCCCCCACCCGCCGCTCAGGGGTTGGGGCCAGGGGGGGAGGACATTATTTCCCCCCCTTTATTAGTATTTAAGGCACCCACCCACCGCTCAGGGGTGGGGGCCAGGGGGGAGGACATTAGGTCCCCCCATTATAATTTAGGACCCCACCCACCGCTCAGGAGTGGGGGCCAGGAGGGAGTAAATTAGGTCCCCCCCTTATTCTGATTTAGGGCCCCCACCCGCCGCTCAGGGGTGGGGGCCCGGGGGGAGGACTTTAGGCCCCCCCCTCTTATTAATATTTAGGGCCCCCACCCACCGCTCATGGGTCGGGGGCTGAGGGGGGGGAATAGGTCCCCCCTTTAGTTTAAAAGACCCACTCGCGCATCTCGGGAGGGGGGACCCTATTTATTTATTTATTTTTAAAACAGTCACTGTGTAATTGACATGCCCCTACTCGCAGTATAGCGAGTAGGGGCATAATTTACTAATACTAAGTAACCTTTACTTAGTATTAGTAAATTTGGCTGAAAGACCAATTTAGGTCTTTCAGCCTTTTAGTAGACAGCTCCCTAATACCGTGGGAATTAGGGAGTTATCTACTTATTCATTCCTGTCATTACATTGACAGGTTAAGTAAGTTACATTTTATATGAATGTATGTTACTTGATTGTGTTGCAAATGCTTACAGCTGAATCCTGGCTATGTTTGTATACTTTTTATTTAAAATAGTATACAATGTAACATTCTTCTTCTTTCACTGGGTAAGTATATTAGTACTTAGGCAATACTGTGCTTTGGAACTTCGGCGCTTCGGCAATTCGGACATTCGGACCGAAACGAATTGCACATGTCTAGTGTGTATAATTTACAAACTCAACTATTGCAACCCACTCCTACCCAGAATCCCCAATACCCACACTGCCATGCGACAATCTGTAATGACTGTTGCTGCCAGGCTTATATTCCTTACCCACTGCTCTCCTTTCTCACCTCTTCTAATACAAATACCAGCTTTCTGAAACTTAAGATCAGAATTACAAATTCTGACAGTAACTCATAAAGCCCTCAACAACTCCTCCGTTCTCTCTCACATCGATGGTTCTCCCTAACAGGATTTCTGAATTTAGCTCTTTCAAGGGACACTGTAGACACACAGACCACTATCTCAATGAATTGGTCCAGGTGCCATCACCCCCACCCTGCAAGAGAAATCATTGACGTTATTCAGGATTTAAATGCCCCAAATTATTGTCACTCTGACATCCACTAGATGTGTTTCCTCCTAAACAGTAGAGTAAAACACTGCTATTTCAATCAGATGGTGTCAGAGCATTTTGCTGCAAAATAAGCATTAGCCTCCCAATGCTTTCCTTTGGGAAAGCATTGGATTGGCTGAGATTGTGGATCTCGATTATCTCATTCATTGAGGCAGGACGGCAGCATGGAGGTTGGCACAGCGAGGAAAAAAGGTTAATAAAATACCTTTTTCACTCTTTTACTACCTACAGGTGGAGCCGGGAACCTATATAACCACCAGGCAACCATAGCATTAGGAATACACATTTGAATTCCTAATGCTATATCCTATAGACTGTAAGCTCGTTTGAGCGGGGTCCTCTTCAACCTATCGTTCCTGCAAGTTTTTTTGTAATTGTCCTATTTATAGTTAAAGCCAACCTCTTATATTGTAAAGCGCTACGGAATCTGTTGGCGCTATATAAATAACAATAATAATAATAATATAGTGTTCCTTTAAGTCAGCTTATCTTCCAATTATCCCATCCCTCCTCTCATTGCTTCCACAATCCACATTCTACTCTACAGATCTCTCACACAAACAAGTTTATCTAGACACAGACATCACACCTGTCAAATGAAACGATAAAGCCCTCTGATAATGTTATTCTTCCTCTTGTGTTCATTTATCCCACTTCCTGCTAGATTGCAAGTTCGTTTGAGTAAGGACCATTTCACATCTTGTGTCTGTTGACATTTTTGCTTGTCAGTTATTTGCCGTTCTACATCTTCCCTGCAAAACCAAAAAGCACCGTGGAGTATGTTGTACCATAAAAACAATAAATATAACAAACTCCCCCTACCCTCCCCCACCCCCGATATTTCTGCAAAGGATGAAAATATAACCAAAATGTTTAATTCTGTAAATTATGAGAATTGCAATTTTTTTTTTTTATATCCTTGATCACTAAGCAATACACAAAGCTGCTACTCATTCCTAATTCCATGTGCGATGTATAAATCCCTTGTTTTAAAGCCATATTATTCTTAATAAACCCTTATAGTGAAGGAGTTAATGGGCATTTTTTTTTTTGAAAAAAAAGAAAGTGTTTGTAGTTATATCTTTCTTCCATCACACGAATACTGCCAAATAGCAGCTCAGACCAGTATATACAAGATAAACGTGTACTGTCAATAGTTACAAAGTCTACAACTCATTTTTTTACAGGAACGTAATGTTCGGGGACAGACATTGTGTTCCCTTGGAAGATAAATTCTCATAACTTTCAATTGTTCCTGCTTTCGGTACGAATTGTTCCCATCGGAATCTTTGTGTGGTCTACACCAGATTTCTAAAAGTATCTTTTCTTTTGAGAAATATACAGTAAGCCCCGGGTGCTCCCGAAGACAAAGCCATCTAAATTACCACGGTGTAACAGATGGAGCTGACATGGGTTACCACTGACGATGAACACGGTATGCGACGTTCTAAATGACTAATTTTAAAACATCAGTTATATGGACATAGACCTTCTGCAATGGTAAACTCAGACAGATTATTACATTTCTAAGTAAGAGAGGACAAAGGAGGGATAGCGAGAGAAGTAGTTGCCCCCTGGGCCACTTGCTTATGAGAGATTGTGGACTGCGGCCTGATATCCACCATTCTGCTGCTGACTAACGGCGGTGGGAAGAGAGTTGAGATGGATATCAATCCATGGAAAGTGTGTCGAGATGGATATCAGATGGAAAGCAAGCGAGCTTGAGATATTTTACCCCATGGTGAATTAAATATTATACATGGCAAACAGAGGGAAATTACATGGTACAGTGGTGCTGGTACAGGAGACAGCTATGCTTGTCTCCGTACCAATGAAAGTAAGTACTAAGGCCTAAAAACTTCTGTGCGTGGGCCTTTCTCACCTAGGTATACCACCCATGACATATATCCTCCACAAACAATAAAGAAGCCTACTGGGCAGGCCAAGACTCCACATTCAACAAAAGGGTTGGATATGCTTTAAAATAAGGGTATATAACCCTGGACAATCACGCAGTATAACGTAACTACGTTACTATTCCTAAACCCTCGCTTTATTTATTTATCCCTTTTGGAATTGGAAACAGAGAGATTTCATCTGCAGCCAGGTTGCTCCCAGATGGGGAATGGTCCACTTGACTGGCTCCAGCGCAGACACAAAACAAAGCTGGATAAATGAAGCTTGTTTTGGTCATCGAAGAGACACCGTGTATTAAGTGATCGTCTCTAGTTACGGTACTTCCTACAGCTGTATCAGATGGATATTGTTTTAACCCAATCCTTGTACGTGATTAGACCCTTCACCCTTTCAGATCCCTGCCTTAAATTAACTCTCTGTCCGTCCTGCTTTGGCAAGTCCCGGAAAGTGATCTCCTGCGCGGCTCAATCCTTCCATTCTTCTCAGTCAAACACAGATGTACAATATCGGTTTTACATTTCCTTTTTGTTCAGGAATGTGTCACTTATTTTGTTCTTCATTTTGGTGTTTTGGCAAAGTACAAATTGTAGAGCCGTGTTTGGAAACAGTCAGGTTGTTCACTAAACTGCGAACTGACCACAACGTTTCATTTTAGAACAAAATTCTAGAAAAATAAAATCTCTGACAATCTGCTCGCAAAATGTGGAAAGAGCAGACCCCCCTACAGAGGCATCTACCAAAAACGCTTAAAAAATAAATAAATAAGTTAACCCAAATGCCGTCTTTGTACAGTATTGTGAGATTGTCCTTCTGGAATCAAAAGTTGAAACCTCAACATGTAAAGTAACAGGAATAAACGAATAGGAATATGAAACATGGCTACGGCAATGGTAAAGGATTAATTCATGTCTTTTTAGTTTCCTTCTGTTTTAAATAACATACTACAGCATACCCCAGCCTATCTCAGTTTCTCTCTTCCCGTTCCCATTCGATGTGCCTTTCACACCTCACACCTGTGCTACCCAAGCTATTCAACTATTCAATTTCCTCTTTTTTATATCTATATCCCATCAGCCATATTCCATTTTTCTTTCCCAATATTCTCTTTCGGTCCCATCTATTAGAGATCCCTATTTCCCTCCATCCCATTAAAGGAACACTATAGTCACTAAAAATTACATTAGCTAAATAAAGCAGTTTTAGTGTATAGATCATTCCCCTGCAATTTCACTGCTCAATTCACTGTCATTTAGGAGTTAAATCACTTTGTTACTGTTTATGCAGCCCTAGCCACACCTCCCCTGGCTATGATTGACAGAGCCTGCATGAAAAAAAAAACTGGTTTCACTTTCAAACAGATGCAATTTACCTTAAATAATTGTATCTCAATCTCTAAATTGAACTTTAATCACATACAGGAGGCTCTTGCAGGGTCTAGCAAGCTATTAACATAGCAGAGGATAAGAAAATCTTAATTAAACAGAACTTGCAATAAAGAAAGCCTAAATAGGGCTCTCTTTACAGGAAGTGTTTATGGAAGGCTGTGCAAGTCACATGCAGGGAGGTGTGACTAGGGTTCATAAACAAAGGGATTTAACTCCTAAATGGCAGAGGATTGAGCAGTGAGGCTGCAGGGGCATGTTCTACACACCAAAACTGCTTCATTAAGCTAAAGTTGTTCAGGTGACTATAGTGTCCCTTTAAGCTTTTCCTCTCCATTAAGTATCAATACATTTGATGGTGCTGTAAGAGAGTATACAATGTGAAATGTGTATAAATGCAATACAGAGCTCAACAGCAAAATAAACCCTCATAACCTGCTGTGTGTATGGGTGTATCACAGAGCTCCACAGCAATAAAACTCATAATAACCTGCCGTCTGTATGGGTGTATCACAGAGCTCCACAGCAATAAAACTCATAATAACCTGCCGTCTGTATGGGTGTATCACAGAGCTCCACAGCAATAAAACCCACAGTAATGTACTGTTTAAATTTATCACAGAGCTCCACTGGAATAAAACTTACAGTAATGTGCATTGTGTATGAGTGTGTCACAGAGCTCCAGAGCAATAACTCCCACAGTAATGTGCTTTGTGTATGAGTTTATCACAGAGCTCCAAAGGAATAAAACTCACAGTAATGTGCCGTGTGTGAGCGTATCACAGAGCTCCACAGGAAAAAAAGCTCACAGCAATGTGCAGTGTGTATTTGCATAACACAGATCTAAAGCTGGTTACTCATTATGCGAAATACAGTTGACAAACATCTCCTTTGTTAAGGTTAGTTATCACTAACACTATTTGTCTTTTGATAAAGGATTGTTTTAAGAGAATGCTCAAGTCACAGAATGTTAAAGCACTGCAGTCAATGTAAGTTTTATTTTTTATCAGCTGAGATAGTGAGATAGGAAGCTGTTCCAGGATATATTCTGGTTTCCCAAAATTCACTATGGGTGCTCATGGCTTTAAGGCCAGCACAATTAGTTTCTATGTGATTTTAACAGCTGTGACAATAAGTCCTAATCTTTTATATTTTCCCAGCCGCTGCCAAGCCTCGCAAACTTTTCTGACTTTTAATTTAGCTGAAGTGACAGTAATCGTCTTCTGTCTTCTCTGTTGGCGAGAGATGTGTGTACTTAACTTCTTCACAGAATTTGGTTAAAACCAATTCTAACTTTAGATTTCTATTTCAATAACCAGCGGTTTCATTTTAAAAATAGCTACACTAAGGACCGGTTACACCAAAACCAAAATGCAAAGTATGGCATATTTGCACTTCTCATTACAAGGCTTTGCAGCATAAATATCACCCTGTGATTGCAGACCATAGCCTGCAAGGCCTTCCAAAAACCACCATCACACATCAACCCAGTGCCCTTAATATATAACTCCAATCTCCCTAATTTACAGCCACGATTTGATTAAATGGGTAAGCCTTACATGACACAAACTTACCCCCCACTCAGTATTACAACCTGCGGGGGATAAGGAGAATGGATTCCCTTCCCATCCTTCCTACCCATGCACATGGGGTCTGCAGACTGACATGGGGGACGGTAAAGGTGCATGGGAAGCAAAATAAAGTGAAAAGAGGTCATTATTTATTTATTAAAGGACCAGCGTTTGATTTTATAAGCATAAGATATGGCTCCCTTTAAGAGGAATACTCAAAGTACCATAACTACTGCAGCTCATCATAGTGGTTATGGTGCCAAGAGTGTGTCATAGTGCACCCCACACACCTTTTTTAAATGGTTTGACTTCTTACCATATGCCAGACATCGTTCCCTCCCTCTACTACGAATATCAGGAAGCTGGAAGTTCCTAGGCAGAAATTTCCATTTGCACTCCTGAGCTGGCCGAGACACCATAGAGCGAGCTGTAGTGGTTATGGTGCTTGGTGTTTTTCTTTAAGGCAAACCAAAGAATCTTAAGCATAACAGGTTATTGTACCAGTTATGGTGCAGCCATTTGGTTGCTCCCCTGTCAAACAAATTATGAGCAATTTAAGCTATCCTGGCACCAAATATTTACACATTATCCGAGTGATAACAGAAGGACAAGGATTTGTGTGCCAGAGTAGTCCCAGTTTATGCCCAATCTCTCAAACAACAGTTAGAAGGAAAAAAAGACGGGGAGAACAGTATCACACAGTATTCTGTAGTGGTTATGGTCATTTATAAGTCCCTTTAGCACAACAGAACGCATTATATGGAAATAGCTATTGTATGCTTTCCTGTGTTAACGTGAGACCAGCTGACATCTGTCTGAATACACCTCCCTTTTAAAATGGTCTCTCTTTGATCTCAGCAGAGGACAGAGAGTCAGTAAAACTATCTATATGTAGCACATTGTTAGATTAAATACCTTGTGGCTTTAATCTAACTCTGCCAAATACCAGAGAGATGCAGGGTATACATTGCTCTCATCACAAGCCCGGTGTATCAAGCAGGCCGACATTTTTAGATTTAACATTATTATTATTGCATTTTGATGTAGTGCCAGCAAATACCAAATCTGCAAGCAAATGAGCAGCGAGACGATATGCGAAAAACAGAACGCAAGAGACGCTGATGAAAAATGTGTAAAAGCTTCAAGGGACATTCCAGGCACCCAGACCACTTCTGCCCAATGGAATGGTCTGGATGCCAACTCCCATCACCCTTAACCCTGCAAGTGTAATTATTGCTGACGTCGGCGAGGGAGGAGCGTGGGCGGAGCCTGACCCAGCGCCGAGGGACAACGGCGCTGGATTCATGTAAGTCACTAAAGGGGTTTTAACCCCTTCAGCAACATAGGATGGGGGGTGGGAGAAACGGATATGTTTTCCTGGCACTGGATAGTCCCTTTAAACAGGCACTCCTTAGTGAAGTTAGCCCCCATGCCCTATGGATAAGCTCACAATTTGAATTATGTGGACATTTCATAGCTCAGAACTAGTAAACACAGACACCACTGACAAATTGGGGCCCTATCATCGGTATAGACGGAGACTTGCTGGAGCTAAAGCAAAAAGGTCCCTATTTACTATACAAGTGAAGCCAACCCGCAACAATTTTGTATTTCTACAGAAAAGACTGAGTAACTTTTGTAAACTGTAATTTGTGTCATAAACCATTTGTGTCCATAATACTTCCTTGTTCTTATTAATATGGGGTTTTAACACTTTAACAGAATGATCTATACACTAAAACTGCTTTATTTAGTTTAAGTAATTTAGGTGACTATAGTGTTCCTTTAACCCCTTAAGGACCAAACTTCTGGAATAAAAGGGAATCATGACATGTCACACGTCATGTGTCCTTAAGGGGTTAAGCTCTTTTATCAAGCTTGATGAAAGCCCTGAACCAGGCTGAAACATTGCTAGTGTGTTCCTAATAAATACTGTATTCTGGGGCTGGATCCTTCTTGTATTTATGGTTTATCAAACTGAGGGACCACCCAGTCTCATTCTCATTGATAATACAGGATTAACAATTGTGCATCATTAATGTCAATTTCATTCAAGCTGGACAACACTGAGTGGGTGCTACAGGCATAGGAAAGGAAAAGTGAAACGAAAAACAAGCAGGGGTACCCAGGGCCACATAATGATGATGGGAGGCGATGGGGGCTGCATTGTGAGGGTGGATATAGAGGGGACATGCATGCAACTGCACTCCCATATGACATAACTGAAATGCTGATTAGTACGGCTATTCCAAGAAATGATTAATGTCGACTTCCTATTCACTGATTTAGTTTTTTTCCCCAATACTTACATTGTACATTGCTGTAGGTGAAATTGGATTTCACCTACAGCAGAGGAAATTGTACTTTACTGGAAAAATTTTAGGTTGTTTATCAAATTCAGAAGACGCCTTGAAAAAAGCTTGGCTTATTCTTGGGGCAGCCGCGGTAGGTGATTTATTTTAATGTGGATGCTATTAACAGCTTGGAGTGGAGGCATCTGATTGTTACTTCTGGTATGAATGTTCCATCTCTCTGAGACATTGGTTCTTGAAGCCTTAAACAGTAAATGGTGCGAGCGCGCATACTTTCCCTCTGTCACCTTTCCACACAGAGTCATATTTACTCCAAGCTTATTATTTAGCATGTCAGAATAACACAAGCCCCACTCCATCTCTCGAGTCAAACAGGAGTCAGAACAAAAGAGAAGGGCCATGTCTTTCATCGAGTCATCGAGACCCCAGGGACGGTGTTATGATTAACCAACCTGTGAAAACAACATCGTCCGTGCAAACTTACTAATGTCATCAAAAGCCTTATTTCTCATTAGGATTGAACTAGCCTGGCGACTTTTGTTTGAACCTGGGTTAATACAATGTAAAGACTGGTTAGAAGTAACAGCAGTTTTTACACACTGCACACTCAGCAGTGTCACAGGGTGCAGTGTTTAAGAGTCACTGTTAATCCCTTAAGAAATATATATTTTTCATGTTATCCTTGCAATCTTGTCCCTAAAGACCAGCATGAGATATTGTGCGTATTTAGCTTCTGAAAATCTGTGTAATTTTGCAATCATTAAATTAAGCATTTGGATATAGAATCTTTAAAGGCTGGTTGACGATGCCAGAATAATTCAATTATTGGTCCTCGAGAGCCTTAAAGGCATTCTTAAATGTTACACATGTGATTTAACCCAGTTCCGGCAGAACTCCAGTCCTGCCATTACTTGAATAAACCATATGTAATTTTACAGTAAAGAGTAGAAAAATATATTTAAAGTGAACACATAACAACACTTTCCAAAAATATCCTATTTCTGGGGTGAGCAAAGCAAGTCAGATTGGTCTAACAGTATTCTTTGCAGAAACTCAGAAACCTGGGGCTGGATTCCCTAAGCACAGTAGGGGTTTACTCAGTTTACTTAAAACAACATTAATCACCAGAACCACTACAGCTTAATGTAGTTGTAATGGTGTCTATAGCCTGTCCCTGATGGCTTTTAACTGTAAACACTGCCTTTTCAGAGAAAATTCAGTGTTTACATTACTGCCTAGGAACACCTCTAGTGGCAGTCACTCAGACGGCCATTAGAGGTGCTTCCTGTGTCAGTGCTGCACAATTTAACTGATGTTCAGCATCTCTACTCTCTGCATGGAGATGTTGAACTTTCCTCACAGAGATGCATTGATTCAATTGATTGGCGCCGTGCAGCATTTTGTAGCACATGTGCAAGAGCCTCCTATGGGAAATCATTGGATTGGTTGAGATTGTCAAGGGGGTGGAGCCAGCCGCAACAAGACCCACGCAGCACTATAATAAAGGTGAGAAAAATAACTTTTACTCTTCTAACAGGGGACTGGTCACCTAAACTATGTTTTTACAGCTATGGTGTCAGGAATACACATTTTTATTCCTGACACTATAGTGTTGCTTTAATAGCTATTGTCCCCTAAACTTCAATGTAGGAATTGCTATTCAGAAAAAATTATAAAATCTGATTCTGCTAAGCAAATGCAGACCTTTAAAAAACACCAACGGATTTAGCAAATTATCCTATGATTGATGTCAGAGGACAAACACTACACTTCACATAGACATACATTTAAACATGTACACACAGACTATGATATTTATAAGCATCTGCACAAACGTTTTAAAAGGACACTCCATATCTCTAAAGCACTTTAGTTTGCTGAATGCTTTATGTGTGAAGAACGTGTCCTTTCCTCATTTTCAAAAAGTGCAGATTTCAATAGAAATGTACACTTTTATGAATTAATCTTGTTACACCCCCCCGCCTGTCAATCAGACAACCGGCCCTTCTATTTCCTGGTTTGGTTAGCTCAGTGGAGCTAAACTCAAGAGGCAGCAATTGCCCAGAGCATCTGCCTAGCTAAGACTTCTCATTGAGCTGCATTGGGAATTCTGTGATTGGACAGTCACAGATGTCTGGGAGGGATTAGAAGGGGAAAACTTGCAAAGGCTGCAGACAAGAGATCTAAATGGTTTGCAAGTTGTATATATACTAAATACATGCAAGTTTTCATTTAGGGTATATCTACTAAACAGTGATTTATATTTATTTTGTATTTAAGCACTGGAGAGTTCCTTTAAGTGTGCACACATACATTGGGAGTATGCATACAGGAGCAGGATTGGAGATACACTGGAGGGGTGCAGGCACACTGGGCACATACATTGGGGGCAAGAATGTAGATATATTTGGAGAGTGCACATTTTTCTGCACACAATATAATAACTACGATGATTTGATAACATGGGATCTTATTTAAAAAAAATAATAATAATTACAGATGATGCGAATCAAAATTACATTTTCCTACACAGTTCCTTTATTGCACATAAACCAGCCAAAATATTGTTAAGTGAATGGAACGGGTTAAAACATTCGTAAATGATCAAACCGTGACTTTGCATTGTACAGAATATGTGTAAACCAATAAACCGTAAATTGAAAACATTTACAAAATGAACACAGCTTGCAGAATGGTAACTATTAGTTTATAATATATGGACCCACAGTACACAACAAAAAAGGTTACATGCAAGCCTACGTTCAGAAAACAAATATTGACAATACATAAAGTAATGAGTCTACAACGCAAAAATAAAAATAATTAAAAAAGGTAAAAAAATTAAAAGAATGTAGAGATCTTACTCGTGAAGCGATTGGATCAATACCCTACGGCTAATATTGGAAAAGCATACAGCTCCCTCACTTCTATAGATACAAACAAATAACTTCAGATCAAATGATATGAGAAAGTTGCTGAGAAAAAAAAAAAAAAAGTAAATTTAGCAAATTCCAACACCAATCATGGAGATATAATACAGATAACACTGCTCACTGTATATGTCAACATACAAGTGTCTGCACGTAAACCCAACATTAAACACAGCTCCTACAACCTACAATATATATTCTACATAAAAATGTATATTTAGCTGAGGCTCTAATCAGAGGCATAACTAGAAACCACGGGGGCCCGGTGCAAAAATTGCCTTGGCCCCCCCCTCTATATTTCCACCCCCCTCCACCCCCCACACATGCAGACACAAAGATACACATGCACACACACACACACACACACACAAATACATACAGACACACAGACACCCATAAAGACACGTAGACACACACACATACGTACATACACACATACAGACACACACATACATACAAACACACACAGGCAGACAGATACACACATACACACATAGACACATACATACAGACACAGATACACTAACACACACACATACATACAAAAACACACATTTACAGACACATACAAAATGTTTAAGTCAACCTCCTGTGTCCTACCTTTTAGATGCAGGAGGGTGACTTTCCCTGAGGTCCAGTGGTAGTTCAGCCTGATGGGAGTCAGAGTTCCACACTCCTGGAAATTAATTTCTATCGGGTGGCCCTAACAGCATGGGCCATGCAATGGGCCCCTGAACGTGCAGCCCCGGCGGTTATACCGCGCGGGTCGGGGCCGCAACACATGGCGGCGGGCACCCGGTCACAGGCCCTGGAGTGGCAGGCCCGGTCGCAGCTGCGACTGCGGTAGTTCTGCCACTGGCTCTAATACAGGGCTATCCAACAGCTAGGAATACAGCTATAACTGACTTATAACTACATAGACGGATAGTCTGACAATAAACTGGCAGGTTAGATATGTTAAAGACTAAAAATGAATTACTCAAAATGTCAGGCAATTACGAGTACAGAGGATTAGGGATACACATTAAAAGTAGGTACTTCAACTTAAAGAGACACTTTAGGCACCATAACAACTTCATCTAACTTAAGTTCTTATGGTGCCAGGAGGCCCCCGGATGCACTATTCCTCAACGGTTTAACCAGGTTTTGAGCTTTCATCACGGAAAAAAGACCTTTGTAAACTTATAAGTGATCTCCTCCAAGTGCACCCAGTTAAAGTTCTGTCAGAACCACTATACCGGGCAGATTTCCCATTGAAATAAAAAAGGTATTGCACATGAGGCAATAACTGTAATCTATGTTTAAGGCACAAAGGTAACTTTTAGATTTTCATTTACGAATGGATTGACTAATCTGAAGTCCACTGGGCGCTGGTCGCCTCCTTTGCTGCTGCCAGAACCTGCAGCGCTGAGCTCAGCCTGTCATTGCAAGGCTGATCTCATTGGCTGAGAGTGCTCAGCTGGCAGTCAGTGAGTCCCACAGTAGCTTCTCGATCCTAAAAGGATGTGACCGCTGTCAAACCATTACTTATCCTGGAAGGGCAACAGGGCACCATAACTACTACAGCTGGCTATGGTGGTAATGGTGCTTGGAATGTTAATTTATTTTGCATCCATCACATTAAAATCAACAGAACCAGTAGAGCTTAATGTAGTTGTTCTGGTGAGTATAGTCAGTCCCTGCAGGCTTTTTGCTGTAAACAATGTCTTTTCAGAGAAAAGGCAGTGTTTACATTGCCCTCAAGGGACACCTCCAGTGGCAGTGACTAAGATAGCCACTAGAGGTTCTTCCTGCCTCAGTGCTGCATGTAACGTTTAGCGTCTCCATGCTGAACTTTCCCCATAGAGATGCATTGATTCAATGCATCTCTATGAGATGCTGATTGGCCAGCGTGGCGTTTGGCTCCGCCTCGGCTCCTTGGCTAAGATCATCAGAATTGATGATCTCAGCCAATCCAGTGCTTTCCCATGGGAAAAGCAGGGCCACCAATCAATCCAGTGCTTTCCCATGGGAAAACCAAGGAGGCAGATCAGGGCAGGGCCACCAATGGCAAACCCGCACAGCGATGGAATAAAGGTAAGATTTAACCCTTTTTAACGGGGGCCAGCCACGTAGATAGTTATTTTAACACTATAGTTTCAGGAATGCATCGTTGTTTTCCTGACCCTCTAATGTTCCTTTAAAACATTTTACTACGGTTACAGTTTCATTCTCTGCTTAATGGCTGTGTTCTCCAACCAGAAAATATTCTGACATCAAGATGGTTAAGTAATCAAAGGATGATAAACATTCTCACTCCCTTCATGCAAATCTAGCGGATTGTATGATCGTGGATCATTTCTGCATCGTCAGAAGTACAGCTCTCCTTTCCAATGTTTTCTTTGGCTCTGGTTCTGGGATATTAGCTTGGTTGGAGAACCTCGTGCTTCTCGCTGTGAGTGTACAATGCTCTCCCCAATATTGTCTCGGCTTTAGAAGAGGATTAAGTGAGAGGTGAGGCTGATTTGCACATAGAGTATGTGCGGAGAGGGTTAGACAGTTGGAAACGATCCAGTCTGGGAAGATCAGGAATGTATAGACAGCATGGTGTGACCTGAGAAATAAAGTCCTCTCCAACCTTGGCCTGGCAGAGTATCAGAGTATCGAAGCATAATATTTAGCACCATGCCAGATACTGTGAACCGAGTGCTCTTAACTTTGCAAAAGCTCAACTGTCAACCACCTTAAGCAAATGATTTCAACTCCCACATTCCCATGGACAGCACTATTCACCTTTCACAATCTGACAACCCTTCCCTTCTCCGTTAGACGCTCACCCAGTCTCCACTCCTTCACAAAATCATTAAAAACTCTTTTTTCACAAAAGCATATCAATTAAATGGTTAATGGCTCCAAAAAAAAAAACACTCCACACTAAGTCTTCATTGAGTACTATTCTACCAATCTTCTTCCCTTTTGTGTCACTATACCCCACTCCCTCTAGCATGTAAGCGCATTGAGCAGGGCCTCAACCCCTCTGTTTCCGTGCGTCAAATTTGTCTGGTTACAAATATATGTTTGTTTGTGGAGGAAGCCCTACGGAATTTGTTGGCGCTATATATATGTAATAATAATAACAATAATTCAAACTGAAAGTGGATTTTCTTTGTCAGAGTAAAACTTTCATATGTGGGTCCCCCTCTCCATCTCCTCGATCCCCCCCAAAAAACAAACAGGTAACCCTTATCTCCATTCCAGCGGCAATGCCAAGTTCTCCCTGCAGCCCGATCTTTCTTCACTGACGTCACACCCCCTGAATAAAGGCAATGTATCTCAGGATGAACGGGCTGAAGGGGAGACATGGGCAGCACGGGGGGGTGGGGTGGGGGTTATGCTGGCATCAGTCACCCAGAGCTCTTGTTCCAGGCTTGCTAATGACATCCCTATGAAGCCTCCAGAGGAGTTAAATCTCCTGGAGCAGAGGGGTTAATCTCCATTTTATATACGCACACACACTCAAGGCACTGACACTTCAAATCATTGAAGTGGTCATTGTGCTTGGAGTAACCCTTTAATTTCCAATTATAGGCCACAATAGTGGGAATAAAATAACTTTTCCCAGGAGTCTTTCAACTCGTCTAATTTGGTTTAAAATGTGAAATTCAATTTGAGGCTTTTTCAGGAGCAAATCGAAAACAGAGCTACAAAATTTAGGCAAAAAGTGCCAATTTCCAGAGGATTAACCTTAAGGAACTATGAATTTACTTGCTCCCATTCGCCATGTCCCATTCGTAAAAGGGGGAGAGCCAAACTTGGAACCTGCCTAAGGCCCGTGGGGTCTTATTCCTTCTCTCCTGGTTTGGAAATCTTTGCAAACTCAAGTACAGTCACAAAGTGGGTACGCAACCCTGGATTTTACAAATTGACTTTTTAGTTTAGTTTATAAATCCTGACAACAAAAAAATGTATTTACACAACCCTGACAGATTCCACACATTTACCCTGAGAGCCTTAACATGGGCTCATTCTCCCCATAAAATAGAAGACAACAGAATGGCTGGAAAAGAAAAGATGTCACAATGGCCCAGTCCAAGTGCAGACCTCAACCTAAGTGAAATGCTGCGGAGGGACCTTAAACAAAACAAATGCCCGCAAACCTCAATGAACCGAAGCAATGCTATACAGAAGAGTGGGCCAAAATTCCTCCACAACGATGTGAAAGAATGATAAAGTCATACATAAAACGATTACTTGTTATTGCTGCTAAAGTTGGTTCTACAAGCTATTTTGTCATACTGTGTACTTCGTTTTTCACATACGGCATCTCCATGACACTGTGCAATGTATCCTGTGTTGCTGTTCATCTGAGGATCTATTTACCCAATTGTAAGACCTGCAAAGGAACAGATGATTTTTTAATATATATCATGATACGTAAAACCATAGAATTCAAAAAAAGGTGTACTTGCTTTTTCCCATGACTGTATATCAATTATCTCTATATTGTACATTAACAATTAAGGAAAGCTTTGCCTCTAGGAGGCAGTGAAGCTGCAGACTGTGCATGTGAGTAAATCTCAGCGCAAATCGCGAAAACAGTAAATCAGGCTGTGTATAAAGGGATATTAGACGTGGTATGTGATGATTGGAACTGCTGTTTGAGGATTCAAGGCACATAGATTTATGAGATAAAATCAGTCCTTAGAGTCCAGAATAAGATGTTGCAGACACCAACGGACACTTTTAGGTATTAACTCTTGAAATTTTTAATTAGTTTTTTTCTCTACCTACATAATACATAAAAAAAATAATAATACAGGATTCCTTTTACATAGACCAACCCTTCTATTTTGGCAATGGTTACTTAAAAAAGATTTACGAGATGGGGTGGAGCTTGACCGCCAAGGAAGATGGCCCGCGTTTAGAGAGGCTCCACGACAGCAGACGAATCACTAGCCATATTTAGCGGCAAACAAGCTCCCAATTGAGCAACAGTTGACCAATTCATCTGGAATGGACGCAAGCCCTGGGTGTGCCGGACAACTCTATATGTACCCAAACACTCAGGTGGCCTGGGAATCCCAAATCTCGCACATTACCAAAACGCAGCCCACCTGGCACAAATCCAACACTGGCATCTCCCTCTAATTGTAAACGGTGGGTCGATTTAGACTACCTCATCTTTGGCTGCGACCACCCCTCCCTATATATTTGGCCACTCGAAACAACACAGACCATTGCCCCCTCCCACCTCTACGGCCATTACCCACTCCACAAATCTCTGGGACCAACTCAGCGACAAATTTGACCTATCCACAGGCCTATCACCCCTTACCCCAATTCTCTGCAACAGAATGTTCCCATCAGGCCTAACGCCACAACATTATGCACACTTTGAAGACAGGGACATTATAAGACTGGGGCACTTATATCCAAACAGCGAACTACTTCAATACGCAGACATTGCCAATTCTACCACTTTAACCACCTTCGACCACTTCCGATACCTCCAGCTTCTCAGCTTTGCCACATCTGCCACCATACACCTAGCAGCCACATCCACCCTCACTGACATCGAACGTGATAGCCTACGCTCCCCAACCCGAAAAAGACAAATCTCTGATCTCTACATGACACTAACCATGCACCACTCTCAAATTACCTTACCCTACATCAATGCTTGGGAAAAAGACCTGGGCTCCCCAGACAACGATGACATATGGACGGCCACCAAACCTATTTCAATATGCGTTACCCACCAGGAACAAGCGTACAAAATGCTTTTCAGGTGGTACCTCACCCCCCTTCGACTTGCAGCAATGAAACGCATTCCCACTAACTTCTGCTGGAAACTATGCGGTGAAACGGGCACATTCAGTCACTGTTGGTGGACATGTCCTACACTCACACCCCTCTGGAAGAGCATCTCAAACCTCCTGTCACGACTGCTCACCAGACCAGTCTCCCTAGACCCTGCTACCATCGAAACCCATCGACCCTTTCACTCGTAACGAAAACAAGCTCATTGCCCAAAAAGCCCTAGCTACCGATGTGCAATAGCAGAACTTTGGTCCACTCCCCTTATGCCCACCCATACTTAAATCCTAAACAAAAAAACTGACAGCATTGACATGGACAAACTAACGTCTGAAGTACATGACACACCGAACTCATTCCATAAAATCTGGGATCCATGGCTGGAGGGCGACACTGCTCTCTCCTGGTAGGCTCACACTACCCTCATGCGCCTACAACACCCACGATCATCGTGAACCCAACCAGTAACACAGATGCCAACCACCCACCTCCCCCACCCTACCTTATTCCCCTTACCTCCCCACTGGGGTCTGGGGGGTCACCGGGCGAGCGGCGCCTCTCCCCTCTATTTTCTCACTCCCCCCTCATCGGGGTTCCCCCCCCTAAAGTCAAACTACAAATTCATCTAAGGCACACTTTCCTTACAAACAATACCACCAGCTGGCATTACCATCCTGAACTAAACTGGTACCTGACTCCTCTTAAGGTCCAACGCCCTGTCCTGGCCTACTGCCCATAAAGGAGCCATGACGAGTGGACCCAGCTCTCTCACCACCTGAGAGACTCTCCGTAAACATCAGACCACACAATAATGGTATTGACATGATGATGAAAACTGTATCTAATGTGCCGTGTTAACAAGCAATTAGACTCATGTTATGACTGTGTTTATATTTCATTGCTTTTCCTTTCTGTAAGACTGCTATCAAAAACCATAAATAAAGAATCGTAAAAAAAAAAAAAAAGATTTACGAGAACCCATTTAATATTCAAATATCTAATTCGGTGTATAAGAGTTCAGTAAAAGGACAAGAGCTTACTTATTGAAAGTTAACCACTTTAAGAAAATAACTGTGGTGGGAAATTACAAAAAAAAAAAAGTAGTTTGTTGATTTTTTGTGCACATTAAATGAATAGCGCATTTTTTAATTTAGTACCCTTAGCAGCATGACAGATTATGAATTACAGAGTCCTGTGTTTGCCTGCCATTAACCAGGATTATAGATCATAAACAGCTATCTCGTTCAGCATCAGTGACCAGGTGCTATGCTAATTCATTTTTTGCTAAAATAAAAAATAAATAAAACATTTATAGTTTATCTTGAAAACGTAATTTCATCTTACTTAGTGTACTTCAGGGGAGATTCATCTACTCACCACATATTCCTCTATGGAGTTGTGAATAGTTTAGCCAGATTAAACATGTCCCATCGCCAGTTTGTCTAGACGCAAAACATTGAACTGAAGCCCTAAATGTAACTGGCTGATTTCAGAGAGTCTCCCGACTTTAAAAATTATTATTATTATCGGTATTATTCTAATTCACCGTCCTGTGTCCCACGGTGTTCTTGCCTAACAGACTGGTTGAAATTAACCTTCTGAGATGTAGGTTGTGTAACCCAACTCCAGAAAGGAATTTTGCTAGAAAGGAACCCAAAGTGTATATTTAATACATTTAACATAATTATGGCAAGCAGACAATTCTTTCAAACCTTTAAAAGAAAAAGGGGGAAAAAAAACAGCGGCAAGCATTTTTAGCTTTATTTTCCCAGGAACTTTTCTCAACAATAGCCAGGGCTTTCTATAAAGCCTAAGAGGGCCTGCCAAATGTCTGCAAAATGAGCCTCCGCTCTGAAACAGATTGCAAGCTCTATAAGACAAATGGTAAGACCTGCAGTAGATTCCAAAGCTCGTAGCAGATTTATAAATGCAATACAGAAATAATAACAGAATAATGTGGTAAATATATTAAAACAGTCGATTGGTACTCATAATATAATCTATCTTTCCATTGATAACGCACTGTTACGGTCTCAGTCCTTCATTCCACATCTCCATGTTTAAATGAGCAACCTAATTTCATAGTAAATTATTGAAACCTTCCCTGACCTGGGCAGCTATTGACCCTTGACTTGGATTAGAGTTTCGACCATTTATATTTTTGACAGATATGACTGTAATTAAATACGAATCTCATTACATGTACACGGGCTTGTTGAAGCAGTCGATGAATCCCTGATTACCTGTTCCTTTGGTAGATTATGAATTTTGAGCGCTCTTTAATCCCTTTTTAGAAATATCCCTAGCACATTGCTTTTTTCCAGCATCTCACCCCTTAGGTTCTTACAATGGCTTCCCACAGCCAAAATTATCCATCAGTTATGACAAGTTATCTGTCTTCCTTAGGCCCCAAAATTCCTCATCCATGACCTACAACAAGAAGGCCATTTCATTTTACTGGGCTCTACCCACCCACCTTCTAACTATATAGCATTCACCTCCAGCTGTTTGGAACCACAACCAATCACCTCCTTATTACATTCACGTTATCAGCTGCTACAGTTATACTATTAATTATCTCTGCCATCACATACAAATTCCTCTGCTACCTCTTGTCTCATCTCCCCATTTTAACCTTTAGATTGTAAGCTCACGGGCAGGGTCCTCTACCTGTTGTATCGATCTGTTCTTATTGTGTATGTCTTTTGTTTTCCAATTGTATAGCGCTGCGGAATTTGTTGGCGCTTTATAAATGCTAGTAATGAATAAATAGCAAGTACATTACAACTCTGTCCCTCTCGATTGCTGATTATTTTCAATTGTCATCTTTCACTGTCCAAACCTCCAGCTCAAATTTACAGGATACTTCTTGGGCTGTTCCACTTAGGTCCTACTTAGCCCTAAAATAACTTTTCATGAATAATGGACTTTAAAAATATCCCTAAATCCCACTGTCATGAACACTCAAAGCTCTATATCCACTACAATGTGCTGTAATTATTATAGTGCTAGAGGTTCCCTGTCGTCCTCCTAGGTTAAGCAGTCAAACCGTTCGCAATCAGTTTGACAACTTACCTGGGGCCCACAAGGTGCTGGTCACAGCCTTCAAAACAGCTGAAAGCTCCTGCATGGAGGGAGCTTTGATTAGCTCACCTGAGCTACACCCTGCATTACAAGGCTGACTCATTGGCTGAGAGTGTCATCTAAGCAGTCTCAGCCGATGCACTAGGCCTATCTCCGCCAGGCTTGCTCAGCGCACAGTTCCAGCACTCCTGAAGAAGATGAATGGCACTCAGTAGACCAAGTTAATCATCAAATCATTTGCAAATGGTTTGGTTACTTACCCGAGGAGGGTGCCAGGGTCATCCTGGCACCATAACTGCTACAGCACACTATAATGGTTGGTGTGAAAAATCGTGAGAAGTAACAATTCTGCTTTAAACTTCCAAAGGGTTAACAGATTTTTACTTCCTCTTCACGTTTCTTTCACAGACATATTTGTGTCTGTGCAATATCTAGGATTTATGACATCAGATAATGTAAGAGAAATATTGGCCTAATTTGCGGTATGTTCCCATCTGTTAAATGCAAAATCCAGTTCTTCTCAACACTCTTCCTCATTTCTGTATTTATTTAAAAAAAAAAAAATCTATGTTATTCGTTAGTTCAATTCATAGCAAACTATTCAGTTAGTTTTTTAAAGAAAGAAATAATTTAAAAAAAAAAACACACTCAAACAGAAAGTGATGGGAAAAAGTAAGAATATTAAACAAAATCTGAGCAGTCCATAGATAGATCCCCATTGAAAACTGAAAATCCTATACTTTGCTGGCCTTAAAGCTGTTGTAGTTAACCTCTTCAATACCAAAATCGAATATAAACTTTATTTTTTATTTTTATGTAGTATAACATCTAGTCCATTAAGACTCACTCACTCTCATTTAAACTTTAGTTATGATTACAAGCCTGTAGAGGAGTAAAATGTTAGAATGACAGAAGCCACTAGTCACTGATATAATGAATGCCAAGTTCACTACCTGCACAGTAAAGGAAGTTTCATTGGGTGATAGCATTCTTACAGTCAGGGAGAGGGGAATGAGTGAATGGATTGCTATAGCAATTTTAAGTACCTTTATTTCAGAAATATGTGATTAAGCTGTATTTACTGTATGGGAACTGTGCTTAAAGGACCACTCTAGACACCCAGACCACTTCAGCTTAATGAAGTGGTCTGGGTGCCAGGTCCCTCTAGGATTAACCCTTTTTTTTTTATAAACATAGCAGTTTCATAGAAACTGATATGTTTATAAATGGGTTAATCCAGCCTCTAAAGCCTCTAGTGGCTGTCTCACTGAATGCTTTCCTATGAATTATGAATGCTTTCCTATGAGACCGTCTGAATGCGCGCGCAGCTCCTGCCGCGCATGCGCATTCAGCCGAAGAGGAGGATCGGAGGCGGAGAGGAGGAGGAGAGCTCCCCGCCCGGCGCTGGAATAAAGGTAAGTTTAACCCCTTTCCTCGCCATTCAGCCCGGCGGGAGGGGGTCCCTGAGGGTGGGGGCACCCTCAGGGCACTATAGTGCCAGGAAAACGAGTATGTTTTCCTGGCACTATAGTGGTCCTTTAAATGCAGACATTCCTTTTACATTTTGATGCAATTTAAAAAGCTGCACTACTAGTAATGCCTTTAGGGTTCTTACAAATACCTAAAGGAATGTAGCCCATGAATTAGCGCAGCTAAGAGGAATAGGCCTTGACAGAGCCAGGAGGTAGGCATAGCAGCCACAGGAAGTTAGTGACAGCTAGCATGCTGGGTGGGAAGGAGCCATAAGGGGAGTATTTATACCAGCCATTATATGAAGTGGCCATTTTAACTGAACCTAAGCTTACCTATCAGTTGTCCCTCCCACCCTCCCTGTATTTGGTTAGGTTAGTTGATTTCCCGTTTTTTCACAGCGGCGGGGAATGGCCTGATTAAATCGGAGGGTAGATGGAGGAGAAAGTGGGCATCCTGAGGTTTAGTGTGGATTGGGCAGTGTTGCACGTGGTTCGTAGGTTCGAGCCCGTCGGTGGCTCCGAACCTGGGGGTGTGGTGGTGTCTTGGTACACCCTACACTGGAACTGGTGGGTAGCGGTGTCTTGGTACACCCTACACTGGAACTGGTGGGTAGCGGTGTCTTGGTACACCCCTACAATGGATATGGTGGGTAGCGGTGTCTTGGTACACCCCTACAATCGATATGGTGGGTAGCAGTGTCTCGGTACACCCCTACAATTTAACCTGGTGGAATTGTGGTCAAATTGGGCGGCCAGTTTCTGTATTAACATGTTATTTAGATTGTTATCTATTGTTATTATTGTGGGGTCATTGCTAGGGGTATGTTATGTATATGGGGGATGTTAACGTTATTAAGATTTGTTGGCAATGACTCCATTTGTTATTCCTTAATTATTTTATTAATAATTTAATAAAGCTGCGGACTAATTATTTCTAACAGTATAACCTGTGTCCGTGTTTTAATGGGGGTTGGGGTAAGGTTAGCGCATATGCCGGCAAATCCGACTGTGCGCCTGTCAAGGTTTTGACACTTTTTATTTATACATTGTGTCACATATACTGTGACATTTGCGATCCTGTGAGAAAAACTGCAAGATAAAGGACACTGTATACTGTCTAAAGCTTTTTATTTTTATCAAATATTTTTTTATAAAGGATGAATTAATAAGGGAAAAATGTAAAATGTGTAAACTTCCATATTTTAAATTTTTAAGTTTATCTGCAATGCAATCTATACACAGATCTGTGCTTTATGTTTATACGCCAGCTATGCATCCGTTGCTTCAAATAAATGTTATGCTAATATTTTCCAATGAAAAAGTGTTTAGTATTGAACGAGTTAAACGTTAGAATCTTCCTTTTTAACCACTATTCTTACACGTTGCATTAGCCCCATAGTGGAAAAAGACTGAGCAGGAATCTATATTGTACCTATTCATTCAAATATATATTGCATCACAAATTTTTTTCACTAAGTGCTCCGGCTGATTGTCCTGTTTGTTTGGAGAGGGTGGGCCCACGGGCTTTCTACAAACAGGGATATAACTTGTAAGACCACAGGATCTATTGGGTTTGATTATGCCGTGTCTACCAAAGGTGTGCTTATTTACAGAGTATTTTTTTAAAAAAAGGCACACTCAAATAATCGGATACAATTTGTTTGAATTTCTACGCACAGAGATTAGCGGTGTAATTCTTCCCAAGGCTCTAACGTAACTTTGGAGAAACCTTTCCCACCATTCAATGTAACTGGGGAGAAAACTGGACTGGCCAGAAGGTGTAGAGGGTTTCTGTTATTTAATTTACACCAGAACATTCTTCAAATCGTTAAACACTGTAATAGGTTGAACTGATGTAGAAACCCTGGAACTGTCTCCGGGTGCCTGGGGTTCTGTGCGTGGGGTCCTAGGATGTTTCAGTGACCTGATTCAGCACGGTTTACAAACTCCAAATGTTGCTGAAAAGGCCTAAATTATTAAGGGAATGCAGAAATGTAAAATGTTCTTGCGGTTTATTCCGTTGGTCAATTGCATGGCAAATTACTGAATAAAGGGAATTGTCTACTCGGAGATGATTACTGCTTTTGCATTTCGTCCACAAAGAAAATGAATCTGTGCTCTTTCATTAGTATTCACTTTAATCATGCTAAAATGACTTATAAATGATCATCTCCGTTAAGCAAAATATTTCAGTCTGACCTGACTGATTTCACATGATTACCCTTTTAAACACAGGGGTCCATTTAATCACAGCTGGTCATACATCTCCACTAACTAAGATTCTCATAGGTCACTGACATTATTTTAAGGCTTGTGAAAGTCTCTCTTAAAGTATAACATGCCGAGGATTAACATTTGCTCAAAGAAGCCAAAACTATACAAGACATGTATGCTCATTGCCCTTTTAAAAAAATGATCTGAAATGTTAAAGGATCACTAAAGCGTTGGGAATAAAAAACAGTATTCCTAACGCGTTAGTGTCCCTAGTTTTATATGTTCCCCACCCTTCCAAGAAATTTCAAACAAAATCAAGCTTTTTACTACCCTTTTCCAGCACCGAGGTCCCCTCGGCACAGCTTACCTTTCCTTGTTCAGCAACGTCATCAAGGAGACACTGGAACCTAATGCACATGTACGGAGTGTGGCACACACATTTAATTAATTCTTTCCTATTGGGGCATTCAAGTGTCGAGGAAGCACCTCAAGTGGGTGTCAGATATCAACTAGAGGTGGGTTTAATCCTGTATTGTGTACATTGATGAAGTGGCATGGGTGACTTTAGCGGTCCTTTAATGCAGAAATTCCACACAATTTTGCAATATCAATTGTATCCATATTTTAATACCAATTGCTGGCTGAGCGTGTCAGCTGACTGTAGCGTTAAGCCGCTTCAGCTTATTGAAGAGGTCTGGGTGCAATGTCCCTTTTGCACTTCGTGCTGCAATGTATAACATTGAAGTTCCAGAGAAACTGCAATATTTACATTGCAGCACAAAGTCACCAGACAGCCACTGGAGGCGCTTCCTGAATCATAACGGACCTTTGCTCTGGTAAATGACGCTGGATGTCCTCACGCTCTGCATTCAATGCTTTCCTATGAGGAGATCTGATGCACGCACGACTGAAGCGCATGCGCTTTAACGCCCGCTCGTTTTTAGCCCTTTATTCAGCCGGGCAGGGGAGGTGTAAAGGAGGGGGAGGAAGGGGGAGATATATAGTATCCCTTTTGGGTTCTCCAGTAACTATGTCTTTGCAGGGTTGTAGGTCCGAATTCCAGGATCACCAGTAGCTCAACATCATTATAGCACAGAGGAGATTCCCTAATTTCTTAAGGAGTAAGTCTCTGGTTGCAAAGTAATGCATGCGTAATATGACATCATCTGGTCACTCTTTATTAGACTTCCTCGGGGAACCCTCTGAAGTTCTGCTTGATCTGTTGTTCAAGTCTTGAAACTGGTATATTAATACTACAACTCTGCAAACAAGATCTGAGGACACTGTGTGCATTTTGCTTAACGACGATCTGCAAACTCCTTTCAGAAGAAAGGAAGGAGGACCATGATTCCAGCTTGGGTATCAGACTAGGTAGCTAGAGTCAAGTCAGATGTAGACAGGCTGGAAGAGGGCACAGAAGGTGGATTGGTTGCAGTGTGAGTGACTATAATACGCTAGGAGTAGAAAAATGTCATACGTTTTTCACAAGTTTCTTCAAAGAAGACATGCCACAGATTGTGTTTGCAGTTGGTTTAACTTAAAATCTCAATGCAAGGTCAGTGTTCTGGTATAATGCACAAAATACAGCTGCACTCCAGCAATATTTGGATTATTAATAACCCCATGGTAAGTTTATGCAAGTCAGGAAAAGCCAATTGGCATGTCCATAGAAAAAAAATGTCTCCCGCATTGTGTCCCAGCACAAATGCAACCATGCTTCTCAAACATAATCCAATGCTTCTCTCTAAAAAAAATATAAAAAAAATAAATCTACAGGAGCAGAGTGGAAATTGCCGCAACATTTCCTACAATTCAAGATTCTAAATAAATGTGATTGCAGACAGCAGACTGGTGGCATCATACGAGATGCAAGACATGGTCAAAATTAGATTGCAGCCATTACAGCCTCCTTTTTTTTTTTCAAATTCTCACTTAATACTTATTGCCAAAAACCAGACGGATTACATCCATAATCCCAGCAACACTATAACCACCGACAAGCTGATTTAACATTAGCTAGCCTCAGCTGTAACACAATAAGGGCATTTAAATAACTTTCTAATAATGGTACAGAAGGTGAAGCCCACATTTAAAACAAAAACTTTAAAAAAAAAGGACACACAAAAAAATTAAGAAAATAAAGCAGACTGGAAGAATTGTATTATGCTAAAAAAAAGAAAAAAAAAGAAAAGGATAACAGACAAGTTTTAAAAAGATAAAATGCATGGCTTCTTTGCTCTTTATAATGCTAATCCACAGCTTTTTGTCTCATTGTTCTGTCAGTATTTGGACAGAACGCGTTAGTCATAATACAAACGTGCAGGGTCGTTTTAAAAATAATCACCTTAGTCACATCTTCTAAATACTAAAAACACGTTGTAGCTGCAAAAAAACAGTTTCGGGCAAGCTAAATAAAGGATGTTATAATTCACCAAACCTTGTGGATGCAGGGAATCTATCAGTCAATTTAAAAAGGACACTAAGGGATTCTCTAAGCACCATAACCACTGTATCGTAGATTAACTGTTATGCTGCCAAGAGTCTAAAGGGGCTCTTCGCCACCCGGAGGCCCCTCCCTCTACATCCATTATAAAATTGACATTTCTCTGATTATTTCTATCCAATCTGGATTGCAGTCTGCTCTCCACAGATCTCCAAAGGGCATTGTTAATTATTCGAGTAAACTCTACATTAAGTCAGCTGAAAGGAACACTCCAAGCACCATAACAACTACGGCTTGCTGTAGTGTTTATGGTGCTAGGCGTGCCCAGCGCTCTACTCATTGTAAAGTAGTTAAAACATTTTAGAATGTTTTGACTTCTTACCTAGGGTCCCATGGTTACAGCTCCCTCCCTCCCCTAATAACGAAGGATAGCCAGCAGCTCTCGGTCTGAGCTAAGCCGAAAATTTCACGGCTATCTTATGGGCTGAGAGATATCTGCTGATGCTCCGAGCCAAAGGGCTAGCCTTGCACTGCACAGCTCCTGGAACTTAGCAGTTGAGGTTAGCTGCAGTGCTCATCCGACTACAGGTAAGACGTCCAACCTTTCTGAAATGGTTTGACTACTTACAATGGGGGCACAGGGGCACTTCTGGCCTTATAATCACTCAAGGAAAGCCCTATATTTTTTTTTTTTATCAAACTGTCCCTCCCTTCCTATCCCCTCCAAAAAAAATCCA
The DNA here is from genome assembly GCA_933207985.1 of Pelobates cultripes. Classification (NCBI taxonomy): domain Eukaryota; kingdom Metazoa; phylum Chordata; class Amphibia; order Anura; family Pelobatidae; genus Pelobates; species Pelobates cultripes. The sequence continues at coordinate 20,113,841 of OW240916.1, forward strand.
GGGGAGAGTGCCCATAAACTTTTGGCTGAATTGCCACTAGAGTGAGCTGTAATGGCTATGTTGCTAAGATTGTGCCTTTAACTGTGAAGTCCAGCATAGCATCTAAGACCAAAGTTGTCAACTGCAAATGTTTAGTGAATATAACCCTAAAACTCCACAGCAATAAAATTCAATAACGACTTGAATCATGTTAAAAAAAAAAATTAAACTTGAGTGAAATATATAATTGCCTATAAATAGGTTTTTCAATGTCATCAATGAGCTGGTTTGACCACTTCTTTCCACGTTACATGGCATGTCAATACTTGTTTCTCTCCTGAATATGTTATTGTAAAGCACTTGCGGAATATGGCGCTATATAAAATCTAAAATGACAGTGAGATCATACAGTACCAAAATATTCCAGGATAGTTCTACAGTCCGACTATACACTCTAAAATGACTCTGGTTCACTTAACTGCAGCCATACAATCCATCACTGGGAGCACACCTTCAGGTAAGTAATCTCACCTTGACCTGCCCCCCTCCTCCCCCCAGAAGCAATGTCACCATCAGGGGTCTTTACGAATTCAGCAAAGTCCCCAGACAGTGGCAGTGCCACTTTAAACCTGTCCAAGTAGCACTATATTTTGTAACGTTTCATGCAATGCCTTTTGTGATAAACTGTAATTAACATGTTAGGTCATTGATTACCAAAATTCAATAAATAAATACAAAATATTTAAACTTGTCCAATTAGAAATTCCCTCAAAGATGGCGAAGAACGGATCAGTGATACAACTGGGAATGCAAACATTTATGCTGCCGCACTCTCTAACCCGGATCTCTAACAGCAGGTAGAAGACAATGAGCTGAATATCCATTCATGTTAACAAATCACGATGGAAGCATTTGAGCTGGCAGGTTAGACAGAACGATGACGGTTTGTACACGGCTATAAAAAAAAAACTAGTCAGCTGCAGCCGTGAGTTTTACATATCATGCTGATAATCAATAGCCTTGGAATGGGGAGGAAGTATTACCTGTTCACCTACACAAGTTATTGTGTATTTTATGATATCTATAACACTACGAGGAATGAGGTCAGTGACACTGAGTCCCATGCCTTAGGCAAGGTGTAAAAAAGGTGCTCTTCATTTGCTGGGTTACTGTAACATTTTTATATAACATTTTTATATACTTTTAAATGCTCGAATTGGGATGGCAACGTCGCACTTTGCTATGAAAATAGCCACAAATAAGCATGAGATGACTGGAGGCCACGGGTTCTTATTCATTTAAATACTTTTATTTTGTTCTGTTTGCTTACAGAATTATTCATAGGTTGTGGAATTATCCCAAAGTACATTTTCGGATTTTTATAACAGTGCATTTTGAGTTTGTCGGTTATGAACTGTAATGCGTTTGATTGTCTTGTTGATCTGTGTACAAGCAATCTCATCACTATTCTTGCATGGGGTGCGTTTATCACCTTTACCTTCACTGGCCAATCAGAATTCACCGACGCACAGCCTGCGAGGGGTTCTTAATACGGCGTTTAGTGACATCACTTATTTTAACAACTGTGCTGCGTGACAAAAGAATATATATTACCTCAATTGTAGTCTGCTACAAAAACAATATGGGAACCCAGATAGACCCAATTTTTAGGCACGTGGGTAGGAGGGATTATCAAGGTAATGCACATTCATACTGAAATTGTAGATGGTTTGCTAAATAGCGGTATACACAGAGTACGGGTTTTCACGTATAGCGCTTAATGTTTAAAAATGTGACAAAGTTGTTTTCTAAAGCATTCCAAATACCTGCTCTGGCCAGGGGTTCTTGGGACATGTAGTTCAGCAATTGCAAGTAGTATTATTTATTAAAGTTTGCAGTACCAGCTATCGAAAAAAAAATACTTTGATACACGTTACTTGGTATAGCTTCACGTGATGACACACAGTACTGGTTTAGTGCTTTTTGTTTTTTTTAAAACAGCTGTAATTATAATGAAGGGAGGGACTAGGCACTCCCTGTGTCATAACCTATGCAACTAGTATAGGAAATTAGAGTAGATAGGATACACTATGGCTATGAAGGAGAATTGGTACAAGCCCAAATTTGGATGGCTAATGAGAAAGTGAAATAATCCACTACGTCTGTGTACTAGCAGAGGGGCCTGACTTTGTTTTAAATCGCTCATATAAAGTTCATCAAAAACTGCTCCCAATGTCTCCTCGCACCCACCATAACTAACTGTTCAGGGTGCCTGTTTAAAGGGTCACCCAACCAACAAGCTGTGATTTTAAGAAAACACTGTTTTGTTTCGAATAACCCTTCCTATCCTGGTTCCCCCTCCCAAAAAATCTAAAACTCAACCTCCTGCACCGAAAAAAAAAAGTTCTTGCTCAACCCAATCCTCCTCTGCTGCAGTCACTCCTCCTCGCAGGGAGGAAGGGAGGACAGAGGCAGTACAGAGGGGGTGGCTACCGCAAGTGGCTGTCGCCAGCATGCTGTGCGTACTGACGCCAAACGCCAAATATAAACAGAATTCACGTTTGCGCACTGGCTAATGACACCCTAATGATGACACCGGAGATGGAGTTCCCCCTCCAGCAGCTAAGGGGTTAAAAACTCTGTATGTGCAGTGTTTAATAACAAAACCCTACACATACAGATTCCAGGCACTATGACCACTTCAAAGCAGTGAAGTGATCATGGTGTTTAGAGTAACCTCACAGTTTGTAAGCTGGTTTAAGCAGGGTCTTCTTCACCTCTTGTCTCTGTTATATTCTGTATGTTAATTACTTGCTGTCCAATGTTAATTTTGGCTTCAAATTTCTATTTAGTTTTAGTTATAATATTTAGTCGTATTTCAGTGATCTGAATTGTTTTCGTTTAAGTCGACACATCTAAAATCTAATGGGTTTAGTTAAAGCCTCTGACTGTCTCTTTTGCCCCTTCCCCTGTGTGGCAGAAATGCCTCTGCCACATATTCTTGGAGGGGCCTGCTTGCCAGCCTCCTGCCAAAAAAAACTATAGGCCCTTTAAAGACTATGTGAACAGACTTGGTTTATGGGATTTTATATTTGGTTCGGGAACCGAACAGGTGCATGAACCGGAGCTTGCGAAGCCTAATTGACAGTTTGTAACACTGTCTTGGGTCCAGGGTGGGTGGAGGACAGCGAGACCCCAACCAAGCTGTAATGCTGGAAGTGGGGACTACAGTGCTGATGGTGTCTAGTGCGGTGCTTGTGGTACTCTGTAAGCACTGGGAAGCAGCGATTAGCAGAGGCACCCACTCCGGGTGCCAGGCAGTCTGCCACACCCAGCCCCTGTATCTCTTTGTGTCCTCCCAGCCCCTCTAGGAGTCTCTCTTCCAAACCCTGGTCCGTCTCTTTTGCCCCTTCCCCAGTCCCTCTGTGTCTCTTTGTGTCCTCCCAGCCCCTCTAGGAGTCTCTCTTCCAAACCCTGGTCCGTCTCTTTTGCCCCTTCCCCAGTCCCTCTGTGTCTCTTTGTGTCCTCCCAGTCCCTGTAGGTGTCTCTCTTCCAAGCCCTGGTCTGTCTCTTTTGCCCCTTCCGCAGTCCCTGTGTTTCTTTGTGTCCTCCCAGCCCTTGTAGGTGTGTCTCTCCCAAACCCTGGTCGGTCTCTTTTGCCCCTTCCACAGCCCCTTTGTCATGTTAATTTTGGCAGCAAATTTCAATTCAGTTTTAGTCATAGTCTTTTGACCAAAAAGCCATTTTAGTTTTAGTCGTATTCTGTTAATCTGAATTGATTCTGTTTTAGCCCAGTTTTAGTCAACTAAATCTCAAACATTTTAGTCGACTAAAATTTGACTAAAATTCTTTGTCAACAACATGAACACTGTTGCTGTCAAATATCCCAATTTTTTTAATTGTAAAGCGCTGTCGAATATGTTAGCGCTATATCATTGCTCATAACAACAACCCTTTAAGCATTTCTGGATTTGTTATTATTACATTAACAAAAAGAAACAGAGAAATTAGACAGACCGCAGGTTTTAGAATTGGTGTAGTTAAATGTTTTTGTTTTTTTCAATCCAATTTCCAGTTTCTTTCACCGTAACAGCGGTTTAAAAAGCACATTTTAAGTGAAGTTATAAGATGTGTCACCTTTCCAGTCAGCTCTGTAGACGAGTTGAAGCGGAGGTTATTCAAGATAGGCTGCGTTCCAACATAAACCAACATAATGGATGGGGTACAAGCTACAGGGCTCTGCTGTTAGAGGGAATACATATTATGTTTCAATGATTGTCACTTCCTCTTAGAATAGAAGGGTGTTTACCTCAAGTCATGCAAAAAGCTCATTCACGCAGAGGACTGATTGCAAGTTATTATACCCTTCGTATCTGCACAAGGGGAAGTTGGCACAGATTAGCAAACTTCACCCCCCCCTCTTGCAAGGCAAGATGGGGTTATTCCGTGCATAGGGCTATAACTGCTCCTCTCTAGAATTACATTTTTATGGCAAATAAGTAAACAGTATAAATTAATAAACATAAAACAGACTTTTAAATCAGCAATTGAACAAAACAATTAACTTTATCTCAACAGTAATCTGCCCCAGAACAATTCTGCATTACCGTTTCCAATGCGTCACACACTTGGTTTAAAAGGATGCCTTTACCTGAGAACAGGTGGGTTATCTATCATCTAAACTAAAAAAAATCTGAAAAGAAATATTTAACCTTTGCAGTGCCACAGTGGAGGATTGCTGTGCTGGGTTACAATTTGCACATATGCCAGCACTAAGGCCTGCTAAATAAAATAATCTACCCAGTTAAGAGTTTATCTGGAGTCTATAACTGATTTAGCATACATACGGTATTGGTGAATCAGAAGAAGTATAGGCATATTTCTCCTTTTTCCCGTAAAGAGACATAAAGCTGATAAGTTCGGATAAGTGTGTAGGCACCATGCAGTGGGCCGAGACATGCAACTATTAGTACCTCCCCCAAGGATCTGCAAACCGTTGTCTAACCTGGAATACAGGCATTCCGTTTACATGTATCGAAACTCTGCATTTGGCAAACAGCCCAATTGTACTAGTTTTGGCACTGTGGTGCAAGTCAACATGCCCCTGCAATGTCACAGCTATACTTTGAATTATAGTTTTTTTTGTGAATTATTTGCACGCTAGTATTACTCTTATTAGCATTTATATAGTTCCAACCTGTTCCTCAGAGCTTTACAATTATAGAAAGGGGGATATTTGATAACAAGTGATTTACATAAAGAAAATAATAGAGACAAGGTGAATAGGGCCCTGCTCGAACAAGCTTCCAATCTATGAGACAAGCTTATGAAACCAACCCGTTAAACAAGCCACAGCTAAATTAACCAACTCTTCAAATCATCCTTTTTTTTATTGTACAGCTACGACAACACAGTCGCGGGCCCACAATTTGTGCCGTTACACAACTGTTTTAGCAGCAATATACGTAAAGATCTCCAGCAGCATCACTTAAAGGGACACTATAGGAACCAAGACCACTTCAGCTCATTGAAGTGGTCTGGGAGCATTGCCCCAGGTCCCTAAACCTTGAGCTGGTAATTATTGCAGTTTTTGACAAATAATTACCTGCGAGGGTTAATTCCTCCGCTAGTGACTGCCTACCAGACAGACACTATAGGGACTTCCGGGCTGATCTGCGACTTCTGGTTGCTGAACTGACTCTAGACGTCCTCACGCTATGCATGGGGATGTCCAGCGTCGCCCAAAACCCCCATAGGAAAGTATTGAAGAATGCTTTCATATGGGGAAATCCTAAATCGAGCGTGGTCATAGCCGCGCATGCACATTAGGTCTCCTGCGCTGTCTGATGGCGGGGGAAGAGAGAAGGCACACCCGAGCTAGTGCCGAGGAACATCGGTGCTGAACCCAGGTAAGTGGCAGAAGGTATTTTTAACCCCTTCTGCACCACTGGGGGGGTGGGGGGAACCTTGACAGAGGGGGAAGCTATAGTGCCAGGAAAACAAGTTTCCCTTTAACAATCTGTAACGATGTATTAAATTGTAAATATGTGAATAAATGAACTATGGGGAGCTGCTAGATTTAAGAATGCTAAAAGCACAGCTGAAATGTAAAGGGGAAAAAAAGTTTTGTTTTAACTTCCTTTGGGAATTACAGAGCATAAAGAGAGCAGCGGGTTAAATTCAAACAATATAAAGCTTTGCAAGGTCAGCCTACAATCAGAGTGAGGTCAGTCGGGCCTATAGCCTTTCCACCTACTCCTTAGCCCTGCTTCCTTAGAAAGTCTCGGCATATTGAAGCCTCATTGTTGTGCAGATATCAATCTCTCCTTTTACCATCATTTGCTGAGTTAACACAGCTGGATAATATTACTTTTTCACTGGTTCGTGAAGTTATTTATAATCTTTTTCATAGCATTTGGCCATGCTATGGATAGGTTAGGAATCTCGGGTCTGTTGAAGGATAAATCAGACCCATACTCCGTCCAATCACCTCTAATCTCAGGCTAAATCACCCCCGTTAATCTGTGTTTTGACATGTGGCAAAAAAGCAGCCCCTGCAATTTATTGTTATTCTACAGTGGACGATAGCCTTGTGGCTTTCAAACATGCTGTTTTTATAACTCATTTCAAAGGTATTTGGGGAATCTGCTCTGTATAAAAACCAGCAGTAGCCGAGATTAACTGAAATAGTTTATTTTTTCTTTCCCTTAAATGGCAGAAACATAACAGGATTTAAATGATTCATTAATCCCTTGAAATGTGCCTTATTGGATATTTGGATAATGCATACAAATTGGAAATGTAGACGCCAATGAATGCATGTAAACGATCTTAATTTTCCACTGGTTAAGTCAGTGAAGATGAAAAAAAATACAAAACAACCCACAAAAGGAGTGTTTTTGACTCTGCTTTTTGTGTATGAAACGACTGAGCTTTCACAATTAGCTATTAATGTTCATTAATAATCAATTATATACATAAGTTGAAAAAAAAAATTCTAATTTTTGAGTGCTTTGGGGTTAAGCCCCTGTAGACCCCTGGAGTCTCTTTTTGGTACTATAGTTGGCGCCTCGATGCTGGAATATCACATTTGTGATTTATTTCCGGCACTGATTAACCAACTTATATCTATCTTCTCTGCCACTCTACACCCATTACAAAAGCTACGCAATATCTACAAAATACGTATGGTATATTTTGAATTTCTTCCATAGTTTTAAATTGAATGCTCAACGTTATATGATTTTGTTTTAATAAGTATAGTGATGAGAAACTGTTTGGATGTGTATGTATATATTACATATAGCCCCTGTCTCCTCAAATTGTGGGCTGGATTGCTCACTGGTGGTCCATTGGGGAAATATTGGATTCTGCACCTTCAGTGGGTGCAGAACATTGTACATGCTTCTAAAGTGCCAGTGCCATTCACTGAGCATGAGGACAGTGAGGGAGCCACGAGCAACCGCCAAAACACATGCTCCCTCTCTGAAGGACTGGTCAGGGATATCGTTTGATCTCCTTATCGGTCCATGAGCCAGCAGTGCAACTCCTCATACAAATTAATTAAATAGGTAATAGAATGGTAGCATCCACAGTACAGTTGCTATCATTGTAGGCGTCAATTCTATTATTTCATTTTGGAGTTTCTCTTAGGTCCTGTTCTACAAACCCCTCAGCCAAGCTCAAACTCTTTAAAAAAAATAAAAGCACTCTGATTGGCTGACAACTTTCTGGCTTGATAAATTCTTACTACAAACTCTAGAAGGCTCTATAAACATCCAATGGTTACCACACGTGTCTTAACTATCCTACATTATATATGACACGAACTGAAAGGCTTGGCCAGACTAAAATACTCAAGGCAACACAAAAACTCTAATCATCTTCCTTTTCTCTCTTTGTGCCAAACGTATGTTAGTCAAATAAAAAATACATGGCACGATTTTACAATGTGTTTCAATACTCTGTTAAAGGACCACTATAGTCACCCAGACCACTTCATTTAGCTGCCAGGTCCCCCAGCTTTTAACCCTGCAGCTGTAAACATATCAGTTTCTTCCTGACAAGCGCTAGAGGCGCCTCTGCCAAGCTCAAAGCAAAAATCGCATTGAGCACGCAGAACGTCCATAGGAAAGCATTGAGAAAGGCTTTCCTATGGGCGGTTTGAATGTGCACACGGCACGCTGATGTCGGAGGGGGAGCTGACGTCAAAGAGGGAGGAGAAGTCACCAGCGCCGAGGGAGCCCGGCGCTGGATTAAGGTAAGTGGTTGATTTCCTGACACTATAGTGATCCTTTAAGACGAGTTATAAAAGGTCCATGTACCAAAACCCATATCTCCATTTATCAGTGTCTTTAAATGTGTATCACCAATTCTTTCATGTCACCCCCATTACAGTAAAGTTGTGGACTAGGTCTGGGATTTTAAATCTAAACAAAGAAAGAGTAATACTGTCCTAAAGTGAGATTTGAAGGCAGTGTCTTTACTTTGTAACTGTTTTAAGTGTTCTTGACGTTGCTTTGAAGTTGTGTAATTCTCCTCAGCACCAAATAACCAGAGCCTTGAACCCTCTTGGGTCACCCAATAAATCAGGCCCCTGCTCTGTCTCTGAGGCTGATAATAGGATCTGCAGGGAGGGGAAGCCAGTAATTAGTGGAAGGATAAATTTACTGGATTGGGAGAGCATTGGTTGCAACAGAAAACAGCAGCTGAAATGTAAAGTTTTTGTCAAACTGCTGACATATTCGTCAAGCACCACGTTCCTACTCCAGGCAGGGGTCAGAGAGTGGTGGGGTAGGTTTCCTTAATAACCTGTTAGATACATAAGAGAGAGTTCTTTCAGTGGATTCTTTAAGGAAAGCATGTGACTTATGAAGACCTTTCACATATACACAGTTATTCAATAACACATGAACGGATAATGGAACTGCAAGTTTGAGGACCAAAGTCAGACTTAGAGAATGTTGCCAGTTTGGTTATTTTGGGTTTCAACCTGGTTGAACAGCAATTATTCGCAATTCATGGATACATTGAACAGCAAGTTGTGATGAGTCGATGATCAAAAACCCTTCAAGCTACTATATAGTGACAAATAAATACCCAACTCAGTTACAGGGACACTCCAGGCACCCAGACCACATCTGCCCATTGGAGTGGTCTGGGTGCCAACTCCCACTACCCTTAACCCTGCAAGTGTAATTATTGCAGTTTTCACAAACTGCATTATTTACCTTACAGGGTAACTCCTCCTCTAGTGGCTGTCTACCAGACAGTCACTAGAGGGCACTTCCTTGTTTATAGCACACGAAAAGTGTGCTAGAGCATCGTTGGACGTCCTCACACTATGTGAGGACCTCCAGCGTCGCTGAAATCCCCATAGGAAAGCATTGAAAGCATTTTTCAATGTTTTCCTATGGGGAGGTCTAATGCGCATGCACGGCATTGCCCCCCGCCGGTGGACGCACATGCTCAATAGGTCTCCCCCGCCAGATGACGTAGGCAGGGGAGGAGCGTGGGCGGACACGGAACCAGCACAGAGGGACATCGGCGCTGGATACAGGTAAGTCACTCAAGAAGTTTTAACCCCTTCAGCAACATGGGATGGGGGTGGGAGAGAGAGGGGACCTGCAGTGCCAGGAAAACGGTTTGTTTTCCTGGCACTGGAGAGTCCCTTTAAGATAGAGACTTTTTTGGACTGAATATAGCAGGTCATTACAAATCATTGTAAGTCGCCCCTTAGTTGAGATTACATAAAGGACAAAAATTAGGTTAATTTGAACACCTATGTTTGTTTAGACAGAAGACACACAAAAACATATCCTTCAAACTCTACGAGGAGTAAAAAAAACAAAAAACATCTTTGTCAACTTCATTATTTTTAAACACACCAACTTGTCCCGCATGGATGTTGACGAAATGTGACATACAAGTAAAGTCAGGTTTGGCTAACTTATTATTATTGCCATTTCTATAGTGACATGTTTTGCAGCGAATTGATATAACAGAGCACATCTAAGAAACAAACTATTACATGGTATTAAGAGTTCATTGAGGGCATACTCAAACTAGCTTACAATCAAGAGGAGGTGCGTGAACAATGGTAGATATCAAACTTACTCATTTACTGTACCCACGCATATTATATACCGTTTTTCTTGCCATTAAATGATCTTTCTAAATATACCATTATTTACATCATATCATATAATTTACTGTAAAACTCTTTTATAAAATATGATGAAAAAATTTAAAAAAACCAAACACACTTTTTCTATCTTTGACCCCCAAAATCTGTTTGCTACAACCGCCAAAAAACACCCATGCAAAATAGTTTCTAAATTTTGTCCTGAGTTTAGAAATACCCAATGTTAACATGTTCTTAGCTTTTTTTGGAAAGTTATAGGGCTATAAGTACAAGTAGGACATTTATCAATAGTGACATTGTAACACTTATCTGTTAAATCTCTGAAGCACATGTACATATTTTTTTTAATGTAGACAACCCAGGGTATTCGATATGGGATATGTCCAGTCTTTTTTAGTAGCCACTTAGTCACAAACACTGGCCAAAGTTAGGATTTATATTTGTTTGTGTGTTAAAAATGCAAAAAAAAAAATTATAAACGCTAACTTTGGCCAGTGTTTGTGACTAAGTGGCTACTAAAATAGACTGAACATACCCCATTTGCAAAACCTTGGGTTGTCTTCTTTTCCAAATGGTATGCCATCATGGGGGTAATTCTCATTCCTGGGCTACCATACGCTCTCAAAGGCAACATAACCAATCTGGCAAATTTCAATGTGAAAAAACAGAAAATCAAGCCTTATATTTGACCCTGTACCTTTCTATGACACCCTAAAACCTGTACATGGGGGGTACTGTTATACTCGGGTGACTTCGTTGAACAGAAATATTAGTATTTCAAAACAGTAAAACATATCACAACAATGATATAATCAGTGAAAGTGCCTTTTTTGTGTGAAAAATACAAAAAATGCACTTTCACTGCCAATATCATCGCTTTAGTTATTTATATATATATATATATATATATATATATATATATATACACACACATACATACATACATATATATTTTTTTTAATGTATTTTTTTATTTATTTTACCGAGTGCCTTGACCCCTCCAGGCACTCAGCACACAGGCAGAGCATCGGAAGCCTGCCTGATGTCTTCCGATGCTCTGCTTCACTGCCGGGAGCCACATGGAGCAACCCGGAAGTGATCGCCCCAGGGGAGCGATCACCCGATGGCCAAGCAGTATTGCAGGATGCCTCAACATCGGGGCATCCCTGCAATACCCTTAGAGCTTCCCTTGATAAAGGCACATACGCTGAAACGTTGGGGGCTATTTTTTTTTCACCCTCCTCTCACTTATTCTGACATTTCTATTTTCTTTTGGTATGTATTATTTTGGATTGTTTTATACAGGTATCCATTCTGTTTTGTATCTGGATTGATACTATTCATTCTATGATTGATTATATGTATCTCCTGTTTTGGATACAGGTTTCATATTGATTATATATGTATGGTACTATCTGTACTGAGGTTTGCTATTAGATATTGTGTAATACCTGTGATTTTTTTTTTGTACCTGTATAATAAAGTGCATTTTATTTTAGTTGGTTGAGCTCCTCATTCATTCTTTTAGTTTATTCATTTATTAGCCTTTGGAAATAAGGCTTTAGAGTGAGCACCCTTATTCTTGTATTTTTTGGTTTTGCATGGACTTTTCGTATATGGCTGATTGTCGGGTGTGCCTACCATTTTTTTGTTAAAATATACCATAATCACTGTAACCTGCTATTTTGGTTATGGTACATGGAGTGCTCCTTCCAAGGAAACTGCCACAAAAGGTTTATGTTAACATATAGCAACTCCTAAATCAATTAGTAGATCATTTATAATAGATAAATATTATACTAAATTGATTTAGGAGCTGTTAACATATTATCTCCTCTCCAGCATTTCACATTTCCCCAATGCTTAATTTCCCGCACATCAGTGTCACTCTTTTTCTACAATCCTACCAGCTCCCCCAAGATTCTCTTAGGGAATTCATGTGATAAAACATAGGAGAACCTTCTGTAGAAGGGTTCTCCTGTTGTCCATTATCACTCAATTCTTGACATAGAGGTCTATGCCAAAAAAAGTTTGACAGATAATGGAAAGGGGTAAAACTTGCTTAGATTTATATATAATAAAAAAAAAAAAGTCAATACATCTGCTAGCACAATGTATACATAGTTTTCCTCTAGTTTCATTTCAACAAATGTGTGTACCATGACAGGTACAATTACAATGATGTCCTCTGCAACCTTACAGAATTTCGCATAAAAGGTTTTATATCGAGCAACAATCTCAGCCTCATTTTATAGAGCACTAAATAGTACTGTGTGTAATTTATAGTAATATTATAGATCAGTGAACAACTACAGCTTATTGTATTTGCTCTGGTAAAGGTTAAAGGATCTTAACATGTATAGCTTGGAGGAAAGACGAGACGGAGGGATATGATAGAAACATTTAAATACATAAAGGGAATCAACACAGTAAAGGAGGAGACTATATTTAAAAGAAGAAAAACTACCACAACAAGAGGACATAGTCTTAAATTAGAGGGACAAAGGTTTAAAAATAATATCAGGAAGTATTACTTTACTGAGAGGGTAGTGGATGCATGGAATAGCCTTCCAGCTGAAGTGGTAGAGGTTAACACAGTAAAGGAGTTTAAGCATGCGTGGGATAGGCATAAGGCTACCCTAACTATAAGATAAGGCTAGGGACTAATTAAAGTATTTAGAAAATTGGGCAGACTAGATGGGCCGAATGGTTCTTATCTGCCGTCACATTCTATGTTTCTATGGTAAGTATAGTCAGTCACTTCAGACCTTTTGCAGTAAACACTATCTTTTTTAAAAAAAAAGGTAGTGTTTACATTACAGCCTAGGAATACCTCCAGTGGCCACTCCTCAGGTGGCTGCACAATGTACAGAACGGACATTCATTGTCTTCACACTCTGCATGGAGACATTGAACTTTCCTGGAGATGCTGCGCCATTTGTCTCTGCCCCCGGTCTGCCTCCTTGGTTGAGATAATTAGAACTGACAATCTCAGCCAATCCAATGCTTTCCTATGGGGACAAGACATGTTTGTGTTCCTGACCTTATAGTGTTCCTTTTAACTTATGTGTATAGAAAAAGAGAATATTTAAAAACAAATATATAAATCACATTTTCCTGGAACATAATGGAGAGTAAAAATAATTAAGACATTTTAGATTAACATGACTTATTCATTTTTAGATATTTTTATTTAAACTTTGGTGCACATACTGCAATCATTAAAACTTTAGCGACAAATATGAATTTCTTTGATATAAATTGAGAGCAATTTCCTTTCAGCAGATGTTGGTTTATTCATCCAGTAAAATCAGATGCTACAGATTTAGAATATCTATGCTATGCTCTCATATAAAAAAAAAAAAAACTTCACCGAAACTCTTCCAATTCACAAACCGGTATATCAGGTTTTGGATAATTCATTGTAAATGCTTATCATATGCACATGAACCTTTTAACTTCGAGGATTAGCGAGATGATGTCATTTATATCTTTTACTCAGCTTTCCAAAAAAGAATGAAAAAAACAAAACAAAGTAAAATCAAAATATATTGAATATAATACTTATCAGATGACAGGTTTGGCTTCATACATGACAAGTGACTCAGATACTTCCAGGCAGTCCTGTTTAGGGCTCTGAGCAGGTAAAAATACTCCTGCGCATTTGCCTAGTTGGCACTTTAGCAACTTGTACTTTGCAATTTAAGCAACTGAACTTGAGGATAACAACACACCAACATACTCACAACGAAATGTGATTGATATTCCCGTGATGCGACATACGATACTGGCACCTACATTGGGGTGTTAAAATTGGAAGGTATGCAGGTATAGGTGTGATAAAATGGGTACGAAATATCGAGCCAAGTGACTGCAAGGCCCACTTATGGATTGAGAAAATTCAGATTGTGGTAATCAATCTATATTGCTATATGTTGAAACGTGCTAAACAAGTGGACTATGAGAACTTAAAATAACCCCCTTTCATTCCAATGACAGCTCAGTAATAATCTGGTTCTTTTGGGACACCCTTAACTTATCAAACAATAACATTGTCAACTAAAAAACACCTGTTTCCAAGCAGGGAGCACAATTTCTAAATGACAATTGAATATAAAACTTCCGTAGACCTTCGTGGAGTCGTTGTCGGATACAAAGTCAGATCCGGGCTCAAAAGTTCCCTATTTACTTAGATTAAAAATGTGGGATTTGAAGAATCTGCCCATTCACCCAGAGTTCATGAGATTGTCCTCTATCACCCTAAACAAACCTACCTATGATATGTTGCTAGGCACTGACATTCTATGACTTTTTATAGGAGAGTAAATGCTTATTCTTGGAATTTACAGCCATGTAATTCTGCTATCAGATTTATTGTTCTTTAGTTCCAAGTACAGGTGGTTACAACGTCATGAGTTACGGTCCACTCGCACACACCCTGCTCAGCTGGGCGAGGAGCTCTGTTATTTCAGGTGACCAAGACGTCTGCTAAAGTGACACATCAGTGTGGTGACAACGATAACTGGCTCTTCTAACGCCCAATCATTGCTGACTAAATACAATAGAAATATACACAAAAAAGCCCTAAAACATAACAGCATTACTTTACTGGGCTGTCTAACTTTTTCAGACACACATCTAATTGCAAGCTCTTTAGAACGGTCGCAGAGATGTACAATATACTGCAAGGTCAATGCTACCCAAGAAAACCCATTTTTATTAATTTTTTTGCATTTATATTCACTTGGACTTCTGAAGGTAGTTGGCTTAATATGCAAACAAGGTAACATTTTCACCAGGATTACAGTAGTGTACTGCTTTATCATGCCCCTAGGCCCTTGTAACGTAATAGTATTAAAGGGAGACACTACCCAAATCCAAAGAAGCTTAGAAACAATCAAATTCTATAAGATTAGACCGTGCCCATATATCTTACTCTTGTGTAGTATTGAAAAGGAGCTTTAAGTCTAATGACATAATGGGGGGCCTCCATTTAGTTGCAGCCTATATCATAAGGGTGTAAAGAATAGGACAGATGACAACACCTACTATTTCGTTCATGTTCGTTTTTGAGCCTCAGTACGTGTGACTCGTGCCAATTTCTGTCTGTTTCTCAGACTGAACCTTCCTTGTAGTTGCTGTTACTAGTAAACGTATTCACAGAATATCTACAATGAATACAATACAAGCCCCACCCACATCGATCTGTGACATCACAGAATATGGATCTACAACACTGTGACATCATAAGACTATAATCGTGCAGCAAGGAAAATGCCAAACAAATATTACGTTTTTAGTTGGGGGTTTTTTTTGTGTTGAAACAAGGCTTAAGTAAAACGAGAAAACATAGAATAGTGGTTGTACACGTTATTTAACAAATGTCACATCTGAGTTCTATAAACGTTAAACTAAAACCTTTCATTTACTGGTCATAAACAAGTTATGAGCTGCATCCAGAAAAACATGGCAATTCTGTGCTGCCGCCAAGCCCATGTGTTCCCTATTAAGGGTTAATATGTGTGCAGGGGTTTAGAAATATACCCCCCTCTGTCTCTGAGATCTTACCTTGTAACTGAAAGCAGCAATGTGAATGGTTAGTGTAGGACTCACCTAAGAGGTTTTGCCTTGACATGGCAGGTAAACTTACACTTAAATGGCCATTGGAGTGAAACCAAAAACCTCCAGTTATTTAAACATGCATAGGGATTTAGGATAGTGCGCAAGTAACTTTTTTCTTTGGTTTTCATTGTATGTATTGGGGCTGATTTGTACTATAGTCATTGCTGGCGCCCAGGAGTAGTAGAAGTTTGTGCACAGGGCTTAGTTTTGTATGTCTGAATCTCTCAATTTTACTTATAATCAGTGGCGTACTAAGGGGGGGGCAGGTGGGGCGGTCCGCCCCGGGTGCCACCAGGATGGGGGGTGCCATGATCAGGAGCGCCGCCCCCCCCCCCCATGAGGGCGGACCGCACCGCCCGGGCGCAGCCTGAGGAGAGGGGCTGACAGGAGGGAAGCGCTCAGCGCTCCCTCCTATCACTCCCTCTGTAGTAGCGTGGCCGAGCTCTGTATAGTCGGCGGGTACAGGGAGCATCTGTCTCCTGTACCCGGCCGGACTAACAGGAAGTGCACACTGAGTGTGCAAAGGGGGGTGAGAAAGGAGTGGGGGGTGAGAAAGAGAAAGGAGGAGGTGAGAAAGGAGAGGGGGGTGAGAAAGGAGAGAAAGGAGGGGGTGAGAAAGGAGGGGGGTGAGAAAGGAGGGGGTGAGAAAGAGAAAGGAGGGGTGAGAAAGAGAAAAGGAGGGGGTGAGAAAGAGAAAAGAGGAGTGAGAAAGAGAAAGGAGAGGGGGGGAGAGATATTAGGAGGGGGGGAAAGAGACATTAGAGGGGGGAGAGATATTAGAGGGGAAAGAGAAATTAGGGGAGAGAAATTAGGAGGGGGGGAGAGAAATTGAAATTAGGAGGGGGGAAGAGATATTAGGAGGGGGGAAAGAGAAATTAGGGGAGAGAAATTAGGAGGGGGGGGAGAGATATTAGAGGGGGAAAAGAGAAATTAGAGGGGAGAGAAATTAGGAGGGGGAAAGAGAAATTAGGGGGGAAAGAGAAATTAGGAGGGGGGAAGAGATTAGGAGGGGGGAAAGAGAAATTAGGGGGGAGAGAAATTAGGAGGGGGGTGAGAAAGAGAAATTAGGAGGGGGAGAGAAATTGAAATTAGGAGGGGGGAGAGATATTAGGAGGGGGGAAAGAGAAATTAGGGGGGAGAGAAATTAGGGGGGAGAGAAATTGAAATTAGGAGGGGGGGAGAGAAATTGAAATTAGGAGGGGGGAAGAGATATTAGGAGGGGGGAAAGAGAAATTAGGGGGGGAGAGAAATTAGGAGGGGGGTGAGAAAGAGAAATTGGGAGGAGGAGAAGGAAATTGGAGCGGGAGGAGAGATTGACATTCATCACATACACACAATGCACCCCTTGCACACAGAAAAACACTCAATGCATTACACACACAGACACACATACACAAGCAATGCAACCGTTACACACAATGCATCCCTTACACACACAGAAACACACAATGCATTCATTACACACACTCAATGCACCCCTTACACACATTCAATGCATCCCATACATACACAGAAACACACCTTGCAGTCCTTACACATACAAATACAATTTCACACAATGCATTCCTTACACACATATCAGGACATCCCCTACACACTCCACCCCCTGTGAACAAACTCATTGGTGGAACATGAAGGTGGACCCTGGGACCCAGACCTTGAGCTGTGTAAAGGACCCCCAAAAAAATGGAGCTGCTTCCCGTTCTCCCAGAACATTGATTTTTGTGACCACAGTTACAAACCGCCTCCAGAGAGCCTGTTCTGCACCACACCAGTGGAGCCAGACTGCAGCTAGAGCCCATCATCATCCCCATCTGGTTGTAAGTAGGCAATCTAGTATATTATTCGTGGCACTAAGCTCTAATTTACCTCACATTAAAGAAACACTATAGTCCCCAGAACCACTTCAGCTTAATGTAGTGGTTCTGGTGTCTATAGCCTGTCCCTGCAGGCCTTTAATGTAAACACGGCGGCACTGCAGCACTGGCGTTAGTTAACATGGCAAATCATATGGCTGGGGCATTGTGATGTCACATGGGGGGCGGCAAACTTTACTTTTGCCTTGGGCGGCAAAAATCCTTGTACCGGCCCTGGCTGGAGGGGCTGTGTGAGCTGTGGCCGCACAGTGTCCCATGGAAGTTAGGGTGCCGTGCGGCCAGTACAGCTCACTCAAGCAAACAGCTGATAAACTGGCCGCACGGAGGAAATGTGTATGTGTGACTGTCTGTCTGTAACTGAGTGTGTGACTGTCTGCCTGTAAATGTGTGTGTGGGGCTGCAGGGATTTTGTAGAAGGGGGCGGGGGTTTTGTATTGGGACAGGAGTCTTTATAAGGGGGGATAAGCAGGGGATTTGTGGAAGGGGGTTGCGGGGGTTTTGTAGACGGGGCAGTACAGGATTTGTAGAAGGGGCAGGACAGAGGTTTTGTAGGAGGGGCGGGGCAGGACAAGGGTTTTGTAGGAGGGGCTGACAGTGGTTTTGCAAAGTTTACAAATTGTAAAAAAAAAAGAAAGAAAACCTTTAACATTTTTTACAGTTTTTTTTTTTGTTTTTGTTTTTTTGGGGGGGGTGTCAAGCACAGGATCCGCCCCGGGTGCCAAATGCTCTAGGTACGCCCCTGCTTATAATGTCATATTATTATATATCTCCCGACAATTCAAATGGCCAGAGCGACACTTTTATTTAAAGGGTGGGGGGACAAACCAATTAGCTGCACCCCTGTTGGTGGCAGCCATAATCTTCCATTTTTATGCTTTCTTGTAAATTAAAGGACAGGGGACTGAGTGGGGGACATGGGCGGCACGGGGGTGGGGGCATGCCACCATTGGCTGTTTGGTACCTGCATGACAGCCTCAGACACCAAATTTCGCACAGAATTAACAACATTAACCAGTCTGATGTTCCGGACTGTTTAACGATGTTGATGTGGATTTACAATTCTGGCAGCCAACGGATTAATCTCTGTATGTGCGGCATTTAAAATCGAAACACTCCACAGCCTCCATGACCACATCAAATCACTGAAGTGGTCAAGGTGCTACAATTTCGTTCAAAACTGGCAGGAAAAAAAGCTTTCTATTGAACAAGCCTGTGAGTACAAAACATTCTACAAAAGATGTGTAGCAAAAGCATAACTAGAAACGATTTTCGGAGAGTATGGGAATCTGAATGCCGCACCTTTGCTTGGTGATCATTCTAGCAGGTGCCCTTTTCGTAAAACCACTGTCCTTCCATCCACTTTATTATCTGTCTATTGTGTTTCAGGCTTTTTTTTTTCTGACTCTCCTCACAACGACCTGCTGTGTTTGTGGCTTAAGGATTTTCGTTGTATCCCAACCTTGCATTCAAACAAGGGCTCCTTTCATTAACCATCTAACAGGATAGAAAAATCAATAACTGCCTGAATACAGTGCTAGGATTAAAGGGATTCCTCCCCTCTGCTTTCTCACAGTCGGAGCACTCGCATTGCAATGCGCTGTGTTTATAGCAAATCATTTAACCCCTTTACAGCTGATTTACTGAAAGCCTTAAAGGAAGTTGCTGGCTGGATAAGAATTCCATCTAAGAACATTAAAATAAATAAATGGAACTATAGAACACAAGTATATATGCTAAACCATAATGTGACAATAAACTTGCGCAATCTACTCTGTTATCGCTATCTGTTCTTATACAGCCGTTGCCAACTTGCCATAACCAACCGTGTAGTGAAGAAGTCCCTACATGACTATTTGAGGGACAAATGCTGGGTTTGTCCACCAAAACCTGGCAAGGGTCCAGATATGTCGATGCCTACTACAAGTGTCTTTTTATAGCCTCTCTAAGGCCTCTTTTCCTGTACCTATGTCATCTCTCACAATAACGTACAAAACACAGATCTCAACTCTCATCAATTATGGTTGCTCTATTTATGGTTGAAGATTAATCAAAGTTTAAAATATTACATTTTTTTTTGTCCAATTAAAAGTAAGTTATTTTATTCCTCATTTTTAAGTTTACTAGTTAAAAATAGCCTTTTTAAAGTAATAATATATGTATAAGTTGTAGTATTTAAATACTATAAGTACCATAACCACTAGAACACACTGTAGTGGTTATGGTGCCAGAGGTCCCCTGGCAGTGCCTAATGGTAGTGTTTAAAGGTACACAGTGGCAGCCAGACCACTTTATTTCATTGAAGTGGTCTGGGTGCAGTGCCCCTGTCCCCTTAACCCTGCAATTGTAACTATTGCAGTTATTGAGAAACTGCAATAATTTACTTGCAGGATAAACTCCTTCCAGGTCCTCGGTAGACTTTTGGGCTGCTAAATTACACTTTGCATTGGGAAACCCAGCATCAGCTAAAACCCCATAGGAAAGCATTGATTCAATGCTTTCCTGTAAGGTAGTCCTAATGCAATCGCGGCATACACACGCGCATTAAGTTCCACCGGTCAGCTGATATCAGCAGAGAAGGAGCGGAGGTGGAGAGTGACCCAGCTCCAAGGCACATCGGTTCTGGAATCCTGTAAGTGGCAAAAGGGGGTTCAACCCTTTCAGCGCTGCAGTGGGAGGTGGGGTTGAAGAGTGTTCTATAGTGCTAGGAATACTGTTTCTAGCAGTTCAATTCTGTGTTTTGCTTCACCCCTTTTACTGGTAGGCTATTCTAGGTACCTATCACTTTCTCTGCATCACTGTTAGCTTTTACTGCACCCACTGGAAGGCTTTTCCGGTTATCTACTACTGTTTCTAAATCTTTTTTTCTCTCTATTATGGCCAACGAAAAAAGCTTTTCCAATTATCGAGAATCCTCTCAATACCACTGTTCCTTTCCACTATTTACACTGGAATCTACTTCAGTCATCTGAGATTTGCCACTATACACAGTGCAGCCTCAACATAAGGAGCCAACACTATGTAAAATAATTATTCATGTGACAATCTAATTATGCACATGATGTCATGACATAGTACCTATATCTGGTGTAGTAGTGGCAAATGATTTACATTCTAAAGTTCAAGCATGATCTCCCCAGTTAAAGGAAACATGTAATTTAATATTACTGACAAATAAGAACATGCAATACAGCCACGCTGTATATTATTCTGTAATAAATACATATAAGTAAAGAACTCTAATTAGTGCGTCTCCTGGCTTAACTCTCCTCCTCCGTGTGGACAGCCATCTTTAGCCCTCGAGTCAAAAGCACCACAATTTGAACATCTAAAACTATGCCAATACACATTTTGTAGATGCCAGCTGCTGGGAAAGGACATCGGGATTCAGGACCAAAACCAACTTAAGATTGCCATGGCCAAAAATCAAACAATTATAAAAATACGATGATGTTTTTCTTGGAGTCTAGCTGAGCATCATAGCAAACAGAGCTAAAAAAAAAACAAGAAACTGGACACTCATCACTACAGGCGTTTTTCCCCCGTGCTAAAGTTTGTCCTTTTCAACCTGTTGTTACTAACAAATTTCTGCACATGCCTGAAACAGGGACCTTAGCGTCTTGTCATTCGTCAATAAAGATATCAGTTATAAAAAAAAAATTATTTTTATTTACTTAAATGGCTAACATGATACCAATAAAATAATTATTTACATATATAGAACAGCAGAGAGCTAAACTGATGCGAAGATCTGTAGTTACATAGCAGAATGTTTGTTTATCTTTATTTCAGAAAAACAAGGCTGGTGTAATGTGTCCGTGCATAAGGCAGCAGTGTTATTAATTAGAACACAAAATGTTCTTGTTGTAGACAATAAAATATATGGATTTCCAGTGCCCTCTCCTGGTTACTTAAATGCACTACACATTAAGTCTTGTTATCACTATATAAAAACAACAAAAAAAAACAATTAAACTTGTCTTAGTCCAGTCAGTCCAAGGGAAGTAGAAATGCCTGACCACCAGGAATTAACAATCAAAATCTAAAATCAATGATAAACTTTCAATTTCATGGTTCCACAGTAAAGGCCTTATCGGACCTTTGGTAGTCTTGCAGTCTTTAAAAATGTATATATGAAAGGGTGGGCATCTGCTGAGGCCCTTGTTTATGCTTCGGGGTCTATGAACTTTCCATAGCTGTAGAAATGGAAAAAAATGACAGGCCCAGGCACATGTCCCACATCTCATAAGGTGGGATTTAAAGAAATGTTTAGTTATATTACATTCTGCAAGTCCCATTTCTATTTTAACAATGTATTTTTTGTTGTAATATACAGGATATTACCGTGAGTGTATTTTACTTATTCTATATGAACAGTTTAAACAGATGGATTTCATATTTTTTTTCCTCTATAATCTTCTTACACTTGGTAATAGCTCCTTTTTTTTTTAATTACATGCAATATTTTGACGGTGACCAAAAAAAACCACACTTCTTCCTCTCTTCAATTCCCCCCACCCTCTTCATTTTTCGTAGGAATCCAAGAACAACATACTGGGTTCAGTTTGTGTCTGCTAAATTCAGATCTGGTCCCCACCCTTGGCTCTGGATTGAAACCACGATCGCACAGAAACCTCAGCTTTCCACATAGGAATTTGTAATTACAAGCCATCGTGAAATGCTTACGGTCGTCTGGAGAAGTTCTACGCAGAAGTCAGATATTCATCTCCCTGAAGCGTGGCATGATTCTGAACAAATGTGTTCATTTCCGCAGAATCTCAGCATTAAAGGCTAGCCTTTATTTTGGCCAAAGAAACAGATTGTGGTAAATTTTGCTTTGCAGTCACTTGGAAAGCATTTAGCTGTGAATATAATATAATCTGCAGCTCTCAGGATTTATTGGATACAACCATCAGTGGCAGTATAGAGTGGGTGCAGCAATACAATATATATTATTAATGGCATTATTACTGGCTTTTATATAACGCCAACTTATTTCTCAGTGCTTTAAAATATTATTTAAAAAGGGGGAAATTTTTACAATAAACGAGACAATTACAAAATGTTACAGGAAAAAAGGTTTATGAGGACTCTGCTCGAAAGAGCTTACAATCTAGTTGACCTTATACTGCTGTTTACTTAAAAGGCAACGGTCACTTCCCTGGATCTTTAATATTATGTTTACTTAAAAATAACTTAAATGTAGAAATCCACATTTCTTTATCCTCCATATAAGCGCCTACATCTTAGCTCCCTGTCAATCCATTGTTATAAGTTCTGTACTTTGCACCTGGCAGTTAGTATAGAGAAAGAACGCAGGAGGAATTAAACAATATTTCTATTTGTCTGAACTTGATTACGATGTAATTTGCTAAATCTTTTTAATTTAAAAAAAAAAGAGAGCATCTAATGGAAAAAGGTTAAAGGGTTACTCCAACCACCATGATCATTGTCGTGATTTGAAGTGGTCATGGTGGTTGGAGTCTGCCGAGTTATAGCTTCACCGTCAAGCTCATGAGACTTAGGGAAGCCCAATGTAAATTCCGTGCAAAAAGTGTCTATCATCACTACTCACAGCTCGCTGGCAAGATATGTAATCAGCTTCTCCCTTGCAGGCAGCGGACCCGCAATGGGAATCCTCCAAGTGTTTTAAACTGTTGGAGTAAGCTTTTAAAGAAACACTCCAAGTACCACAATCAATACAGCCTGTTTTTAAACGGACTACTTAAACTA
This sequence comes from Pelobates cultripes, assembly GCA_933207985.1. NCBI lineage: Eukaryota > Metazoa > Chordata > Amphibia > Anura > Pelobatidae > Pelobates > Pelobates cultripes. Next base: position 20,137,193 of record OW240916.1, read on the forward strand.
GGAGGGCGCCAAGTCACTTTTGGTACCGCAACCACTACAGACGTAAGGGTGCGAGCAGTGGACAGGAGAAGGTCACCAGTAGAGTGAAAGGATCCGGTAGAGGCGTACCTATAAGGGTCTAACACTGGAACCCAATTCTTCCTATGGAATATGGTACAGCAGCCCATCAACAGAAAACAGTCAGGCAGAATGAAGTGAATGCAATCCCTGGTCCTTTAATATTCAAAAGAAAAATACATTTCGGCCTCCTTTATTTATTTTCTAGAGGGTGAGCCTAAATTCAAAGTAGGGTTTTAGGAGTCAATAGCTTTTTATTAAAGGACCACTCTAGGCACCCAGACCACTTCAGCTTAATGAAGTGGTCTGGGTGCCAGGTCCAGCTAGGGTTAACCCATTGTTTTATAAACATAGCAGTTTCAGAGAAACTGCTATGTTTATCAATGGGTTAAGCCTTCCCCCAAATCCTCTAGTGGCTGTCTCATTGACAGCCACTAGAGGCGCTTGCGTGCTTCTCACTGTGATTTTTCACAGTGAGAGCACGCCAGCGTCCATAGGAAAGCATTGTAAATGCTTTCCTATGAGACCGGCTGAATGCGCGCGCAGCTCTTGCCGCGCGTGCGCATTCAGCCGGCGGGGCGTAACGGAGGCGGAGAGGAGGAGGAGAGCTCTCCGCCCAGCGCTGAAAAAAGGTAAGTTTTTACCCCTTTCCCCCTTCCAGAGCCGGGCGGGAGGGGGACCCTGAGGGTGGGGGCACCCTCAGGGCACTATAGTGCCAGGAAAACGAGTATGTTTTCCTGTCACTATAGTGGTCCTTTAATAAACCAATTTCAATGATATTACATACAACGAATGATTAATGTATGGAGATTTGGTTTGGCTACATACTGATGACATCCTTTAAATGAGCTCCATTTGCCATCTCGCAAAGTTGGGCTCTTTTCATTGCATTGTTTATAACATTAGTTAATGTTTGAAGCTCTGGCGCTCAAATTTCTCCACAGATATTCTCCTTGAGCTGTTCAAGGGTACGCAGTTTGCTCACATAAACCCGCTCCTTCAGATATCCCCACAGGAAGTAATCAGGAGCAGAAAGGTCCAAAAGCCAATTTATCTGGGCATTGATTGAAATTCTCAGCTCGCCGAACAATTGTCTCAGTGTTGAAAATTAAATTCCACTATTTTTACTCGTTCCTTCGTGAAATTAAGACTCTGTTATAATGTGTACCTGCAGCAAAAAAAAATAACTACAATCTTAACTTAGTAATTTACCTGTCAAATCCTACTATGAATTTTGAACCAACTCTGTATATAACAAGCACAGCCCTCGAGGTCCATAGAATCCATGAAAAGATTTCATACACGGTCTATGGAAACACATAGAAAGACATTGCAGCCAGTTACTGGTTACGACAGTTATCACAATGATTGTCTATAATCGAGGCTTGTTCAAGGTGGAATTTTTATATTTTGAATATATCTTTGTATGTTAAGAAAGCATTTGTCAGGCTTACAGGTTAACCCTCTAGTACCTAGTCCAGGGGTAGGCAACCTACAGCACTCCAGATGTTTTGGACTACTTTTACCCTGATGCTTTGCCAGCATTATGTCTGTAAGAGCATTATGAGAGTTGTAGTCTACAACATCTGGAGTGATGAAGGTGTGCTAGCCCTGACCTAGTCCATATTTCTACATCTGAATTACAAAAAAGATGAAAGACAGATGGGTTCCGCATTGTATTTGTTTTAGGGAACAGGCTCTGCCACTCAAAGACGTGCTCCCTGGGTTTACATCAGCGGTACTGCTCACATTGTTTACTGATAGGTTATATAATGAATAGGACTATCCTTAACGACAACCATAGTAAAAATAACTCAGACCTTCTGACCATGTTTTAGTCTGGAGGATTAACAGAGCCTCTGTGAATCTAATGACTGCACAACTTTAAAGAGCGCAGACACAAGCTCTCATCCTATCTCAGCCAGCTTGTTTGATCCCCTTATTAATGGAAGTTTTTTTAAAAGAAATCTTGTGATTTTACTGTCTAATCCTGGCAGATAACAGCCCCAGGGCTTTGGCAGGTCCTGTAAAGTATCTGACACTACAAAAATTCACAGGATAGTTTATATTTTACAAGGTTAATTATAACTGATATTATAAAAATGTGTTTATATATATATATATATATATATCTGTCTTGCTCTTCAGCAAACAACAAGTAAGATTGCACAATAACATTGACAGCTGACAGTTGGCACCAAAGATTTTGGGAACTAGTTTCCATGATGTTACTGCTAGCCTCGAGTCCATCCGAGCATCACGGGAGATATAGGTCCCAAAGATCTGTGGAGTCACAGTTAGCCTCTCCTCTGAACAACTTTCATTAGTGTTGGCTTTAACCCCTTCAGGAACGGCCTGTTTTGGCCATGTTGTACGTTAAGGACCAGGGATCTTTTAACACTTTTGTGGTGTTTGTGTTTATCTGTAATTGTCCTCTCTTTCATTTACTGTTCCCATACAAGCTATATATTGTTTTTATACTCAGGAGACTTCACTGAACACAAATATTAGTGTTTCAAAACAGTAAAATGTATTACAACAATGATATCATCAGTGAAAGTGCCGTTTGTGTGTGAAAAATGCAAAAAAAGTCACTTTCACTGACAATATCATCGCTGTGATATGTTTTACTGATTTGAAACACTAATATTTGTGTTCAGCGAAGTCTCCCGAGTAAAACAGTACCCTCCATGTACAGGTTTTAGGGTGTCATAGAAAGTTACAGGGTTAAATACAGTGCTAGCAAATTAAATTCTCTGGACTTTCGGCCTGGGTTGTCAGGCAGGTACCTCAAATTGCAATCAATAAAATCACTTAATTATGTAAAAATATTACATAAATATGCACATAGAATTTAAATATATATATTTGAAGTCTACGTGTATATTTATGAAATTATTTATGTAATTTTGTATATGGATATATATTTCGTATTATTTTGATTTATTTATATATACATAGATGTGTAAATAATTTCATTCTAAGTGTATTTTGATATAAATATATATATATATATATTACTATCAAAATACAGTTAGAATAAAATTTCATATAGATATATAATTTAAATTTTTTTATTATTTTTACGTTTTATTTATTTTAATTTACTTATTTGTATTTTATAATAATAATAATAATAATAATAATAATATATATATATATATATATACACACACACATATATCATTATATTTTTTTATTAACATTAAAACATTTTTTTATTTTTTTTATTTCACACATGCAGGGAGACTGTGTCAGCAAAGGTAGTCCCCCTGCAGGCAGACACTTGGACAACCTATTGTGACCTCTCTGTTGAGACATCACCTGGCCGCGGGGTCCCGATTTGCTGCGGGGAGACTGCCTGGGCTGTCAGGCAGTCTCCCCACACCGAGAGCAACGCCGATCGCCGCCAGGGGAACGATGGCGAATGTGTGAGTAAAGATTTCCGTTAAGGCCCTGGGGAGTCAGCATAGCTAAACGGACAAGGGCACATGTATGAGTGTGGGGATGGTGCTAGTGATTGGCTATATGTGTTTAGGGGAGTGGTTATGGGTTTGTAGTGGGGCAGGGATCATCTTACCTCAGTGCCATTTGGGATTCTGGCCAGCAAACAACTTCCCACCCACCCACCCTAATTTTCTGTTTTTGTTCCGTCACAGCTAGCGGGGAGCGTGTCCTTGCCAACAGTGTTGGGGAGCAGATGGAATGTCAGGAGATGGACATGGTGGGTCTCAACATCCCCTGCTCTGTAAGGTAAACTTTTAAGTTACCGAATAGGACGTGCCCACCGAGCAAAAATCCGGCTGGTGGTAGAGCATTTAAGATGATGGGAATTTTTGGTTTGGACGAGGGGGGAGGCGAGACACCAGTGGGTAAAGCTTTGGTGCATAGGCACCTGGTTAAGTTCGTTGGCAAGGACGGTTAATTAAGTTGGAGGCTGTAGGGCAATAAGTGTAATTTATATGTTAATTTATATGTTAATTATGGTATGTATATATATTTATCTGTTTATTTATATTTGAATTAAAGAAAAAGAATAAAGTTCGGATGAGTCCTACAGTTGTAAGTTTAATAAATGCTGTGGCCTGTTTCATCCAATATTTGTTGTTTGTCATTATTGGGGGGAGAATTGGGGTAGTCTCCTTACTCTTAGTCGCACCACATTACCCGCTACGTACATACATGACGTTTCAGGATCGTCACTGGTCCTCAAGGGGAGTTTTCCGATGACAGTCCTGTACCGTCATCGGTCGCGAAGGGGTTAAAGCTTTGTAGAGAATTTTTACACGTACGAATTTGAGATTCACTTGTGTTTTTACACAATTTAAAATATTATGGCTGTGCACAGTCTGTTATGATAGTAAAATTAATGCAGAGTTGAGCTGTGCTTTTCAGAAAACACGTTTAATGATTAAAAAAGGGGGGGAGGCTTATTGTGAGGAAAGAAGAAAACAAAAAAAACAAACAAAAAAAAACATAACACACTCCAAAAATATTAAATAGTTTAGGCTTGGTAAGAAAGTTGAAGTCAAATACACTACCCACCAAAGACCTGCCGTCTTTCTGCGCGCTGGCACATATACATCATAGATATCCAAGTGCCCATGTGTCAGACAAGGCTATCAGTCGTCTTCATATCAAACTGTCCCTTTTTAGGAAGGTCAGACCTCAGGAAGCGCAGCTAAAGCAAATCATGCATATGCTGTGCTATCTCAGGGCATCGTGTGCATATTTTATTACTGCCAATTATAAAGCACCAACATATTCCGCAGCGCTGTGCAACTTGGAAAAAGACAGTACGATATAAACAGACCAATGCTACAGGTAAATTGGGTCCTGCACGTGAGCCTACAATCTAAAGATATGGGAGTCTTTCAGCATGGGCAGGACAGGAAGGGTGTCTAGCTGGCAAGCGGTAAGTAGGCGCACACACACACACACCACACACTACACAAACAAGACTTTTAGGATATGCATATCTGGGAAAATCTGCAAGATCTTACCCCCTCCCCATCCAAATTACCCATCTCCCAACATGTCAAACCACAACATAAGCTGCTTTGAACAAAAATAACTACAACCATGAAACATACATATATATATATATATATATATATATATATATATTATTATTATTTTTTTTTTTTTATTATTATTCTTTTTTTTTTTTTCAACGGCACTTGTATAAGTATGCATGTTCAGGTGAGTGGTGCCCTCTTGGTTTCATATAAATATATACACACACATATATACCCACACAAATATATGTATATATATTTTTTTGGGAGTCTAGGCCAATTCCCTGGTTTTGCACACCTCCCTGTCACAGGTGCCTTGTTTCGGGGCCCTATTTAACCTTGCCCTGCAGAGAGTCACAGAAGGAAGCACTTATAAAGTGGATTAATAGCAGGCATTGGGTTGCTAGAGTAGGACCTGCCAAGAATGGGGTACATTGACGTTGTGGCAGGCTTACACAATGTATGATCATTTACTGTAACTAAACCCCCATTATTATTATTTTTTTTAAAATAAAACTATTACAATCTGTGAGCCTTGAAATTGCTGTTTAGTGAATGAGCGAGGGCACTGGATCTTGTATGTTTATATTACAAAGCTTTTTAAAGCAAAAACCAAGAAAGTTATAGTGGGGGAAAAATTGTGATTGAAAACCCTTCTACCTGAAGTCCGTGGATAGTCAATACATTGTTAAACAGATCTGCACACCAGTCGAGCCATACGACTTGCGTTCCCCACAGAAATCTCAAATTTGCAGTGATGTTACTACTGCAAAGGATTCTGGGTGGACATATGCAAATTAATTCAAGAAAGAATATAAATTTTGCCTCATTATTCCATTTCAAACATGGATTCCTTGGAGTTTGTATTTGCTGTATACAACGTTATAAAGTTATGTAATAACCGAGAGTATAGATTGATGGACAAGTGGTGTTTAAATGAAGAACTGTTGAAATCTGAGGTCAATATGAAAGAACTAATTAACCATGCAAATGTATTTATTTATTCATTACTGGCCTTTAATTCATGCATTTTTATTTATTTTTTTAAATGCATTTGTACATTGTGAAGAATACAATGTGAATATAAACATAGTGACAAAAATATCCCAAAAATGCCCTCCCAAGTCAGCGATTTTGGCGAAAAGCTGAAATTCGATTTTAAATCCCAACAATTTACACTTCAAACCCCGGGAGAAACACGGTGTTAGGAGCTGCAGCAATTCTGAATACAGCCTTTTCATTTCTGTTGTGTTTTTAGCACAGGCAACCTCTTCACCTTTCCGTGATTGTGTTTGTAATAGCACCAAAGGTTGTAACCCAGTAATCAGTGCAGGCACAAATCGCAATCATGGGCCTGTCGTCCCGAGACGAGAAGGCGGACTAACATTTCCCGCCATGGTGTAAATATGAGTAAAACTCTGACAAAGTGATTTATACAAACAAGAGCCTTGAGGAATGAGCTTCATCAAATGGTCTCCAAAGCTCACAGCCTGTTAAAGCCAAAACAAACCAAAATTTTTACATTTTGGGGAGGACAGCTCACATGGAAATAAACTGGGAATATTAACCAGGAAAATCTATTTTCACACCTTCCTACTGTGTGCTTATTTTTTTTAATGTGTATATGACATTTGCAAATTGAGTACATGGAGGACTGCCATAAAATAATCATCATTTTCAATAGCTGAGAAAGAGAATCCCCTTTCGCTGTTGGCATTTGGGAGAAAACAAATTAGAAGCAGATGACGAGTTTGAGTGGTTTGTTTTAAGACGAATAATAACAGTTATTAAGAATTAGCCATTTCTCAGCACTTAACATGTGTTTGAGCCATTACACATTTTTGAAGAATCAGGGACTGTATCATTATCTCGTCAAACTGTCACTGATCGCTAAAATATTACAGTCCAACATGTTGTTAGTAGAACGTTTTTACAGATAAAAAAGTGGTGTAGACGGCCACGATAATGATTTTGAATTTAGGTTCATTTTTTCTGAGCAGTCGGACACGTAGGTCCCATTCTATTAAAGGAGTCGAGAATAAATATATTTCATATGAGTCGTTTTTTTTCAGTTCAGGTTTCCCAAATTCAGGAAACGATTTTCTTTTTTTTTGTTATAATTTTTTTAAATTAAATTATATATCATAAAACATTTTAGATAAATAGACATACAAAAAAGGGTAATAATTATTCTTTCTAGAATCAAACATAACAATAGTCATACCATAATCACAGATGGATAACTTATTAATATTCTTAAATCTTTACCTTTCATTGTCTTAGATCATTATTAACAGTATTTTATTTTCCAGGATTAATTTCTACTATTACATCAATTATACATATTGTTGTCACAGTCCCGTTCAAACTTTCACAACAATACATGTTACTCATATATTGTTGACCAAAACACAAAAGCTATAAAGATTTATATTTTCCTTATTCTCCTTTCTAACTCTTTTTACCTTTCTTATAAGTCAATTGTATAGACTTTCTTGTTTCCCATACAGTGTTTATCCTTTCTATGATTATATCCCATTCATTCAAACTTCTACATATATTAAAACATAGATTGGGTTAATTCTTTAGTCATCAGATATATAATTTTTCTCTTATCTTTCTTTTACTTCCCTTTTTTTTTTTCCTGCCTTTCCCTTTACACATTCTCTTTTTTTTCCTTTCTCTCCCTCTCTCTTTTTTCTTTTTCCTCTCCTTTTTCTTTACTTTTTTCCCCTTCTTTTTTCCTTTCCATCCCTTTCCCCTCTTCTTTTTCTTTCTTTTTCTCCCAAATTTTTCCCTTACTTTTCCTTTCCATTCGTTATTTTCCTTTTTTCCCTTTCCTTTTTTCTTTTTCTCTTCCTTCTTTTTTTAATGTTTACAGTGGTTCTCACGTTTAATATATACCTTTTTACATTAAATTATTAATATTTTTTAGTATTTTTAGCCTTCTATATGATTGATATCTGCTATAAGGGTATTATATACCTCTCTTGTTGTATTTTTTTAATAAACATTATACCAAATTACTCCCTTTTCCATCTCCAGTTGGTTCTGAATTTGGCCCTTTAGATGGTGAATATTGGGGATATCAGTTTTTTTCCATAATTTTGCAATCAGAAGCTTAGTGGCCATAAATCAGTGAGTAACTAGTATTTCATTTAAAAAAAATCTAATTTATTATTATAAATGTGTAATAGGGCTATTTCTGGTAAAAAATTTAAATGGATATTACTTATCGCAGTTATTATTTTAAATGTAAGGTCCCATAATGGTTGGATTCTAGGGCAATTCCACCATATATGTATCATAGACCCATCTAAATTAAAACATCTCCAACAATTAGGAGGATTACTCTGAGATATTTTATTCAGCCTCCTTGGAACCATATACCATCTATAACTAACTTTAATAACATTTTCCAATATATTTAAACAGTGAACGTATTTTTTAATTTTAAGAAATGCAAGGCACCATAAGTTGAAATCAACCTTGGTGTCTAGATCTCTCTCCCAACTTTTAAAAGCTGTGGGAGTATTTGCTGGCTTTATATAATTTAATAATTCAAGTATTGGAGAATATTTCTTTTCCGTAGTTTCTATGGAGAGAATCTTTCTGATTAAATTTCCTTTCTCCCCATTGTATTTTATGAGATGCATCTTTAGAAAACTCTTGATACGCAAGTAATTAAAAAATTTCTCTAGGGGGTAAAGTCAATCTTGACCTTAATATAGGGTATTCTTCTAGTTGGTCGTTATCATAAATATCTTTAATACATATATCGGGGTTAATATACCAGTTTTTCAAGCTTATATCAATCATAATATTTTCCACAGTTCTAAGGGATATACCGTATATACTCGTATATAAGTCGATCTCATGTATAAGTCGAGGGCAGTTTTGTGACCAACAATTGTGAAATATGCTATGCCTCGTGGATAAGTCGAGGGTAAAACTTGGGGCTATGAAATTCTGTGATTTTAGAATTATATACACACACACTCATACAAACACACTCTGCATTATATACACACACACTCATACAAACACACATACTCTGCATTATATACGCACACACTCTGTGTGTATTTAATGCAGAGTGTGTGTGTGTTTGTATGAGTGTGTGTGTAGAATGCAGATTGTTTATGAGTGTGTGTGTATATAATGCAGAGTGTGTGTTTGTATGAGTGTGTGTTTGTATGAGTGTGTGTTTGTGTGTGTGTGAACTGGGTGGAAGGAGGGCATTTTTATTATAAATTTTTAATTTTAATATTGTAAGTTTTTTTCTTAAATTTTATTTGAATATTTAAGTTTTTTATTTTTTAATATTAAGTTTTTTCTTTTATTTTATTTAAATATTTAAGGTTTTTATTTTTTAATATTAAGTTTTTTCTTTTATTTTATTTTAATATTTAAGTTTTTTTTATTTTAATATTTTAAGTTTTTTTTATTTTAATAGTTTTTATTGTATTTTTTTTTGTATTTTTAATTTAATTTTCGTCCCCCCTCCCTGCTTGTTAGCTGGCCAGGGAGGGGGGCTCTCACTCCCTGGTGGTCCAGTGGATGGGCTGTGCAGGAGGGGGGGCTGACAGTGAGAGGTTACTTACCTTCCTGCAGCTCCCTTCTCCTCCGTGCAGCTCTTCTGACAGCTCCCACTGGAAGTCTCGCGAGAGCCGCGGTGACCCCGCGGCTCTCGCGAGACTTCCAGTGGGAGCTGTCAGAAGAGCTGCACGGAGGAGAAGGGAGCTGACAGGAGCTGCAGGAAGGTAAGTAACCTCTCACTGTCAGCCCCCAACAGGACCACCGGGCTTGTAATGAGCCCGGCGGTCCTGGTCTGTATTATGGCAATGTAAATTGCCATAATACAGACATTAACTCGAGTATAAGTCGAGTGGGGGTTTTTCAGCACAAAAAATGTGCTGAAAAACTCGAGTATATACGGTAGTATGAGGTGGAGTATATGTACACAATAAATCTTCCAAAAGCAGTTGTAGTAAACTGGTCCTTATTAAAAAGGGGTTCTTCCAATAACAATAGTAATGAACTTGTCCTTGTAGGAGTATATTCTAAAATATAAACATAAATACAAAGAGATAGTGCAATATAGCCAGTTCACAGTAAGATGGTGCAATATATGTGGAAGGTAGAACACTCACAAACGTGGAGCCAATATAGGGACTCAAGAGAAGTGGCTCTGTGGGTGCTAAAGGGACCCACTTCCTTCTTGTTACCGCCTGTGGTATTCAAAAATAGGATGTCCTCCCAAAATGTGATGAGGTAAGGTGCTTTATTACAAAGTGCACAAAAAAATATAAAATATATAAAAGCAAATAAAAGACCCCACAGTTCAGAAGGTATAGTCCTTATATAAGGTGCAAAACGCGTTTCACCTCTAATCAGAGGCTTCCTCAGTTGCTGTTCTATGTTTCCAGATGTATTCCTTTAAATGTCCTCCCCTTGGCGGTCTTTTTCTGCGTTTTTTGCCAGCCGTGGGTTGGATTGGACTTCCGCTTCCGGTTTCGGCTTATGCGTTCCATCGAAAGGACAATCAATATACATGAGGGATTGGAATTTTGACAGAACTCTCTCTTTATATCACTTCTATCATCTCCCCTTGGGAAAGAAACTAAGTGGCTGGGGATTTGAAGCTCGGAATCAGCGCGGACATATGACGTTTGTGTTCCACGGATCATGATCAGATCAAGTATTCTCTTTCATATTAATCGAAGTTAAAAATTTAGAGAAGTTGATGTCACCCAGAATCAAATCAATTCTTGCCGCTGAGCCATGGGGGATAGATCTGTGGGTATAATCTTTCTCATTTGGATGCAACAATCTCCAACAGTCAATTAGTTCGAATTTATTCACTATTTTGTTCATCTCTTTAGCTTGTTTTACTAAGTTTTGATTAATTTTTTGGTTAATGCCCACTTGTTTGTCCATAGTGGGATCGAGTATACAATTGAAGTCCCCTGCTACCACTACTTTCCCTTTTTTTTTTTTTTTTTTTTAATAATTTATTTTTGAAGCGCATTGTCAGATACATTGTGAGGTTATGACATTTAACAGGTTACATGAGTTAATACGGTGACATAGTGGTAAAGGTGATTTGTTGCGCTTTTTTTGTTTATGCAAAAGAAATTAAACCGGCTTATCAGAGAAGTTGTCAAGGCATTCAAACAAGTGTTAGGCAAAACAGGGTAGCATAGACATGGGTTAGCCTAATATATTTCACAAGAGATGTGTACAGTTAGTGTGGTGACCTGCGTGGCTAGTCAGACATGGCTATGTGAGACCGTAGTAGTTAAGTGGACATGCTAAGATTCCTCTGGTTGACACTCGCTGTGTAGATGATATTAGGGGAACTGGGTTAAACTCCCTGCTCCCTGGGATTATCAAGTGTCATGTGATGCCACTTTCTGGGTTTGTGACCGACTAGCCAGGTTGGACAGGTCCGACATAGATTAAGTGTAGGTACGTACTGACGTGTAATTACATGGCATGGTTTAACCTCCAAGGGACCTTGGGGCACTGGGCTTGCCAGGGAGGGTATATGTGCAGGCTTAAGAGGCCTAGGCGCTGTCAGTGGGGAGCTGCAGAGTTAACATCTACTGTATTAAACACAGAATGAAGTTATTAATGAGATAATAAAGAATATACAGTAGTTGGGTGCAAATGTGGTAGGCATCCGCCTAGTCGCTCCTGTGGCTGTACTGGATCGGCCGGTGTCTTAGCTGGGATCGGGTCTGGTGTAGCTCATGTTATGGATGTGTCCGGTCCTGTGTGACTGCTGGCACCAACCCCAGGCAGAGAGTAGAGCCCGCGCCCCATGTCCATCATCCCCACAGGTATAGTTAGGTTCAGAGTCCTGAAACAGTCCACACAGACACACCAGTGACAGTGGGTGGGGGGGGGCGATACCTCAGGTGGTGTGGACGATGCTCTCTGTAGCGAGCCGAAATTATTCTCTGTTTGCGTGGTGAGTTGTTACCATTGGAGTTGTCCGATGGTCAGGGTGGACACGGAGATTGCTTTGTTTGTCTGCGGCTTGTTGCCAGCGTGCAGTTGTCTGATCGGCACCGGCTTCAGATGGTACCCAGCAGTTGCTCAGTTGCTACAGCCCCAGCTCTCCAGCTTGTGGTAGACGCGGCGGCCATCTTGGTTTTTGCCATGCGGTCCCAGGCTGCTTTCTTCACTGCCCAGATGCTATTATTGAGCACTGCGTCCCTGGTGGGGACCGGGATAACCCCCACCGGCCCATAGGGGGGGAGAACGGGGCCCTCAGTAGGCGTGGGAGAGGTCCCGCCGGACTAAGCACGGGAGATCGGCCGTTTCTCCCGCCAGAGCCTCACAGCAGGCCGCAAACCCATCAGCCCATCAGTCGGTGCCGCCGGCAGGACGGGAGCTGATAATTGTACCGGAGGTTGCTGCTTGGGTTCCACATGTCTTCTGGTAGCGGCATGGGGTTATGGACGTAAGAAGGGGTAGTTTGAGGCTGGTTATCAGGTTTCACTGGGGAGCCGAGGTGCTCCACGTCCATCCAGCTTGGCGGCCAGGCCCCGCCCCCCTACTTTCCCTTTTTTAACCTGTTCAATTAACCTTAAGATCCTAATTAGTAACCTAATCGGGTGTTTATTTGGTAAGTATACATTTACAAATGTATACATTGCCCCATTTAAAAGGCCAATTAGAATTAAAAATCTTCCTTCTAAGTCTACATTTTGATATTGACATTCAAATACTGTGTCCTTAGAGAAAATAATAGATACTCCACATTTTTTTTTCTTCTGTTGGGACGCAGTATAGATTAATGGAAATTTTTTGTAGTGCCATAGACGATTGTTTCTAGCTAACCAATGAGTCTCCTGAATAAATCCCACTTTAACATTCTCTCTGGTCATAACATCATATAAAAAACCTCTTTTAACATGGGAGTTTAAGCCTTGCGCATTTATGGAAATGAATCTAATCATATACCATTTTATATATTAAACTACCTAAGATTTTAACCCAAATCAACAAAACATACTTTAAACATACAATAACATTAATCTCATTCATTTCCCAATAGAAATGATTTTCAAACCTAAAACGTAAGTGACCCCAATTTTTACATTTTCAATTTCAAGGGACATTTTATATTGGCGCAAAATCAGACACCAAGAAAGCTCTGTACAATTTAGGATAATGCAGAATATTTCTCGTGAGCCATGGGTGCTTTACGGTGCTATATAATGACTATTGTATTAGCTATAAAACAAGCTTTAAAAAGGTGTTTATTTTCACTATGTAAAAATCAGCCTGCCCATAATATTTAATCGATGGAGATTAATGAGTATTTGAGCGTAATGGGGGATAGAGGGTATGTAATCAGCTTGAAAAAAAGTTACATCAGAGATGGGATAGGTGGAACAGTATCTAGATTCTGGAGAGGAGAGAAAAAGTTTTTCCTTTAGATTATGGGAGCAAACTGATGCTAAAAAAACCCAAACCTCTGGCTATTTGATTGACAGCCAGGGGGGATGTTTCATTAATGATTTATAAAAGTGGCGATTTCTTGACATGCGCATAGTCATCCTCTCTTTTTATTAATAATGTTAACCGTTATTTAAAATAAATAAATAAATAAAAACATTCCCATAAAACACAGACACACTTGAAGTTGGGTTAAAATTATCACAGCTTTATTAGAATTATTTTGAGATTGTATTTAATAATTAAATAAAGGTCATTTTCAACAACACTTAATGACATCACAGCACCATAACTTTTACATAACTTTATCCACAGACAATGACCCCACCATAAATAACATCAATATAACACAAACAGTTAACATGGTCACCAAGGACATCCATTTCCACTTGTAGAGGTATACCGAGATACCACTACACACCCAGGTTCCGAGCTACTGACGAGCTGGAACCTACCAAAACCAATCCAAACATAATATTGCTCCTGAACTTAAACTATATCCCACCTGCTGAGCCGACCTACCCCCCAATTTCTCTCCATCCCCTGCCGCTGTGACCAAAGGGGGGAGGAAACTGAAACACGCTATCCACCATAACAAATTAGGGAGGGAGGGTGATTTTAAGTGAAAATGTTCAATTAAAATGGCTTATCACCTAAAATGTCCAATATATATATATATATAAATTGTAGACTGTCCTTGCACTCACGCTTTAATAAGATGCTTGCCGGGTGCTTGAAATCCAGGAAAAATTCAAATATGTATAGGCAGTGATCAGCACTCTCGGACTTGTAAAAGTCAAAACTTATAGTTTATTAATAATCCATTAAAAATTAGATCAACGTATCAGTCCCAGCAGGGACTTTCATCAGGATCAGGCATAGACTAACTAACTGACAAGATTCACATTTCCATATGTCTGCCTCCTAGCTATGTCAAGGCCCCTTCCACCTAGCTTTGCTTTTCTATGGGTATCATTCTTACCTTAAACCATTCACCTCTCCCCTTCTGTTTATACTGGACATATACAATGTTATTTACTAAGTCAGAGACTGATTATGGATTCGACAATTTTATCAACTCCCCGGCCGGTTTCTGATAATTCTCAACCGCTTTTTGCGCTGCTAAATACCAAATAGGCTTGTGGACATCAGAAAAAAGTTTGTCTGAATCAATTTGTCTGAAAACATTTTTTAATGGTTCGGTCAGACCAAATTTTGTCCATGTGGTGGTTTGATTCTTATGAATTCTGTCCATGCAATTGTGTAGGGTAAAAAAATATATATAGAATTTTAAAAAAAAATATTCGGATTAATAGAAATGGCGAGAAAATTAGCAAATGTAATGCAATTGAAGAAAAAAGCTGCCTCTTCTTTATTCCATTCCCATTTTTAGGCTGCAAGAATGGAAATTAGAATCGCAAGACAAACAGAATGGCTCATTTGCCCCTCTGGTGTTTCAGTTTGCAGAATTCGGACGAATCTCCAATCTCCCAAAATTCAAATGAATCATTTTAAGCCAAATGCACAAGTCTACAACAGAACTAAAAAATAAATAGGGCTGCCTGCCTTAACAAAACTCTCTCTTCAAAATCAATCTACAGATACAAAAAGTCAAAACTATGCCCAAATCACAGGAAACTAGTCAAAAGAACACAAACATGCATTGCATTACTTACCTTTGCTCCCTCAGCTTGCCAACCTCCATTGCAGAAATCAATCTTGATAATCATATGATTCCCCCATAGGAAAGCATTGGGAAGCTATTTTGCAGGCGCAGTAAATGCCGCACTGCACCAATTAGCATCTCATCATAGAGATGCATTGAATCAATGCATCTCTATAAAGAGGGTTTAGCATCGTCCATACAGAGCATGGAGACGCTGAATGTATGTTCTCCAGACTGTGCAGCACAGGCATAGGAAGCACCTCTAGTGGCCGTCTGAGTGACTGCTACTATTATTAATATTATTGCCATTTATATAGCGCCAACAGATTCCGTAGCGCTTTACAATATTACTAGGCAACAAATTAATTGCACAGCCTGCAGGGACAGGCTTTGCACACCAGAACGAAATTAAGCTGCAGTGTTTCTGGTGACTATAGTGTCCCTCGAATTTGGAAATAAATAGAGAAGTAGAGAAGCACACTAAACGGACATCATCACCATCATCATATACTACAAAATACATGCAGATTACATATCACAGAAAACTGCACGCTTAATATTGATAAAAAGGCTAACAAATGTAAAAACTGTGTGATATGCAAAAGCATGATAAACCCTTATCTTAAAGAAATCAGATAAACATATTTGGCCAATTACATTTGTATGATTTCTGTTATGAAAAGATCAGTGTTCTAAACCTCGCCACAGCCCAGCTGTTCATCATAAGATTCTAGAACAGCTCCTGTCATCTGCTTTAGATTACACCAATTACAGGTCCCTGCAGAATCTCCCATTATTTGCAATCATGCCGATCTTCGGATTAACACCCTACTCTATTCTGGAATGCAAGCGCTCAGTGAAAAATTATTCCTCCGTCAATCCCCCCCCCAAAATCAATCTTCACTTGTTTTCCTTTGATGGGAGGGGACCCCATTATCTGCTTACTAATTCCCAGTATGGGTTTTCTTTAAAAGGTTCTAACTATACCAGTGCCATCATACACATTCCCTTAATATCAAACATGTAACACATTTACTACCTTTGCCGAGTACTACTGAGCTGATTATAAATGAACTAAATTTTCATTAATGTTCTATTAAACATTAGTAAAATTAGAAAAACGTATTCCATTTAAGAAATACTTGCTACGGTCCTGGATTCGGTGACACAGTTCAAATTTTCAGTCCTCGTTCTGTATTCATGGGACACTGTTGTCCATATTTGTATAGGTTATGGTGTAAGGATGTCACCTAACCCAGTTTCATTCTGTCAGGAATAGGGATACCGTAACACTTAAAGGAAACAGTAGAGGTATACGTACCGGTCCTTAGAGTAGCCGGGTTAGTGCCTGAGCCTAAAACAGATATATGAAATGTCTGCAAGCAGAAAAAATAAATGAGAGACAGGCCAATGTCAGGATAACAGAAATACACAGAATCGATAGCCAGGCTGAGGTCAGGATAACAGAAAGCAAGAACAGTCAAAAAGCAGAGTAACAGGGATTGTCATCTTGTCTATTGGATGTGTGCAAGTTGGCACGGTGGTAGGTGTCTGTGGTGGATTCGGGGGCCCTTAAGGGGGGTCCCTGAGTGAATAAATATTTCTTTAAGCACTGCCTTTGTCTGGTAAAGAATCACGTTACCTGAAGAGACTAATTAGTGTTCTGCAATTACATAGATATTGTGTTAAGTTGTACTTGGTGGGTTTTTATCATTAAGTTACACCTGGGGGGACCAAGGTACCCCATTTATAAATTGTCTTGGTGGTGGCAGTGTTAAAATAGTAATATTTATATTATTATGGTTAAGTGTGGGTGGTGTTAAGGGTGATTTTGTCATTTTTTCCAGTCTAGTGCAGACAAATAGTGAACTTTAACCCTTTCACCACCACAACTACGCCACGAACACTCTTGAAGTAGGCTGCGTTCGTGACAGTATACACCATTAAAAAAGTGACACATAGGCTGACACTATAACAGGAGACCAATGGGAGGCTTCCAAGTCATATACGAACTCATCCCTAGAACTCAGAAGAGCGCTGCGAGGGACAGGTATTGTGACACTTTCTACCTGGTGTGTGTTTAACTGCAGTAATTTGCAGGAAAAAAAAATCACTGGAACTTTAAGTCCAACACTTCAATCAAACAGATCACCGAAGAAAGTTTAAGCATCCATCTTTTTATACAAGTAGTTGTACTACATGTGCATGCTGGGCAGATATTTCAGCCAAATTATAGCTTGTTCTTACAGGCCCCCTTCCAAATGGACCCCATATATAGCTCTATTCACAAAATTATGAATTCACCTTACGGTAAGCATATGGCTAGGTTTCTTATTACTTGTCTTCTGTTCATTAACTTCTAGCATGTTACAGGTTAACTCCAGCTCAGAGGGACCCTTTCATCAATATACAAAGCCTTAGAATTACTTTAAATAACTGCCGGTTTCGTAAAACAGCAAAGGAAAATATTACAGCAACAGTAAAGTTGGAATATTGTTCTCTAAACCCACAGGCAGCCATTGACAAAGTTCCAAGCAATAGGAAAGTGCGGTAAGAATCTGTGTAATGCTAGATCTTGTGTAAATATAGCGAAAACAGCTTTATGGCCAGAGTTGAGTAAAATGCTAATTCCAGCAAAATCCCAAATAACAGCCTTGGGGACTTATAAGAGAAGATAAAAGGGTTTCCTTGGAAGGCTTCTGTGACATTGCTGGCTTCACAAATCTGACATTTGGAGGAAAATTATGCTCACCACTCACCGACATGCACTGCTAAACGCCACGTACGTGGAAACAATTGTGCTGATTCAACTTTAGGAGTACAGTCTCACCAAAAAAAAAATTCTTTTTTTTTTTTTTTTTTTAATTACTGAAATAAAAGTATGAATGTTTAACATTTTGTTTTAAAACTCCCTAGATTTGCAGTAAGCACTGCCGATTAGAAGTATACAAAATCTAGGCTTTTCTTGTCAAAGAAAACACACTTTCACCATGAAAATCTAAATTAGATTATGGCTTGGTCGGCTCCTTTGGGTTTTATTGAAACACAGTGTGTCCGTGAAAAAGGCTGCAATTCTGTGAAAAAAAATGTTTTGTTTCTATGAAAATGAAATTCCAGACCAGGCTATTTCTAGGGGACAAATTGCAAAATAACTGCCCCTGACTGTCTGTCCTGTAACACATGAGAGAATGGAGGCTGGATTCTAAGGGACATGTGTAAACCAATGAATACTATTGATTTTTAGTGCAATGCAGTTCACATGCTTAGTATTATGTATCTGGCACGTGGCACGAGCAATGACAACAATTCTAACTCTGTGCAAGCATACACTACATCGAAGGTTTTCTTCAATGTCTATTATAAGGGACAAGACAGAATGCCAGTAACAAATGCACACTTATGGCACTGCACAGTAACCATTCTGCAAATAAATATATATATCTACCAAATGTGTTTCCTATTAAGGGTTAGTAAGTATGTAGGGGTTTATAAAAAATACCCTTTCTGTGAAGCTGAAGGAAGCAAGGTGAATTGTTGGTGTAGGATCCATCTAAGACGTGGCAGGTGGGCTTACATCTAACGGCCACTGGAATTATTAAATAACCTCTATGCATGGGGATTGGGACTAGTGCGCAGTGAACTCTTTTTTTCCCCCTTGCTTGTTTTGTATATGTATTTACATACACATTCAAAGATTTTTTGTTTTGTTTTGTTTTGTGTCGTTTGTAAGAAACAATATCTGGTTAAACGGTGAAAAAAGTACTTTAGACGCCCGAGGAGAAGTATTGGCAAGCTTGTAAAGGGATACACTGTCACATATATGGCGAGAAACAGAAAAAGGAGAACGTATTAAGGAAAACAGGCGAGTACGGAAGGATGGATAGGAAAAAAAAAAAAAAGAATATTGGGGGAGAGTAAGATGGGCAGAGGGTTATCATAACTGGATTTTACCTCTAGACATCCCAGGTCATTACTCCAAACTTGCGAAAGAGCGGGTGAAGGAGACAACAAGGTCACCACGCCATCCTACCGAGTCCCACCACTTAAAACTTTCAAATGTTCAGCCACTCCTAGAGTCCGATGAAACCGGAGTGACGTTTATCTCTAGTAACCATCGGTGATCCCCCCCCACTCTGGAGTCCCCATTTCTCAATGTGGGTCTTACTCTCTGATTCCAGAATTTGTGGAGAAGGCTAAAGGCAGCATCTATGACTATTTACAAGACTTGCTGTATTTCTCTACGGATGAAGAAATGCTTTGTACAAGGTATGTTCCACATGTGAGGGGTAACCTGGAAGACACTAGTTTTGAGACATCATGAACCCTCCACCTAAACATCAGTGGCCAATCTGGCAGATTCATTCAGCATAGGGAGCAGAGGGAAGTGAATTTATACCATGGATGGGAACAGGAAATTAGGTCAGTGTGAATAGAGTTTGCCACTGGCCAGAGAAAATCAAGAGGATATACAAAACGCGTATTGAAATGCCTTAAGCCTGTATTAGGCAGCTGGCTTTCTCCTATTTAATGGTTAAGAACGCGGATAAGAATAAGGAAAGCGGACTATTATCGTTATCATAGATGATCTTTGAGACATACTGTCTAAGTTTTCAAGTCTGTAATTTAGGTAAAGTTTAGTTATACAGGAATAAAAGTATTTACTAAACCTGTAATTGTGCAGAATTGGAAAGGGAATTATGTGAATAGACCCAGCCTTAGTGAATAGACCCAGGCTCCGCTACATTTCAGTTTAATAAAAGATCTAAAAAAAAATAAAAAATAAAATATATATATATATATATATATATATATATATATATATATATATATATCAATCATACGGCATGCATTGTGCACCCTCAGAAAATAAAACTGCACAAAATGTATCCAGTACCACATTCATTCTATACTGCAGCGATTATAAAAATGTACATTCTAGTTTGAAAAACTAAACTAAAACATGTGATGTGTCTGCCATCTTGTGGACATTATCAGTATTGCTACAATTATTTGCATTGGGATGCTTTTGTTTGGTAAGCTGAAAGGAACATTGCAAGTACAATAACCACTACACTGTTTGGCTTCTTACCCGAGGTCCACCAAGTACCACTCACTGCCCCATCCCTTCCCTTCAAATCTGAGCTGGAACCTCCTGTTTGGCGTATTCCTTAAAGGGACTCTCCAGTGCCAGGAAAACATTTTAGTTTTCCTGTCACTGCAGGACCCTGTAGTGCCCCTATCCCTCCCACCCCCCATCCCAAACACCTTCAGTGACTTACCGGAGTCCAGCGCCGATGTCCCTCGGCGCTGGGTCAGGCTCTGCCTACTCTCCTCCGCCGACATCAGCCGGCAGGGGAGACCTAATGCACATGCACTGCCTTTTTCCTCTTATCCAGCCCCTCTGTGTCTCTTTCACTCCCATCCCCTTTGTATTTCCACCCCCAGGCCCTTCTGTGTGTCTCTTTCATCCCCAGCCCCTCTGTGTGTCTTTCTCCTCCCCCTCATGTCTCTGTGTGTCTTTCTCCCCACTCACGCCCCCTGTGTGCCACTCTCCCCTCCATGTCCTTTAGTGGTCCTCTCCCCTTCCTGTCCCTTAGTTCCCTCTCTGTCCCCTAGTGTTCCTCTCCCTTCCCCATCCCTTAGTGATGCTCTCCCTTCTCCTTCCTGTCCATTAGTGGTCCTCTTCCCTGCCCCTTAGTGTTGCTCTCCCCCCCTTACCTGTCTCTTAGTGCCCCCCCCATCCTCCTCCTGTCCCTTAGTGTTCCTCTCCCATCCCTCCTCTGTCCCTTAGTGTTCCTCTCCCCTCCCCTTCCTGTCCATTAGTGTTCCTCTCCCCTCTTATCTGTCTCTTAGTGCCCGCCCATCCTCCTCCTGTTCCTTCGTGCTCCTCTCCCCCCCCCTGCCCCCTTATAGTGTTCCTCTCCCCTCCCTGCCTCTTGGTATTCCTCTCTCCCCTTACCTGTCTTAGTGCCCCCCATACCACAGTGTTCCTCCACCCCCCTTCCCTCTTTTTTAGTGGTCCCCTCCTCCCTCTTAGTGTTTCTTTTTCCTTCCCTCCCCTGTCTCTTAGTGTTTCTCCAACCCCCTTACCTGTCTCTCAGTGAGCACTTCCTGTCAGTCCGGCCCGGTACAGGAATCAGAAGCTCCTGTACCGCGGTCTGCTCGGCCACGCTTATACCGAGTGACTGGCAGGAAGGAGCGCTGTGCGCCCACTACCTGACGGTCACTCTAAGCTAGCGCCCCCCAGGGCCGGTGCGCCCTAAGGAGGCCGCCTGTACCGCCTTATGGACGCGCCGGCCCTGCAATACACACACATTCATATACAGTGTCATATGGACACTGTATCGGTCACATACACACACACAGCCAGTCACATAATTACACAATATAAGTAACAGTCACATACAGGCCAGGGTCCCTAGTGTCTAGTGTTGGAGAGGCAGGCATTCCTTCCTGCTTCCAGTCTGTGCAGCAGGGGTTCTCGACTTGGTGACGCCCTCTTAAAAAATGATCTCTGGGGGAGTTTCTAGGGTTGGGAGGTTTTCAAGGCTGCATTCTAAAGCAGCCACCTACTCTCCTGAGTCCTACCGTGTTCCAAGCTGCGACACTCTTCCCTGCAGCGCCCCCCTCATTCTAGTGCTTGGTCACAAATGCCCCTTCAAATTACCCTGGCAGTCCGGTGGTAAAGAGCAGGAAGCACACATCAATGTTAAATCAGAGCGCAGACTGAGAATCTCTGAGCCTGTGCTCTGACTCACTAACTGAGCACCGGAACCATGAGGCAGAGAATATGATCTGACTGCACCTACTCCTGGTGCGCGCTAGTGGAAATTTAATATGCTGGTGTCCCCAACTTGCGAGCTGTGTTGGCCGCCGGGCACCTCTGTTGTCATGGCTCTCTGCGTGACCGCACAACTTGCACACCCCAAAGGCTGGCCCTGCTGACAGATACACTGGCACTCACTCTCAATGACACACACACACACACAAACACAGCCACAGAGTGTTGCGCTGGAGAGAGGAAAGGGCTGGATGCAACAGCGGATTATACAGTGGCTCTGTGAGCATTTTGCTCACCTTATCTTTTCTCAGCCCTCTGCCGCTGTGGTACGTGCGTCCTCTCCTCCCACTTTGGGCGGCCGCTCTTGCCCGCTGGTTCGTCTGAGCCCTGGATCATCTCTCCGGGCCCGGTACAGGAGCCGGAGTCTGGGACCGAGACTTCAACGGGCCCGCGTGTCAGCCACCCGGCACGCGGCCTGCTCTCTCCTCTTCCCCTCATGACAGGGCTGCGGCGATGAGAGTGGACCGCGCTCCAACACAATCCTGTGGTCTGGATATCGTTCGAAGGCCGGCCTGGGTGCCGCATGGGTGGCGATTTTACCCTGAGGCCGGTGGTGGTGAGTAGGCCCCCTTGGGGCCACGTAGGGTGGTACCCTCCCACCACCGTTAGGAGGTGGGATTGGGGGCTCTCGGGCTGCTGCTAGCCTCTCAGGTGTAGTGGGGGCCCTTCCCCTGCTCCCCTTGTCTTCACAGTGTGTGTGTGTATTGGGGGCAGTGTGTATGTGTATTGGGGGCAGTGTGTATGTGTGTGTGTGTATTGAGGGCAGTGTGTGTATTGGGGGCAGTGTGTGTATATGTGTATGTATTAAGGATGTGTGTGTGTATTGGGGGCAGTTTATGTGTGTGTGTGTGTATTGGTGGCAGTATGTGTGTGTTTTGGGAGCAGTGTGTATTGGGGAGCATTCTGTGTGTGTATTGGGGGGCAGTGTGTGTGTATGTGTGTGTTTATCTAGGGAGGGTGTGTGTGTATTAGGGCAGTGTGTGTGTGTATTTAGGGAGAGTGTGTGTATATTGGGGAGCAGTGCGTGTGTATAATGGGGAGCAGTCGAGTGTGTGTGTGTGTGTTTGTGTGTGTATATACTAGGGAGCAGTGTGTGTGTCCCTTCTTACCTTTGCTGAGGGAGGGGGGATATTTCCTGCAATCCCTGGTGGTCCGGTGGGGAAGCCTTGGTGGTCCTAGTGGTGAGAGTGAACTCTAGTGTGCAGCTCCTGGGCTAGAGTTCACTTTTGTGAGAACTGGAGCATTGCCATGGTAACCGGGGGGTTGTCCTGCCTCGGCACTTCATTTGACTTACGGGGTGACCTGGAGGGCTGGGATTTCTTCCTGATTGCATGTGATGGCTGGCCCTATTGGAAGCGCCCTTCACCTGTCTATGGTTGCTGCAGTTTCGGCTGCTTTTGGGGCAATTCTGGGTCGGAGTAGTGCAACGCTACTTTGCCAGTTAGCTGGCGTGCCACTGGCCTTCCTCGGAATCAGGAGGTTTGTCCATGTTCAGGGTTTCCCTAGGTCTGCTACAGCAAGGCTTGGGACGAGGAGTGTGAGCTGGGGAGGTTTTCTGTCTCACCAGCTCGATTGCGAGCTCGGATACTGCTGGGGGGCTTAGGTGTCCTCTGGTGTCTCCCCTTCGGCGATCTTGTCTCTCTGCTTGGGCATTGGTTTTACAATTTTAAGCCTAGCGTTTGGCGGTCTGCTCCTAGGGAATTTGTGATGCAGTCTCCTGTTGTCTTTGGGCAGGGTAAGTGTTTGGATTTGTGGGCGGTTACTGGGATCTGACATTTGTCCCGGGTTAGTTTTTCTGTCTATTGTCGGACCACCAGTTTTTTCATGGTCCTCTCTTGGTTCAGGCAGATGGGAGTTTTCCGTTTTTGGGATGGCAGCGTTGGGTGTCAATAGTGCTGTTTTGGGGGTCCCTCTTCTCGGATTGGCGCTGCGATGGAGGCCTCACGGATGGGTATGCCAGACCCGGTGGTCCGGGGATCGGGATTCTAGGGGGTTTGCTTTGGGGTCGTCTTACTTGATGCTTTCTCTCCTCGGGTTTCGTCCTCCCTCCACCCAGGGTGACTTGGCATTCGCTCATATTGAGGGTGGCAGATGGTGTCTGGCGGGGAGGTGAGCTCTAACGTTTCATGCCTTCTGAAGCATAGGTTTGCTGTTTCGGTGCCAGGGGCATGAGGTGGGTACAGCTCCTCCCTGAGTTGGTTGAGCTCTCTCGTCTGCCTGGAGCTCATACTGTTTTGGGCATGCACCTGGCGAGGTAATGACCTGGGGACAGTACCAGTTTTAGGATTTTGTGCCTATGTAGATGCGGGACTTCTCTTGGATCTTGATTTTGTTCCCTGTTGTCAGCTTCATTTGGTCGGTGGTTGTCGCTCAAACCTTTTGGCACTGGGCCCTTAGCCAGGGTGCTATGGAACATTGTCGGGTGCATTTGGTCAGAGGATCTCAGAGTTTTGTCATGGGGGCGCGGGGAATTTTGGTCAGCATCGGGTTTTGGGAAGGAGTCAGCGACTTTGTTTTGCCTGTGTGGGGTTCAACTACGGGCTCAACCGCGTTCATCTTGCCATCCAGGAAGCGGTGGAACAGGCCATGGGTTGCTTGGGTGGGAGCCCCTGCTGATTTCAGGCTTATAACAGCAGGGTTGTGGCGGAGCTGTGTCCTTGCCAATAATGGTTGGAGATGGGTTGACAGGAAGAGTGATAGTGTGGATAATGGTCGGGTCTCAACCCCCCTGTCTCTAATGGTAAGCAGTGAAGTTGCAAATGTGGTCGTGCCCCACTGAGCTACAAAAATGTCGGCTGGTGGTGAGCATTAAAAGGTTAAAAGGGAATTTTGTGGCCGAGGGGGAAGGTGAGAGCCTTATGGGTGGCCGAGGGGGGAGGTGAGAGCCTTTTGGGTGGTTGTAAGTATATGTGGTTGGTGAATTAGATTGGCAAGGACGGTTTAATTAAGTTATATATTGTATGTCACAATGTGTTTGTCATGTGTTAATTTATTAATCTGTTATATTTATGGAGTTCATAATAAATTGATGCAGTATTTATATGGAAATAAATGCTGTGGCCCAATTCGTCCAGTTCCCTCTACGTACATACATGGTAGGTACTTTTTTTTTCTTTTTTTTTACAGGCTATGTATGGAAGAGCTCATTCAATATCAGTTCGTGTTCAGGAGTGGATAGCGATGTATGAAGAGGTTCTAAGAATTCTGTGGACTGACATTTATTGTACTAAGGAGAGAGGACAATGCACCCCAAACAGAGTAACAAATGTTGACCCCACAACCATTCCACATTTAGACATGTTTCCATTTTATCTCATACCCCAGATCTACCAGACAAATTGTACTGGCTAATTTCACCCCATGTAGCAGAAGGAGAGGGTGAGGTAATAAATGCAGAGAGCAGGGATTAGAGGTTATATCAGTATTTTGCTTCCTTGTGAAAAAAAGAAGGTTTAGCCATCTTGTTTACGTGCTTGCAGTGCCGTAGAACATTTCTTTGCCTATGGAGGGTTTATATCTGACAATAAAGGGACAGAGTTTATTAAATTATATATCATATTGCAAAGTAGGGCACATACACATGATCTTTGATCGTCTTTTTCCAAAATAATACGCATAGCTGGGTTAACGCTTTAAAGAGACACCTTAAGCTGATTCATTCTTTAGAATGCATTTTTTAGATAAAACATTCCAACTACTGCAAAAATAAAGATTTAAAATAAATAAATAAATAAACACACACTTGCTGAAATCCTTACTTGGCAGATTCTACAGCTAATGCTCGTCAAACCTGCTAGTCATGATTATATAACTCAGCTTATTGCATGCATTGCTGCCACATTAATGGATTCTCTGGGAA